>JASPKZ010003886.1:2437500-3100000 GCA_030220185.1 Diploptera punctata | reverse complement strand
CTGAACCCCTACTAGACGATTCGACCGTGCCAGATGTAACCTGCTCTTTTTTCTCATGTGTATCTCATTTCTTGAGGCATCTCACATAGGAGTATTGGCATGAATTATCTGGTCAAAATTATTTAAAGTGTCTTCTGAAATAAAACAATTTTTTTAAAAAATATTGTGGTGTTTAATAATAAAAAAGTGTAATATTAGCTCCAAAAACACTGTTTTGAGAAAATGACTGTAGGAAAGTTACTCATCTTCATCACCATCGTCATGTTCATTTTCATAAGTAATGCCACGAGTGATTTCCAAATTATCGATAAATTCACGACTCACGAACTGGGGAGTGAATTTATCTAGAGAATTTGGAAATCAAGAGTGGCATTTGTTAGGACTATTTAACGAATAAAATTAAGCTGTTTACTCACAAATAATTATTCAAATATAGTTATTTTAAAATATTTATACATTTAATGTAAACGGCGATGTTTGAAAACAAATGAGAAAGGATTGGTCCGCTTCATTTGCTTATTTTGTTCATCACTGCAACCAGATCATATTTATTGCGAAAGGAATGCAATATTGTAAGAATGCACTCTAGTGGAGAAAAAATGAAACATCAAACTGTATATTAATGCATTTCTGATGCCCTATGATGCAAATATAACAATTATATTTTTCTGGAATGTTATTACCTGGGAAAAAATACATTTAAGAAAGTGCAAACACTGGTTTCTTTTTTTTTTTGTAGTATAATCAATTGCTACAAATGTTTATATTAACTCCCGCATGCTCTATGTGTTGACATTCATGCACTATATATACAATCTGGTAGACGTATTTCTTGGGGAGTGAGTCACTGCAAAATAATGCTATGACCTATTCAGAATGTTAAAAAGAAGGTGCTTCCTTTATTATGAAAAACTTTAGTTGGTAAATTCCAGGCTAAACACGACTGTGATTGGCTGTAAATAAAAAATCATTGAAATGTGATTGGTCATTGACTCCCATTTGGGGCATGAGATGACGTAAGATGACGAAGATAATGGAGGCGGTATGATTGCAACCATTAGGTTCAGTGCATCTTTGGAATACGCCGTTTTCTTCAACTTCGACTTAGCTCTAATGGAACTTAAATAAAGAACTCAAAAATAATATGTGCATGATTTCCCTGTTACAATCCTGTCGTGAAAATGTTCTGGAGTAATACTGCCTGTATTCTCGAAAATCTTTATCCGGGCCTCAGTGGCGTACTCAGATATGGCCAATAGGCAACATTTTTTGGATTATTACTTTGGCTCAATTGATCAAAACCTTTCTGAACTGTAGGTGAAATAGGATGCCAGCTATACAATTTAACAAAGAATTTTGCCGTTTCGTGTGAATATGTAGCAAATTTAACAGCATCTATGCTGTGTCTATTAAAAATAACTTCGAGGATTGCCCGAAATCGTTCGAATAGGTTGACATTAGCGCCAATAATTCGGGAAGATGTATCCGGCTCTACCATCATTGGTGTTCCAGAATCCTGCACGATTTAAAATATTATATTTATCCTTAGGACAATGAATAAATTCAGCAAGTGTTTTTACTAAAAAAAGTCACATTTTCATTCATTTTCTTTCATTTGCGTTCTCTCATAACATCGTACAAAACTCTCCTCGTGAAAGTTATAGCTAGTTCTGCGGTATCTAAAAAAAATATAACCCATTTAACTTTAACGCATCACAAATTCGAATGGCGCACGAAAGCGCATACTTTTTTAATTGGTAAAAGTTATCCTTAAGTCCATGATTTAAAAGAAAAGAAAGCTTTGCGAAGTAAACAAAAACACGATTGTGTAAGCATTTCATACAAATAAATCCCAATTTACTGTTCATATTTATTCATCTCATATAGGGCCTATACATTACTCAAACTGCAAATTAATAAACTACTAGGTTAAAATAATCTTCTTAGCTTCTACTTCCAGATTTATAATACTTTTTTGTGTATTTAGTAATATTTAAATATTTTAAAATATTTAAAACAATTTTTATAACTTTATTTTAGATTTTTAAGTTTTGTTTTTCAAATATACATATTGTGATGGCGACTTGCTATTTTCTCCAGAGAGTATATTACATACTTGGAATCAGTGGGTTATCGATGATTGCGATTATTAAGGAATAAAAAAAAAGGGCATTTCATGGGATCCACCATTGGTTAGAGTAATTAAATTAGGTTAAGTATGAGTTAGTTAGTTGGCTTGTAGGTTCATTATATTTTAAAAGTGTCTAAATACATAAAAGAGAAGAAAACGAAAATATTCTAAACAACGATAATAATCGATACGTCGTTCGATGGCTCTGTAAACTCTGGCGCATGCGCACTGTTGTTCTATAAGACTTCGAAAATATGTCAGGGAAATTAAAGTAAACTTTTTCCAAATAATCTTCTTACTTTCTACTTCCAGATTCATAATACCTTTTCTCCAGAGACCTACACCCGAAAATACAATTTCAACTGTAATCCAAAAAAAGTAATACAAATGCAGAACTCAGACGTGAGGTTTCGACAATGACTGGGTTTCGACTAAACACTGGGGGTGAAGTATGTACGTGGGTGACCTTGGTGATTACAGATAGATGTATCGATTGTTAAGGTTGAAAATTCAGTGGCCCTTGCAGGTTAATAACTTACTTCATGTTTTAAACTTTTGACCGGTTTTTTAACGTGTTTACTCCTCTGTGCGTCTGTTACTTCAATGGTCAAAGTTTAGCAACTATGAGAGGGTATTGTATAATTGAGGAGGTCAGAGGACAAGGGGTACAAGTGACAAAAAATTAGTTTCGAGAAAATCAAGTTTAAAGATCAATGAAAATATAAAATTATAGGAACATCTGACAAGTCTCATAACTTGTGTTTGTGTTTCTTATATATGAGTTAATTTATCCACAAAATATGAACAGATTAAATATAAACATTAACACATACTATAACTTTTATTTGCATTAAGAGTCACTTGTACCCCTTGTCCTCCAAGCAATATTTTGAAATAAATTATCCAAGAAAAAGTAGATTCATACCAAAGTTTTTATTACTTACTTACTCACTGGCACTATCGAACCCGTAGGTTCATGGCCGCGCGGACATAAGCTCTCCATACATCCCTATCCTGAGCTAATGCTTTCCAATCATTCCCTGTATAATCTACTTCCCTCAAATCATAGTTAATGTTGTTCTCCCAACTCATTCTTGGTCTACCAACTGGGCGTTTTCCCTCTGGCTTTCCTACAAGAAGCTTCCATGCACGTCTTTCATTCCCCATTCGTGCAACATGTCCTGCCCATCGCAGTCTACGAGACTTAATTGTTCTTATTATATCTGGCTTCCTATGAAGACCATGTAGTTCATTGTTATGTAGTCTTCTCCATTCACCTGTCTGTTCATCTCTCTTTGGTCCAAAAAATTTCCTAAGAACTTTATTCTCAAATACTCGTAATCTCCTTTCCTCCCTTAAAGTAAGAGTTATTATGATTCTAAATACGTACTTATCCAAAGAGTAACACATTACAAGGTTAATTGACAAAATCAGTCTTAAAATTCATTGCACTTAAACCTGCATTCATGGATACATTCTCCTACCCGTCTCTCCACATGTTTCCCTTCCTGTTTATATACTGTTTGCCTTCATTCCTTCCTCTTTTTGTTTTATTTTGTACCCAATTTCCTGATTTACTAATCCTCTTTCTACCAACGTTGAATATTGGAGCATCTTATTCTTCTGTAGGTCCTGTAATGCCAGGTTCTTCAATGCCATCTTTACGAGTCAAGAAAACAAAAAAACATCAATGATTAATCTTCATCATACCTTTATTATAAGCATTATTAGATTGCAAATCCTGTAGATCTTAATCATATCTTTAGATTGTTAATAATTCTCAATTATTTCAAAATGTATTGCTAAGAAGTATTATTTTATAATATACAATTGTGAAAATATTGATAAAGTAGTTAATATATTTTACTTACCGTGAAGGCTGAAGTTACGTCCATGCTCATGTTTTCAGATTCTGATTCAGACATATTTGACTATTTAACTCATGCCCCAAATGGGAATCATTGACTAATCGCATTTCTATGAATTTTGAATTCCAACCAATCACAGTCATTATTCGCCTCGATTTTATCAATTTAATTTTATCACATTAAAATCAAGCTCCTCCTTTTTAACATTCTGAATAGGTCAGAGCATTATTTTGCAGTGACTGACTCTCTAAGAAATACGTTGAATATAACAATTTATATATTAAGATGTAAGAATCCTACAATGCAAGTGGTTCCCAAATTGTATATATGGTACACGAATGTAACCAGATTCTGCTTGCAACTACAGTTGTACCCCTTGTCTTCCAAGTAGAAGAGCATTCTCTGAGTGATTTTCTAAGATTCCACTACATGTAAGAACTTGTCAAGCTCTCACATATACCTCTTGGGCATCAAAGAGTTTGTCATGTTAGCTAACCTTTTCTGCTGTTAACTCAATTTTTTAAATGTGACTTGTACCCATTGTCCTGTGACCGCCTCATTTCAGTTCTGCATTTCTTTAATGTTGAATTTGGTTTGAATGTTCTATTTGTTACACTTGTTTTATAAAGCTGTTTAGCTTATTGGTAATAACTTTTTCTCCTTCTTATGAAATTGTATTTAACAGAATGATATTAGAATGCGTTTATTTACATAGTAGTTGGGTTATCAATATTTTTGGAATAATCTTATGGAATCCTTTGAACATTGAGGCATTTGTTTAATTTATGGAGAATTTTGTGTCATATTTTTTTGCAATTTTGTTAATTTGAAATATAGATTTATGTAGATTATATTCCGAGTCCGAAATGATTATCTCGTCGTCAGAAAAATAATAAAATATTGTTTTCATTTTGAAAGTTTAACGCCTATCTTACTGTTTTTGTCATTTTTACAGTATTTGAATGTCACATAAACGTTGAATAGTGAAGGAGAGTTGGAGCATCTTTGCATCCCTCTTGTAATTCTTGCTAGATGTGATAACTTCGAATTTAACTATATTATATTTGTGATATTTTCTACATTTTTTTTTTGTATTTTAATAAGTGATGTGGAATGGGCCAATTATCCATTATTGTTAACATTTATTTTCTTATTACCTAGACAAATGCTTGTTCATAATCATTAACAATAGAAGGGTTGCAAAATGATGCTTTCTTTTTTTTCCAATGGCTAATTTAAGACAGAATGTTAGATCTGTGCATGAATGACATTATGAAAATCCATTTTGGTTTTCTATTATAAAGTTTTCTGTGTAAATGTTAAGTTCCATATCAGTAATTTTACAATATTTTTCTGGAGTATGGCATGTAAAAGTATGTACAAAGTGGGAGGTTAAAGTACGTAATTGGAATGGAATAATATATTCTACAGAAAATATTAGTCCCCCAATGATGATACATATTTCACTATAAGTTTGTCTTTTTTGAATATTAATTAATCCCTTTACTTTTATTAACTTTGAGAGGATGGTCTCTAAATGGACAGCGATGCAACAATAATATGAAAGAACAGTCAGGATAATGATACTATTAGATATAATTTATATGATACTGTAGTTTCAGATTTACATAACGTAAGTTTGTAATATGTTAATCTAAATTCAGATATCATCACTCATATGTTATTACAGAAAACTTCAATGCCAACACAACGTGCGATTCATCACAATCATAAGATTTTGAACAGCTGATCCTCCTCGAGTCAAAGTCAATAATTCTACTTGCTGTGTATCAATTTGTATAAAGGTAAGATATTCTGTCGTCCATTACCTTTGATTTTATTATGATAGAATATACTCTCTCTCTCTCCCTCCCTCCCCCTCTCTCAATCCCTCTCACATTCTCCCTATCACTCTATCCTTCTCCATCTCTCCCTCCCTTCCCCTCTCTACCCCTTCTCTAGCCCTATCTAGCTTCTTATCTCTCTATCTCTATTACTCCCGATCTATCCCTCTACCTGTCCTTCTCTCTCCCTCGCTCTCTCTATTTCTCTCTACCACTCCCAATCTCCCTCTTCCTCTTCCTCTCTACCCTCTATCCCCTTCTCCCACACTCCCAACTTCCAATACATCTCCCACTCCCTTCCCTGTCCCTCTCCCCCCTTACTCACCCACTCCCGCCCCCACATTTTCTCTCTCTCCATCCCTCTCTCTCACTCTCTCACTTTCATTCTGTTCCCCACTCTCTATCTCTCCGTGTCTCTTACGCTGTCCCTCTCTATCCCACTCTCCATCTCACTATCTCCCACACTAGCCCACTCTCATTCCCCTTCCTCTCACTCTCCCTCTAAACACATACTCTCCCCCCTCTCTCTTTCACACTCACTCCCTCTAACCCCCTCTCCCTCCAACCTTCCCCCATCCTATCTCCCTATCTCTCCCTCTCCCTCACTCTCCATTCTCACCCTCACACTCCCGCCTTTACTACTTCTCCCATCCTCTCCCTCCATCCTCCAAACTCTCCCTCCCTCTCTCTCTCTCTCTCTCTCTCTCCTTCATCACTCTCTACCTTCCCCCTTTCTACCTATCCCTATCTACATCTCACCCTATTTTCTATCTCCCATTCACCTCCCCCTCCCTCTACTTCAACCTCTGGTCTTCTCCCTAATTCCCTCTCCCTCTACCCCTTGATTGTTCTCTCTCTCCTTCCCCTCTCTATCACGCTGTCTACCTCTCGCTCCCTCACCACTCACTCCTTATATTTCTCTCACTCTCCCTCTCCATCACACACACTCCCTCTCCATCACACACACTCCCTCTCCCTCATTCTTCCTCCCTCTTCATATTCCTCTCTCTCTCACTCCCACTCCATATCCCTCTATTTCTCTCCCTCTGTCAACTCTCTCTCCCTTTATTTCCATCCCCTTTCTCTCCCACCCCTCACTCCCCATCGACTTTCCTCTGCACCTCCCTCTCACCCTCTCTTGTTCTCCACCTCACTCTCGCTCACTCTCTCCCCTTCTCTATCTCCCTGTCCCTCTCTCTGCATCTCTCTCTCCCCCTCCCTCTATCTACATCACACTCTCTCCACCTATATCCCTCCTCATCTCCACTCACTCTCCCACTATCTCACCATCTCCACCTCTCCCTTTCTTCCTCTCCCTATCTCTCATACTCCCCTTCTCCCCCTCTCCCTCTCTATATCCCTCGCCCCTATCTCCCTCTCTCTATCCTTCTCTCCCTCCCTCTCACCTCACTCTCCCTTCTCTCTGTCTCACTTTGTCTCTTACCATCCCTCTACCTTCCGCCTACCAAACCTCTCTCCCTCTCGCAATCTTCCCCTCCCTACCTCCCCCTCATCGCTCTCCCACCGTCTCTCCCTCTCTCCCCCTTTCTCCTCCTTCTCTCCCTCTCTCCTTCTCACTCTGTCTTCCACTCCCTCTCTCTCTCTGCCCTTCTCTGTCTTTCCCTCTCTCCCTCATTCTCCCCCATTCTCCCTCTCCCCTTTCCTTCTCCATCTCATTCTCCCTCCCTCCCTCTCTCTCTCTCTCCATTTACTTATAAGTGGTCTTACACTTCTCGAGTCTAAAAATGTCACGATATGCTGAGTAAGGTTTTTAACTTTGGATCACATTGGACTACACAAAAACATCAGTGCAATGATAGGTCCACTTCTGGGACAATATCTTTATTTAATACTAAATACACATTTAATTCGTACATTCATACAATCAAGGCGAATATGGGCATTTATGAATGCCATTTGATGTATGTGAAGACAAGTTAGAGATTTACCTTTCCTGAAAATTATCTTATAGATGAGGTGTTGTTAAATCTGAAGATTTAGTATGTTGGTTATTTCACATTTTCGGCGGAGATGAGCTTGTAGTTATGTCTTCCGCCTCCGCATTTCATGTTGTAAGAATTAAATTGCAGACGTCGTATTTGATTTACAGATGGCGTTATTTATGCCCACTTGTCTGTCACGCAAGAACTAGATGAACTAAGCGAAATCCTCCGAAAGTCAAAACTCACGTTACGATATTGCTGGTTTTGTTACCTGTCATATGTTCAGAGATACGTTCCGAAAAAAATATATATAAAACAGCCGCTAGAGCTGTTTTTAAACTAAGGCTTCGGGTAAACTCCCACCACTAATGGTCGGATTTCGCTAATATTTATAAACACCTTTCCTTTTCATTTCTTTAATGACTTGTAACAAGTTTCGTTGTGAAAAAAGTAAATTCCAGCTGCTAGAGCGAATTTTAAATTTTCGCTTGAGGTAACCCCCACTCTTAATGCTCCTAATTTTACGGATTAACGAACTAGACGTTAATGTTCTTAATTGATTGCTATATGCCGAGTTTGTTTCCAAAAATACAGAACACGGGAACATATGACTTAAGTAACAAAACCAGCAAAATCGGGCCATAAATATTGACGTTCTCAGGATTTCGCTTAGTTTATCCAGTTCTTACGTGACAGACAATTGGGCATAAATAACGCCATCTCTAAACAAAATACGACGACTGCAATTTAATTCTTACAACATGAAATGCGGAGGCGGAAATGTGAAATAACCAACATTCTAAATCTTCAGATTTAAAAACACCTCATCTATAAGACAATTTTCAGGAAATGTAAAGCTCTAACTTGTCCTCGCATAGATCAAATGGCATTCATAAATACCCATACTAGCCTTGATTGTATGAATATACGAATTAAATGTGTATTTAGTATTAAATAAAGATATTGTCCCAGAAGTGGACCTGTTATTCAACTGATGTTCTTGTGTAGTTCAATGTGATACAAAGTTAAACCTCATCCGGTACGGACGGACGGACGGACGGACGGATTGATTGATGAATGGACGGAAGGATCGATGGATGGATGGTAGGAGAGATGGACGGATAGATGGATGGATGGATGGATGGATGGATAGATGGATGTATGGACGAACGGACAGACGGATGGATGAATGGATGGACGTATGGATGGACGGATGGGTGGATGGATGGGCGAACAGAAGGATAGACGGGTTGATGGATGGATGGATTGTGGACAGAATGATGATTGGATGGATGGATGGATCTATGGATGGACCAACGGTTGAACGGACGGATGGAGGGACGGAAGGACGGGCAAATGGATGGACGGACGGACGGATGGATGGATGGATGGCTGGAAGGATGGATGGCTGGATAGACAACTAGATGAATGGATGGATGGATGGATGGCTGGATGGACAACTAGATGAATTGATGGACGGATGGTTTGATGGACGAATGGACGGACGGATGGATGGATGTACGGATGGATGGATTGATGGATGGATGGATGGATGTATGGATGGATAGTTGGATGGATGGACGGATTGATGAAAAGACGGACGGACGGATGGATGGATAGATAGATGCATGGATGGAAGGACGGAAGGGTGGACGGACGGTTAGATGGATGGGCGGACGGAGGATTGATGGACGAACGGACGGATGGATGGACGGATGGAAGGTCGGATGGGTGGATGAATAGCCTAACAGAAGGATAAACAAGTTGATGGATGGATGGACGGACAGATAGACGGATGGACGGATGGTGGGCGGATGAATGACTGGGTGGATGGATCGGTGGATGGACGGAAGTACGGGTGGACTGATGAATAATTGGATGGATGGATCGTTGGATGGACGGACCGACAGATGGACGGACTGAAGGATGGACAACTGGATCAATTGATGGACGGATGAAAGGATGGCCGGATGGATTGATGGATGGACGAATGGAAGGACGGGCGGGTGGGCGGATGGATGGACGGTTCGATGGATGGATGGATGGATGGATGGATGTATGGATGGATGTATTGATGAATAGACGGACGGACGAACGGACGGATGGATGGATGGAAAGACGAAAGGATGGGCGGACGGAGGGTGGATGGACGGACGGAGGGTGGATGGACGGACGGACGGAAAGATGAATGGACAGAGGGACAGGTGGATGGATTGACGGATTTGCGAATGGATGGATAGGCGGATGGACGGACGGACTATAACGGAACGACGGATGGACGGACGGACTATAACGTATGGACGGACGGATGGACGGACGGATGGACGGACGGACGGATGGACATACTTATGGGTGGACTGATGGGTGGACTAATGGACGGATGGATGGACGCACGGAAGGACGGACGGATGGGTGAATAGATACATGAGTGAATGGACGGAAGGATGAATGGATGGAAGGATGAATGGATGGACGGGTGGACGGATGGATGGGTGGACGAATGGACGGATGGACGAATGGACAGATGGACGGATGGACGAATGGACAGATGGACGGATGGGTGGGTGGTTGGATAGACGGACAGATGGATAGACGGACAGATGGATAGACGGACAGATGGATGGACGGACAGATGGATGGACGGACAGATGGATGGACGGACAGATGGATGGACGGACAGATGGGTGGACGGACAGATGGATGGACGGACAGATGGATGGACGGACAGATGGATGGACGGTCCAATGGATGGACGGTCCAATGGATGGACGGATGGACTGACGGACGGACTCATGGACGAATGGATGGTCGCACGGAATGACGGATGGACGAATTGACAAATTGACGGACAGATGGATGGATGGATGGATGGATGGATGGTTCGATGGATGGATGGACAGATGTACGGTCGGACGGATGGATGAATGGGTAATGGATGGATGGACGGATGTATGTATGGATTTTTTATGGATGAATAGATGAATGGATGGAATGATGGATAAATGGAAGGGTGGACGGGTGAATTGTCGGACCTATAGATATACGGACAGATTTATGGATAGACGGATGGAAGGATGGACGGACGGATGTATGTATAGACGGATGGAAGTATGGACGGATGGATTGATGGATGGATGGATGGATGGATGCATGTATGTATAGACGGATGAACAGATGAACGGATGGATGGATGTATGGATGGATGAATTGATCGATGAACGTAATGATTGACGGATTGATGGAACGGTGCATGGACCGATGGATGGACGGATGAATGGAAGGTTGGTTGGTTGGATGGATGGATGGACGGATGGATAGATGGACGGATGGACGGACGGATGGACGGACGGACGGATGGATGGACGATGGGATGTATGGATGGATGGTTGGACGGGACGATCGAATATATGGATGGATGGTTGGACGGATTGGCGGACGGATGGACGGAAGGGTGGATGAACGGAAGGGTGGGTGGGTGCATGTGTGGATGGACGGACGGATGGTCCAATGAATGGATATATGGACGGATAAATGCACGGATGGATGGATGAACGTATGGGCGGATGGATGGATTGACGGTCAAATGGAATGAGGGATGGTTGGACGGTCGAATGGAATGAGGGATGGATGGACGGTCGAATGGAATGAGGGATGGATGGATGTGCGGATGGACGGTCGAATGGAATGAGAGATGGATGGATGTGCGGATGGACGGATGGTTGTACGGACGGATGGATGGAAGGGCGGACGGTTGTACGGACGGACGGATGGAAGGACGGACGGTTGTACGGACGGACGGATGGAAGGACGGACGGACGGATGGAAGGACGGACGGTTGTACGGACGGACGGATGGAAGGACGGACGGTTGTACGGACGGACGGATGCAAGGACGGACGGTTGTACGGACGGACGGATGGAAGGACGGACGGTTGTACGGACGGACGGACGGACGGATGGAAGGACGGACCGAAGGATGAAAAGACGGATGGGCGGATGAATGGATGGGTGGATGGAATGATGGATGATCGGAGGGATGGATTGATGGACGAGCGCTGGATGGACGATTGAATGAATGGATAGACGGATGGATGGACGCGTGGACGGATAGACATTGGACGAACTGATGGATGTTTGGATGGATGGACGGACGTATGGATGTACTGACGGATGGACGGCTCTACGGATGGAGGGACGGGCGAATGGCCGGCGGAAGGACGGATAGACTTTTGGATGAACGGATGAATTGATAGTTGGACGGATAGACGGACGGACGAAAGTATGGATGGACGGATGGACGGATGGATGAATTAATGGATAGACGGACTGTTGAACGGATGCATGGACAGACGGACGGACAGACAGACAGACAGACAGACATATGGATGGACCGATGGATGAATGGACGGATGGACGGATGGACGGATGGACGGATGGACGGATGGACGTATGGATGGGCCGATGGATAGGCGAATGAATGGAAGTATGGATTGATGGATGGATGGATGGATGGATGGACTGTCGGATGGAAGGTTGGATGGTTTGAAGTGTGGAGGATAGACGGACAGATGAACGGATGAAGGATGGATGGACAGATGCCGGATGGATGGACGGACGGATGATGGATGGATGGACGGGTGGAATTATGGATGGATGTATGAATGAATGCACGTTCTAATGGATGTACGGATGGATGGATGATTGGACGAACGACCGGATGGATAGATGGATGGATGGTAAGACGGATGCCGGATGGATGGACTGACGGTTGATGGACGAATGATGGGTGGGTGGACGGATGGACGGACGTATGGATGATGGATGGACGGTCGTATGTATGGACGGACGGGTGGATTGATGGACGGACGGGTGGATTGATGGACGGACGGTTGGATTGATGGACGTATGGATGGATGAATAGTCGCTCGGATGGATGGATGGATGGATGGATGGATGGATGGATGGATGGATGGATATATGGATGGATATATGGATGGATGAATGCATGTATGGATGGATGGATGGATGGATGGATGAATGAATGTATGGATGGATGGATGGATGGATGGATAGATGGATGGATGAATGCATGTATGGATGCATGGATGGGGAGAGTATTCTTGCAAAATAAAATCAAAAGTAATGGACCATAGAATATCTTACCTTCATAAAAATTGATAAGCAGCAAGTAGAATTATTAACTTTGACACGAGGAAGTTCATCTGTTCCAAATCTTGTGATTGTGATGAATCGAGACATTTTGTTGGCATTGAAGTTTTCTGTATTAACATATGAGTGATGATACCTGCATTTAGATTAACATATTTCAAACTTACGTTATATAAATGTGAAATTACAGTATCATATAAATTGTATCTAATATTATTATTATACTCACAGTTCTTTCATATTACTGTTGCATCCCTGTCCATTTAGAGATAATCTTCTCAAAGTAAAATAAAAGTAAAGGATTTAATTAATATTGAAAAAAGACAAACTTATAGTGAAATGTGTATCATCATTAGGGGACTAATAGTTTCTGTAGAATATATTATTCCATTCCATTTACGCAGTTTAACCTCTCACCTTTTATATACTTTTACATGCCATACTCCAGAAAAATATTGTAAAATTACTGATATGGAACTTAACGTTTACACAGAAAATTTTATAATAGAAACCCAAAATGGGTTTTCAAAATGTCATTCATGCACAGTTCTAACATTCTGTCTTAAATTAAACATTTAAAAAATAAGAAAACATAATTTTGCAGCCCATCTGTTGTTAAAGATTACGAATAAGTATATATCCGGGTATTAAGAGAATAAATGTTAACAATAATGGATAATAAGCCCATTCACATAACTTAATAAAATACAAAAAATATGTAGAAAGATAACACAAAGATAATACAGTTAAATTTTAAGTTATCACATCTAGTTAGAATTACAAGAGGGATGCAAAGATGCTCCAACTCACCTTTACGATTCAACGTTTATGTGACGTAGTAATACTGTAATAAAATGACAAAAACAAACTTTCAAAATAAAATCAATATTTTATTATTTGCTGACAACGAGGTAATCATTTTGGACTCAGAATATAATGTACATACATACGTATAACAATTAAACAAAATTGTAACAAAATATGACACAAAATTCTCCATAAATGAAACAAATGCCTCAATGTTCAAAGGATTCCATAAGATCATTCCATAAAAATATTAATAACACATTATATAAATAAACTCATCCTAATATCTATTAAATACAATTTCATACGAAGGAGAAAAAGTTATTACCAATAAGATAAACAGCTATATAAAACAACAAGTGTAATAGAACATTCAAATTGAAGTAAACATTAAAGAAATACGGAACTGAATTATACAATATCCTCTCATGGTTGCTAAACTTTGACTATTAGAGCAACAGATGCCTCAAGAAATGAGATACATATGAGAATAAGATCAAGTTACATATAGTCTGGTTCAGTCGAGTCGTTTAGGAGTTCAGTGACAAACATACGTACAGGAGAATTATATACAGAGGGCCTATAAACATTTCGAAGTATAATGATACCAAGGGGTTTTAAAACGAAAGAGAGAGGAAAACAAACACAAATATTACTGAAAAATGGGTCGAAATAACAGTGAATAATGTAATAATCACAATTTTTAAAAATAGTTAACAATTTATGTTATAAAGATAAAAAAAAATCCTATTCGTTCCTAGTCAACAGGGAATAGTAAATGTCAATTTTAATCATTTTCATTGGAATAAGAAGTAATATAATAAAAAAGGATCAAATTAATGGATAAGATGTACTTACCGTCGCAAATTATTTTTTTCTAAATTCTACTGAATCGCAGTGCACATGCGCTAGTGCTCCATGTAATCCCAGAAAGATAAATGCAACCTCCAGCAGTTGGCGGTGTATGTATGTGAAATCAGTATGACCAACATTGACACAAAATTCCCAGAACTTCTTTCAAGTTTATGAACAAACTTTGTAGTGTAAAATGTGTTCTTGTGTGTTCCTGGTTTAAATTTGTAGTGTAAAGTGTGTTCTTGCGTGTTGCTTGTTTTTTAAACGAAATTAATTTAATAATCCCCACATTCATCAGCCTGATTAATTTAGGCCTAATCCTAGATCTAGTTGATCCTAAAGAATGTATTCAATTTCTGTTCGATGAAGGGCTTTTAAGAACAAGAATGGAGTGCCCTCAATGCAATGCTCGCCTCACTCCGGTAATGTGGCAGATCAAGTTATACGCAATATTCAATTGTAGAAGAGGACACCCGGAATTCTTCCAGTCGGTCACGAAAGGAACTAGGTTCGAGAATTTCAAAATACATCCTTTCCAAGTTATTTGCTTAGTTCATTCATTTGCGCATAAATTTACGTATAATCAGACAATTATGCAGTGTACTATCGGGAACAGAAGCGTAACTCGAAGGACAGTAGCTGATTGGTTCAGTTACTGTCGAGAAGTGTGTTTATTATCTATGGAGAATAAATACGGAAATCGTGGCAAAATTGGAGGTCCAGGGCATATTGTCGAAATTGACAAGTGCAAAATTGGTGGGAGGAAATTTGAACGAGGGCGTATAGTTGAAGGAAACTGGATTTTGGGCATGATATCCAAAGTAAAGAGGTACGATTGGAAATTTGTCCCAACAATAATAGAGATGCTGTTACACTATTTAATTTGATAGCAAAGCATGTTCATATTGATAGCACTATTCACACAGATTGCTGGAAAGATTATAATCGGTTACTGGGTGGTGGTTTTGCCGCCTACTTAACAGTAAATCATTCGCAACATTTTGTGGATCCTATTACAAATGTTCATACGAATAACATATGAGTCATTTTGGCGGAGTCTACGACGCAGACTATCTATGGGGGGGATCAAACGAGATGTGATGGACATACATATCGCGGAATATTTATGGCACTTTGACTGTAAAAATCGAAATGCGGATCCTTTCCAAGAACTCAGTGAAGATATTAGAGTGGTTTACCCTATAGTTTAGTTTCATTTTAGTTAATATGTTCTAAGTTCTTTTTAATATAACTTGTATGTGTACTATCTCAGTTCTTAATAAATATAATTTGTATGTGTGTGGTTTTTAAATGTTTTTTTTTTAAATCTAACCATTCAACCAAGTTCCTCTTCAAGTCTGGAGTTTTAAAAGAAGTGATGTTGGCAACATCTGGAGTATTTTGTGTTGTTGATGGTGGCAACGTTGGAACAACATAGGAAGAGGAGGGAAAATAGCAGAAAGTAGCAACTAAGCAATGTAGGACGATCATGTTTTACGTAAATATATAAATATAAAAAAAAAGATCGTTGCAACATTGGAAGATGTTTAAAACGTGTTTAAGTGTTACAAAATGTTTTAAAGTGTTTAAAAGTGTTTAGTGCATCATTGGCATAAGAAATTAAATTGAACATTTTATTGCGACGGTTAGTATACAACACCCAAATTAATTTTAGCAACATATTGGATTACTCTATAACAGTATAATTATTATGAAATAATAATAATACAGCCTAACATTTATAATCCATACTACTAAAAAGGAAGAAATGTATATACCTCCACAATTAATTTGAACTAGTAACAATACAATATAAAATATTATGTAAAACTGAATTAAAGTACATCACCAGTACACTCTCTTTTCCTCTCTCTCTATTTCTCTCTCCCTATCTCTCTCTCTCGAAGAAAAAGAAGAAGAAGAAGAAGAAGAAGGAGCAGAAGAAGAACAAGAAGAAGAAGAAGACGAATATGATGGAGATCATGACTAAAGTTATTTTATCTTAATTCAGAAAACAACTAATAAAAATAAAAATATTTCTTTAACTAAATTGATTAATATGGAAGCTGTTAAATATCATGAAATAAATACTCTTCTCAATTCGTATCCAACTAATAAGGGAAGTACTTATGTCCGACCAGTTGGATTGTAATAAAAATTAGAGACTGTATTGAATGAAGGATACTGAAAACCGTGATATTAGTAATTTCACTGCAAATTCAATAGTATGCATAATACTTATTAGGAAATAAAGAACGAGAAAAAATAAATAAAGGCTTAAAATCAGTACACGACAGAATAAATAAGTAAAACATTCGGAAAAAAATAGAATAAACGAATAAAAATAAAAAATGATAGTGTGGTGAACGAGGGAAGATAAAAAAGGACAGGGAGAGAGAGAGATAAACTAACGAAATAAATATTTCAACGGCGCGGCACGGTTACTTGAAGAGCAGCGCACCGGAATCTCCATTCCCGCAGTCGAGTATTCATACAGTACATACGAATTGTTTCTATTTAAACATAAAAACTCAATAAATTGAAAGTACTATAGAATATTTGCTTCATTATTTATTGATTAGCATATTTATGGTGTAAATTAATATTTTTTTCTGGGACATAACAGTATTTTTTTTTTCAAATGCCCCAGGTTTGTCTTTCGACATTCCTGGTTTGTCTCCTGGCATGGCGTACTTGTAACCCACTTCTGAGATTGGGGTGCCTCGAAGGCGGGGTTACGTTGCCCCGATGATATGATTAGTGATGGTGATGTTAATGGTGCGCCAGGAGAGTCCCTAATCCTAAGCTTAACCTAAGATGAATATGAATGATGATGATTGAGATGGCCATATGATTTCGGGGACCGTTTGGGCCTTAACGTTTTCCTGATATTTGTCTTACAGGTGAGGAAAAACCCCGATAAAAGCCTCACCCAGAAAAAACTGTCCGGACCGTGGATCGAACCCGGGCCCGCTGCATGACAAGGCAGCACGATACCCCGAGACCACAGCGATGGACACATAACAGTATATTTACACGTAAATATGTACATTTACAGGTAATAGTCTTATGAGTCCATAAAATATTTCATCAAAAGAATAAAATTGGCATAATATATTCATTTTACGTCTTAACTACGTTAGAATCTATAGTTGAGGAACATTTGAAAAGCACGAAGAATCTGGAATGATGGATGACACGTTTGTGTATTTTCTGGCAGAAATTATAGAGCGAAAATATTAGAATGGGTTAGAGGGCGTTAGTGAAAATACTTTAGATTTTAAAGACTGCTACTAGCAATCAGAAGTTCACACAGGCCGGATGTTCTGAAGACTTTGAAATTGTCAACGAATCCAGTGAGGATCATGACAGTTCAAGAAGCATTGAGATGTCTCCTGTAAAAAACCTAAACGTCCTAACGTACTGTCTGCCTATTCTGAAGAAACTTTGGAAAACATTTATGAATATAGGATGTCAGGGAATTCTGGCCCGAAGTCCTATTTAGAAACAATAAAAAATTGAAATAATTAATTAATAACCGAAATGTAAAAACAGTTTTGAATTATATAGAAAATAAAACATCTTATCTAGCTTCACAATTCAAAAACAGTGACCCTACAATATCGCCCAAATTAAAGGCTACATCCTTAATAAGTTTCGAGATCGGGGATTGACTGTGCACTATTGGTATTTACAATCGTGGGCTCTTTTTCGAGCTAAGGAATTGGGTTTGAATGAATGTAAAGCTTCTATTACATTAATTTCAAATTTCAAAAAAGAAAACAATATTACTTTAAGAAAAATTATCAAATTTGTCACTATCAAGGGGGTATTGAAAACGAATCTCAAACTATTGAAAATGCAAATAAATTTGTAAGAGATCATTCAAGAAAACTGCATACCAACAAATAATGTGTGGAACTGTGACCAAAGTCGATTTATTTATGAAATGACAGAAAACAGAACACTGGCAGTGAAAGGCAGAAAGCTCACTGTATCTACAGTTCAAAACCTACATGGAACTACACATTCTTACACGATAGATGTTCTTATATCAAAGTATGGACAACTTGGAAAGAGGTTATACCTGTGTTTTCAAGAACCTACAGGAAACAAATTCGGGGCTAGAAGATGATAGAACAGAATACACCTCCAAATGTGTATGTCAACTGTGGTGCCAATGGAAAAAATGACAAAAGAACATTTGAAAACATTCTTAAAATATGTGTTTAGCGAAAACATTGAAATGGATTAACTTTTAATATGGTCCGGACATAAGGACGAACAATTGCTACAGGACTGTGATAAAAATGTAATGCTGAAAATTATTCCTTCATGAACCACCAAATATATACAACCACCTGATACTTTTTTCCCCGTAAATATAAAATCTATGTGCGACGACTTGAAGAATATGTGCGACGACTTGAAGAATATGTGCGTCTAAAATCAGATGGTGACGTGAAAATATCTGATAGTTTCTTTATTATAAAACTGCATATCCTTGTATATAATCAACTTTGAGCAGAAATTTACAAATGTATGCGTATTTATGCTTGGAAAAAGTCTGGCTATAACGTGGACCAAGGTATAACGAGATTCACAAATGTGATTGAAAATGCATGTGACATTGGTTTTAGTGAATGTTCCACATATAACTGCTCCAGGATTGCAATCATCAGATGCTCATGGTGTTAGCAAAAACTTTGTTACAACCATTTCATTGAAGACCCTCATTATCACCATTGGTGTTATGGTATATGATAATTTGTTTTTGTTACTCCAGTACACGAAATTATAACCGATTCTGAATTTCAATTTTAAAAAAGTATACAGTGCTCTGCTGTCTGTATAAAGCAAAAAAAAAGATTATTAATGTTAAGAAGGAGGGAAACTAATATTTACGTTCTTCGCCCCGCTGCGCAAGCAGCACTTGTACTTGAAACCAGCTACAATGAGCAACCGTGCCGTTACGAACCGGTCAATGAGACGCGATTGAAAGTTTATGACAAAATAACACGAGTTTTATTAAATTTGCAGCAAAATAACTAACATCACATTTAATGTCAATTAATTAACATATCCTCAAATTTTTGTTATAATCCAACTGGTTCAACATAAGTACTTCTCTTGTAAGTGTCGGGTCGTGAGATGACACGAGATTAAGCCACTATATTTGTAGAGGTCTGAATGGCACAGGTGCCGGCCGACCACTCCTGACGCACTGCTCAAGGACGGATAAACGAAATGAATTAGGTAAATACGGAGAAATAGTGGAATCAAATTTGTGGCCAGGCCTCTCCCTCTCTCTCCTCTCTCTCTCTCGAAGAAGAAGAAGAAGAAGAAGAAGAAGAAAACGAAGAATATGATGGAGATCATGACTCGTAACTTATTTTAACTTAAGTCAGGAAACAACTAATTAAAATTAAAATATATGTTTTAAGGAAATTAATTAGTATGGAAGCTGTTTAAATATGAAATAAATAGTGTTATCAAGTCATGTCCAACTAAGGGTCGGGTCGATAGATGAGAAGAAATGAAGTCACTCTATTTGTAAAGGTCTGTGAACGACACAGTTGCAGTCCGACCACGCCTGACGCACTGCACAGGGGCTGATAAAACAAAATGAATGACAAATATGGAGAAATAGTGGAATGAAATTTGTGGCCGGAGAAAACTGTATAAACCAAATAAACTTACTCTAGCCCCGTTTCGTCTATCATGAAACCCATAAGAAGTGACCCAGAATCGATCTCGAGACCACAGCGGTGAGAGGCCAACATTTAACTGCTTGCGCCACGGAGCCGCCAAATGTCATGACATATTAAGCTATATTCGAATTATACGTATGATTGTATTTTTCTTTCACCTGTTAATGAAATGGATACTTGCAAATGTGTATTTTATGGAACACGTTCCAGTGAAATAAAGCGTATTTTAATTTTAACAGATGATCATAACTTACCATTTCAGTTATGTCCGATTTGCTTAAATGATTCTTCCGAATATTTTTTTCACGAACTCTTACCGATAGCTACTTCATTACAAAATAAAGGTCGTTTCCGTAGTTATTATTTTATTATTGTCGGTTAATGTGTTTATTGTGATGATTATATTTTTGTGCAATGCCACCAGGATTTCTAACAACATTTCTGTTGGCTATCATAAAGACATTTACAACCAAATTGTTTGTCAATTGTTAGGTCTTTTTTTTTATTTCTCTGTGTTAATTGGAATCTGGAGTGTAAAGAAACTTCGGCTACTGTGTTGTTTTAGCGAATTCCGAAGGAATGAAACTATTGAGGTTGTTCTTATGAAAATGATTTGAAACTTGTTTTTACAGATCTTCACTGATCCTGTCTATTAAACACCGAAAACAACCATGACCCAAATTGATATGTGTATATCCAAGAAGCGCTCTAGCGATCGCAATTTTATGTCATTGAAACTAAACCTGGCATAACAAACAAACTAACTAACTGGGACTATGGAATCCGTATGTTCATGGCCGCAACAACATATCTCCCCATATATCCTTATCCTGAATTAATATTTTCCAGTCATTCCCTGTATATTCTACTTCCCTGAAATCATGGTAAGCGTTTTATTCTCCCACCTCATTCTTGGTCTACAAATTACTCGCTGGTTTTCCTACAACAAGCTTCCATACACCTCCTTCAGTCCCCATTCGTGCCACATATCCTGCCCATCGCAGTCTACGAAACTTAACAGATCTTATTATAACTTTCATTATAGTGTTCTGCCCAAGAGTAGGTCTTTCACTGCAAACTCAGCATTCTCCACTTTTTCCTTAACTCAGCTTTCCTTTCTGTATCCGCATACAAACCATTTATTTTAATATTGTCTATCATCTGATGTCTTTTTCTGTCTCTGACTTTCTTTCCGTTGACCATTCCTTCTAGGGCATCCGTCAGCAGGCAGTTTCTTCTTAGCCAGTGGCCAATCCAATTACTTTTGCTCTTCTTTATGAGTTCCAGCATTGTTCTTCCTTCATCCATTCTGTCTAGCACATCTACATTTTTTATTTAGTCTGTCCATTATTATAACTGGCTTCCTATAAAGACAATATACTTCACTGTTATGAAGTCTTCTCCATTCACCTGTATCTTAATCTCTCTTAGGTCCGAACATTTTCCGAAGAATTTTATTCTCAAATAGTCGTAATCTCCTTTCCTCCCTTAAAGTAAGAGTCCATGTTTCGCATACATATAATATAATTGGTTGAATAACATTTATATATTTTCGGTTTAACGTTTTTTTAAAGGAGAGGGCAACAAGAGTCCATGTAATACATAATAGCATGCATTTCCAGAATTGAGCCTATGTTTGATTTCTTTGCGCATCAGATTCCTATTTTATTACCCAACTGCTCTAGTTATCTCATTCTGACAATTCTATAAAACCAAAACAAAAAAATAATTAACCTACGACCAGGGTATTAGGTCCACACATAAAAGTCAATGTATGATCCAATCTCTACTACTCCGACACCTGATACTGAATCAACAGAAAACAAATATCAAACTAGCTATATTATAAAGTGTCAAATATATATATGGGGAATGTGTCTGATATATTTTTCATATATATTTTTGTTAGACTTCGAAAATTGGCGTTCCAATATACTCCAACTGGACATAGGGACCAAAGAAGACCAAAACATAGGTGGAAAGATCAAGACCATCTTTGTTAGGTTTACCGTCACAGATCGCGTGGCCAAAAACGGATCTGTTCATGACGATGACATATTTTCATAAAAAAATATGTTTTATGTGAAATATTCATCGATTGGCATAATTTTTTATGCAATGTCCCTGGTTGTCATTTCGATGTATCTGGTTTTCTTTCCTAGCATTGGAGTAATTGTAACCCATTCCTGAGGTTGGGGCGCCTGGAAAGTGGGGTTACGGGTGCTCCATGTTATGATGGGTGATGTTACGGATGCACCAGTAGAGTCCTTAATCCTAAACTTAATCTAAGGCGAATATGAATGATAATTATTATGATGGTCATATAATATTCGGGGACCGTTTAGGTTTTAAAGTTTCCTGAAATTTGTCTTACAAGGGAGGAAAAACCCCGAAGGAAACCTCACCCAGGAAACTTGTCCCGACTGGGGATCAAACCCGGGCCCGCTGCGTGACAAGGCAACACGCTACCTCGAGACCACACGTTGCACACATTAGGAACAAAATAGTTATTTACATTCTTCTTGTCTCCTCTTGTAAGCCCATGTTTCCCTGAACAGAGATTTAGGCGCTCTCCCCCTACAGGGAATAATTTGAACCATACTAATTTAGTTACACTTGTTTTCGTATAGATGTCATTTGAGTGGTCCATGGTCAGCAGTCTGCCTCAAATTGACATCTAGGAAACCAAGGTAGTACTAGTACGGGAAAATTCGGTAAATTTTGCTTAGAGGCCTTTCATTCAGGCTTAAGGACCTTTTACGAACCTGAAAAACTTCAGACTCGGGACCACGGCTGAAAGTCTCTCCCGTAGGACTTGCTCCTTGGATTTTTCCATCCTAAAAAAACCCATCGACCCCGGCCGGGTTTGAACCCGCGACCCTTGAGACCAGAGGCAAGGAGCATAACCACTAGTCCACCGCGGCCGATTTATTTACATACAATTCTAATAGTGTAGGCCTTTTTCTGTATACTAATTTCAAGTGTGAATTCTTTTTGGCAAATATTATCTAAGCGTTATATGTAATTTGAGTCTGAAATGCTGTTTGTCATATATAGGGTATTCAATCTAAATCACGTTTTAATTTTTATTCAAATTTGTTTCGTTCGTTTTCATACGATATAATATAAATATATGTTTTAGATAACCAGGTGACAACATATGCCTAACTAAGACATTGGATGAGGATTTAACCAAAATTTGCAAGGCAGTAAGAAAAGAGAGTAAATTGACAAATATCTTTTACAAACACCTATAAACAACATGTTATCACTGTTTAGCAAGCTTATGGAAATCCTGAATGAGGTTCCAGACTTATCACTCGGAAACACCCTATCATGTGTATTGAAGCTTGGGAATAATAGACTATTAAAGCGGGCACTTGGGTATACAGAACAGTCGAGTTTTATATACTGTGCTCTCGACACTCTATAATGCATCTATGTAGATAATATATACATACGTGTGATTGTGCGCTACATGCTATGTGAACCGAATAAAACATCAGAGGATAGGAAATTTCATATATAATCGCTAGTATGTATCCTATTATAGCACACTCAGGGCATTATATTTAACTAATAAATTTTATGTTGATTAACTTAATATCTAGACCCATAAACAATAACTGTGAGCATAAAGAGATGGTTCGAACATATCCGTGAATATAGAGTTCTAAGTGCATTAATCAATGATATAATAAATCAAAAGTATGTGGGTAATACATTATTATTTGTATTAATGTTGTTATCATTATTATTATTATTATTATTATTATTATTATTATTGCTAAATCAATATAAAATAAAATATTTAAAATCTAGTGATCACAACAGAAAAGTGGAATATCTACAAACTGATGGCATTCAAATTAACACAGTAGAATCATTTTAATACCTAGGTACCAAAGTAAATGGACATAATGCATTAGAAGAGAAAATTAAGGAAAGATTGGTAATTGGGAACAAAGCTTATTTTCCAAATAAGACCTTATTTAAAAGCAAATTAATATAAAAAACTGCAAAATTAAGGTTATACAAAACACTCATTAGACCAGTAGTTACATATGCTAGTGAGACTTGGATTCTAAAAGAAACAATAAAACAGAAATTATTAATTTTTTAAAGAAACATTTTAAGAAGAATATTTAGACCAAATAGAGGAACCGATAACTGTTAAGATAACCAAAACAAATAACGAACTAAACAAATTAATCAAAAATCTGAATATAGTAAACCATGTACGATCTCTCAGAATTGGTTGGCTTGGACATTTGATAAAAATGGATGATCAGTGACTGGTCAAGTATCTCTATAAATGGAAACTATAGCAGGCAGAGCAGTTGGAAGACCGAAGATCAGATTGGAGGATGACACAATGAACAATCTAAAGAAAATGAAAGTGACTAATTTGAATATGACAAGAGATAGATTGGCATGGAGAAGGCTAAAACTTTTAGTTTTGAAGTTTACTTTGGTACCTAGGTATGATTATTATTACTATTGTTATTGAGCATATAGTTTCGGTTATTTATAGTCGCCTATTAGTCATATTCAAGAAAAAACGAATTATATTAGCCTACATAATATATAAATATCAATATATTGTAAGCCCCCTCCATGGTATCTTTACCTTGTCGTGGTGGAGCGGCTTGTGTGCTTAAATGATCCTGAGAGCTATGCCGGCGGTAGCATTGCTGCCGAAAGGGTTACCCATGCCGGACTGGTCGAAGGTGATAAGCCAGACGAAATAAGTACCTTGGTCGAAAGAGTGACGATCTTTCACCGTAAAAATACAACCGTCAAGAAATGCGGGCATGGGTTCTACTGGGGTAAAATTTTCCGGAGGTCAAATAGTCCCCCATTCGGTTCTCCGGGCGGGGACTACTTCAGGGAACCCATGCCAAAGGCTCAAACACAGGGACATGTTCCTAGGAACATGGAATGTTAGGACTTTATACAATAGCGGGGCACTAGAGATATTAACGCGGGAATTGGATAAATCGCCCTTGGATATAGTCGCTTTACAGGAAGTTAGGTGGCCAGGAGTAGGTAGTCAGGAATCAGGAAGCTTTGCATTATACTATGGGGGTGCAGAAAGACCTGCATTTGGAACAGGTTTTTTAGTCAGAAGGAGGATCCTATCCGCTATCCGAGATATTAAGTTTGTTAGTGATAGGATATCATACATAATTCTAAAGGGTAAACGACATGATTTTATAATTGTAAATGTACATGCCCCCACAGAAGATAAAGATGACAAGATCAAGGATGAGTTCTATGAAGAATTAGAATGCTTATTTGATAGCCTTTCACGATATCATATGAAAATTGTCTTAGGAGATTTAATTGCAAAGTGGGGCGGGAAGATATATTCAAACCAACAATAGGCAAATTCAGTCTTCATGAAGATAGTAACGACAACGGGGTTAGATTAGTCACATTTGCCACATCAAAGAATCTCATTGTTAAGAGCACAACATTTCAGCATAAGGATATTCATAAATACACCTGGACGTCCCCAGATGGAGAAACTCGGAACCAGATAGATCATGTATTAGTGGATAAACGCTGGCACAGTAGCATCATTGATATTAGATCAGTTAGAGGACAGACTGCAATTCAGATCATCATCTGGTCAAGGTGAAAATCAGACAACGGCTATCGCTTATGAGAGGAACAAACGCTAAAGATGATTCTGTAAAATATGAATTAAAAAACTTGAAAAATGATGAAATGCGGCAAGTATACCAAATCAAAATTGCTAATAGATTTGAAGTACTGGAATCTTCAGACGACAATGTGGCAAACGAAGAAGAAACTGATATAAATAAAGAATGGGAGGCTATAAGAGATACTATTAAATTGTCAGCATCAGAAAGCATTGGTTGTTTAAAAAAGAGGCAAAACAAGAAATGGTTTGATGAGGAATGTGCCGACATTGTAAAGAAGAGAAAGCTAGCAAAATTGAAATGGTTACACGAGCCAAATGAGGTAAATTTAGAGCAAATGGGTAGTGTTAGACGGGAAACCACCAAGTTACTAAAGAGTAAGAAGAGGGAATATTTGAGAGAGAAGATTAATGATCTTGAAATGAATGCAAAAAATAGGAACATTAGAGAATTATATCATGGAATTATTATAGAGAAGAAAGGGTTTCAGTCTAGAACAAACATAATTCGGAATGAAAATGGAGATATGATTGCAGATTCCAATAGTATATTAAATAGATGGAAAAGTTATTTTAATCAGCTATTAAATGTACATACAGAACAGGACATTGGGGAGGATAAGTTACAGACAGCAGAAATGCTAGTCACAGAGCCAAGTGCATTAGAGGTTGAAATGGCGATTGAAAAATTGAAGATGTATAAAGCATCAGGTTCAGATGAGATCCCAGCTGAACTGACAAAATCAGGGGGAGAAAAATTGATGGACAAGATACGCTGGTTGCTTAGTATGATTTGGGAAAAAGAAGCTCTTCCAGATGAATGGAAGGAATCAATTATCGTACCAATTTATAAGAAAGGAGATAAAACTGATTGCAACAACTATAGGGGCATCTCATTACTTTCAACTTCGTACAAAATTCTAACAAATATATTAGTAAGCAGACTTACTCCCTATATTGATGACATTCTAGGAGATCATCAATGCGCATTTAGAAGAAACAGGTCTACAACAGATCAGATTTTAGTATAAGACAGATTTTAGAAAAGAAATGGGAATATAATGGTACTGTACATCAACTATATGTAGACTTCAAAAAAGCATATGATTCAATTAAGAGGGAGAAGTTTTATAGTATCCTGCTGGAGTTCGGAATTCCTAAAAAGTTAGTTAGACTTATACGAATGTGTCTAAATGGCTCAACGAGTAGGGTGCGTGTAGGCAAACAGTTTTCAGACACTTTTGAAATCCAGAATGGTTGAAGCAAGGAGATGCACTATCTCCTCTACTATTTAATTTTGTACTAGAGCATGCCATTAAATCTTTAGAGAATGAGGAAGGCTTACAACTGAATGGTATTAATAAGCTGTTAGTTTATGCTGATGATGTAGTACTACTGGCTGATAGCGAGGAGATACTGAAGGCCAACACGCACACACTATTGAGTAACACTAAGAAATTAGAACTGAAAGTAAATATCAGTAAAACTAAATATATGGTCACACGTAGAAATACATTATATAATGGAAATGGACAGCTAACGACAAATGAGGGAAATTTTGAGGAATTGGCTGAATTCAAATACCTAGGAACAATAATCACAAATAGGAATGAGATGCACAAAGAAATTAAACATAGGCTCAATTCTGAAAATGCATGCTATTATGCATTGTAGAGACTTTTGATGTCCCAACTCCTTTCAGAAAACGTTAAGCTGAAAATATATAAAACTATTATTCTACCAGTTATATTATATGGGTGCGAAACATGGACTCTTACTTTAAGGGAGGAAAGGAGATTACGAGTATTTGAGAATAAAGTTCTTAGGAAAATTTTTTGGACCAAAGAGAGATGAACAGACAGGTGAATGGAGAAGACTACATAACAATGAACTACATGGTCTTTATAGGAAGCCAGATATAATAAGAACAGTTAAGTCCCGTAGACTGCGATGGGCAGGACATGTTGCGCGTATGGGGAATGAAAGACGTGCATGGAAACTTCTTGTAGGAAAGCCAGAAGGAAAACGCCCAGTTGGTAGACCAAGAATGAGGTGGGAGAACAACATTATCTATGATTTGAGGGAAGTAGATTATACTGGGAATGATTGGAAAGCATTGGCTCAGGATAGGGATGTATGGAGAGCTTATGTCCGTGCGGACATGAACCTACGGGTTCGATAGTGCCAGTGAGTAAGTAAGTAAGTATATTGTAAGCCTATGTTTTCCCTTTACAGAGATTTAGGCGCTATCCCCCTCAGGGAATAATTTGAACCATACTAATTTAGTTACACTTGTTTTCGTATAGATGTCATTTTGAGTGGTACGTGGTCAGCGTTCCCCCTCATACTGACATCTAGGAAACCAAGGTAGTACTAGGACGGAAAAATTCGGTAAATTTTGCTTAGAGCCTTTTCATTCAGGCTTAAGTATTTTTACGAGTCTGAAAATCTTCAGACTCGGGACACACGGCTTAAAGTCCCTCCCGGAGGACTTGCTCCTTGGATTTTTCCGTCCTAAAAACCCATCGACCCCGGTCGGGTTTGAACCCGTGACCCTTGGGACCAGAGGCAAGGAGCATAACCACTAGTCCACCGCGGCCGATTATATAAATATATACAATTGTAAATCAAGTAGTTAAGGATGACCTTATACATATAGATATTTATCTCAGTTTAACATTTCACCTTATAGGTAAAGGGTAACACACGCCACCAGAGCCTTACTGTCGGGAGTGGGATTTTAAACTGTGGATCTCACACACTTTTGCTGCACAAGTACACGGAGGGTCTGCCTGAATGAGATATGAACTCAATATCAGGGTCTCTTCCTAGACATCACAACATTAAGACGATATACACCATTCACACACATTAAATGTGGCGATTGTGATAATCATGCTTATGGTTACCAAGTGATGTTCGTAAACCATTTGAACTCTAAAGTTTCTTGACTTTAAAGACTTACAGGTGAGAAAAACCCTAAAAACCATCATCCGGGAAACGTATCTGGACCAGAGATGGAACCAGGGCCCGGTGTATACGGGACAGTGACGTTACCTCGAGACTACAGCGGTAGATCTGATAAAGTTTATACTCTTGTTAATATAATTTGAGAGTAAAGTAAAAAATGCGTACTATTTTCACTATCTCTTTAAACTAATAACACTGAGCAACAGAAAATAAACTTTTTATTGTCTCAGAAAGACAAATATGTGATTCTGATAGTATGTTTTCTCCTGAATTCGAATATGATATCGGTTTTTCTCCATCACGCAAGGTTTCCGAGAAACATGCATTTATAATTTCTAACACTTTAATATTTTCTACATTCGTAACTACACAATATTCGAACATTCGGACTCACCTAGAAAGCGAGAAATTACGATTTTCTGCTATATTTCGCATGTGGAGAATCCCTTTTGATGGTCCAACAATAATCGGCCAGCATATTCCAGTTGCCTTGATATCTCTTATCCATAGCTGAAAACTCCTGCTGAAAGTATTCCCCGTGCTCATCGCTCACTGCGACAAGATTTTCCGGGAAGACATCTAAGTTTATTTAAAAAATAATTATTTCAATCCATTAATTGCAATTGAAATAAAAAAACTGTGGGTGATGGAGAAATTCCGAATACACATTTGAAAACAAGATAAAAAAAACTGCATTTAATACAACTATTGGTACTCATGAGGCAAAAATCATGTTGCCCAGTGTTATGGTAGGGACTGATAGACTTTTTGCATAATAAGCCTCTAGTTAATTTTTTCGATATTAACTATAATTTATTTTTTTCTGGAGATGGCGTAATCATAAATTAATGTTAACAAGAGAGGAGAGAGAGAGAGAGAGAGAGAGAGAGAGAGAGAGAGAGAGAGAGAGAGTTAACTTTATCTCCCTATCACCTCAAGTGGAGCAAGCAGTTAGATTGTCGCTAGGAATCTCTCACTCAATGTGGATAATTCTTGGAGTTTCTCCCATTTTAACCTTGCCACAAATTTCATTCCACTCTCATCTCATTCATTTCATTTTCCCCGTGAAGAAGCGTCAGACGTAGCATCCTTGTTAATCACAGTCCTTCAATATAAGGGAGTGTATCGCATCTCATCCCAGGACCCGGCTCAGAGTCGAACACGAGTTGATGAGGTTTCAGTTTTTCTTCCTTTACCTTAGTTTAATGTCTTTTTGTCTGCAAAGTTATTGGTATCAGATCGAAACCCTGCAAGTATTAGTAGTAATACGCGTTTTTACGTGGCTAATGATCTTAAGTGGTTTCTTGAGTTATAGATTTTTCGAGATTATTGTTGTAAGTTATTACCTAGATTGTTTAACTCATGCCTCTTATTTTGTGACTACTTAAATAGTTCACTAAATAATAAGCGAAATAAAAAAGCTTAAACTCCAAATTGGAATCAATGACCAATCACATTTCAATGATTTTTTATTTTTTCACCTCGATTTTATCAGTTTAATTTTATCACTTTAAAATCAAGCTCCTCCTTTTCAACACTCTGAATAGGTCATGACATTATTTTGCAGTGACCGCATGTGGCTACCAGATTGTATATATAGTGCACGAATGTAACCTTATCGTGTTTGCGGGAGATAATATAAAAACATTTATAGCAATATATACCACAAAAAATAAACCACTGTTTGCACTTTCTTAAACGTATTTTTTCTCAGGTAATAACGCTCTACAAAATATAATTGACATATTTACATCATACGACATCAGAAATCAATTAATATGCAGTTAGATGTGTTACATTTTTTCTCCACTAGGGTGCAATCTTACAATATTGCGATTCTTTGGCAATAAATCATATGATCTGGTTGTAATGATAAACAAGTGAAACATAACGTTTCTCATTTGTTTTCAAACATCGCCGTTTACATTAAATATATAAATATTTTAAAATAACTATATTTAAATAATGATTTGTGAGTAAACAGCTTAATTTTATTCGTTAAGTTGTCCTAACAAATGCCACTCTTGATTTCCAAATTCTCTAGATAAATTCACTCCTTACTTCGTGAGTCGTGAATTTATCGATAATTTTGGAAATCACTCGTGGCATTACTTATGATAACTGTTTAATTTATTTTTGTTATATACGTAATATTGATCGACGTTGTGCTTATCTATATTACTGTTCTGTATTGTATAAGCGAATTGATTCATCTTTTTGCTGTGTGATTTATGTTCAACTAATTACGTCCTCTTACAGCTGTGTTTACTATTTTTTAATATTTGTGTTTACTATACTTCTCGAGTATGCCAAGCTGGATTGATATCACCCGGGCTTTATACGAACACGACCTGTCAGGGGAAGGTTTCTCACACACACTTTGTGACCACAAAATACAAGGAAGCCTTCCTGAATCAGTGATCAGCTCAACGCCAAGGCCACCTCTAAGACACGACCATTTAAAACAAAACAAACCATTCACTCTAACATTCATATTAAACAAGGCGAATTTGATGTGGTTAGTGATGGCAAGAGGATGTTTGGGGAATATTTGGTCTTACGGTTTCCGAAATTTGTTATCTTATGTTGCCTTACAGGTGAGGAAAGGCCCTGAAAGCCCTTACCCAGGAAACTTGTCTCGATCGGGAATCGAAACCTTTTCCGCTCCGTCTGAAGGTACAAGCTACCATTATAACTCAAACGGGGAATTAATTATAAATAATAAAGGAATTGAATACAAAACCGTTCTTTTTCTTGACACTTTATAGAACATTAATGTTCAAAACTTAGATTTTCCCTTTTTTTTTTACTACTCCATAATAATATTAGAGGCAATTTTTCAACATCCCATAAAATCGAACCCCATTTCTGTTAGAAAATTATTTCAAATATCGTATTTACTCTAATTTAAAACCCCATCCCGTGTATGTCATGTTACCTTAAGGAATTTAAAGTCGAAAGTGTAATTCACTCTTGCTGGACTCATGTGAAAGAAGATGTGTTTATTCCCACTAGCATGATAGTGCAGCATTATCAAATTACAGCATCAATATTCATCTTTCATAAAAATATCATCCTTAAGGCTGCTGATATTTACAACTCACCATTTGACTTTTAGAACTGTAAAATTACACTAAGGTATAATTGCTATTGTTTGTCAAAGAGAATAGTTTCTGTGATTTCCGTTATTGCTTCGTAAAAAAATTAGGCTAATTATCATGGTTACATGCAGTTTATCAAGAGATTTTTACTGGAATTACTGTGACGCAGGCCTTTGAATTTTGCGGTCTGCAACGAGACTCGCCTTATAAGGTAGAAGGGGATTACTAAGTTGCGATTCATGAGTCGGAGAGACCCAATGCGAGCTTTCCACGTGCGTATAGGCATTGGTTTATAGAAGGATCGGTATCTAGAGTTTCCATTCGAGAATGATCGAGACTGGCCTTCCAGACTGTTCGGCCTAGCATATATAAAGGGATGAGTTTTGGTCGACAGGATTTATTCGCGAGTCAGTAGTGGAAGAGGACCCGTTAATGTGATCTGAAGAGAGAATATAGTGTGGCAAGGTAGAGTTTCTGCAAGTGTGAATAAATAAACAACAAGAGCTACTGTGTTTGTGAGAGATTGGAAACAAAATTGCGTGCGCTTGTACATTGCAAATGTTTGTATAAATCGGTGAGAAGTGAAATTAAATAAATTCTATCTGTTCCAATGCCACAGCAACTAGTGTCAATATGATTTCTTATTACCTGATGTATTTAATATATTATGCAGTAATTTATTTACGTAGTTATTATCAACACGCATTACGATTCAGTTGTTTGTTACTGTCTGTAGTCCTTGGAGTATATGAAATTGTTCTGGAATTCTAAAAGCATTATAGTAATTTAGTAATTCTGAACAGTATTAGTATTTATTTAGCCTGTTGGAATTAAGTTCATGTGGATCAATATTTACATAGTAGTAAATGAAAATCACATCTGTTAAAAAGATTGAAATCAAACTCTTAAATGGTATGGCCACGTACATAGAATGGAAAATGAAAGATGGTCAATAAATAATACATACCAATGGTCACCCCCTAGAAGAAATAAACGTGGCAGACCAAGATGGAAATGGAAAAGCTATGTCAGAACTGAAATGGATGATAGGAATTTGGAAGAAAGAGTTTTGAATCATAGAAATAAATGGAAACTGAAGACGGCAAACCTATAAGCGGGAGAAAACCGAAGAAGAAGATTAAATTAAAATCATTTGAATGACCAATATATAAAACACGATAGAGGGATATGAATGGATAATAAACTGTAAAATTTGTTTTAATCTCTCCTCAGAGCAATTCCTGTTAACATTATTTGAATAATATTGTCATAAATCGATGGACTACATTTGCACTATGCTTCATAACATTGCTATTTTTAGTTATTTTATCAGTCTTTCTAGTGCTATAGTTGCGATAGTGAGATAAAGCATACATCTGTTATATATATTGGATTATATCCAAAACATTAAATTCCGAGTAGATTAACTTCGTAGAGAAAAAGAGTCTACATATTTTATATATTTCATAGAGTAAAATTATTGAGTTCATAACAAATATACCAGAGAAAAGGACAATCATTACAAATGTATAAATAATTATCCTCAATCTATCGATGATTCATTAAATTTGTAGTATTTTAAATATTGATAAACTATAGTTTTCAATTTTTTGTATGAATAGTTACCAATGTGGCAATTGAAACACATTAAGGAATCTATAAATTACTAATATATATTTTTTGTCTTCATAGGCCTATCACTTTTTTAATATTAATGTAAGTACCTTTTTATATCAGTCTTCCTCAATTAACATCGATTTTCGTTTAAAAAAATTAAAAATTAACGAAGAATTTTCAATAAAAATTCGTTTTAAATGGGGAAGACTGACATACAAAAGGTAGGTATACTTATATTAGTATTAAAAAAATTAATACGTAATCTCAATTGTGATTACAATGACTTTTATAAATGTTCATATCACTTGCTTTTCCCGACTGAGAACGTTTAAAGCTAACACTAACACATTTCTTTAAATGTTTAATACAATCTATTTCAAAATTTTAACAACTTAGATGCCTAACCGTAAATGTGAATTGTTTTATAATTTGTTCCAAGTGTGACCACTGAAGAGGGCATAAAAATTGTATTAAATTATATTTCTGTTGAATAGTGATATTTAATAAACTGATAACATAATACAATAAAACGGAATAATAATAATAATAATAATAATAATAATAATAATAATAATAATGTTTTATTTAAGCTGGCAGAATTAAGGCTATTTATTAGGCCTTTTCTTTCACTCGACAAACGAATAATAGCACAAAAATATATATACTTATTACAATTTCAAAACATTAAAATATAGACTAGGCAAAACACACTAAGCTAATACTAACAAAACATAGGTATCACCATGTAGTTTCTTGTGAAATACCGATACTATAGCTTCAGGATAGCTAACTCTCACTTATTTTGGTTATTTGATTTTTGTTGAGGAAATAAGATTGTTATCTTTGTTAAGTTTGATTTTACGTATGTGAATAACATTAATTTACTGTTGTATTGCAAACAGCACCAACAGTAAATGTTAACCAGGGTTACAGTGTGTTTTCCAGATGGAGCACACATGTGCAAAGTGGCGTAATGTGATTAGCCGGCGTTCATGTGTTCACACTATCCTATTAATAACTGGCATAACCTCAAATATTGACTACATGTCTACAGTTTTCTGATTTCGGTGGAGTGTAGTTAACCATATTACATCACACTGTTTATATATTTATACCTATCCCTGTGCCTAGTGACGCATGCAACCCAGGGATGTTGCATTATGTTTGATTTATATCCTCTAACCTCTGGAATTTCATAACGCATTAATCCACTATTATTTTCATTAATTGACGAGTTATTCTTAGTAGACAATTAAATAAAATTATAAAAAATATGTTTGTATTGTTCAATATTGTCTTAATTGTCAGACCAAATATAATTAAAATTCCTATGAGACGGATTAGTGTTTTATTGTATGATAATTTACATCAATAAAGTCTGTGTTTAACTAGTCCGTCGCCGTGGCGTAGTCGGTAGAGTCCCTACCTTCCACTCCGGCGACCCGGGTTCGATTCCCGGCGGGGTAGAATATTTTAAATCTCCACCTCGGGTCTGGGTGTGTGTCCTGTCCTTGTGTCTATGTGTGAGAAAAAAATAAAGTTAACAAAAAGATAAAACAATAATGAAAAACAGTGTAAACGAAAAGGAGAAATGCCCGTCGCCGTGGTGTAGTCGGTAGATTCCCTACCTTCCACTCCGGCGACCCGGGTTTGATTCCTGGCGGGGTAGGGGATTTTAAATTTCCACCTTGGGTCTGGGTGTGTGTCCTGTCTTGTGTTTGTATGCGTGAATAAGATACAAATGTTAATAAAGGTAGAACAAAAAGTAAGAATAGTGTAAACGAAATAAAACGAGAAGAAAACAAAGAAAGAAATTTAAAAATAAGTACAGATGTCAAAAATACACAAAACAGTTAAACGGCTCCATAAAGCAAAGAAACAACAGGAAAAGAACCTAAAATGTTCTTTCATAATAAATGCAACATCAGTATCGCATAAAAAACTGGTATTGCTGAAATATTGGAATAAACAAATAGTGTACAGTTTGTCCTCAAAGTCCTGCTACCAAAACAATGTAACTTAGCTCATAAACTATTTAAGATGGAGACATGCGGGTTTTTGCAATGTATCCTACATCTATCAATATTTTGTTTATATTTGTTGCAGATTGTGATTTAAACGACAATGACGACACCACAGGAAAATACTCAATGTGTATGGTGGTATGTTGAGTCTGGTAAATCACCAGTATCCCCATATCCGAATGTTAACATGTCTAAACACAAATAAATTCGCTTCATCAGAGAATATCACCCTCTGCAGGTACTCAATGCCCTCGTTAATTGCATTTTAGCATCGAATCAGCAAATTCCGCACGCCGAGGGAAATCAGTTGGCAGCGACGCTTGCGTAATTTGCAACCGCTTATGGAAGACTTTATGAATTGTTGATTTTGGTAAATGCAGGTCCCGCGAGGCATGACGAACCGATTTTTGAGGTCTGAGTTGAAATGTAAGTTGCCCATTGTCGATAGTTTCTTGGCTCACACCTGGTCGTCCACTCCGTGGCAAGTCCATTACACTGCGAGTCGCTAGAAATTTTCTCGGCCCATCTAATTATGGGTGATTTGGATGGAGGATCTCTTCCACATTGCCGGCGGAAATTTCGCTGAACAGTTAATGGTGATTTGCCAGATTCAGCATACCACCATACACATTGGGTTTTTTCTTGTAGTGTCCTAATTATCGTTTAAATCACAATCTGCAACTCACTTTGAGAGATGTAGAATACGTTGCAGAAAACTGCATGTCTCTGCCTCAAATAGGTTACGATCTAAGTTACATTGTTTTGGTAGCAGGACTTTGTTGACAACCGTATTTCATTTGTTGGATCATGTAAGATAGGGGTTTACTTAATAAAATGTACATATTAATAACTTCGATATTACTAATGCCCGAAAGTATTTAATATTTGCAAAGACAGTCGAGTACAAGGAAAAAATCTGGCCAGTGACTTATTTGAAACCTAAAAAACGGACTTTTAATTACATATCTACTTATTTACCTGAATGTCAAGATTTGAAAGTAAATTAACCCGTGACTAAACTGTAATCATGTAGACTTTCACGGCCGGAGTTGCTATGATGATCTTGATGAAGATTTTCGGGCTGTAGGCCGTGGTCGTGAGGCTTGTAGTTCCCCGACGTTTCGCCAGAGACTGCGCCTGGCATCCTCAAGACAACCAGTCTCTGGCGAAACGTCGGGGAACTACAAGCCTCACGACCACGGCCTACAGCCCGAAAATCTTCATCAAGATTGTCGTGACTAAACTGTTTTACACTTCTAAATGATAGTCCTTTCCAATACGAATCTAAAGGCACCTCAAACTCCGTTCCGACAAAAAAGTGACTTCCCTGGTTATGTCCCTCAGTTGTGGGTAATATTTTATTTATTGACACTATTTAATAGTTTAGTTTATTAGCGTCGAAATTCATCGATATGCGTTAAAGAACAGAAATGTTTGTTCTCATTACAGTTATTGGTTTTACATGTCGTAAACCTAGTAGGACACTGAACCGACGGTTTTATTTAACTTTCTAAGAAAGCTATACTTTGTACTTTACGCCCTAAAAATATATGGACAGGTTTGGACATTCTCGTATCCAAAGGCAAGTAAGATAACATTATATAACGTTTTGCGCGATAGAGTGTTTTGTCGTACTTACAGCAAAGGCGACCATGATTGAAAGTCAACTTCCTATATTTCGGAGTTACCAATCTAAATAACTGCAGTGCAATAAAATTTTATATTACACGTGTGGAAAGTAAAACCACTGCCCTCTATGTATACTACATACAATGTATATACAAAAAATATCCAAAGGTAGTGTTAATATACATTATACGGAATACATCACTAATTTTAAATGAACTGAACTTTATTTGAAACAATATAAAACAATAATTACGTACTTACCGCCATTTTATCACTGATTGATGTCACGGCACCCTATACTTCCATCTAATATACATTGCCCACGCTGTTAATGTTATTCAATTGTTTATAATGAACGCAAATATTTCCAACAAAAGTGTTATTTTTTACTATTATTTATTATTTTGAAAACACCATCGCGCAAAAAAACAATGTACAACGCATATTTGTAAAATTTTTACAGAATCTCCAAAATTAAAAACCTCGCTATCGCTCGGTTTTTAAACATTTCCCTCGCTTCTATAAAAACCACTTCCCAGCTTCGCTTCGTAATATTCTATTACATATTAAGATTTAAAAAATACAAAATTGTAACATTGCAGTCATCAAAGAGTAATTGGAGCACCGTACTTAAAACTACGAATAATTCATCGGGGGGAAATTTTAAACAGGCTGTAGAATTATGTCAATTGTTTCCGTTACAAGCAATTCAATTTTAATGATATTTTGAAATGAATGAAATAGACTATAGACTGAAAAAAAATACACCGTAAGTAGGCCAGAACGTGGGTTTTTTTTTTTTTAACGTGGATTCTCTCGAATTGGAGTCTCCGATTCTACCGTCCAAATCAACACACTTAATGCTCTTTCTTTTCGTTGTCCTTATTTCTAGTGTTCCAATATTCGTATACGTGGGGTTTATATATAAATGCTCCACTTAAGGTTTATATAACTTCCACGTAGAAATCACAAGTCAAAGGCATTGTGTTAGACGATAATAAATTTCTCTTCAGTCATGAATGCATTCATAATTCCATGTCCTTTCACAAGAATAGCTTCACAGTTCATTCATGACGTAGCTCATATCATTTGTCTAACGCCAGATTACTGTGCCGAAAATACAACTGACATCAAAGTCGTAAATCACAAACTTGCTTGTAGTCACAAACTCATCTTCTATCCAGTTACCTTCTTAAAAAACAATTTAAGTTTGATTATTTTTTTAAAGCATAAGTAATTTTAAGAATGATTATAATATAAAGGTCCACCGCTGTGGTCTCGAGGTAGCGTGCTGCCTTGTAACGCAGCGGGCCCGGGTTCGATCCTTGGTCGGGGCAGTTTTTCTGGGTGAAGTTTTTATCGGGGTTTTTCTCACCTGTAAGACAAATGTCAGGAAAACTTTAAGGCCCCGGTCCCCGAAATCTTATGGCCATCATCATCACCCTTCAACAGTGTGGAAAGCAATGGGAAGCTACCACACCTACAATTACCTAGTAAAGCTGCAAGCATAGCATGAAAATGCTATGATTGCAGTGAAGGACCTTCCTTCGGGCAGAATTACTATGGATGGATATTTAAATAATGATTTGTGAGTAAACAACTAAATTGTATTGGTTGAATAGTCGTAACAAATGCCACTCTTTATTTCCAAATCCTCTAGATAAATTCACTCCTGGCATTACTTATGATAATTTTCTAGGGTATTTCATTTCAAAATTTTATAAAATATATTGATTTTTATTTAATAAAATATTCTATTAAATTTATTTTCACATTATTAAAATATGAACACACGTTCCACAAATATTACACACTTTTACTATTTATTTACCTGGTGCATTTAAAGTCAGGTGGCTTTCTATTCCACTCACTAGGCCAAGCAAATGTTACATTAAAATAAAGAAATGATAATATTAAATATTAAAATATTATTTTGTCAATCTGAACTACAATAACAAGAGCAACAACTATTAACACAATAATGTTTATGCAAATTAAAATTAAATCTTATCATCATGATGTTTGGTTTTTTAGCATTTCTTCTTTTTATGATGAACGAGGAGCTGGTCCAATGCCTCAACCCCCAACCTGGGGGACGGGTAATTTTTGTTCCATGTTTTCTTCCTTTAGTCCAGTACCTTACTGCAAGCCAGCACCCCTAGTTTTGGTCCGCCCTGGGTATATTATTTCCGCAATATCTGGCGAGCATTCCCCTATCCGCTACTTGGGTAGGCGCCCAATGGTAGACTGACAGCTTCACAAATTAAAGTTAATTGTAAAATAAACATAGGAAGGTTAGCCCCACCTACTAACACAAAAAATACGAGGATAATAAAATGTAACATATTAATCTATCGGATATATTATTATTGTAAGTATTATTATTATCATCATCATCATCATCATAGTACATTCACGAATTTAGGTCATTTGTTGACCTGTTTCGGCCTCAAGAGAAACACCATCCAAAAGTCTTTTGAGTGGACGTCCTGGTCTTCTTCTTCCTGCAGGTTGATATCTTAACATTTGTTTGGGTATTCTGTGATCTTCCATTCGATGAACATGTTGCATCCATCTTGGCTTATAATCATAAATTTTGTTTTCTAAAGATTCCATGTGTAATTCTTCTAAGATTATTATTATTATTATTATTATTATGATCATCGTATAAAATGTTTTTACATGAAATTTATATTGCTATATTTAACATATCTTTAACTGTTTAAAATTAGTATAATGTATATCTATATTTGTCAAATATTTATTTGTATTTGTGCTGGTTGAGTGGAAGAGAATGCCTTATGGTCTTAACTCTGGCAGAATAAATAAAACATTATTATTATTATTATTATTATTATTATTATTATTATTATTATTATTATTTATAATATCAGCTTAAAATGTTAATTAATTATACCACTGGCACTGTCGAGCCCGTACATATATCGGCGCGTAGACATAAGCTCTCCAAACATCAATAACCTGTGCAAATGTTTTCCAGTTATAATCTGTATTATATGAACTTCCGTCAAAGCATGGTTAATGTTATTCTACCACCTCATGGCCTGCCAACTGGGAGCCTTCCTTATGATTTTCCTACAAGGAGCTTCCATGCCCCTCTTTCATTTCCATTCGTTCCGCATGTCCTGCCCGTCGCAGTCTAGGAGAATCAACTATTCTCATATCTTGTTTCCTATAAAAATCATCTAGCTCACTGCTTTGTAGTCTTCTGCATTCGCCTATCTGTTCATAGCTCTTTGGACCAAACAAAAAACTCGAAGAAATTCAATCTCAAATACACGCAATATTTTCTCCTCCCTTAAAGGAAGAGTCCTTATTTCGCATCCATACAGTTGGGCTTCTAACAGTTTTATATGTTTTCAGTTTAACACTTTCTGAGAGAAGTTGAGACAACAAGATTTCCTGCATGCATTATCAAAACTGAACCTATGTTTAATTCCGTTCTGCACATCAATCATGTTTGTAATTATTGTTCCTAGGTATTTTAATTCAGCCACTTCTTCAAAATGTCTCTCATTTGTCATTAAGTATCAATTTCTATTATATAATGTATTTCTATCTGTGACCATACATTTATTTTTATTGGTGTTACTTCCAATACAATTTCTTAGTGTTACTCTATAGTGTGTGCGTTTGACCCTCAGTATCTCCTCGCTATCGCCTAAAAATACTCTATCATAGCTTAAACTAGCAAATTATTAATACCAATGAGCTGTAGACCTTCTTCGTCCTCTAAATATTTGAGGACAATTTCTAGAAAATTGAATAGTAGAAGACATAATGCATCTCCTTGCACTTTCACCCACTGTGAATATCAAACTATTCGAAAACTGTTTGCCTACACGCACCCTAATCTATGTGCCATTTAGAAACATTCGAATAAGCCCAACTTGTGTTTTAGATATTCCAAACTCCAACAGGATACTATATAATTTCTCCCTTTTAATTGAGTTTTACGAGTATTCATTTTTGAAGTCCACATATAGTTGATGCACAGTGTGTCCCTTCTCGTTTCTAAAATCTGCCATACTAAAAAAATGTTATCTAATGTAGACCTATTTCTTCTAAAGCCAGATTGTTGATAATGTCAATTTGGTGAGATGTTCCCATTAATTTGGTTAAAAAAGTCGGTTTGTTTTTTAAAGTTGTTTTTAGTTTGGCACTCTCTGGCATATGTGAAAGAAAATACCATATTCTAGCAAGTGAAATTGTAAAAGATAGTAACAGGTAGTGAGTGTGATGTGGACGAATATAATTGACAATATGCTAATGGAATCGGGTGCCTAATTTATGAGTTTCATAGAATCTGTATAATAAATAATTAGGTGATCATATATATAGTATATTAAATAGATGATATAAGGATTGGACGGTTATACGATATCGTAGACGAAATCATGACAATTGTTATAGGAATCCTTGTTGAATGTGGACAAATCTGCAAATACCACAAATAAAATCTACGCAAAAATTATGAACACCTTGAAGTCTTTGGTAAAACTTACTATTTAGGGCTGTAAAAAAGACAATCACAATAATCAAAATCGGCATTGAAAGGGTTTCTACTAACATTATCCTTAGGAAAAATGGTAATAAATTTCTGATGCGAATTAAATAATGAATTATTGAGAATTTTTTTTTGCAAATAGGATTTGTTTATTCAAATGTAGATTTTTATCCATAAATATTATTATTTTTTACTGGCTCACTGTAAGGGATTTTATACCCATTAAGTGATTATATTTATATTAATTGAAGCTTAATAGTCTCGGATAAGCCATGATGATTGCTTATGCCTTTTAGGATTTAGTTGGAATACACATTTCTCTGTCCAAGTCATTAGCTAGTCACGATCATCACTGATTACAGCAACATCGTCATTTAGAGAATATTTATCTGCATTAATGTAGATATGCATGTCGTCCGCGAATAAATTAACTTTACAAGGATTTAGGGAGTCAGGCGTGTCATTTATATAGATTAAAAAACTTTGCAGGACCAAGAAGAACGTAATGAACTATTTACTACAAGATATTGTTGGCGCTCACGATGTAGAAATTGAACCATTGCGTCGGAAACATTTTTAGTTTACGTAACTACAGTGCGATCAGTATAGGACTGGACAACAGACGCAGGGATTTCACTTTACACTGCTGACGCACTCGCGGCGGGGAACGGACAGCATAGGATCGCGGTGATACAACCACACACATTTTCGTAACTATTTTACGAATTGTCGTACTTACTAACTCTATTGAAGCAGGTGCTGGAACTTTTCACCTCCGTTGTCCATACATTTTTTTACACCTCTTTATAACATTTGTTGTACAGGTTATGGACTGTTCAACGAGACGGAAGTTTTACATTCGGGAGTCGTGTTTCAGAGAGTCTTTGTACTTGGCTGGGATACTGAGTTAAAACAATATTGATCATAAATAAATACATACACTTTGTCCAGTACAAAAATTATTAGCCATTATACAATTTACACTTTTTATACGCCTGTTTTATTAGATACAAATTTTAAAATTGAAATAACTTATACACATGCCATGCCATTCAGTACACAAGGAAAAGCAAGTGAGCAGCTTATCCACTCGAAGCACACAATCTGACTGCGACCGTGAATGCGTGGGATGTGCTAGTTTACTGCTTAGTCTGCGCACATGTCTGCAAGTGTAAGCCTTCGTCGCCGCACAGCACAAACTCCGCGTCTGCTGTCCAATGCTATACTGATCGCACTGTATAAATCCACGTTTACAGTGTCATATGCTTTATTAAAGTCAAGTACTGTTTACGATTTTCAGAGGCTTCGCGTGTGTCTTCACATGTGTTTAGTACAGCAGTATTTGTATTGTGTCCTGGCATTCAGTTGTTTATGGAACAATCGTTCCAAAGCTTTTGAAAGGGTATGTTTAACACTAATGGGTAAAAAATCGTTCGGAGTTAAGAGTTTTAACTTTGGAGAAATGGACGTACAAAGCTTGCTTCCAAAATGTGAGATATGTAGAAGTTTGTATTGAGTAGTTAAATGTATGAGTTATAGTAGATAATGTAACGTCGATTATTTTGTTCAATAAAATGATATTTAAACATCCAGTTCCTTTCGCTTTGGTTTTATTTATCTCATAGCTTTCGTTATGTCATTACCTGTGACATGACAAAGGGAAACGTTCTATGACAGATGGACTTGTCAGTAGTTATTCATTTATTGTCTGTTCTCTATCTTTTGTGTAGTTGAGTACAGGTTTTGCTTGTAAAATTCTCAATGATTGTGTCCAGTAGCAAATACTTTTTCTACTCCTTATACCCTAGATACATATATAGATAGATAGATAGATAGATGGATGGAAATTTCTGCGGCCATCACGTGTTGGCGGTGAGCGATTTATTTTGGTTCTCCTTTATAGGTAGAACCCTGGGATCCTGTAAAACACATTAGCCCAGTTTAAATTTTGAATTTAAATTTTAAAGTTAATTAGCCGCCCTCCATGGTATCTTTACCTTGTCGTGGTGGAGTGGCTTGCGTGCTTAAATGATCCTGAGAGCTACGCCGGCGGTAGCATTGCTGCCGATAGGGTTACCCATGCCGGACTGGTCGAAGGTGATAAGCCAGACGAAAAAAGTACCTTGGTCGAAAGAGTGACAATCTTTCACCGTAAAAATACAACCGTCAATAAATACGGACATGGGTTCTACTGGGGTAAAATTTTCCGGAGGTCAAATAGTCCCCCATTCGGTTCTCCGGGCGGGGACTACTTCAGGGAACCCATGCCAAAGGCTCAAACACAGGGACATGTTCCTAGGAACATGGAATGTTAGGACTTTATACAATAGCGAGGCACTAGAGATATTAACGCAGGAATTGGATAAATCGCCCTTGGATATAGTCGCTTTACAGGAAGTTAGGTGGCCAGGAGTAGGTAGTCAGGAATCAGGAAGCTTTGCATTATACTATGGGGGTACAGAAAGACCTGCATTTGGAACGGGTTTTTTTAGTCAGAAGGAGGATCCTATCCGCTATTCGATATATTAAGTTTGATAGTGATAGGATATCATACATATTTCTAAAGGGTAAACGACATGATTTTATAATTGTAAATGTACATGCCCCCACAGAAGACAAAGATGGCAAGATCAAGGATGAGTTCTATGAAGAATTAGATTGTTTATTTGATAGGCTGAACCGAAAGTGCATTTTCCGGTTCATTATTGTAGCGTCGTTCTCCTCCCTGCACTGGAATATTTATGAACTATGCCAATATCCTTTTCTCCTGGTAGTTACCACCACTCTCCCCTCTTTACCCTTCCTGCCGCGCAATGTCTACGGCGCATCTCCCCTCTACTTCGGAACCTTCATATACGTGGTGCACAGGCAGAACATTATCATTCATCATTCAATTTTCAAGCAGTCATCGTTTAGTTCTTTGAGCAGATTGAATCGGCATCCAGTCCGCGATGCGAATCATGCTCTAATGGACAAGCTGTTCTGAAGCCGAGAAGCGGCGTGCTTTAGTTGGTCCGGCAGACCAGGGAAGAAGTGGTCCCTGATTCGGACGCAAGTATGAGTGTAGCGTGAGGTATGGTGTGTATTTTTCCATTGTAAGAATATTGTTATTTATTTGTTTATATTCTGTTTTGGCTCTCTGAATGATCAAAGTCCTTTTTTGTTTGTTTTTAATTCAGACAACTTGTTTATATTAAAGGTCATCTTTTATTTATCTCTATCTATCTTCGGGTTTTTACAGCTGCTGCCGTCTTCCCGTGCCAAACCTCCAAAGCCTACGGTCTTGGGCATCTTCGATGCTTAGCCCTCTAGCTTGCATTACTGTCTTCATGTTTTCCTTCCATGTTAACCTTGGTCTTCCTCTTTTCTTCTTTCTGTTAGGATGCCATTCATATAGTTGCTTCGGCCATCGCTCATCTTCCATTCTTAAAACATGTCCTAACCACTTTAATTCCTTTTCCACAATTCTTTCAATTATGCTTTCTTCTGCTTCCATTTTGTTTTAATTCCTTATTTGTGACACGTTCTAATTTAGACTTTCTGGCACTTCTTCGTAAATAATCCATTTCTAGAGCTATTAGTCTATTCTTGTAGTACTTATTGATTGTCCATACCTCATCCGTACATTGCAACAGATTCCACCAATGTTTTACCAATATATTTTTTTGTGTCTTTCCAAATATGTTTATCCCACCATATGGAATTTAATGATGATATTATTTTGCTACTCAATTCAATTCTATGTTTTATGTTCTCTTTGCCTATACCTTCGATGTTATCCATAATGATTCCCAAATATTTAGTTTGTTTCACTTGCTTTATTTGGATTCCATCTTCCAATACTAAGTTTTCTCTTTCATTGCTATTTATTGCCAGATATTCTGTTTTTTGTAAATTTACTGTGAGACCCCATGATTCATATGTGCTTTTCAACCTTTTTATCATGAATTCCATATCAAAATTGTCTTGCGCTAAAACCAGTTGATCATCGGCAAATTGTAATGTCAGCAAAAATCTATTGCCTATTGGGATCCCCATACCTTTGCAGCTTTGTTTCCATTTCGTTAATATAAATTCTACATAAATATTAAATAAAATTGGTGATAGACTGCACCCTTGTTTCAATCCCTTTGAGGTGTTTATAGGATTAGACATTATATTTCCCATTTTAACATAAGCGGAGTTATCTTTATAGGTTTGTTTAATAATTTCTATTAGGTTTCTGTCAATATTGTATTTCTCCAATACTTCCCATAATTTGTTCCTCGGAATTGAGTCATAAGCTTTCTCTAAATCTATCATTGTCAAATGGGTTTCTTCTCCAACTGCAGTCCGTTTTTCAATTAACTGTTGTATTGCAAATATATTGTCAACACATTGACCTTCCTGGTCTGAATCCATTTTGATCTTCTCCTAATTTGTCTTTAACATCTTTTTGTAACTTTGTTTTTAATAACTTCGTAAATATTCTATATAATGTGTTATTTATACTTATTCCTCTGTAGTTTTTTGCGTCTCTTCTATCGTCCTTCTTGTATATTGGTACTATGTAGCTTATTTTCCATTCATCAGGAATCTTCTGTATTGCAATGCACTTATTATACAAGTCCCTCAATCTACCTATTAAATTTTTTGGGCCATATTTAATTAACTCATTTGGTATGTTTCCCGGCCCTGGTGCCTTTTTATTCTTTAGGGTTTGAATTTCTAATTCTAATCTATTGTATCAAATTCCAGGGCGTTCATTTCTATGGATGGATCTTCTGTTGTTTCCATAAACTCATTTCTAGTTTCTGACAGTAAAGCTTTGTAATGTTTTTCTGCGTCTGATTTTGCTAACAAATTTATCTTGCTGGGTCCTTGGTTGGTTTTCAGTGTTTTTAGAAATCTCCATACTTCTGATGATTGTGATCCTCCTATATAACTTTCTATTTCTTGGCATTTGCTTTTCCATAATTTGTTTTTTTCTTCTATCACTTTCCTTTTAACTTTGGCGTTTGTTCTCTTGTATTCTATCCAATTTTCTGTTGTTTTATTTGCCAACCATTCTAAGTAGCATTTTTTCTTCTTTTTGGTTAATTCTTCAATATCATCATTCCACCAATCTTGGGTATTTTGTTTTTATTTATTGTGCCTAATGCTTCTTTTGCTGCCGAATGTATTATTTCCTTAATTGATTATATTCTTCTTCTATGTCTTCCTTGTAATCCAAATTCTCAATTTTAATCCTCAGTCTTTCTTTATATAATTTTTTGATACTATCCTGATTAAATAAATACAGTTTAAATTTTTCTTCCTGCTTCGGTTGCATTGTTGATTCCCTTGCTTCATCATGCACTTTTTTCCCTGTAGGGAATTTGGGGATGATCTGTGCTGTGAGTAGATAGTGGTCAGAACCACAATTTGCTCCTCTTTTAACCCTTGAGTCCTAATAAATAAGGAAGTATTTTGCTTTACAATTATGTAGTCTATTATTGATTTCTGATTGAGACTAGGTCGTTCCCAAGTAATTTATGAATATCCTTATGGTCGAAAAATGTGTTACTATCTTTAATTTATGTTGTTTGCACATCTCTATGATTCTATTTCCATTATCGTTGACTTCTTGTTCCCCATATTTTCCTACTGCTTCATCATTGTTTCTTCTACCCACTTTCCCATTTAAATCTCCCATTAGTATTAATTCTTCATTACTTCGTATTTTCTCTATTTGTTCCACTAATACTGAATAGTACTTTTCTTTCTGACTCTGTGCAGCATCATCTGTTGGTGCGTAGACTGCTAAGAACACCATTGTTCTTCCCATAAGCTTCATTTTAATCTTTAGGCATCTTTCATTAATATGTTCATATTCTGTTATGTTTTTACTGTATTTCTTTTTTACAAACATTGATACTCCCATCTTTTATTTATCTGCTGCTTTATTGATCTGCACATAGTTGTTCTCAATCCTAGACGGAAATTCACTCAAGTAGAAAATCATTTCCAGCTCCCCTGCTATTATGCTGTTTAGCTTTCAGGAATGATAATTATTATCTTTTTCACTCACTCTATGTATTTGAGTATTATTAACTATTTATGTCTATCTATCTGAGAGAGAAAGATGAATCAATTGCTGCCTTCTATGGGCCCAAGGCAAGCAACTTCGTGATAGATAACCTTGCAGGAAAGCAGATCCACGTTAATAGAGATAGCAGTAACAAAACCCGATCCCGGATTAATGGTAGTAATAGCGTGGTTCACTTACCCACAAATGGTAGTAAGAGCGTGGTTTGGGTTTCGCAACCCCCAACAAATGGTAAGCAGAGCGTCTGGTTTTGTTTCTTTCGGTTTGGAAAGATATGCTGTATTCTATTAGCAGTGGTTCAAGTGGGTATCGATTTGAAATTTTGAACTTTAGTTTTGGAGTTCTGGATTCAAGTGCCAGAACAAGGATATATACTCTGTATGGTCGTAAATGATTTTTGGAATTAGAAAGCATTCTGAGGTCGACATTTTTCAGAGATATTACGCCGTGAATAATTATTTGTTTTCGATACTTAGTATCTATGTAAAGGTTATTGAAACGTACTTATTTGCGTGTTTAAACTGTTTAACGTAAATAATATTGATTCATCTCTCTTTTCATGTAAACATAGAGTGACTTATGTATAAAGAACTACGTTCTCTTATAGTTGTTTACATCTTTTGTTCATTGTGTATTGTAAACATGCCTAGTTGGATAGATGTAGTATCTAAGGACAATCTGGTCCGATAATTGAGTTTACTAGGTATGGATATTGAAGGTAATGTAAACATGTTACGTGAGCTATATTCTAGAGTGTTTTTCGGCGTAGTTCATATATATGTTCTGGATATTAGGAAAGCTAGTTTTTGGACATCGGTATGTGGGCTGATTGAGCCATTTTGTTTATAGATATCATTTGGATGGGAGACCCTTGAGTGAGTTTCGGTATATGTGGTCCAGGTTTTGTTATTATAAGACGCAGGCTAAGTTCTAAAAATCAAGTGTAACTAGAAATTAGTAAGCGTCGATGGCCACGTTATAAAACAACACGTTAGTGAGAATATGTTCTGTAATGGATTTAGGCCACGGATGTTTGTTGGAAAAACATTTATACTATGTTGTATGTTATGTAAGAACGTTTGAGGTTCCGTTTTTCTGTCTCCGCCTGTTTTTTTGTTTCAATTCACCCTTCCTTAATATTGGCATAGGAGAACAGCCTGGAATGCTCGGCAGTCAAGCACTTGGCGGATCCGGCCGACCCCGAGTGCCCAGCTGACCGAAATGGTGGTTCTGTAACTACAGATTCCTAGACAGCGGTTGATCGGGATTGCGACCCGGAAATCCAAGTATGGTATCGTCACCCTGTTTTTCACCTGGAACACCGTGGAGTCTTACTATGGCGGCTGTGTCAAGATTGGAATTTATTTACAGCGCCTGTATAGTCGACGTAGAAGCGAGTGTGGTGATAGTGATTTTGGGGACGATGAAATTTGTGATGAAGTTTACCGCTCGGAATCTGATAGTGTTAATGTGCCCCTCCCAACGTGGGATTTTCTATCTGGTATCTTTGCAACATCGTGATGGTGATTTAAGTCTATTAGACTTTTGGGACTTTCTTGCATTGTTTTGAAGTTTATGGACTGTTTTCTTTTACCCGGAGGGCGCAGGAGGAGATATTGAACCGAAAGTGCATTTTCCGGTTCATTATTGTAGCGTCGTTCCCCTCCCTACACTGGAATATTTATGAACTATGCCAATATCCTTTTCTCCTGGTAGTTACCACCACTCTCCCCTCTTTACCCTTCCTGCCGCGCAATGTCTACGGCGCATCTCCCCTCTACTTCGGAACCTTCATATACGTGGTGCACAGGCAGAACATTATCATTCATCATTCAATTTTCAAGCAGTCATCGTTTAGTTCTTTGAGCAGATTGAATCGGCATCCAGTCCGCGATGCGAATCATGCTCTAATGGACAAGCTGTTCTGAAGCCGAGAAGCGGCGTGCTTTAGTTGGTCCGGCAGACCAGGGAAGAAGTGGTCCCTGATTCGGACGCAAGTATGAGTGTAGCGTGAGGTATGGTGTGTATTTTTCCATTGTAAGAATATTGTAATTTATTTGTTTATATTCTGTTTTGGCTCTCTGAATGATCAAAGTCCTTTTTTGTTTGTTTTTAATTCAGACAACTTGTTTATATTAAAGGTCATCTTTTATTTATCTGCTGCTTTATTGATCTGCACATAGTTGTTCTCAGTCCTAGACGGATATTCACTCAAGTAGGAAATCATTTCCAGCTCCCTTGCTATTATGCTGTTTAGCTTTCAGGAATGATAATTATTATCTTTTTCACTCACTCTATGTATTTGAGTATTATTAACTATTTATGTCTATCTATCTGAGAGAGAAAGATGAATCAATTGCTGCTTTCTATGGGCCCAAGGCAAGCAACTTCGTGATAGATAACCTTGCAGGAAAGCAGATCCACGTTAATAGAGATAGCAGTAACAAAACCCGATCCCGGATAAATGGTAGTAGTAGCGTGGTCATACCGCCACAAATGGGCGCAGTAGCGTGGTTCTAGCCACAAGGCTTTCACGATATCATATGAAAATTGTCTTAGGAGATTTTAATGCAAAAGTGGGGCGGGAGGATATATTCAAACCAACAATAGGCAAATTCAGTCTTCATGACGATAGTAACGACAACGGGGTTAGATTAGTCACATTTTCCACATCAAAGAATCTCATTGTTAAGAGCACAACACCTGGACGTCTCCAGATGGAGAAACTCGGAACCAGATAGATCATGTATTAGTGGATAAACGCTGGCACAGTAGCATCATTGATGTTAGATCAGTTATAGGGACAGACTGCAATTCGGATCATCATCAAAATCAGACACCGGTTATCGCTTATGAGAGGAACAAACGCTAAAGATGATTCTGTAAAATATGAATTAAAAAACTTGAAAAATGATGAAATGCGGCAAGAATACCAAATCAAAATTGCTAATAGATTTGAAGTACTGGAATCTTCAGATGACGATGTGGCAAACGAAGACGAAACTGATATAAATAACCAATGGGAGGTTATAAGAGATACTGTTAAATTGTCAGCATCAGAAAGCATTGGTTGTTTAAAAAAAAGAGGTAAAACAAGAAATGGTTTGATGAGGAATGTGCCGACATTGTAAAGAAAAGAAAGCTAGCAAAAATGAAATGGTTATACGAGCCAAATGAGGTAAATTTAGAGCAATTGGGTAGTGTTAGACGGGAAACCACCAAGTTACTAAAGAGTAAAAAGAGGGAATATTTGAGAGAGAAGATTAATAATCTTGAAATGAATGCAAAAAAATAGGAACATTAGAGAATTATATCAGGGAATTAGCATAGAGAAAAAAGGGTTTCAGGCTAGAACAAATATAATTCGGAATGAAAATGGGGATGTGATTGCAGATTCTAGGACTATATTAAATAGATGGAAATGTTACTTTAGTCAGCTATTAAATATACATACAGAACAGGACATTGAGGAGGATAAGTTACAGACAGCAGAAATGCTAGTCGCAGAGCCAAGTGCATTAGAGGTTGAAATGGCGATTTAAAAATTGAAGATGTATAAAGCATCAGGTTCAGATGAGATCCCAGCAGAACTGATAAAATCAGGGGGAGAAAAATTGATGGACAAAATACGCTGGTTGCTAAGTATGATTTGGGAAAAAGAAGCTCTTCCAGATGAATGGAAGGAATCAATTATCGTACCAATTTATAAGAAAGGAGATAAAACTGATTGCAACAACTACAGGGGCATCTCATTAGTTTTAACTTCGTACAAAATTCTAACAAATATATTAGTCAGCAGACTTACTCCCTATATTGATGACATTCTAGGAGATCATTAATGTGCATTTAGAAGAATCAGGTCTACAACAGATCAGATTTTTAGTATAAGCCAGATTTTAGAAAATAAATGGGAATATAATGGTACTGTACATCAACTATATGTAGACTTCAAAAAAGCATATGATTCAATTAAGAGGGAGATTTTATATAGTATCCTGCTGGAGTTCGGAATTCCTAAAAAGTTAGTTAGACTTATACGAATGTGTCTAAATGGCTCAAAGAGTAGGGTGCGTGTAGGCAAACAGTTCTCAGACACTTTTGAAATCCAGAATGGGTTGAAGCAAGGAGATGCACTATCTCCTCTACTATTTAAATTTGTACTAGAGCATGCCATTAAATCTTTAGAGAATGAGGAAGGCTTACAACTGAATGGTATTAATAAGCTGTTAGTTTATGCTGATGATGTACGTAGTACTACTGACCGATAGCGAGGAGATACTAAAGGCCAACACGCACACACTATTGAGTAACACTAAGAAATTAGGACGGGAAGTAAATATCAGTAAAACTAAAAATATGGTCACACGTAGAAATTCAGTATATAATGGAAATAGACAGCTAATGACAAATGAGGGAAATTTTGAGGAAGTGGCTGAATTCAAATACCTAGGAACAATAATCACAAATAGGAATGAGATGCACAAAGAAATTAAACATAGGTTCAATTCTGGAAATGCGTGCTATTATGCATGCATTGCAGTGACTTTTGACGTCCCAACTCCTTTCAAAAAACGTTAAGCTGAAAATATATAAAACTATTATTCTACCAGTTATATTATATGGGTGCGAAACATGGACTCTTACTTTAAGGGAGGAAAGGAGATTACGAGTATTTGAGAATAAAGTTCTTAGAAAAATTTTTGGACCAAAGAGAGATGAATAGACAGGTGAATGGAGAAGACTACATAACAATGAACTACATGGTCTTTATAGGAAGCCAGATATAATAAGAACAATTAAGTCTCATAGACTGCGATGGGCAGGACATGTTGCGCGTATGGGGAATGAAAGACGTGCATGGAAACTTCTTGTAGGATAGCCAGATGGAAAACGCCCAGTTGGTAGACCAAGAATGAGGTGGGAGAACACCATTAACTATGATTTGAGGGAAGTAGAATATACAGGGAATGATTGGAAAGCATTAGCTCAGGATTGGGATGTATGGAGAGCTTATGTCCGCGCGGCCATGAACCTACTGGTTCGATATTGCCGGTGAGTAAGTAAGTGAGTAAGTAAGTAAGTAAGTAAGTTAATTAGCTGAGTGATGTCGGAAGCGGACCTTTTGCTCTTGGATTGAGGGAAACCGCTTAAAATTTCAATTGGAATACTCGATCACGCGGGATCTTGCCAAGTTTGGCTTTCGGATGACTATATTGGGAGGGTCAAAACCGAACATCTGGCTTCTCTTTATCTGAATATAGTATATGTACGTTTCAGATTATTAAAATGATTCATACAATTATGGTAATATATGCATTTTTTTAAATTTTACTCTTCAGTTGTTGTTGCTTTTTATCTCTATAGTTGTCTGTCGATGTCAATTTCTCTGGAACAGGTTGGGTGAACTTATAGCAGTAGGATTAGTTTTTAATTTGTTGTATTAAGATATTTTATTGATACACATTACATGCCAATGTTGTATTTATAATTGTGTGTGTGTGTGTGTGTGTGTGTGCGTGAGTGAGCGAGCGAGCGAGTGGGCGGGCGAGCGGGCGAGCTAGCGAGTGGGCGGGCGAGCGGGCGAGCCAGCGAGCCAGCGTGTCAGCGAGCCAGCGAGTCAGCGAGTCAGCGACTGAGCGAGTGAGTGAGCGAGTGAGTGAGCGAGTGAGTGAGTGAGTGAGTGAGTGAGTGAGTGAGTGAGTGCGTGCGCGTGCGTGTGTGTGTGTGTAGTTACCCTCAGCTTTCATCGGTTAAGTGTTGTCCAGGATCCATTTTGGAAGCTTGTGTTTGTTGTTGGCTGTTTCATAGGTACCTATCCTTATGCCCATTCTATTCAGATATTTGCAAATTTCTGAAGTATTTTTATTTGGGTCTGAAAGGCCGTATATATGTCTAAGTTCGGCGTTTTTGATGGCTTGATTAATCTTGTAACTGTTTATAATGATTTAGATTTTTTACGTCAGCTTTGTCGAGTCTACATTTCCGATATCCTGCGTCTCTTTCAGTGACTGTATCAATTCACGAATTCAAACAGCCATCTAGGGAACACGAGTTTCAATTGGACATGCCTGTCATATTATTGTAATATAAGGTCATTTAGTGCCTCAATTTTTTTCTTTTACAGAATGGTGCAACATTGCAATTATGGGTTAATTGAAAAAAAATATATATACGTGTCATTTTTATTGAGAAAGACTGATATAAAATGTACTTATATTAATATTTTAAAATATAATAATACATAACCCCAATTGTGATTACAACTAATTTTAAATACATTGATAATTATGGGTACATATATAAAAAAACTCTAGCAACAATCCTGAAAATCCCTGAAATATTTTTGTCGGTAATTTTCAAAATAATCACTATATAAAAGCTGTTACAGTACATTCCATGCTTTTATAATTCTAAGATCAATATAACATTCGCTTGATGTCATAGGCTCGTATCGCTCTATCTACAAATATGATTGGCAAATGTCACATGTCTCAAGCATAAAGTTGAACAATGACAGGTCTGTTAAATATTGTTTCAAACTTTGTCCGCAGTCGGTTTATCTGTATTGAAATATGACATAACAACCACAGATAGAATGATTCAATGTAAACTGAAACCAATAGAGCAGAGTAAGATCTGTAATTCATGTAAAGTTCTCTCTCATATCTCTATACGCACATGTTTCGAATTATGGAATTCCGATATATTACAGTGTGAAAACGTGTTTGGATCATGATTTTGTTACAACTCAGATGAAATTCTGTAATCTGGTGAAAACGATTAACATTGCGGCACTAGCACAGGACGATTTTCAAAAATAATCACAAGACTTACTGAGTTTTAATTAACATAATGCAATCTGTAATTAAAGGAGAAATCTCTTTAAATCACATCTTTTTATTTTTCACTAGCTGAACCCGCGACGTTGTTGGCACGGACAAAATAATTTAAACAGGTTATGTGTAATTAGTCCACCGCTGTGATCTCGAGGTAACGCGCTGCCTTGTGACGCAGCGGGCCCGAGTTCGATTCCTGGTCGGGACAGGCTCATGGGTGAGGTTTTTTCCAGGGTTTTCCTCAAATGTAAAACAAATGTCTGGAAGCTTAGGGCCCAACAGTCCCCGAAAATCATCCGGCCATCATCATCATAATCCTTCACAGGTGTCGAAGGCAACGGGAAGCTACCACACCTATAATTTCCTAGTAAAGCTGTAAAGCATAGCATGAAATCGTAAAAAAGAGACATGCTGCCAGGGACTTAATTTGTAGATTTTTTTAGATAATCAATTATTTGTACATGAATTTTGGTGTGCAGTATTTGTTACGGTCTTAGGCAGCATAAGCCATTTAAGCGTCCAAAAAGCTATTTTTTAGTGCATCGATGCCCTTTTTTTTATAGCTCCGACCGTATGTACGTTAATATTCTATATGTTAATTGTCCCAGGAAAACTCTCTAAATGATAGTGAAAATCCCATTAAAATCAGTCAACTAGTTTTTGAGTCCATAAAGGACAGACAGACACATTCACACTAATTTGTATATAAAAAAGAAGATATAAATTTTAATTGAACTAATTAAATTTTTCCAATGGCCTAAAACCAATAATCTGACAAATAAACAAAATTTTATAAACATCATGAGCCTAAATTCCGGTAAACATTTCTTATTACGCATAAAGTAGAGACTACAACTTTGAGATGTATGTTACATTGAAAAAGAATTAAAGAGGATTCGTTTCAAATGACTCGACATGGGAACTCGAGTCCAAATTCTTCACATACGCCATTTGACATACCGGTGAGATTACATACACCAATTCATACTCCGAAAATTAACTACCAGTAATTTAATATTACGATCTTACTATAATTACTGCATGAAACTGAAAATGAGTACAGAGAGAAATTAATAAAGAATAGAAATTAAATTCCTGAATACCGTCAAAGGAAGCACATAAATGGATAACGTACTGGTACCAAATAATAAAAAAAAAGATGAATAAATTTTTTTCTGCTATAAATGTTAAAATTATTTACTAGATAAAAACACGGAAACAGCATTCAAACATGATTTATATTTGTGTTCTTACATTTTTTGATCCACCGCTGTGATCTCGAGGTAGCGTGTTGGCTTGTCACGCATCAGGCCCGGGTTCGATCCCCGGTCGGGACAGGCTCTTGGGTGATGTTTTTTCGGCGTTTTCCTCACCTGTAAGACAAATGTCAGGAAGCTTAGGGCCCAACGATCCCCGAAAATCATTCAGACATCACCATCCTTATCATTATCATCACCATCCTTCACCGGTGTGGAAATCAACGGGTTGCTACCATACCTATATTTCTCTAGTAAAGCTGCAAAACATAGGATTAGAATGCTATGATTGCAGTGAAAGATCTGCCCTCGGGCAGAATTACTATGCATGGATGGATGGATGGATGGATGAAATGTTTTTTAACTTAGTTGAGGACGACGGCACCTGCCAAATATATATTTTAATGCTTTATTTTGTAAACATAATGAAAGAAGGTTTTAATGACTTTTATATTGTTATGTTGGTAATGCAAAATTTACCTTTTCATTTAAACAAAAACACATGAACTAATTGTTGGGTTAGCTTTAAATAGCTTAGGTTCTAAAAATAATAATCATTATTACTACCACCACCACTTTCATGTTTATATGTTAATATGTTTTGTCCTAGTTGAGTTAGAATACTATACGTAAAATAAATTATGTGGTTTTAGTGGTGAACTTACAGAACAGGAATGTGCAATAGGTCAATATGAATTTAAAGAAGAATTCTAGTATGTGAAACGTCATGAAAACACGTGAACACGAGTACCTCGGCAGATGTCTATACCATAATTTTTGTTTGATTGTAATCAAACTCTTGTCATTCCCATAGAAACATATTCTCTGTTCAGTTGTGGTAACTTCCTCAATGCTAAGCTTTAATATTTAGTTGTTCTACATTTTTGTGTTAGAGGTAACACATGCAGACTATAGTTTTTTTATTATTTAAATTTTGGATCCGGGGGCAAGATTACTAAAGGTCACCGACCAAATCCCCCCAAAATTAAATAATTGACTAATAATAACTACAATCCACTCAGTAGGAAAAATGTTTGCTGTCTAGGAAATGGAAATAAATATGTATTTATAAAAACTAGCCTTCATTCCTCATTGATTTTAGAAAAGAATATTCTTCTTAAGACGTGAATTTAAATGTAGACAATTTAAAGTGACTTTCTTCTGGCCTTTAGATTTGCAAATCTGAAATAAAAACTAACGTGTTAATTTTCTTAGCTTTTTCTATAGATATTATCGCCTAATTGGATAACTGTGCTTGGCTGATTGAACTTCTGAAATAACTTTTGATTATTTTTAATTTAGAAAATGCCGTATCGGTAGACGAGTGGTTAGAACGTGCTGCTCCCCCTCGACTGGAATCTCAGGTTAGAATCCTCGTGTTTCCAGAGAGGTATTGGTTGTGGACCATACAAGGATTTTTCGGGGATCACCCGTTTCCCTAATTTCATCCCACCAATACTCTTTATTTCCTATTCTCTTCCCTCCATATTAATTCATTTTTAATTAATTCGTTTCGTGTGATCCTTCACCACTTCTCGGGTTAGGAGAAATAATTTCGTTGGTAATCCACATGTGTTGAAATATTATGTGGTTGCGGGGATCTAGTTGGGTCACCAAGATGCTGCCTTATGACTATAAGCGTGAGCAATAAAAAAGGCAGAAAGGGCCAACGGGAGTAATGTGTTTCTCACCCTCGCGGCCAAGAGCCCAACCCAAAAATGGCGGTAGAACCTGGTTTGTCGGAGCTGGAAGAAGACTTAAAACTTACTTAACACCGTCGATAGATTTTCATTCTATTCGTCTCCATAATACTGGAATAGCATAATAGATCCTTCAAGTCGCCGTGCTCACGGCAGTCTGCCCTCACATCTCAAACAACTAAGAGCTAATGTATTGACTTAGGCTTTCACGGCCGGAGTTGCTATGGTATCTTGAAGATTTCCGGGCTGTAGGCCGTGGTCTCGAGGCTTGAAGTTCCCCGACGTTTTGCCAGAGACTGCGTCTGGCATCATCAAGGGTTGTCTTGAGAGTCTCGAGGCTTGAAGTTCCACGACGTTTCGCCAGAGACTGCGTCTGGCATCCTCAAGGGTTGTCTTGAGACTTTGAGACTCAAGACAACCCTTGAGGATGCCAGACGCAGTCTCTGGCGAAACGTCGGGGAACTTCAAGCCTCGAGACCACGGTCTACAGCTCGGACGGAAATCTCCTTCAAGATCATCATAACTAAGAACTAATTTAAAAAATAACATATGAAGGTTCCATTGTTACTGGGATGGTCAGGAACAGTATACAGACACCAATAATATACGAAAACTTCGAGGCTAATAAATGATTTTTTATAATTAAGAATTTATCCTTTACTGCTTTTATTTATAGTAAACTATTCACAAAAGCTGATTTCAATTCTAAAATTTGATAGGTCAAATCGGGACTTAAATCATCGGAATATTCATCCACCAATTTCATTGCTGCTTTTTGTAGTTCTTAATTATCTCGTAAAATCGTTAGAGATATGATCAGCTTAAAAAAAATCAGCGACCTCTCACACTTCTAAACTGTTTGTTACTTTAGCAATAATTGTTATGTCTAAACATTTAAAGAAAATCTGCGTCTCAAAATACATTTTTGGATCTAACAACCTTTCGACGCAAGTCAGTCTCCTTGATTTGGAAATCTTTTTCGTGTTCTTTAGAAAATATTTCACGCCAATTTAAGTGCGGTTTTTCCGTGTAATTTATTATGACCATACAATCATAGATGAGCCCCTTGGATGTGCTGGTTGCCGGATTCTTGATCCACACAGATATTGATTTATTTAAAACAGCGAAATAGTTGGATCATAATCACAAACAATGTTGAGCAAATAGATTCCAGCGAAACAAATAATGCAATTTAACTTGTGTCGACAAAACAAAGATGTTGGCTGCTCTAACAGCGAAGTAAATGGATAGTGGTGAATGTTTATTCTGTCAAACTTAAACTCACTTATAATTTGAAATTATCACAACACAGTAATAATGTCCACATTATTTTTATTCTTGAAATAAGCTCAGCTAGAGTCGATTAATATCCACCTGTGATGGTTATTCTTGTAGTTTACATATAGTGAACTCGTAGACGAGGCTATGCAAGAGTTGTGTAGCATTATTATTCTCATATTGTACACGTCTCTAAGCTGACCATCCACCTCGACTGGAGGTATTCGACTATATACTGGAAGACTCTTTACCGACTGTCCATTATGAGAGTTCCACGAAGACTCTACTATATACGAGAGCTGGATGATGACTAGAGGGAGCATATTAGTTCCCGAACGAACAACTGATCGGGTAGTTCTTCCTAGTGTACTTCTGACGTAAGAAAGATATACCGGTAGAAAGCACTGTAAAATGTGTACGCGTAGTACATATCGATGGTAGGTAATGAAAACCTCGTACGTCCATCAGTCATTAAAAACTACAACTCTAGTAGCCAGCACAGAAATATGTGATGCATAACCCGTTGAGAAGACGGACTTCAAATTTATTAATATCTTGACTTGTATCCTGTAGTAAAATATGTGGGAACTCTTGCTTGTCAATTTTCATAATTATTTAAAACAGTTATTTGTTTCTCCTGTAAATTTTGCCAAAATGGAGTTACGAGGTTATCATTGCCCACCATCGATATGCTAGTTATTTTCCATTCTTATTTCATGTACCGAATTATACCTTTCATTGCTCCGTGAAGCAAACTTCTAACGTTAGAATTCGAAGTTCAGCCTTTGAGGCAATCGTAACGGATAACTTTCGAACGTGTTCTGGAACCAGAACGCTTCGTCTAATGAAGACTCTTACGTTATAGATAGACCGTTAATATAAACATGTAACGAATTAAAAGGGTCTGCCTATAAGTTTATTCAGTCATAGTGTTCTGCCCTAGAACAGGTCTTTCACTGTAAACTCAGCATTCTTAAATATTTCCTTAACTCAGCTTTTTCCATTTTGTATTCGCATACAAACCATTAATTTTAATACTGTCTATCATCTGATATCTTTTTCAGCTTCTAACTTTCTTTTCTTTGATCATTCCTTCTAGGGCATCCATCAGCAGGCAGTTTCTACTTAGCCAGGGGCCAATCCAATTTATTTTCCTCTTATTTATGAGTTCTAGCATTGTTCTTCCTTCACTCACTCTGTCTAGCACATATCTATTTTTTATTTTGTCTGTCTATTTTATATGTTCCATCCTTCTCCATATCCACATATAAATCCATCCATAGGAATTCTGCCCGAGGGCAGGCAATCATAGTATTTTCATGCTAAGCTTGCAGCTTTAATAGGGAATTAGGCCTATAGGTGTGGTAGCTTCCCGTTGTTTTCCACACTGGTGGAGGATAAGGATGATGATGATGGCCGGATGATTTTCGGGGACCATTGGGCCCTACGGTTCCTGAAATTTGTCTTACAGATGACGTAAAACGCCGAAAAAACCTCACCCAGGAGCCTGTCCCGACCGGGAATCGAACCCGGGCCCGCTGCGTGACAAGGCAGCACGCTACCTCGAGACCACAGCGGTGGACCACATATAAATATATAAGTTAAATACAATACAGAGTCTCTATATTAAATAGCAAAATATTTTTCAATCCGAATAAAATAATATTAAAATATTGGCATAGAAAACATGAATTCAAATGAAATCTAAAGTAAATAATGAAATTAACTAACTCACTAGCACTATCGAACTAGGTTCATGGCCGCGCGGACATAAAGCTCTCCATATCCCTATCCTGAACTAACTTTTCCAATCATCCCCTGTATAATCAACTTCCCTCAAATCATAGTTAATGTTATTCTCCCACCTCATTCTTGGTCTACCAACTGGGCGTCTTCCCTTTGGTTTTCCTACAAGAAGCTTCCATGCACGTCTTTAATTCCCCAGGTAAAAAATATAGCTTTTAATACGCCACCTGTCGAATACGTATAGCATCTGCATTTGAATTTAAGATCAATGAGCAAGAGGAAGACATTAAAATATATAATTTTACAAACATACAGTATCTCGCCTTAGCACTGTACAGGTACAAAATTCTCATAACAAATCGTGAGATTTAACAACTAATGATGAAATTCCACAATATCACTTCCTAAAATATATAATAACTTAATAATGAGAAAAGTTGCTGCTTCTGTTTTTTTAACAGCTGACTGCCTCTGCATCACTGAAATAACTTTTCCAGTTAATATTTTCTCGCCTTAGAAAGAGAAGTAAAAAACGGTGACGTAGAAACTGCGTAAAATAACGATTTCGCAGCAAGTCGAATTCGTGGCCCAATTTTGCTGCTTTAGGCATAGGGAATATAGTTTTCTTTTGTTAAGTGGCCTATATCGTATGCATCTAGTTACACTGCGAGAAAAAAAAAACCACGGCGGCCGGAAGACAGATTTTTATATTACGGGTTTCAAGCAAACTCCCACCCCTAATGGTCGGGTTTCTCTGCTTTACCTATAATACCTTTTACATTTAATTACAATGACAAACATATTGTTTTGTTGTCAAAAATATAAAAATGCGACCGCTAGACAGATTTTAAATTTTCCAATTACACGAATTCTTTATTTAATTTAAATAAAGTGTTATTAATATTCGTCGATATTTCAAAAATGAAGTTTATGCAGTATTTTTTGACCTGGAAAAAGCGTTTTACAGAGTGGAATGGAATAAACTCATAAGGAACTTGAAGAAAATTGGCATGAGCTGGAAGGAGAAGAGGCTCATAAGTAATATTTATATGAAACAGCGATTAAAAGTGAAGATAGGAGAAGAAATGTCAGAGGGAAGAGAAATTGAGAGGGGATACGACAAGGATGTCCTCTGTCACCTACTCTTTTCAACATGTTCTTGGAAGACCTAATGGAGAGCTGCTTAAGGAATACGGGAGGCGTAAACAAGGGAGGGAGAAGCATTAAGTGCATAAGATTTTCTGATTATATGACTTTGCTAGCAGAAGATGCAATGACACTGAGGGACATGCTGAATGGAACTAAATGACAGATTCTAGGATTCAGGAATGAAGACAAATGTAAATAAGGCGACGCGACGGCCATGGTTAGGGCCTATAGGAAGGAAACCAAGGAAGATAGACATGAGGATTAAAGATGAAGTCATTGAACAAGCGGAGAGCTTCAAATATTGGGTTGTGCTATCAGTAGTAACATGAACTGCTGTCAAGAAGTAAAGCAGAGAATAGGAATAAAAAAAGAAATTTTCAACAAGAAGAGAAGCATTTTGGGTGGATCTTTGGAAAAATAATTACCAAAGAGGCTAGTGAAGTGCTTTGTGTAGAGTGTAGCATTGTATGGGGCAGAGACTTGGACTTTATGGCGGAATGAGGAAAAATGACTGCAAGTTTTGAGATGTACATATGGAGAAGGATGGAGCGTATAAAATGGAGACAAAATAAAAAAAAATAAAGATGTGCTAGATAGAGTGGGTGAAGGAAGAACAGTGCTGGAACTCATAAAAAATAGGAACATAAATTGGATTGACCATTGACTAAAAACGAAACTGAAGGAATGGTCAACGGAAAGAAGGTTAGAAGAAGAAAAAGACATCAGATGATGGAAAAAATTAAAATGATATGTTTTTATACAGACACAAAAAAGAAGACTGAGCCGGCGTCGATGAATTTTTTAGGATGGAAAAATTCAAGGAGCAAGTCCTCCGGGAGGTACTTTAAGCCGTGGGCCCCGATTCTGAAGATTTTCAGGCTCGTAAAAAATCCCTAAGCCTGAATGAAAAGGCATCTAAGCAAAATTTACCGAATTTCCGCGTCCTAGTACTACCTTGGTTTCCTAGATGTCAGTATGAGGCGGAACGTTGACCACGGATCACTCAAAATGACATCTATACGAAAACAAGTGTAACTAAATTAGTATGGTTAAAATTCTTCCCTGTAGGGGGAGAGCGCCTAAATCTCTTAAGGGAAACGTGGGCTTACAAGATACAAGAAGATATATATTAGTTTTAATTTTAATTATCAATAACATTATTTTGTCATTATACCACAAGACCCTCAGGGGTCCCCATCTAGGGGGTATGTGGATGGCGACCACAAGGTGTCCAAGCTGAGCTAAACAGTGCTTCCACTTACTTGTGTTTTGCTCCTTACTTTTATCTTTAACCGATCTGGTATTTCTTCCTTTCTTCCACTTACTTATACCAGACTCTTTTATTTTACTATCTAAACTCTCTTGGTTAACTCTTGTTTTTTTTTTTTTACCCCGACACTATTAGGGCATCCGAGGGCTAGGTAGTCTTTCGTTTCTTCCATTTCTTCTTTCCTTTATTTTCTTTTCTTCTCCAGAAAAGCCTGACCAGAGGCTATAAGATGGCAGCCCCATCACCGGTCTTGCCTTCCTTTGGCCAGCAATCAAAAGAAGGGACTATTATTATGCTTTCACGTCTTATACGAGAATTTTCCGGAAGGATCAAACTTATGACGACCAAAACATGGAAAAGGACAATTCTAGGAAGAAGAAAAATATTTTGCTTTTTAGCACATGGAATGTACAAAGCATTAACTATAAAGATTATCAATTAGATGATATATTGTGCAAAAATGGGATTTCATTGACTGTATTATCAGAAACAAAAAATAAATTACAGGAGTAGCCGTTATGATTCATAAACGATTTAGAAATTCAATACATAGCTATACTTTTTGGAATGAAAGAGTAATTCAAGTCCAAATACAATTATCTCTAGGATACTTAACAGTGATAGGTATATATGCACCTGTAGAAGGAGATGAAGAAGAAAGTGAAAAATTGTATCATAACTTCCAGAAAGTTATCTGCACAATTAATAATAATGATATGATTATAATTTTGGGTGATTTAAATGCCAAAATTGGTAATACTAAATTTGATTCATATATAGTGCTATATGGAGAGCAAACCTGTAATAGAAATGGCTTACGGTTAATTGACTTTGTCATGTTTAATCAATTCACAATAATTAACTCAGTATTTAACCACAAGGATAGTCACAAATATACATGGGAAGCCAGGGGCCTTAAATCAATTATCGACTATGCTATATGTAATAAAAAATTAGCATATAGAGTTCTTGATACAAGAGTTTACAGAGGACCTGAAATCGAATCAGACCATTACTTACTTTTTTGTCCAATCCGTATGGAAAAATAAAAAAATAAAATTAATAATAAAAAATTTGAAAATGTGGACCATACTTATAAAGTAAGTCTTTTCCGAGATCCCACTATTACCTGGCTATACAAATGCAGGTTAGATCGTCTAGTTCAAGAAACACCGGTGGGCGAAGATATTGAAGAAGAATGGCTTGCTCTACAAAGTATTTTGGCACAAGCAGCAAATGAAAGCCTGGGTATCAAAACTACATGGAATCGAAAAAAAAAAGGACTACGGATATGGGATGAAAACATCAAAAAGTAATTGATGATAAACGTGAAGCATACAAAAAACGATGAAGATCAAGTAGAGTATCATAGGAAGAGAGCCATATCTAAATTTGAAGTTCGCAAAAAACATAGACAAAGCAGGGAACAGTTTGTATCATTTTTGGAAAATTATATCACTAGGCCTCAACCAAAAATATATAAAGTTTTAAAAAAATTAAATAATGATTGAAATGAAAATGCACATTTAAATTGTATATCTAAAATATGGACACGAAAAGGTGATTTATTACAAATACCGATCTCTAATAACACTGCTTTGGAACAAATTTATGTACATGAATTAACTGATTTTGTTAAATTATTAAAAAGTAATAAAGCTCCCGGAGAAGACCACATTAATCAGGAATTATTAAAATTTTCAACTAAAATATTTTAGACATATTTCTTATTCTCCTTAATATGATATGGGAAGGACAAGAACCACCACAAAGCTGGAACAAATCCATTGTAATACCAATCTTCAAAAAAGGAAGTCGCCAAATCCAAGATAACTATCGTGCAATAGCTTGTTGAATTCTGGATATAAAATTTATGCTAATATAGTTAAAAATAAATTGAAAAAAATTTATACAAATATGATTGGAGAAGAGCAGAATGGATTCAGAAAGGGTAGATATTGTACAGATGGATTCTTCATTCTAAAACTACTATTAGAAAAGCACAAGGAATTCAATATAGAAACTGATATCGCCTTTGTTGACTTCATAAACGCTTTTGACAAATTAGATAGAAACATATTACTACAAATTTTAGCTGATAATAACGTTCCACAACAATATATTACTAATATCTTCAACATCTATAAAGATAATGAAATCTCTGTTAAACAAGATGCCAAACTATCATCTTGGAAAAAGATCAACACTGGAGTAAGACAGGGATGTGGACTTTCACCGGTGCTTTTCATTATATATATATATATATATATATATATATATATATATATAATATATATATATATGAATAGAATAATAAACGAATGGAGGAAAATACAACGGGGATATATATTCATCAATAGGAACTTCAAACTCCATACTATTCTTTTTGCAGACAATTTAGCGCTTCTAGCACTTTCCGAAAATGATTTACAACGATCAATTTATAATTTACAAAAAACAGATGCCAAATTTAATATGGAAATATCAATTAACAAAACTAAAAGTACGAAATGTCATAGGAAGGACCCCATAATAAGTAAAATCTGTCTCCAGAATAAAATTTTAGAGATATCTAATCAATTTAAATATCTTGGATATTATCTCTCTATCTGGGATGAAAAGGATATCCCTGGAAAAATTGCTAGTTGTAATAAAAGTTTCGAAATTATTAATCAAGTTATGAAACCATCCCTTGTACAACAAACACCAGTTTACGTTTATACAACACTTTGGCTAGACCAGTGTTGACCTATGGTAGTGAAGCATGGACAGTAAAAATCAGAATAACGGCTTGTGAAATGAGATTCATGCCGCAGAACAGCTGGTTACACCAGATGGGATCGGAAAAGGAACACCGATATCTTAAAAGAATTGAAGACTACGCCAATTTTGGAATATATTAAACAGTACCAACTAAATTGGAAACACCATCTTGAAAGAATGAGTTCAAATCGGATCCCCAAAGCTGTTTATAATTATATACCAAGAGGGCAAAGATCTCTGAGCCGTCTTATGAAACGGTGGAGGGAAAATTTTCTATAGGATCGTAACAGGCCTTGGCCTAATACTTGGAAGCAAGAAGAAGAAGAATTATACCACAAGTTTTATTATTGTTCAGTTTGATCAAGTAATAGTTTAGTATATCTAATATTATAGTGAGTTCTGTATTTGAATGTAACATATGTTTGTCCTGGTGAGTGGAAGAAAAATCCACTTAACCTAGACTCCACCAGGTTAAATAAATAAATAAGCTCTAGTTTTAGTGGCCCGGTTTTGTTGGTTAATGGATTGAATTTTACTGTTCTTAATTTCTATATCCCGAGTTTGGTCCCTACAAAAACAAAAACTGCTGCCGATGGACCGTTCACACACACTCACACACATGCATATATATAGGAACTTCGGTTAATTTGAATTTGTTGTTTTTCTTCTTTTAATTAAGGGATTTGAATTTTATTTAATTACAGTAAGTATCATTAGTGTTATAATTATGAAATAGCATTGTTATTTTATTCAAATATGAAAACATCTTCGTAATTTATAAACCTTTTTACTTTACAAGAAAGGTCCACATTAACCTCCATATTCGGATAATGTGGTCCCAGAATCCCCTTAGCTTTTAGATTATTTTAAGTTTATTTACTCTATTAATTTATACAGACAGGCACATATTAATCTGAAAGTGTTTATGAACTAATAGTAATTAAAAAGCTTTGATATTTATTTTGTGTTTTGAAAAAGTATTGTTGATCATAACATCACACGTCATTCAGCTGCAGAAAGCGACGATCTTTGGCTTTAGTAAAATTGCAAGCATATTAAATAAAATGAATTAAGTGATTGTTTTTACAGATAGCATCCTCATTGATAAAATTTACGTATTCGTGTAAAGTGGACCCAAGTCCGCAGTCAGGGTCCACATTAACCGAATTATTTGGTTATGTTTAATTATTTTATACAGTCACGAAGTCACATATCAAACAAAACCCGTCAGTATATTAAAACAGCATCCACATAATATAGTATATTTAGTAGTTTTTTCAACATTTGTAATATTCAATAGCAGAAATTAAGAATTGATTCTTAGCTTGAAAAACGTTTAAAGTGGTCATTTTCATAAATATCACAAATAAACCCTCGTTCGCACAATAATAAAATAAACTGTCCTTGTACCCGTTAAGGCTGATAAGGGAAAGAAGTTAAAATATTTTCTGTTCGAGGGCAGCACCAATTAAAGAAGATATTAACAGAGTCCACTCAAACAAAAGGGTCCACATTAACCGAACTTCCATATATATATTGTTATTACTTTCGGCGTCTATTTTTATTTATTTTTTCAAAATTGTTTAAGAACAGCCTCAATAGCTTTAATCTTTCGTAATTCAGTAAATTGACGTATGAATTATAAATGTTCATGAATAAATAACTGAATATCTATTTACACGTATAATGTCGTTAGAGCAAAATAAGTAATATGTGAAAAATGTACGTATTCTACGAAATTATAATTTGTGCTATCTCTCGAGTCTACATGTTCAATCCGGATGAAGCAGTACCTTACGTTCCACTCCGGGATTAGAGTCTGTCAATTTTCATTAAAATCTGTTCTATATTTTAGCCGTAAAGAATAACTTACTTTCAATTTTACAAAATATTGGCCTATAATATTATGTGTAATAAGTGTGAAAATGGATATGGACATCAAAGTTGTAAAATAAACTTCAACATGGAAGAATGAACTTTCATGCTCAATAAAAAAAAGAATAAAACACGTATCCTGTGTCAAAATTATGTGCAGGCAACCAAACTAAACTCAGACTGTGAAACACTCTAGAGCAAATTCACAAGTGGTTGGATTTTCTGTTTTTATTAGAGAAGAGGGGATGATTGATGGCGAGAGATTTGTGATCATGATCCAGAGTATATAATCTAACAGACTGAGTTATGATTCCAGTGACAATAAACTCTCTCACACTCCAATTAAACCAAGCAATTGTCTTCGATTCGCTGAACGTAATAACGCGCCTTCTGTGGTAAATATTTTCCAATAGAGTTAGGCTTTACAATCCACCTCTGTTCTGACAGATTTTAATCACTCTTTTAATGGTTTTGATTTAATGGACGAATCAATGACTTCTACTATGTAAGTCGACGTAAATATAGACTTCATTTCAACAGCAACTTTGATTTTTGGTATAGTTTTCAATGTGTACAATGTATAATCTCTACTTCGTGACTGTGAAACAGAATGTTTTAACAAACAAGCATTTTTATTTCTATCTCGACATTCCAGTTGAATTAGCAAACTGTTTGCTCACCGAAACGTCATAAAAATGTTTTAAAAAAGAAAAAATACATATTTTAACCACGGATGTGAGATGACATATTTTCTAACATAAATTCATCCGCCAATTAATATTTATTTATCGTTAGCATAGAAGGTGGAATATATATGGTCCAGGCTCTACTTTATTTACTAACTTCTCTCTAGAATCGACTTCTAATTCGATTGTCAATGCTTGAATTATTTTTAACAAGCGATTAGATAAAATTATTTTGCATGAACAAATATTAATGTTTTAAATTATATGTTAACATTCTCATGTATCTGCTTAAAGAACTACAAATTTTTACCATGGCTTAAAAAATTGAAAATACGCTGAAATGTCACTTGAATATGTTGCAAGAGATTTTACTCAAGTATCAGTTGATTTCTCGGTCTGATCGGAGTGAGTTGATTACGAGAGTAAAATCTCCTGAAACATGTTCTAAGTAATTAAATAAAAATCTAGTGGCGTTTCCGACATTTTTAAAGTTATAATGGAGTCCACTATTACAGACCTATTCCTGAATATTTATTCATAGTTGTTTTCAGTTGGAGAATGGTTCCAGAAATCCATATTTAATTCAAATTTACTCTATATACGTATATCTGTTATTTCTTATAAATATATTCTTAAAATTATTTTCGATGTACATATAGGGTGTTGCAAAAACACCAGCAACGGAGGTGCGGTAGTATATTGAGATATGTTGATCAATTTTTAATAAGATACCTATGTCCGGAAATGTTGCGTTTTCACACAATGAGTAGCTAACTTCTCAAGAGTTTCGTTAGTTGGATTTCAAAACGCATTACTTGACAATACTGTCACAATCACATCAAGTTTTCAAAATATCCACTTCCCATCTCATTGCAGACGTACATTGGCTCTGTAGTGACTGGCTTACACGTTCAAATACGCCTGGCCTAGTTTGGATTATTTCTGCAGCAGCGTGGATTTAGGCTATAAGATCCATACGTGAATCTACTGGAGTCTGATAAATTGACTGTTTCATGTCGCCCCATACAGATTAGTCGAGAGGGTTAAGATCAGGTGATCTCGGAGGCCATGGGACTGGTCCTCTTCTGCCAATCCATCGACCTGTATACGTGATATCCAAATGTCTCGTCACATTGGCATCGAAGTGAGCTGGAGCTCCGTCGTATTGCAGCCACATTCCGTTGCGAAGCCACGTATCATAGGTTCCGTACCTGTGAAGCGTTGTCACGTAATAGGTCTTCAAATCCTTCGAACTAACACAGATCTTCAGACATAATTAACTAGTCATAGTGTCAAAACGCATCATTTTCGAACATTGGTACCTTATTAAAAATGATCAACATATCTCAATATACTACCTCACCTCCGTTGTCGGTGTTTTTTTGCAACAACCTGTAAATAAATAAATATATATATATATATATATATATATATATGTGTGTATGTATTCAATCTCGCCATAGTAATCTACTAATATATGGGGTGAATCATAAGTGTGGTATACATTTGATCGCGTTGTGTGATGAAAATATTACCATTACAGGATATATGGAATTACCGTTGGAAAGACAATTATTCAAATTTCCACAATGGAATAAAACAAAAGGTGTAGAACTTACGTCATTAGTCAAAATGGCGTTGAATATGCAACAGCAAATTACAATTGCTGCATGGGCAATAACGTATGCTGATGATCGTGAGGCCGCAAGACGGGCAGGACGTTAGTTGAACGTAGCATTGCAGCCGTCGACTGTGGGGAAGTGGAGAAAACGACTGCTGGAAACGGGAAGGACGCAGAAAATCAAACCTCCTGGAAAGCCTCGCATTAGCACTGATGCAGAAACAACGAAGAGAATTGTGGAGGCGTTCGACGCTAGCCCTAAGAATCTACCCGCCAAGTTGCACGTGAGCAGTGATTTGTTCTGTTTTGTTCTATTGTTGTAATTTGAAGGATTCTCTTTCCAATGATAACATCATATTTCCTTTAATAATAATATTTCCGTCACAAAATGCGATCAAATGTATAGTCATATTTCTGAATCACTCTGTATTTATTTAGGGAACTAAATTATTACTATTATTATTATTATTATTATTATTATTATTATTATTATTATTATTATTATTATTATTATTATTATTATTATTATTACTATTCGTCACGGTTTAGGCTTATGTACTAACCTGTTTCGACTACAAATTGCTGCTGTTTCCATCTTTTCTTTTGTCTTCCCAAAGTTATTATTATCATTATTATTATTATTTCTATTATTATTATTATTATTAATATTATTATTATCATCATCAAAACAAGTGTTAAGCCAAATGTCCTGTTACGAACTCATAAAGGTGAATTATCCTTCATCGCTTATTGGGACGTCCCAGAGATCTCTTCCCATGGGGTTGGCAGTCAAACATCGCTTTTGGGATTCTAGAGGAACTCATTCGCCGTAAGTGGCTAATCCTATTCTTTTTATAATTCTATACCAAATGTAGCACTGGTTCCAGACTAAGTTTTTTTCCTGATTTCCTCATTACGCTTTTAGTCCCATTTTGTGTATCCTACAGTGAGTCCCATAAATCTCATTTCATTAGCTGTTATTCAATTTCCTCCATTCGCCCCAATATCCATTGCTCACTGTCTTAACACAGAACAGATCTTTGCAAGGCTTTATTTATGCGTATGTATTATTATTATTATTATTATTATTATTATTATTATTATTATTATTATTATTATTAATGTTTACTATGGGCAAAAGGAAGGTACATCCATTGAACTCCCTCTGAAAGTTGTTTTTTTTTATATAACCAAAGTAAACTGGTTTTCAACCCATGTTTCACAGTCCGCTATATCACAATATCATCCTTATTATAACGCGAGTAACAAAAGTGCATAACTATAAGTAGTAGTAGGACTTTATTAGACAAAAAGTAAGATATTTACAATATTAATTACAAATATGGGTCGCACGGGCAGTAAGCCGTACGTGCTGTTGACAGTCCGTTACAATAAAGTTATAATTGCTACTAGTGAAAAGAAAAAAAAGCAATAACATTACAATTACATAAAGAAAACGCAATAATATTACAATTAAATAATAACACAATAGCATTATACACTAAAAAAACCATAACATTACAATTACATAAAGAAAACGCAATAATATTACAATTAAATAATAACACAATAGCATTATACACTAAAAAAACCATAACATTACAATTACATAAAGAAAACACATTAATATTACAATTAAATAATAACACAATAGCATTATACATTAATTAATTTATATATAATTATTAAGAATCCCTCCATGGTATCTTTACCTTGTCGTGGTGGAGTGGCTTGTGTGCTTAAATGATCCTGAGAGCTATGCCGGCGGTAGCATTGCTGCCGATAGGGTTACCCATGCCGGACTGGTCGAAGGTGATAAGCCAGACGAAATAAGTACCTTGGTCGAAAGAGTGACGATCTTTCACCGTAAAAATACAACCGTCAAGAAATGCGGACATGGGTTCTACTGGGGTAAAATTTTCCGGAGGTCAAATAGTCCCCCATTCGGTTCTCCGGGCGGGGACTACTTCAGGGAACCCATGCCAAAGGCTCAAACACAGGGACATGTTCCTAGGAACATGGAATGTTAGGACTTTATACAATAGCGGGGCACTAGAGATATTAACGCGGGAATTGGATAAATCGCCCTTGGATATAGTCGCTTTACAGGAAGTTAGGTGGCCAGGAGAAGGTAGTCAGGAATCAGGAAGCTTTGCATTATACTATGGGGGTGCAGAAAGACCTGCATTTGGAACGGGTTTTTTAGTCAGAAGGAGGATCCTATCCGCTATCCGAGATATTAAGTTTGTTAGTGATAGGATATCATACATAATTCTAAAGGGTAAACGACATGATTTTATAATTGTAAATGTACATGCCCCCACAGAAGATAAAGATGACAAGATCAAGGATGAGTTCTATGAAGAATTAGAATGCTTATTTGATAGCCTTTCACGATATCATATGAAAATTGTCTTAGGAGATTTTAATGCAAAAGTGGGGCGGGAAGATATATTCAAACCAACAATAGGCAAATTCAGTCTTCATGAAGATAGTAACGACAACGGGGTTAGATTAGTCACATTTGCCACATCAAAGAATCTCATTGTTAAGAGCACAACATTTCAGCATAAGGATATTCATAAATACACCTGGACGTCCCCAGATGGAGAAACTCGGAACCAGATAGATCATGTATTAGTGGATAAACGCTGGCACAGTAGCATCATTGATGTTAGATCAGTTAGAGGGACAGACTGCAATTCAGATCATCATCTGGTCAGGGTGAAAATCAGACAACGGCTATCGCTTATGAGAGGAACAAACGCTAAAGATGATTCTGTAAAATATGAATTAAAAAACTTGAAAAATGATGAAATGCGGCAAGAATACCAAATCAAAATTGCTAATAGATTTGAAGTACTGGAATCTTCAGATGACAATGTGGCAAACGAAGAAGAAACTGATATAAATAAAGAATGGGAGGCTATAAGAGATACTATTAAATTGTCAGCATCAGAAAGCATTGGTTGTTTAAAAAAGAGGCAAAACAAGAAATGGTTTGATGAGGAATGTGCCGACATTGTAAAGAAAAGAAAGCTAGCAAAAATGAAATGGTTACACGAGCCAAATGAGGTAAATTTAGAGCAATTGGGTAGTGTTAGACGGGAAACCACCAAGTTACTAAAGAGTAAAAAGAGGGAATATTTGAGAGAGAAGATTAATGATCTTGAAATGAATGCAAAAAATAGGAACATTAGAGAATTATATCAGGGAATTAGTATAGAGAAGAAAGGGTTTCAGGCTAGAACAAACATAATTCGGAATGAAAATGGGGATATGATTGCAGATTCCAAGAGTATATTAAATAGATGGAAAAGTTATTTTAATCAGCTATTAAATGTACATACAGAACAGGACATTGAGGAGGATAAGTTACAGACAGCAGAAATGCTAGTCGCAGAGCCAAGTGCATTAGAGGTTGAAATGGCAATTGAAAAATTGAAGATGTATAAAGCATCAGGTTCAGATGAGATCCCAGCAGAACTGATAAAATCAGGGGGAGAAAAATTGATGGACAAGATACGCTGTTTGCTTAGTATGATTTGGGAAAAAGAAGCTCTTCCAGATGAATGGAAGGAATCAATTATCGTACCAATTTATAAGAAAGGAGATAAAACTGATTGCAACAACTATAGGGGCATCTCATTACTTTCAACTTCGTACAAAATTCTAACAAATATATTAGTAAGCAGACTTACTCCCTATATTGATGACATTCTAGGAGATCATCAATGTGCATTTAGAAGAAACAGGTCTACAACAGATCAGATTTTTAGTATAAGACAGATTTTAGAAAAGAAATGGGAATATAATGGTACTGTACATCAACTATATGTAGACTTCAAAAAAAGCATATGATTCAATTAAGAGGGAGAAGTTATATAGTATCCTGCTGGAGTTCGGAATTCCTAAAAAGTTAGTTAGACTTATACGAATGTGTCTAAATGGCTCAACGAGTAGGGTGCGTGTAGGCAAACAGTTTTCAGACACTTTTGAAATCCAGAATGGGTTGAAGCAAGGAGATGCACTATCTCCTCTACTATTTAATTTTGTACTAGAGCATGCCATTAAATCTTTAGAGAATGAGGAAGGCTTACAACTGAATGGTATTAATAAGCTGTTAGTTTATGCTGATGATGTAGTACTACTGGCCGATAGCGAGGAGATACTAAAGGCCAACACGCACACACTATTGAGTAACACTAAGAAATTAGGACTGGAAGTAAATATCAGTAAAACTAAATATATGGTCACACGTAGAAATACATTATATAATGGAAATGGACAGCTAATGACAAATGAGGGAAATTTTGAGGAAGTGGCTGAATTCAAATACCTAGGAACAATAATCACAAATAGGAATGAGATGCACAAAGAAATTAAACATAGGCTCAATTCTGGAAATGCATGCTATTATGCATTGCAGAGACTTTTGATGTCCCAACTCCTTTCAAAAAACGTTAAGCTGAAAATATATAAAACTATTATTCTACCAGTTATATTATATGGGTGCGAAACATGGACTCTTACTTTAAGGGAGGAAAGGAGATTACGAGTATTTGAGAATAAAGTACTTAGGAAAATTTTTGGACCAAAGAGAGATGAACAGACAGGTGAATGGAGAAGACTACATAACAATGAACTACATGGTCTTTATAGGAAGCCAGATATAATAAGAACAGTTAAGTCCCGTAGACTGCGATGGGCAGGACATGTTGCGCGTATGGGGAATGAAAGACGTGCATGGAAACTTCTTGTAGGAAAGCCAGAAGGAAAACGCCCAGTTGGTAGACCAAGAATGAGGTGGGAGAACAACATTAACTATGATTTGAGGGAAGTAGATTATACAGGGAATGATTGGAAAGCATTAGCTCAGGATAGGGATGTATGGAGAGCTTATGTCCGTGCGGCCATGAACCTACGGGTTCGATAGTGCCAGTGAGTAAGTAAGTAAGTATAATTTCCTGTACATTCGGCGAAAGTATCTTGTTGGTTTACATCTAAGTACCTCCTCCTCATTTTTCTCCACACGTTTTACGATTTTCAGTCCCTTTTTCCCATATCCAGCCCATCCCAATCTTTTGGAGTTCTCTCCTAACCTCGTCTGCCCAAAATTTAACATCTATGTTTTTAATTTGGTAGTCGTAACAAATTGCTCTAAGCATTGTTTGTTCACCTTGGATTACTCGCAACCAGTATTTGAGTACACGAATTTTACAGTTTATGCCATCCTGGAATGACCCAAATTCATATAGAATTCCACAGTTAGAAATGGCTTTCTAAGTCCTGTAATATATTTTAGAAAATGCGTATATACCTTATTTAGTATTTCCTTTCTTTGGAAACCCCAAATCTCACTACCATAGTGCATTACTGGCCTGACCATCGCTCCATAAATTTTTTCTAATGTGCTGACTGGAATATCAGGCACTCGACCCAGAATACCGAGTACACTGTTAAGTTGTCCCCTCCCTTTAAATAATGCTATATCAATATGTTTTTTTCCACTTCCCGTTCATTTTCAACGTCGTACCAAGATATTCAAATGTTTCACGTTTTGAAGTACTTGTCTTTGTATTTCCATTCCTCTGCTCTACCATAAACCGTCCCATTTTTAAAGGTCATTGTTTTTGTCTTACTAACATTTACAGTCAATCCCCAATTCCTACAGTATATTTCCAGTAGGTCAAGACCTCTTTGCAATCCCTTGATTGTCTTGGAACAGATAATTAAATCTTCTGCGTACAACAGGACTGGGACTTTAACATTTCTTATCTCCGGAGCCTCAATTTCTCCTTCTAGCATTACGTCTACAATATCATCAACGAATAGATTAAATAGCATTGGTGATAAAATGCAACCTTGTCTCACTCCCCGATTGGCTTCACTGCTCTCTGTAATGTGCCCTTGGTCTACTTTTATACAAAATTTAACATATTTATAAATTGACATTAAGGCATGTATCATTTTATGAGACTATCCTTTCCGATTTAATTCTTCCCAAAGTGCGCTTCGGTCCACAGTATCAAATGCCATCTTAAAATCAATGAATGCACAAAATAATTTACCCTCCCCCTTCATATTCAGATTGTCATCAATTAATGTTCTCAGAACAAATACGTTGTCCACCGTGGAGTACCCTTCTCTAAAACCTGCCTGATATTTTGAGAGCCTATAGTTCTCTTTAGCCCATTGTTTCATGCGTTCGTAAAGTACTTTACTATATATTTTTCCGAACACTGACAAGAGACAAATTCCCCTGTAACTTTCTGGTACCTGTGTCCCACCTTTTCCTTTGTATAGTGGTTGGATGACACCTGTCGCCCAGGCTTCCGGATAATCTCCTCCATTAAAAAGTTTGTTGAACACAGTTTTCAAAACGTCTAATAATTTATTGGATGATATCATATTTTTCAAGAATTCCCCTGGTATTCCATCAATTCCAGGTGCTTTACCATTCTTTAAACATTTAATGGAAGAAACCACTTCATTTTTCGAAATATCCTGATCCAGTAATTGAATATGTATTGGGTCAGGAATCTCAACTATATTTCCTTGATTATATCTTAACCTCTCATTTCCCAGCACCCTATCAAAGTAACTTATCCATTCCCCGGGCGTTATTCTTGTCCGATTTATGGACTTTACTTTGAGTTCCCTTATCGCTTTCCATATGTCCGCAATGTTCCCACTTTCAGTCGCGACTCTCATTTCTTCGGATTTCTTATTTTGCCATGCTAGTTTTGTTTCTCCCAGTAATTCTTTATATTCCTTTCTCTCTTGCGCATACTTTTTTTCTGTTTTCATCTGTGCTTTCTTTTCTAAACTTTAAAAGACTACTTTCGACAAACTTCTTCTTCTTTTACACATGCATTATTGTACCACCCTTTGTCCTTCTGGTTCATTGCGCATTTAACCTTGAATTTTTCCCCTGCTTTTTGAAAAGATTCTGTCAAAGTTTTAATAATTTCCTCCCCGCTAAGATCATTCAATTGCAGATCCTGTATTAGCGTTTCCAAACTCCTGATAAATTCTTCTCTCCGGTCCTCGATCCATCTGAAACGTGTAATTGGCCTCAATATTGTTGCCACCTCATCATTAACTGTCTCATTAATACCTTTCATATTTAAAATAAGTTTGTTTGGGAAGTGGTGTGATTCGATTCTGGAAACTATACAGAAATTACTTAGGACTGGAATCATGTCTTGTGTGCATATTGAATAATCGATTACGCTACCTCCATTTGTATTAATAGATGTCAGTTCTCCATTTTTATCTTCCCCATATTTCCCATTCAGAATTTCAAGTTCAAATGCATCGCAAAAAACTAACAATTGGTTTCCTTCTTAATTTATAATCTTATCTTTGCTTCTCCTACTCTCACCTCGTGTTTCATTATCAACTGATTTTATAGTGATATTTTCCTCCCCAACCCTACAGTTGAAGTCCTAAAATTATTATTCCCGCTTCCGGAAACCTATCTTTTATTTCTGCCAATGAGTCAGACAATTCAACGAAAAAATTTGGATTGGCATACTTGGAATTTAGTGGTTGGCTGTAAATAGACAACACACACATTTCTGCTCTTCCTGCATGGCAATATATACAAATGGCCTCTTTTAAAGCAATATTTACCTTTTTAATATATGGGTCTAACTTAGCTTTATATAAAATGGCAACTCCACCTGGATATCTACCTCTCTTCCCTCTGGATTCACTGCCCTTGAAATAACCTTTCATATTACATAGATTTACGCATTCATTAGCTTTTAACCATGTTTCACCTAGAGCTAATATATCAAAAGTCTCAATAAACTCTACACATCTGTCCATTGAAAGTTTTTGTTTTAACCCTTCGATGTTCCATGTACCGACTGTCAAAATATCCTATTGTGTTCCCTTGTCCTTAGTCTTACCTGTATTTTTCGAACTTCCCCTCTCAATAGTTCCTTTTCTGCGGGTAAATTCAGCAGTCTTAGTGATTTTCTTGTTTGCGTTCTTGTGTCCGCCGGTCGTTCACCTCTTAGAGGTGGGGTATTCTTTTTGCGGTCGGCTGTTTTGTGCTGAAAGTTTGCTGTATCCCTCGGAGTTAGTATCGTAGTACTCTCTCTCTCTCTTTCTCTCGTGTAGAATTTTCTCCCTCCTCTGCTGTAAGGAGACCACCTGCTGTTGTAGCGTCCCCTGTTGGTTTTGGGGACTCGCTGTCAATGACCTCTTCAAATTCATTTTCAGGGTTGTCCATGTTTTGTAGTTGTTCCCTGCTCCAGATTCGTCCATTTATAATCAATTTATTATATTGCAGGATTGCATGGCAGCCCTGCCTCCTCGCCTCGAGCATGTGTCGCTTAAGAAAGTCCCTTTCGCGACGCACCTTCTCACTAAAGTCTTCGGCAATATTGATACCGGTCCCTTTAAGATATTTACTGTCTCTAAGGATCCAACATTTTATTTTGTAGTGTGATAATTTGCATACAATCGGTCTCTTTCCACTATTCCAACGACCTACTCTGTGCGCTCTTTCAATATCACTGTCCACCAAATCAATCCCGATTTGCGCCACTACTCTTTTAACTATAAGTTCAGTTTCCTCCCAGCTCTCCCTGTCTTCTTCATGCACTCCATATATCACAATATTATTACGGCGACTCTGGTTTTCGAGATAGTCTAATTTAGATTCCAGCCATTTCAATCTGTCCTCCATCCGATGCATGTTCGTCGCAATATCACGAATTTTTTTCCCCCACGTTGCACGTTTCAAACCCCTCTTTCACTTCAGTTGACAATGTTTCAATCAGCTTTCTAACTTCTTCCATAATGCTTTGTCCCCTGCACACTTCAACCACTCTAACAAAAACACGTCCGCTCTTCTCGACGGCCTGCTTGGAACTCCAAATATATGTAACCTATACAGGGTAACCACAAATGCTCTTTCGGGTTTCGGACACATGTAACTTGCGTTTAAATAAACTTACAAACATGAAACTAGTACTAATGGAAAGAGAAACTCAAAACGTTTTGGTTACAGTATCTTACAGATGTTCAATGAGAGCTCAGTTGGTACCAAAACATACATCAAACCTGTAGTCCATTTCCGCCCAGGAACATTGTAGCATATCATGGTCAACTGTTACGATGGCTGCTGAGATGCGCCCTCTTAGATCACAGACGGTCTGTAGAAGAGGTGGCTTGTACACATAATCCCACAAAAAGAAGTCAAGGGGTGTGAGGTCTGGCGAACGCGGAGGCCAACCAAGACGTTCTTCGTCGTCATTACCAACAAAGCCAATCCATCGGTTCGGTAGTCTGATGTTGAGCTCCAATCTGACTTTATTATGAAAATGAGGGGGTGAGCCGTCCTGTTGAAAGATCACGTTGAGTACTTCCTGTTCCAGCTGAGGCAGGAGCTATTGTAGCAGATCCAGGTACTCACACCCTCCAATTGTTTTCTCTACAAAGAAGAACAGGCCGTACACTTCCTGCAGGCTTAAAGCGGAGAATACGTTCACTTTAGTAGGAGAGTCGCGTACATGGTGCATGTAGGTTTGGGGTTTTCCGACCCCCAGATTCTAACGTTTTGTTTGTTCACTTTACCTGAAAGATGGAAGGGGCACTAGTCACCAAACACTATGGATTCGAAAAACCCACCAGTTTCTATGAGAGTCTGCATATTCTCGCAGAAACTACGACGCACCATTTTATCTTATTAACTTAAGAACTGCAGCATCTGCAATCGATATGGATGAAATTTCAATCGTTTACGCAGAACTTTTCATACGGTGGATTTAGGGATCTGCAGCTCCCTACTAGCTGCAATGGTTGATTTTTGAGGATTGCGTGTAAAAAATTCACGAATCCGGTGTACAGTTGCCTCACAGCCGGGCGTCCAGAGGATTTCCTCTTACAGATGCACCCTCTTGTCATAAAATTAGAGTACCATTTACGAATTGAAGGACCACTGGATGGATCTTCACCAAATCTTGTTCAAACTAGTCGTTGAACAGATTGATGAATATGATAATCAAGAACACACAACGCTCACCTATCCTGTATACTAGCCTTTTTTTTTTCACTTTCAACAATACGCAATGTTGTATGTAATTATACGTCATTGTTGCTAACTGTGATACTATAACCAAAACATATCGCGTTTCTCTTCCCATTACTACTATTTTCATGTTTGTAAGTTTATTTAAACACAAGTTACACGTGTTCGAAACCCGAAAGAGCGTTAGTGGGAACCATGTTTATTTATTTGTACGGTTGCATTCTAATAAAATGTAACATGTTTATAATTACTTCTTTCGGCTTTCTTCTGTAGTAAGTATTCATTAATTTACATCAATATAAAGTATAGGCGAAATTCACAAAATTTCAAACAACAACAAAATTAATTAATTAATTTAGAAAAGAAAACACGTACTATTTTGTGTAACATTATTTTTACACTTGAAATAAGTTAACAAATAATTAGGAACTTATTTTAAGAACTGAAATTCTTAATACTTTTTAAAATGACCCTAAGCCTTATTAATAATAGCTTCACCGTTTTCATATTAGTTGTGCTAATTTGAAACACGTTCCTTGCAATTTTTCCGAATTCTTCAGTTGATTTGTAGATAAAATATCCCTTAACAAATATTTGTTTTTAGAATTCCCCACAAGTACTCAACGTAATCCGGAGATTGTGCAGACGTTTTAACTGATTGGGGATGTTCCAGATCAACCTTCATTTATTAATGTTGGCAGTGTGTTTCCGGGCATTGTCCTGCTGAAACGCTTAACTCGCGAACATGCCCATTTTCTCAGCACATTGATTAACATTCTTATTCAGAATGTCATAGTAGACCCACTGTTCCACAGTGCCATGGATGAAGTGAATAGTACATGCTCCCTTCCAGGACTTAAAGCCTCAAAGAAGAATGGACCCTCTTCAGTATTTAACTATAGGAAGAATATTAATATTTTCATAACACTGTTATTTTTCCTCCACATCAAGTTTATCCCATCGGGTCCGAAAACGTTTATTTTCACTACGTCCGACTAAATTACGTTGTTCTAGAAGTCTTGGCTCTTGTTCTGGTGCTCCTTGGCAAAATTCAGTTTGCTTTACGATTCTTCTTGTTTACGTATGATTTCTTCGTACGGATTCTGCCTCGATAGCCCTGCTGCATAACATTCCACGGGCTAATTAGTGGGATACGTTTTATTCTGATACCCGTTTCAATAATTGCTTGATTTTGGGTTTTTTTATTCTAGAGTTAATTTTTACTGGCCTCATAATAAAGTGTTTTTTCTCTGTAGTTCAGCATCTCAGTCTTTTGCACATGAAATATTATTTCTGAACTTGTTAACAATATAATTTCACTGTAGAGTGGAATTTATTAACCTTTGAGCATATTGTACTTAATTAACAGCTCCTCGATGCAAGAATAATTATTGTTTATTTGAGTTGCCTCTCTAGCACCTTTCCTTTATTCACATTGAACTCTACAGATTAAGGATTAAAGAAACGAATGGATTTATCCACCATCTAACAACTAGCAATTCCTTAAGTACAGTATTTTTCAAGGAATTTGTTATAGTGTACAAACAAGATTGTTGCAGTAATATAAACATTGTTTTCAATTTAATTACTATACGTATTCTGTTATTCCAAAAAAATCTTTACTTATTAGAAATGACGTAATACGCGAATTAAATTTAACGATATAGGCTTCTACATAATCTATATTTTAAAAAATATGAATGTTTGTATATACAAATTTCAACCGTACAAATATAAATACTACACACTGCACATAAATATATAGTTCCGCGCTATAGCCGAGTGGTTAAGGCAAGATGCTTTAGCGCAGAACTACGGGACTTGCGCTGGTTCGGGTCTCCATAGAGGAAAACATTTCTCATGGAATTTCGGCCAGTATGGGACGGAGTCCACACAGTACCTTGAGAAATTTCGTAGTTCTAATAAGTAGCAGCTCTAGGTTGAGGAAACCAGCTATAACGGCTGGGGGACCCAATATGGTGACCACATGTCTCTCTCTTACAGTGACTGGATGATCATATATCTCCCTGATTAACATCATATGATCATCCAGTCACTATAAGAGAGACATGTGGTCAGCATATCGGGTCCCCCAGACATTATAGCTGGTATATATATATATATATATATATATATATGATATGAATAAAGAATGGGAGGATATAAGAGATACTGTTAAATTGTCAGCATCAGAAAGCATTGGTTGTTTAAAAAAGAGGCAAAACAAGAAATGGTTTGATGAGGAATGTGCCGACATTTTAAAGAAAAGAAAGCTAGCAAAAATGAAATGGTTATACGAGCCAAATTAGGTAAATTTAGAGCAATTGGGTAGTGTTAGACGGGAAACCACCAAGTTACTAAAGAGTAAAAAGAGGGAATATTTCAGAGAGAAGATTAATGATCTTGAAATGAATGCAAAAAATAGGAACATTAGAGAATTATATCAGGGAATTAGTATAGAGATGAAAGGGTTTCAGTCTAGAACAAATATAATTCGGAATGAAAATGGGGATATGATTGCAGATTCTAGGAGTATATTAAATAGATGGAAAAGTTACTTTAATCAGCTATTAAATGTACATATAGAACAGGACATTGAGGAGGATAAGTTACAGACAGCAGAAATGCTAGTCGCAGAGCCAAGTGCATTAGAGGTTGAAATGGCGATTGAAAAAATGAAGACGTATAAAGCATCAGGTTCAGATGAGATCCCAGCAGAACTGATGAAATCGGGGGAGAAAAATTGATGGACAAGATAGGCTGGTTGCTTAGTATGATTTGGGAAAAAGAAGCTCTTCCAGATGAATGGAAGGAATCAATTATCGTACCAATTTATAAGAAAGGAGATGAAACTGATTGCAACAACTATAGGGGCATCTCATTACTTTCAACTTCGTACAAAATTCTAACAAATATATTAGTAAGCAGACTTACTCCCTATATTGATAACACTCTAGGAGATCATCAATGTGCATTTAAAGAAACAGGTCTACAACAGATCAGATTTTTAGTATAAGACAGATTTTAGAAAAGAAATGGGAATATAATGGTACTGTACATCAACTATATGTAGACTTCAAAAAAGCATATGATTCAATTAAGAGGGAGAAGTTATATAGTATCCTGCTGGAGTTCGGAATTCCTAAAAAGTTAGTTAGACTTATACGAATGTGTGTAAATGGCTCAAAGAGTAGGGTGCGTGTAGGCAAACAGTTTTCAGACACTTTTGAAATCCAGAATGGGTTGAAGCAAGGAGATGCACTATCTCCTCTACTACTTAATTTTGTACTAGAGCATGCCATTAAATCTTTAGAGAATGAGGAAGGCTTACAACTGAATGGTATTAATAAGCTGTTAGTTTATGCTGATGATGTAGTACTACTGGCCGATAGCGAGGAGATACTGAAGGCCAACACGCACACACTATTGAGTAACACTAAGAAATTAGGACTGGAAGTAAATATCAGTAAAACTAAATATATGGCCACACGTAGAAATTCAGTATATAATGGAAATTGACAGCTAATGACAAATGAGGGAAATTTTGAGGAAGTGGCTGAATTCAAATACCTAGGAACAATAATCACAAATAGGAATGAGATGCACAAAGAAATTAAACATAGGCTCAATTCTGGAAATGCGTGCTATTATGCATTGCAGAAACTTTTGATGTCCCAACTCCTTTCAGAAAACGTTAAGCTGAAAATATATAAAACTATTATTCTACCAGTTATATTATATGGGTGCGAAACATGGACTCTTACTTTAAGGGAGGAAAGGAGATTACGAGTATTTGAGAATAAAGTTCTTAGGAACATTTTTGGACCAAAGAGAGATGAACAGACAGGTGAATGGAGAAGACTTCATAACAAAGAACTACATGGTCTTTATAGGAAGCCAGATATAATAAGAACAGTTAAGTCTCATAGACTGCGATGGGCAGGACGTGTTGCGCGTATGGGGAATGAAAGACCTGCATGGAAACTTCTTGTAGGAAAGCCAGAAGGAAAACGCCCAGTTGGTAGACCAAGAATGAGGTGGGAGAACAACATTAACTATGATTTGAGGGAAGTAGATTATACAGGGAATGATTGGAAAGCATTGGCTCAGGATAGGAATGTATGGAGAGCTTCCAGTGAGTAATTAAGTAAGTAAATATATATATATATTCTGCTAGTTTAAAGCAATTCATTTAGTAACATTTAAAATGCTTTACACAAATGTCTATCAGTAAATAATTTCAAATGTTCTATTCAATAGTTAAGTAGAAAGAAAGAATGGAATAACCACATATTAAAGTGGAAAATATACCTAATTCGCGAGTTAAGTAGTTTGTTGAATATAAGTTACCATCCTTACGTTTGAAATAACTAATGAAGCAGTCGCCTTTAGAAATGCTATTACGCAATACTACATACTGTCAGGCCTCTCTTTGTTATTTTTCAAAATTTAGTTCGCGTGCCATGTGTAAAAAACTCGTCAGAGTGGGTATAAATTCTTAATGACTGAAACAACGTTTTTTCTAATTATTTTGCTTGTATCTCTCGAAATTATTAACACATGCTTAAACGTATTTAATTAAATGTAACCATTATAAAATGTTGGTTGTTTTACAAAATGTAACGAGAAATATATTAGTGGTTGTATAATTAACATATATCGGAGTATGATGGATGTTACAGGACCTTACCAACAAACGTTTAGGAATTGATAATATTTGTTAAGCAACATCCTCTCCCAAATATTTAATTAATGGGTTCTGTGGATTAGTCATGAAGCTCACCCATACGGTTTCGAAATTGAACAAAAACAATTGTTAACAAAATACATTTTACTTAAATCCATATTCTGGCAGTGTACAAAATGTGTTCAAACTATGTAATGTGCTTTATTATATGCTAAAGATTTTCGTAACAATAACTAGGCATTGTTTCCTAGTATCTAATAATGAAAAGGTATATTATTCAAACGTAATATTAGGCCTAAATACAAAAAGAGTAATAACAATCCAAATTATGCCGAGTTTAGATTCAAATTAATCAGGGAACAATTTTTAGTATAATAGAAATAGAAATAAATTGATAACTAGAACAATAGACGATTTTGATATATAGCTTAATAAATTAAGCTATATCATAAAGTTATTACTCAGGAAAAGCATGTATAATTCAGGGGTTTTCCAGTGGCAGCGTGTCGAATACAATGGGGAAAAGAATCTGAAGTGTCCCTTTGTAACAAAAGACTCGGCCAGGTAGGTACCTGTCAAACTCGACACAAATCCCCAAGCTAACAGGTGACATTTCACACAAAAAGATATTGACATGACAGGTGACGTCTTTATCGGAGACGTGTCATTAGCAAGACGTTATACGAAAATAAATATAATTAGTCTACCAACATAAGAAAAATATACGGAAGATTCGAACATCCCAGTAATGAATGGGCGTAAACCAGCCCCAAAACTTGTAAAATTGGTTAATTTGTAAGGAGGTCCAAAGCACGTGTGGGCGGGATCACAAAATACCTAATACCCAAATAAATTAGTCGCGAAGAGAATCGCACATCAGTTAGTTGCTGGCCCTCAGCCTAATAGATCAGTTAGTTGTTCAAACAGTGCACACATCAGTTAGTGGTTAGCCTTACTTCAAACAGGGCACATTGCTAGATCATCTCCTACATTGTGCTTTGGGGCTCTAGAAAGCAGTCGGAGGGCCGACCAGTGTATATACCTAGGAAAATAAAGTAGTCAACTGTGTTAACTCCACGGCAGCCTCCAGTGATTTCATATTAACGTATCACGTTAATCTTCCTTGCGTTATTCCCTGAGATAAGTTTCCTGATTGCTCACCGAACCCTACCTGACTAGACCGCGAGCATAAAATTCTCACATTCCGAGGATTCCTTATAATAAACGCTTGGATTAAACCATCCCGGACTAATCCTGTCCCACGTGTCTCCCAACAGTGGGGCTTATATCCAAGTAACCAACGACAATAAAAATCCCGTCCCAGTGCAGGGTGCACTTGATCAATGCGGAGAACTTCTAAGCGTCTTTTATGGGAGTATTCAATTCCTCAAAAAAATTATTATCTCTATATGACAAATCGTTCCTAGAATTCAATGTGAGATCCTGCAAAATCCTATTTGCACGTTGTAATCTCAAAAACGTCACTTCACTAAAGAAGTACGTAATTAAACTTTATACAGTATATGAAAATTAATGTGAGTCTCTTTGTTTATTTGTCTGTCTGCCTTTACTGACTCATAAACTACATATTAAGTTTACATCACGATTTAGAGAATGTTTCAGGCATAATTAACTTTTAAAACATATTACCCTACGTACTATATGACCGGAGCTAAAAAATAAAGTGCATCGGTACACTAAAAATTCGCTTCTTGGACACTTAAATGGCTTACGCTGCCTAAACCATAACAAATTAATGTACACAGAATTGAATATCACAAAATTCTACAAAAACGTCTGCGACAGCATGTCTATCTGTAAGAATAACTCACAAAAACATTTTTGACTTTCAGCTCATTGATGTCAAGAAGAGCGATATAAGTAGATTTCCGAGCAACTACAGATAATGAGCACGGGGTAACTAAAAATAATTATTTTTGTTTTTACTTATTCAACTAAACATAAAACCCATTTCATTTATTTACACGTAGCAACACACGCCGGATATTAGCTAATCTAATATATAAAAATGAATGTTTGTTTATTGGTTTGTTTGTTTGTACTTAATCGCGGCCCTTTACCGTTGATCCGATGCTGATTGGGGTTTGTGCAAGGTTTGGAGGAGAGAGAATCCGGTGATGAACATAGCACTATTAGGGAGTATATGAAACTCAACTCGTATACTCTTAAAAATCTCTCTTTGTAGTGGACAACGTGCGCAAAAAATCGCTACGTTTGGGCGCCGTTAAATGGCTTCACGACTGCCCTAAACCATATCTCAAATACACAAAATTGATGTACCCACGAATTGGAATATCTCAAACATGCTCTACTAAAAACGTCCGCGGAACCTATCAAGAGGTTATCTCTTACGGATAGAACTCACAATAAAACCATTTTTGTCCATTCGTTGATTCGAAGAGGATCGAGACAAGTACGTAGATTCCTGTGCAAGCATAGAAGCACATGGCGAATATTCTTTACGGTTAACTCACAATAATGAATTTTGTCTTTTAGATGATTTATGCCACGAAGATTGAGATAAGTAGATTCCTGTGCAACACCGAGTAAACAGCACGGAAAATCTTAAAATAATCACGATATACATATACAATTATTTTTCATTATACTTATTCAACTAATCATAAGAAGTACATTAATGTTCGTCTTTCAGCTCATTTTATGCCAAGACGTTCGGAATGAATAGATTCCCGGACAACGCCGGGTAAACAGCACGGGGTATCTAAAAATAATTAGGATATAAATTTTTCCCTTCACTTACTTAAGTAAACATAAAACATTAATTTTCGTATTTCAGCTTATTTTTTGTCAAAAAAATCGGGATAAGTAGTTTCCCGGGCAACGCCGGGTAATCAGCACGGGATATCAAAAAAATATAAATTTATAATTATTTTTCGTTTTACTTATTCAACTAAACAAAAAAGCACGTTCATTTTTATTTGTTTCGGCGTAGCAGCGCACACCGGGTATTAGCTAGTTATGAATAAAAGCAACACTTCTAATGAATGGTTTTCTTCTATTCTCTTTTTCATTTATTTAACCTGTCTATTTTATACGTGTTACATAGCATATGGTATTTTACGAGTCAATGCCTGAGCATATCGACTCTAGGTAGGGAGCAAGAACGCTGAACTACACATGAATATTATGTCAGGGCACCGCCGAAGACATCACAGGTTAACACAAGAAAAGGGAGTACACCCTTATTTCAGGTAGGGATTTAAAATTACTTACCATCCCCGGAAGCGAAATGCAGAGTTAGGACTCTAGCAACCATACACCAACGACGGATATAATGAAATCAATTGTTTTATGTGAAAATACCTAACTTACTTCTAGTTATATACGAAAATAAACATGTGTGTATAGCATCAGAAAGCAAATTTCACTTACATTACTATTGGTATTTATTTGCTGAAAATACAGTGAATTTTATTACGACATAAATCTTCAAAATGGGAATTAAATTCCAGCCATATATTATTTTACAACTCACAAAAATCACGAAATATCAGTAATTTGATCGGTCCCGGGCGTGAACTCAAGATCGTTGAGTGTCAAACGCTATCGGCCTCAAAAATAGTTTCGGTATTTAAAATTAATAAGATGTTTTACTGTCACATATTACGATACACCAAACGAGTTGAATCATTTTGTTGGCGTTTACGGCTCGTATTCTATAGTTCTAATCCCAGTGCCAACCAATCTATGTTTTTTTTCCTAATTTCCTTCTATCACTAAAGAAAATTATGGGCTGAAATTTTAATAGCAGCACCTACTCTATCATACTTACAAGTTTATATCAGCCATGACATTAAATTAAAGTAAGTTTTTTTTACAGAAAAATACGTGAAAAACAAAAACATAGAAACACCGGCCTACTGGATACAATAAAATACCTAGAAATAAGTTTGAGATTAAAATACTATTATTTTATTTTAGTTTATAATTTCATATGTCTACTCATTCTAAGCAAACCAGTTACCAACTAATATTCATAAAAATTAAAAATACTTTCACTGAGAAGACTGCATAACAGTGAATTACATAGTCTTTATAGGAAGCCAGATATAATGAGAACAGTTAAGTCCCGTAGACTGCGATTGACAGGACACGTGGCACGAATGGGAAATGAAATACATGCATGGAAGCTTCTTGTAGGAAATCCAGAAGAAAAACGCCCAGTTGGTAGACCAAATATGAGATGGGAGAATACATTAAGTATGATTTGAGGGAAGTAGATTATACAGAGGATGATTGGAAAACATTGGCTCAGGATAGGGATATATGGAGAGCTTATGTCCGCGCGGCCATGAACCTAAGGGTTCGATAGTGCCAGTGAGTTAGTTAGGTAGTTCACTGAAATAATTTATAATTTAATAAAATCATAAACCTAACACTAGTCCTATATATATTTGTTTCAAGTATATATATTTTATAATTATACGTTGATGATATTGTAGACGTAATGCTAGAAGGAGAAATTGAGGCTCCGGAGATAGGAAATGTTAAAATCCCAGTCCTGTTGTATGCAGATGATTTAATTATCTGTTCCAAGACAATCAAGGGATTGCAAAGAGGTCTTGACCTACTGGAAATATACTGTAGGAATTGGGGATTGACTGTAAATGTTAGTAAGACAAAATCAATGACCTTTAAAAATGGAACGGTTTATGGTAGAGCAGAGGAATGGAAATACAAAGATCAAGTACTTCAAAACGTGAAACATTTTGAATATCTAGGTATGACATTGAAAATGAACGGGAAGTGGAAAAAAAATATTGATATAGCATTATTTAAAGGGAGGGGACAACTTTAACAGTGTTACCCGGCATTCTGGGTCGAGTGCCTGATAGTTCCCGTCAAGCACATTAGAAAAAATGTATGGAGCGATTGTCAGGCCAGTACTGCACTAGGGGTATGGAGATTTGGGGTCTTCCAAAGAAAGGAAATACTAAATAAGGTTATAGACGCATTTTCTAACATATATTACAGGAATAGGTAAGGCCGTTTCTAACTGTGGAATTCTATATGAATTTGGGTCATTCCAGGACGACATAAACTGTAAAATTCGTGCTCAAATACTGGTTGCGAGTAATCCAAGGTGAACAAACAATGCTTAGAGCAATTTGTTACGACCACCAAATTAAAAACATAGATGTTAAATTTTGGGCAGACGAGGTTAGGAGAGAAACTCCAAAAGATTGGGATGGGCTGGATATGGGAAAAAGGGACTGAAAATCGCAAGAACGTGTAGAGAAAAGTAAGGAGGAGGTACTTAGATATAAACCAACAAAATACTTTCGCCGAATGTACAGGAAAACGCTCACTGTGTTTACAAAGAGACCTAAAACACGTCTGGGGAAAAGAATCGTATATACTCAACCTAGGATTTAAAGAGAGATCAGGGCTTGCTAGGTTTAGGCTAGGGGCATGGAAATTGCAAAAAAAAATAGCGACGAGCACGATATGCGAATATGTCCAATGTGCGGGAAATTTGAAGATGAGATACATATATTAGGACAATGTAATGATTTAGAATATTGGAGACGTCAGTTATTACCGGAAAAATTTCTAAATTCAAATCGGGAAAGATTGCCATGCTACGAGTTATTGGTAAATCCAGAAAATTGGATAAACGTGGGTAAATTTCTGGACAAAACGCGGAAAATAAGAACAACACTCATTCATGAATAAATATATGTTATCAAAATGCAATAACATTAAATCCTAATAATTATATATAAATTAATTAATGTATAATGCTATTGTGTTATTATTTAATTGTAATATTGCTGTGTTTTCTTAAGTAATTGCAATGTTATGGTTTTTTTAGTGTATAGTGCTATTGTGTTATTATTTAATTGTAATATTACTGTGTTTTCTTTATGTAATTGTAATGTTATTGCTTTTTTTAGTGTATAATGATATTATGTTATTATTTAATTGTAATATTATTGCGTTTTCTTTATGTAATTGTAATGTTATTGCTTTTTTTTGTTGTTTATTTTTCTTCACACTAGTAGCAATTATTTCTTTATTGTAACGGACTGTCAAAAGCACGTACGGCTTACTGCCCGTGCGACCCATATTTGTAAATAATACTGTAAATATCTTACTTTTGTCTAATAAAGTCCTACTCCTACTACTATATAATGATTATTACGTTCAGGAATAAAATAACGAAATAGTAAAATCCGCATTATAAATCTGTAAGGCCTAGGGCTGTTTGATATTTTCTGTATATTAAAATCATTCCCTAATAAAAATTTAGAAACACAGAGAAAAAGAGAGAAAATCAATGAATATTTATGTGAATAAAATAGCGTGTCTAAAGTAAACCGACATAAAATTGGTGTGTGATTTAGGTGCCTATTTTAATGCATTTGAGGTTAATTGTATTAAAACTCCGGAGCGAGGAAAAATGTTAGATGGTTACCAATCATGACAGATCTGTCCGCTCCAATTTTCTCTTGGTCAATTGATCACTCTCTTCTGAAATATGTTTATAAATCAGCTGTTATAATTATGTACAAGGGTAGATAATCCGGTTTTACGAATGAGTTAAGTTAATTTAGAAATGTATTCGAAAACATTTTCAATCCTTGATATGTGCATAATGTTATGTCTAATTTCATTATCCTCAACAAATAATAATATGTAATCGTCGGTTTCTCATGGGTATGTATAGTACAGTAGTATATGTTTATCTATTCAACAGCTACAAAACGACATCGTTAAAATATGTCAGGATGAACTTGCTCGTACAGGATGTTGATGCTAATGGCAGTATTTCGAGATAAAACTTAAATGCAATTAATACATCTAAAATGTGTGCCAACAAAAATAATCACCATATACATTTACAGTTAAGCATGTGCAGTCAAATGTTTTCACTAATACGTATAATATTGAAACAAATGAAATGCATGTTTGCAACGAGAAATAATTTATTTTAATAGCCTTACATAATTCACAGAATCTACCATTCAGAGTTAATAAGTGATGCTGTTATGTGAGTATTAAATACCGAATAACCTCTAACGGCAGTGGAGGTAATTCAAATAGCATTTAGCTTTCGTAACAATAACAGAATCGATAGCAACGTATAAAACCATAATCCTGAGCGGCAGGTTCTATGAAACAACCTAGCCGTATATTGAAATAAATACTGATAATATGAACTTTATATATATACATATATATCTCCACCCATAGTAATTCTGCCTGAGGGCAGGTCTTTCACTGCAATTATAGCATTTTCATGCTATGTTTTGCAGCTTTACTAGAGAATTGTAGGTGTGGTAGCTTCTCGTTGTTTTCCACATCGGTAAAGGATGATGATGATGATAATGATAAGGACGGTGATAATGATGATGATAATGATAAGGATCGTGATGATGATGATTAACGTTTTCCTTGACTTTTGTCTTACAGGTGAGGAAAAATCCCGATAAAAACCTCACCCACAAAAACTGCCACGACCGGGGATCGAACCCGGGCCTGCTGCGTGACAAGGCAGCACGCTACCTTGAGACCGCAGCGGTGGACCAGATATATATATATATATATATATATATATATATATATATATCCTATAGTGTGAAATTCACTGAAGCAACAGAATGACAGTTATTATTTAGGATACATTTATTTTGAACAAATTCCGAACTATACTATCTGTAGGAGGTTTCTTCGATTCGAGGTGCCTATTATTTGACCTAGGACCATCGTTTACGTATTATAAGGACTCTATTTGGTGAGTAAGGGGGTTATGTGGGTTGGGAAACGATAATAAATAGCGAGTCAATAGCATAACGTTTCAATGTCTGCTGACCTAAAATGAATCCTCTGCAGACTTTAGGAGGCCCTTGGGGAAGTAGGGGATTAAGGTTCCCACTTTTTCAAGACGATCGTCGCCAAATATCAGCCAGGTTGTCAGCCTTCCGTAACTGCCTCTTTTACTTCCAGGACAAGTGTCATGGCGGACAGTGAGTAGTGAATATACTGGTCGCTCGTGTTTTTGCACAGTTTTCAGCAGGTGATTGTTTGTGTTTTACAGGTAGTATCGGATATTTTGAATTTATTTGTGTGTACATTTATTCTGTAATAATGGCGCCACGCAAAACAAAGAATTCCGACGAGAATAAAGAAGAAATAATAACAAAGCGTGTGATGCAGGAGTGTTTGAGGGACCCTGCCATGTTGCAGCTGCTAAAGGACTCGGTGCGTGAGGCGATAGTGAGTGAGTTGAAAACAACAATAGATCGGAACACTGAGGTCATTAAACAGTTGGAGCTGTCGTTACAGGAAAGGGATACTAAAATAATGAAACTAGAACAACTGTTGTGCGAAAAAACTGATTCCCTTGAACAGTACCAACGCCGCCAATGCTTACGTATCTTTGGCATCCCTGAGATGGACGCTGAGGATACAGACAAAATAGCTATCGATGTGGCGTCTAAAATAGGTATTAAATTAGAAACATGTGATATAGATAGGAGTCATCGTGTGGGGAGAAAGGCGGACCGGCCACGGCCGGTTATCGTCAAATTCGTAAGCTATAGGAAAAGGAGAGAGGTTTTCCAGAACAAAAAACAGCTGAAAGGGAGTGGTGTTACAATTAGGGAAGACTTAACTCAAATGAGGTATAAGCTATTAAGAGAATGCATCTCCAAATATGGTGTGTAACAAATGTGTGGACAATTGACGGAGAAATCCATGTTAAAGAAGGAGATAACAAACGCACCATTCTCCGGGCCTCAGAAATATAATTAGTGCGAACACGGCCAGTGAATAACCGACAGTTATCACTTTAAACATTTTATTAATAGTACATAAAATTAAGATATTCTTAGTGACTTGATACCAAGTTTAGTTTGTAAGTTTGTTGAAATATTTTACGACCATTTTTTCGTTTAAATGATGATTTTCCTTTGACAGTCTTTGACAGGCTACAGGACAATAACCTTCCCACACCCCTTCTCGACACCACTACTTCAAGGAATGTTTTTAGAAATAGCTTTATCCACATACCCTATTTCCTTGCAGGTAGCCCCTTTCAATGCTCGAAGTATTACTGCACATATAGATGAAATCAGAACAATTTTCTTCTCTTTAAATATTCATGCTCTTCTCATATATGAAATGTGGCTAAATCCCACCATTACCTCTTCTTTAATTAACATGGATGGTTATACTTTTCTTAGACAAGATCGTGTTTACAGTCGCGGGGGCGGTATTGGAGCCTTCGTTAGAACGGACCTTACTCCTAAAATTGTGTATCTATATAATAACGAACCATCTGCCAAAATTATGTTCATAGAAATATTTGTCAGTTTCAAAAAATGTCTTCTCTGTGTAGTATACCAACCTCCTAAAATAAAAGCCATCGCTGAAATTAAGTCCACTTTACAAAACGCGCGAATACAATATGAACACGTTATCGTTATGGGCGACTTTAATATAAATATACTAGACACTGATAACAGACATACACAACAACTGATGGCTACGTTCCAGGCTTGTGATATGATTCTCCTGCCCCTACGGCCTACACATCACACTCATCACTCTGAGACGTTACTTGACTTAATTGCAACTAATAATCCAGACAGAGTACTTACTCACGGGCAACTGCCAGCCCCGGGAATATCAGCACATGATATTATATTCTTAGCATATTCACTGCAGTGCCCTAAACCGACTCAAAAGACTATTACGTTATAGAGACTTAAAACATATAGACAATGCAGCCCTAATTGAAGAAGCTATGCAGATGCCGTGGCATTCAATATGGACGCTGCATTCTGTAGATGAAAAAAGTTGAGACACTAAATGACTATACTACAATTATACAACAGACACGCCCCACTAAAAACTAAACTCGTGAAACGACGCCCTGCACCCTGGATGACTCTTTCAATTCGTAACTTGATGTCTGATAGAGACGCAGCACATAAGAAATATAGACTCGACAAAACAGACACAAATCTCACTCAATATAAACAGTTACGTAACATGACAAATCAAGCTATACGAAACGCCAAACTTAGACATTTATACAACCTAACAGATACCAATACTTCAGAAATCTGGAAAAACTTGAATAGAATGGGAATTGGGAGAAAAGACACACAGGTAGACAAATTACCTGTTTCCCTGGACACACTCAATAATCACTTCACAGGTATAACTACTACTCCCAAAGGATAAAGAACAAACAATAAATGAATTATCACTGACAAATCAACCCGACAGAGAACATTTGCACTTCGCATATGTTACAGATTACGACGTAAACAAAGCCATAATGCGAATAAAAACCAAAGCAGAAGGAACTGACCGTATAAATATTACTTTACTGAATAAAATAATCGAAGCTATACTACCTACTATAACTCATATTTTTAACTCCTCACTACAAACTTCTACATATCCCTCATTGTGGAAACAAGCCCTCGTACGCCCACTGCCTAAAGTTAAAACGCCCTCAACCCCGAACGACTTTCGACCCATTAGCATTTTACCTACCCTTTCAAAAGCTCTGGAACTATTAGTCCATAAACAACTGACTGAATACCTAAATGAATACAACCTTCTAGATCAATTTCAGTCAGGCTTCAGGACAGGACAGGACACAATACAAATACTGCTCTACTAAATATTTGCGAAGACATACGCGAAGCTGCTGATAATCGGAAACTTACCATTCTTACATTACTGGATTTTAGTAAAGCATTCGACACGGTAGACTTGGACTTATTGTTGCATAAACTTTAAAAACCTCTTACTCTCTGATAGTGCCACGAAATGGCTCAATTCCTACCTTCATGAGCGCCAGCAATCTGTTATAGAAAATCATACATTATGTTCTTCTTGGTCCTTCCGTAAAGCTGGGGTTCCACAGGGCTCGGTACTTGGACCTTTGCTTTTTTCAATCTACATAAATGACATATCTAACTCTCTAAAGCATTGCAAACATAATTTATTTGCAGATGACATGCAAATCTACATCCACACAGACAAATATTCACTAAATGACGCTGTTGCCAAAATTAACAAGGATCTTGACTCACTAATGACTTGGACAGTTAAATATTGACTGCAATTAAATCCTAGAAAGTCACAATCAATCATTATGGGTCATCAGAGACTATTATCTACAATTAACCTAAACACAGTTTCGCATGTGTCACTAAATGGAGTTCAAATCCCTTATAGTGAGACAGTAAAAATTCTAGGAGTATTTATTGACAAAAACTTAAATTGGAATACACAAATAAACCACACATGCAAAACAGTCTTCTCAATAATTATTGACAAAAACTTAAATTGGAATACACAAATAAACCATACATGCAAAACAGTCTTCTCAATAATACATTAATTAAATCGTGTACGAAATTGTTTGCCAATCGCCCTTAGGAAAATGTTAGTAGAAACACTTGCAATGCCCCATTTTGATTATTGTGACACTCTTTTTACAGACTTAAATATTATTTCCACTCAAAGACTTCAACGTGTTCATAATTCTTGCGCACGTTTTATTTGTGGTATTCGCAAATTTGACCACGTTACACCGTCCCTGGAACAATTATCGTGGCTTCGTCTAAGAGATCGTAGAACTGTCCATTCCCTATCCCTTCTCTATAAAATACTTCACACATCATCGCCTAATTATTTATCACGCCGCTTCATCAGACTATCCGACACACATAATCTTGACACTCGATCCCATCAGCACATTGTCCTTTATATCCCGCCTCATCACACTGTATATTATGCATTATCTTTTACGGTGTCACTTACCAAAACATGGAATTCCCTTCCGCCCTATGTCAGAGACTGTCAAACTATAACATCCTTCAAAAATAAACTAAAGAATTATTTAATAACAAACTAACTTATACACCTCACTGATAATATTCTTTTAGCAATATTAATATATTTAATTATTTATGAAAATAATATTAAGAACAACAAATATTTTTATTTGTTTTGTTTTAAATATTTTATAATCGTAAAATTAGTTTTCTATATCTCATTATTTTCCTGTTTTTTTTATATTCGCTAGACAGGGACAATTTAATATGCCTTGCTTGTATACATTTTATTATTAGTTTTAGTCTTAATTTTAACTAATATTAAGTGGTTGAATTATAGATCGTAATACGTATATTAGATATTATCTTTTGATCAAATTTTTACTTAGTGTTTAATATTAGAGTTAATTAAGATTGTTATATTCTGATGTAATATATGTTTGTCCTGGTGAGTGGAAGAGAAGGCCACATGACCTTAACTCCACCAGGCTAAGTAAATCGAATCTAAATCTAATGGTTTGGTACTCATTTCCTTAGAGACTGAGCCAATTCCAGGACGTGATGCCGCCAAAGAGTTAGGGTCAGTTTAAAAATACTGACTTAATCGGGACTCGAACGCTCGAACTTCCGGCTTGTATCGAATTGCCATAACAAATAACGCTACGGCACGCCTCCTGCCTGCTGACATTCAAACATAAATTCAGTGTATAGTGAGGTTGGATGATGGCTTCTTTATACTAGAACACATGATAAACATTTAAGAACAATCTTTGGTAGAATTTGTTTTTATCCTGTAAACAAATAACTAAAAACTGCAGACCCTAAATTAAATCCCACTAATTCATAATTTTAATGTTTAATATTGTCAATTTCCATATTAGGCTCAACACTTCCAGAGGCTCCTATCATCCCAACTTCTCTCGAAAAATGTTTAACTAAAATATGTATAAAACGGTGATTATTGCAGTTATATCACATGGATGCGAAACATGTCTCTTACTTTATCAGTATAGAAAATATTGCGACTATCTAAGAATGAAGATCTTACGAAAATGTATGAATCAAAGAGAGATAAACAGGCCGGTGTATGGAGAAAAATACATAACAGTAAACTACATCATCTCTATGGGAAACCAGATGTAATAAGAACAGTTAAGTCTACCTAGATTGCGATGGCCAAAACATATTACAATAATGTGGGAATGAGAGAGGTGCACGGAAACTACTTGTAAGAAAACCTGAAGGAAAGCATCTAGTCGTTAGATGAGGGAGAATAATAATTAACTAACTCACTGACACTATCGAACCCGTAGGTTCATGGCCGCGCGGACATAAGCTCTCCATATATCCCTATCTTGAGTCAATGTTTTCCAATCATCCCCTCTATAATCTACTTACCTCAATTCATAGTTAATATTATTTTCCCACCTCATTCTTGGTCTACCAACTGGGGATTTTCCTTCTGGTTTTCCTACAAGAAGCTTCCATGCACGTCTTTCATTCCCCATTCGTGCCACATATCCTGCCCATCGCAGTTACGAAACTTAACTGTTCTCATTATATCTGGCTACCTATAAAGACCATGTAATTCACTGTTAATCAGTCTTCTCCATTCACCTGTCTGTCCATCTCTCTTTGGTCCAAAAATTTTCCTAAGAACTTTATTCTCAAATACTTGCAATCTCCTTTCCTCCCTTAAAGTAAGAGTACATGTTTCGCATCCATATAATATAACTGGTAGAATAATAGTTATATATATTTTTAGTTTAACGTTTTTTGAAAAGAGTTGGGAAGTCAAGAGTCTCTGTAATGCTTTGGCAGGGTTCTCTGAAGTAGTCCCCGCCCGCAGAACCGAATGGGGGACTATGTGACCTCCGAAAAATGTTACCCCAATTGAACCCGTGTCCGCATTTCTTGACGGTTGTATTTTTACGGAAAAAGATCCTCATTCTTTCGACCAAGGTACTTTTTTCGTCTGGCGTATCACCTTCGACCAGTCCGGCATGGATAACCATATCGGCAGCAATGCTATCGCCGGCATAGCTCACGGGATCATTTAAGCACGCAAGTCACTCCACCACGACAAGTTAAAGGTACCATAGAGGTGGGAGGATAATAATATTAACTATTATTTGAGGAATGTGAATTATACAAGTAATTGTTGGAAAATAATATATCATGATAGGTATGCATAGGGAGGCTATGTCAGCGCTCGGCTACGAACTGCAGATTGGATAATATCAGTGAGCTAGTTACTGATGATCAGTTAGATAATTCCTAGCTCACAAACTCGTGTTGTTAAATCGAATAAAATTTCAATTCTGAGAACCAAACCGAAAATTATGTTTTATAATTATTATCATTCCGTAGGAAAAGCTTTCAATTATTGCTCCTAGAATTGAATTAGCTTCACCGTAAAGAGACCTTTCATTATTCTGCTGTTTAAAACAAAAACATTTCCATGAAAAGGATGTTTTCAGAAGTACCCTACATTATATCTCCCATACCTACTTTCTATTCTTTTCATATCGCATCACAACAACACATACAGCGTTTTATGGTAATTATACGTTTAATATTGAGGAAAACTCAGAAAGTAGTTATCTCAGATCACATTGTTCACAAATACATTTATATTCATACTTGATGGTTATCACTTAGGGCAGTGCGTTCCCGCAATGTGTAATAAAAATCAATAATAACCGGCCGCTGGCACATCTTCTCAACTAATAATGCAGAGTTCATTCACCGCAGGCAAATTCCCTTTTTATTCTTTAAAGAGGAAATTATATTCCATTCATCCATGATATCCGCAGCTGACCTGTTAAAGATAAAGCCTTCAACAAACACGCACTTAAAAGGAAATAAAATAAAACTTTAAATAGTCAGTCTAAAACCCAACTACATCAATTTCTAAAAATGTAGTGAATTAAAAAAAAATATTAATTATTTTCGCAGGCGAATTTGCTTTACAAACGTATCCTTAGAATCCCCCCACCTGTTGTGAAAACATTTTTTTTAAATTCCCTATTTCTTTTTTTTTTTTTAGATTTATTTTTAAACTTTTCATTTACATTTTTCTCTTTTTTGCGCTTTTGACATTAATGATTACCTTTTTTATATATTGGTATTATTCAATTCATGAATCAATATGATGAGATATAGTGAACGAAGGTAGGGCACTCACGTACTGACTCCAAATTTTACGTTGTATATTTATTAAATGGGACGTAGTTTTGCAAAATATTTAGAGAAACCTCATCTTAATTTTATAAAGCTTAATTGAATGTAACAGAACTCTATAAGGTTACCCTTTTTCGCATCATGGTAGTAATTTTATTTATTTTTTATAACTATCATTTGAGATATCCATACATTAAATTTGTTATATATCACGCATGCATACATCCATACATACACACATACTTATGTACCTACACGCACGCTTCTGCAAACACACACACACGTACATAGGCCTACTGTTAAATTCATATCGCCTCCTTTGTTACACTGCAGTTGTTTAAAAGCTAGTTTATTAATAATTCAAGAAGTTTGTATGAACAAGATTATAGAACTGCATACAAGGTTCAAATTAAGAATTAAAGTAACATTTTGAAAGCTATATACCGATTACTGTCTACCGCCATTATGAATCTTTCATTAAGCGATATTAATTCCATACTGTCACGCGCTACCGGGTTCCGTTCTGATCTTGTTTTCTTGTAATAAACATAAGGGATTTCCAGGTAAAATCTTCATAATAACTTTTATTTGATTCGCCCAAATTTCTGACACTTTACATACAACGTGCTGCGATAATTAATTTTTCTTTACAGTTTATTTGTCGTGCAATTATTTCCAGTAAGTAATGATTTCACTTGCCAAAATTTCGTATCTCCGTTCACTGTATTGCTGTCAGAACACAACTAACCGACTCCTTCAACCCTCGCAAACCGTTATATAAGCGATGGCATGAAAGTTCTCGGCGTCAGTTGAAATTTTTCTAGTATAGAAGTTTCTGGCACCGAACTTTCTTGACATGGTGGGTAGACCATTGAGGTCCAGACGCATATCGAAATTTATGCGCGGGTCTTTCAACTCGCGATTTTTCCATCCAGTAAACAATGCGCGATTCTTACTCCCGTCGTCGTCCGCGCAATTCATAAGCTACTATACAATTCGTCACAATACATTGATAATCAGTCACATCGTTCACAGATTAATGATCACGTGTCTTCATGAAAGGAGATAATTTCACTGTATATTTCTCCTGGACCTATTCATGATTTTTCATATAAATTATTTACCTTCTCGTTTCCAGTATTTTTCCTGAAACCACAATTTAAACACACAATCCCTTGCTACTAAAACATATCCCTCAATTTGTATTTGAACCAAGGATCTCCAGCATTGCGCGCTGGCACTCTACCGTTCAGCTACTCAGACATTCATAAACATGCATGCATTTTTCTCACCTTAAAACCCCATGTACCCTTTGCAGTGACCCTATTCACATAACAGAGAGGATTGCTTCACCAATAAAACATTATGATGGGATTTTTATTTCCGTGCCATATTAGCTAATTAGTAGGTTTATTAACTACCGCACGCGAATGGCAATATTACAATATTACATTCGCAATTAATTAATAAGACACGAAAATAAAATTCCGTCATAATATCTTCTTGGTGAATTGTGTTCCCTACAACGAGTAACATGGGGTTTCAAAATGAGAAAATTTCATGTCTGTTCATGGATGCCTGGATAGCTCACAGGTACAGTGCTAGCGCGCAAAACTGGAGAAACTGGGATTAAATTCCCGTTCAGGATTCATTGTTTCTTTTTAGTTGTTTTAAGTACTGTAATGCTGATGGCAAGCCTGAATACTTACAAATTACATGGTCATTTCATCACTTTACATCATACATCATGCACTATCTCCACTTGCCGCGACTGGAAGTCGTTACCAGAGGAAATCAGGGGCTGCCCGGACTATAGGATCGTTTAAAACATTCTAAATTTATATTTTCTTTAACCTTGATGTAAATATTATCTTGGAGTTTATGTATATAATCTGCATGTATAAATTGATGGTTCTTGCCTTAATATTATCATTACTATTTTTATTATTCTACATCTTATTTTTTCATGTTTTATAATAATTTATTGTAACATTGTATAATTATATAAAACTGTAAATCTGTATTTTGCAAATTTATCCTGGTTGAGGGGAACAGAATCTTAATTCCGACAGAATTAAGAGCATAATACTATTATTAATAGGCCTATTACATTCCATGAGAAATTCGTAAAAATCTACGAAAGTTGGTGGAATATAGTATTTTTTAAATTGGAAATATATTTTTGTCAGCAAATTGAATGGATTCTAAATGTTGCTGACTTTGCTGTGGTCAGTTTGAATTTAGTATAGAGTAATATTATGGACAGTTATAGATTACTTTAACATTTAACATTAATTAAAAATATTTCAGATAAAAGAAACACATTCAGTCGTAGATATAGCGGTTAGAATGTTTGCGAGAACAAAGGCTGAAACGTGAAAGACTTAAGATGGTTTACATTCAGGAGAATAACATACAATTCCCAGAATTGACCATTCTACTGAACAGCAAAGCAAACACTCGACTGCCCGAAAGACACGCATCCCTTTGTTTGTTTCGGGAAGAACTTGATGGCCTCAGGATAGGTAATACCACTTCAATGAGAAGTCAACCTCGTTAAGTGACCAGAGAAATCAACAAACCCAGGTCAAATTGTTAAATTAAGTTCATGTCTTCGACTTTTAAAAAGTTTATCTACAAATATATGGTAACGTAATTCAAATGAATGTATCACACGCTTCAAAAACGTCATATATTAACTTTTCACATAACACATGGGGTAACTGTGCATCTCCCAACGAGGTTATCTTAGTACACATTGATTTTTACGCACCCTTTAAACTTTGCAGACATTCTCACATTGTTGACCTCTCTTTGATTTATATTATATTCTCAAATTTTGTTAAATAAAATAATTTATGACAAAAAACATAATAACATAACTCATGAAAATTACATTAGTCGCTTTTCTGGTCTTCTATAAGATGATTTGAATTATGGAATTCTGGTATTAGACACACGAGGCACTTTGAAATTCAATACGTAACTTCCCTGCTCTAGAGCTCTATAATGAACTTCATAAAATAATTTGACTTGATGACGAATTCGTTTAGTTTATGTAGCGACTGCGTGAAAGACATTTTTGTTCTAGCCTCATATCAACTAATACGATGCATGTTACCTGTTTGTTTATGATGGCTCAGTTCACATCTCACACATATCTGCGTTACGCCGGAAGGATAGGGTATTTATGTTTTCTCTCTGGCAGGCCGAATATTCTGTGAGGAAGATGAAATCAATGACATGCAATTTCAAAAGGAAAAATATAATTTGTCAATAACAAATTAAAAATTGTATAATATTGTTCCAGATTAAGCTATGTTAAGGACATGATAAAAGTAAATTATGAAATAGCAGATATTCTGGATGTGTTCTTGTATTACAATCTCTTTATAATTTGAAATCATTTTTAGATTCTTTGGCATCTTTAGTGAGCTGTTCTTTTGGCAAAGTAAAATTATTAATTACATTGAGATTGGAATGTGGATAAGAAAAAGAATGAAGATATAAGAAAGGAACTAAATATTTTCAAACTTACAGACCGAATAATTAAATATAGGAACGACTGGAAAGAACATATTGATAGACTGCCAGAAGAAATATTTCCAAAATTATTGCTAAATTATAAACCGCACGGAAGGAGAAATGTTGGACGCCCACACAGAACATGGTCTGAACAATTTTAATAATTCTAGCCTGAACGAGCCAACAGGCTTAATCCCTGGATGATGATGATGATTACGACGCGAAATAAAATTTGTAGCTTATTGCAAACAATAAATTACCAGGGATGCAGTTGTAGTGGTGTAAAGTTTGTACTACTTGATACAAAAAAGGGACATACAAAAATCTTTCCATTGTTTTATCTTCATGTGTACTTTAATGTCATAGCTTCAGGACATCTTTTACTCGGAAAATTGGTAAAGCTATTCGTTGATTACATTCATTTTACTTGATGTGCATGGATCTTCGAAAAATATTTTTTTTTTCATAATTTTCATCATAAGGTGATCGACTGTCAAGTTTCGGATGATCAAGAAAAAGCCCCACTTATAACTTTAAACGGCTTTTAATTCTATTTGTTTCGCATTTGAATTGTAATTTATCGCTTTTCACTCTAATTTTTTATTTACATAGTGTTGCCTGTAAGATACATGGAGATACATTCGAATATCATTGAAGAAAATAACAGTTTTAATCATTAAAGCGTATACAAATTAACGTGTAAAGACTGGAACAAATTTTATATAGGAAGAACAAGCAGGAGTTTTAATATTAGATTCAAGGAACGCTTTAGAGACTTCATTTATGAGGAAGGAAAATCAAATTATGCTAAACATGTTATTCAGGCAGGACATCGGATATTAGACATTGACAACGCCTTCACATACTGCACAGGGACAATAATCCGGCAAAAATAAATATGCTTCAAGAGATAGAAATTTTGAAGAAAACCAGCAGCAACCATCTTTCAAATGAGAACGTACCTAGTATGTTCAATCCAGTGTGTCAGATTCTCAACACTGTACCAAAATTACATTCAGGATCTGCTGATGATGAGACTAGTCCCGAAAGGCCTACAGATAATTAATAGTTTACAAAGTTGAGGAGACGGACCTATTAGGTAACGATTTTATAATTTTATATTATAATTTTAATTTTACGACTAATAACTCAACGGAATTTTATCATGAATTTTATTAATGTTGACTATTTAACTCATGCCCCAAATGGGAGGCAATGACCGATCACGTTTCAATGAATTTTGTTTTACAACCAATGACAGTCGTGTTTCACCTCGCTCTTTATCCAATTCTCTTTGCCATTTTCTGCTTTGTGATAAAGAAAGCTCCTTCTTAATATTCTGAACAGGTCACATCATTATTTTACCGTGACTCATTCTCTAACAAATACATTGAATATAGCAAATAATGAATAGATTCCTTCGAACTACACATCTGATAATTGTGTGTTCAATAATTGAGCTTTGTTCACCGCTGTGGTCTCGAGATAGCGTGCTGCCTTGTCACGCAGCGGGCCCGGGTTCGATCCCCGCTCGGGACAAGTTTCCTGGGTGAGGTTTTTGCCGGGGTTTTTCCTCATCTGTAAGACAAATCTCAGGATACTTAAAGCCCAAACGATCCCCGTTATCATTATCATCAATATCATATTCATCTCATTAGATTAAGTTTAGGTTTAAGGCCTTTCCTGGCGCATCATTACCCATCGTCATCACCCATCATATCATTGGGGCAGCGTAACCCAACCTTCAAGGCTCCCCAACCTCAGAAGTGGGTTACAATACGCCAATGCCAGGAGAGAATACCTGAAATTTTGAATGACAAACAGGGGCATTGAACCAAAAAACTAATTGTGCTTTTAAATAATTATATTACTGAGTTGTTTACTAAAACAATTAATAACCTATAATGTTGGTTATTATAATATTGATGTGTTTCATTTTTCTCCACTGGGTGTATTCTCACAATATTGCGATCCCATTTGGCAATAAAATAATATGATCAAGTTGCAGTGAATTAAAGAAATGACACATAACCACACATTTCTGATTTGTTTTCAAACATCGGCGTTTACATTAAATATATAAATATTTTAAAATACCGGTAACTATATTTAAATAATGACTTTCGAGTAAACTGCTTAACTTTATTCGTTAAATAGTTCTAACAAATGCCACTCTTGATTTCCAAATCCTCTGGATAAATTAATTCGTCACTTCGTGACTCGTGAATTTATCGATGATTTGGTAATTATTCTTGACATTACGAATCCAGGCATGTAATATGGAAATGCTGAAAGAGTATGTACAAGGATTCGCTGAATTGTTACATACAGCCTCTGGTTCCTTATTCATGTTCTTGGGAAAGTACCACAAATATAACATTTCTGGGACATCTTATTCTATTACATACCTTCCCATCCATCATTATCATCAGTAATTGATGTTGAATTTGTGTTCGTTCCTCTTCAGTGCATATAACTATAGGCTTCCATGTGTCAGTTTGTCATGTAATATTGGTGACTTATTCTCTCCATAATTATATTTATTCTTTTACGAAGGACATTTTCACAGGTCTATAATATCTTATTGTCTATATAAAGTTCATGGATTTTGTCATTTAATCTGATTATTATCCTCTTTATTATGAAGTTGTAGAGAGGCTAATAATAATATTAATGTATTTTTATTACCATGTAGCTGTTGTTTCTATTCTTCAATTTGATATATATTGAGGAACTTCGGATAATTTGGACCCCTATTTAAATTTGTTGTTTTTCTTCTTTTAAGTAAGGGGTTTTAATTTTGTTTAATTATAGTGATTACACTGGTCAACAGTGGTTTTGTTACCCTTGATATAAGATTAATTTCGGATATATTTATGCTCACAAGTCAAGAAACTATCATTGATTTTGGAAGATTTGCTCTGTTTTTTTTTAATCTTTATTTTAATTTTACACTACAAAAATCGGAAAATATGAAAAAAATAACATATTTATAATGTCAATTTTTTTTAAATGTGTATATAAGACGTAAATAGAAAGAAAAATGTCAAAAACCCATGTTATACTTCAGTGAAATGCCTTTTATAACATTCTCTTCTATAATTTTTTAGGGGGACAATCTCTTTTTAAAGACCAACAGTAATCTGCCATCTTACATTTCCATCTACCCTGATACATTTCCTCCGTTACGTTTAGATCCTGGTGAAAACGCTCTCCCTGTTCGTCGCTATAATTTCCTAAATTATTCAGAAATCTATTCTGGTGACTGTGGAGAAAATGTAACTTTATACTCATATTTGCTCCTACAATCTTGAAGCTTGTCAACATGTTTTGCACAATTTCTTTATAATTTGGTGCTTTACAGTTACCTAGGAAATTTTTCTACTACAAATACAAAACCCTTCCAAGCTTCACTTTCCGGAACAGTCATAACTTTGATAAAATTTGCATCTTTCATCAATTGCCGAATTTGAGGACCATAAAATATTCCGCCTTTTAACTTTTACATACTGAGCTTAGGAAATTTTCTACAAATGTATTTTAAACATTCTCCTTCCTTGTCCAACACTTTAACGAATTGTTTTATCATACCTAACTTGATAAGTAATGGTGGAAGTATGATTTTGTATGTGCTTAGTAACAGCTTGTTTATTAGTTTAGCTTTACCGACAGTTAAGGACTTTCACAAAGGCCATACACATCTTGTTCCTATGAAGATGCTTTGCTCTACTATCCCACAAACAAATGAAGCAAGGGTATTTTGTGTATCCACATGTATTTATACATGGGAACTTATCCATAAGCACGTTATGAGTACTTCAAATTTTGTCAAATAACTGAGATCATGGCCGATGCGCGGAGTGAGGGGTGCAAGAGTGTGGATCACGTGATGTTTGTATGCGCAAGAAAAATGCGCAGAAATCAAATCATGACTGGAAATATAAATGTTATTAGTAACAAACCGTTTATTGTTTGAAATATAATATACTCAAAAATCATAAAAACTGGAGCACATTCAGCACTCTCATGAATATGTTCGTAAAGTGTGCACTTGAAAACATAGAAATTCGTAGAGATATCCAGGGCAACAAAAAATATTTTTTTGTAGAGTGTAGTGTTGTAAATATGAAATAGCATTGATATTTTATTCAAATATGGAGACATCTTCATAATTTATAAACTTTTTTTCATTACAAGAAAGGTCCACTTTAACCTCCTTGTTCGGGTAAAGTTAACCCCAGAGTCAACCTTAGCTTTTAGACTATTTTAAGTTTATTTACTCTATTAATTTATACAGACAGGCACAGATTAATCTGAAAGTGTTTATGACTGATCGTAATTAAAAAGCTTTGATATTTATTTAACGTTTTGAAAAAGTATTGTTGATTATAACATTCACACGTCATTCAACTGCAGAAAGCGATGATCTTTGGCTTTAGTAAAATTACAAGCATATTAAATAAAATGAATTAAGTGATTCTTTTTACAGATAGCATCCTCATTGTTAAAGTTTACGTATTCGTGTAAAGTGGAGCCAAGTCCTCAGTCAGGGTCCATATTAACCGAATTCCTTTGTTATGTTTAATTATTTTATATAGTGACCATGTCACATAATATCGAACCAAACACGTCAGTATATTAAAAGAGCATCTACATAATATAATATATTTAGGAGTTTTTTCAACATTTGTAATATTCTATAGCAGAAATTAAGAATTGATTCTTAGCTTGAAAAACATTTTAAAGTGGTAATTTTCATAAATATCACAATAAACCCTTCTTCGTACAAAGAATAAAATAAACTGGCCTTCAACCCATCAACGTTCATGGGGGAAGAAGTTAAAATATTTTCTGTTCGAGGGCAGCACCAATTAAAGAAGATATAAACAGGGTCCACTCAAACAGAAGGTTCGCATTACCCGAACTTCTATATATATATATATACTGTGTCACATCCCCATTTGCAAACGAAAGTAAATGATTTGATATCATTGCTGTAGAAAAATTTATATATATATATTTAAAACTTCATATTGAGCAAATATTATACGTTGATCAGTATGATTTAGAATGTCTTGTAATATGGCTTCTGCGTGTACTTCTCCTCAGAGCAATTGATTTTGTAGACGGGTAACACACAGTAATACTTTCGAATTCTGAATATTGTAAAACAGTACGGTAAATGTATAAAGCAGTGTATTTTTTCCCTCACGTTTAACAAATTTGTACAGTGAACTAAATGTTTTGCATCAATAAAAATCCTAACGCCTCATCATGACTACAAGAAATTGAATTGTTACGAGCATCAGGTTTTCTCAACTTTTCAATATTTCTATAGATCTTTATAGAGACAATGTCTACAGTCCTGGGGAATCCGACACACTGGTTACATGTCACCCCTATACTGGCGAGATATTCGTCCACCTCTGTGTTTGACATATGCAAGTATGAGGTCAGCAGCTGGTTGGTAGACCACAAGGCCTTGTAAGCTGTCGTGACATGGAGTGCGAGTTATTTACAGTTATTTAAGAATTTCTTCAGCTCTTAAGATGTAGTCCGCAATTACATAAATATCATCAGCACTACTATTCTCCAGTAGTATTTTCAATTTTATCCTGCTTCGAGTGTCCTTATTAAGCATACTAGGGCGCTAGTTGGAACTTCTATTCTGCCCAAGTTCTTGAACTCTCAAGGAAGATATCACGAAATTACAATTCCATTGGAAAAATGAAATTCGCTTCAAGCTATGTTGAATCATTTGTAATAAACCTATAGTAATGTACATATATGAATTTCCCAAAATAATTTTATTTGAAAAAATGGCAACTGTTTTTTAATTACTGTTCAAATCACCAGAAATCTTTTATCTCTGTCTATTTAACTCTATGTAACCCTACATTTCATCATGCCTTATTTTGGTAATGCCCTTGTATTTTCTTCAAAAGTGTCCACCGAGACAACCAATGATGAGTTGCTGAAAAACAAAAACACACTCGTACGCGGCATAAGCGCAGAGGTTAAAAAGATAACCCTGATAGAAAATCAACTGGTTTGATAGTTAAGATGGCATCCCCATCACCAGATTGGGCACTGCATGGCTAATATCCAGCATGACTAAAAAACGATTTATCAAACGAACTGAAGCAATGAGTCGGGTGGATCCAAACATGACGATTGTAATCTTATGCATGGTTTTAACTCACAGGAATAAGTTCTTTAAATTGCAAAGGAGGGGAAAACCTGGAAGGAAGTGAAGACGTTGGCTCAGAATAGAATCCGTTAGCGACGCTTTGTGGATGTATTGTGTTCTTAATAGGAGATAAAGGAGATTATGATGATATAGCACAGACGTCTATAAAGAATTTAAATAATCATACCTTTATCAGTACAACTATATATGTACAGGGTGCGGCAGAAACAATGATTCATTTCAAATTGCCCCACCATTATTGCACACGCCTTCCTAGAGAGTTGATATTGGTACCAATGCTTAGTGCAGTTCAAAGCACTGACAGTCAGTATAGAGAGTTGGTCAAACGAACACCGTGCGTTTGCAATAGAAATGTTTTTCAAATGTGGTGACAGTGTCATATGGACACAGCGTTTGTTCTGGCCACACTTTAACATTGGTCGGAATGATCAAGTTCTGTCTCGAAAGTCGATTCCGAGATGATCTATCAGTTCAGAACAACAGCATCTGCAATAAACAATAAGCCACCTGGTAGGCCACGTACGGTTCGCACCCCGGACAACATTGCAAGTGTAAGAGCTGCTTTGGCAAAGTCAACTAGCCACCCCGTTTGCCCGATTTACCGGCTTGTGATTTTTTCTGTGCGGATTCCTAAAATCCAAATTGTATGCTAATAAACCAACAATTCTTGCAGACTTGAAAAACAACATTCACGCCGAAATTGAGGCCTGAACTGGTAAAACGCTTTCTAAGATAATGGAGAATGTGGGTGTTCGTACAGAAGATTGCATCGCCAATAATGGTGGACACCTAAAGGACATAATTTACAAAAAGTGACATGTGTAATTAATGCTAGGACGTGTTTTTCGAACAATGTACACTAATAATGTGTAGTTGTATTTCTTCATGCCAAAATAACATGTTTAAAATGGATCATTATTCCTGCCGCACCCTATAGTGTTGAAGTTTAAAGTGGTCAATTTTTATACCTCTATTTTAAGTTGACATATTAAAATAACATTGTATATTTGCACACTCATGCTTAATCTTCTTTATATTGATTAACTTGTAATTTGAATTATTAATTTATATTTAATTGGATCATTCCTCTCCAAGCCTTAAGCAAATAAATAATATTTTAAAAAACTAAAACAACACGCTTTATTAGAAAGCCGAACTAAAAGATTAAAATTAATTTTAATTTCCAACACACTTCACATAAAATTAAAGTGGTCAACAAAAAATTCATCTCCAACATATCTACAATAAAATCAGAGTTATCTACAAAAAAAATAATTTTACCATCCAAAGCGTGGGATGCTCTTTATGAATTGATATATTTGATAATAAACAGATATTGGTAAAAGTAAAGGCTCAAAGAAGAAAACGTAAAAACCATAAAAAGCATCCCACGCTTTTGATGGTAAAATTATTTAATGTTTTTTTTGTAAATAACTCTAGTTTTACGTATTCTATATGTATTGGAGATCATTTTTTTATTGACCACTTTAATTTTATCCCAGGCGTGTTGTAAATTAAAATTATTTTTCATTTTTTAGTTCGGTTTTCTAATAAAGCGTGTTGTTTTAGTTTTTTAAACTATTTTGTAGTTTGGTTTTCTAGTAAAGCGCGTTGTTTTAGTTTTTTAAATTATTGTTTATTTTTTAATTTTTAGTTTAATTGATTGTCATAAAACCGGAATCCCATGAAAATTTAATTGATTATGATATTTTTAATGCCTAGCACGAATATAATTACTTTTTAAAAATGATTGTGTAATACTATTACAATATTTTTGAATATTTTAATATGGATAATTAGTTACAGTTAATCGTATCCTTCTCATATTTTTTGGATAAATTAAAATGTGATAAGTTTACAAAGTTGTCATTAATATTTTACAGAATAAGATAAAAATGTAAATATCTTAAAATTCGATAATATTTTAGTATAAGCTAATAGTAGTACTCTTCTAAAAAAAATCCTCCGGGCCGGATTTGAATCAGCGACCTATGGATTATTGAAATTATATACCACTACAGTCCACCATTCTACCAACTGAGCTACCAGAGAATGTAATATTAATTTCTTACAACGATGGACTAAAAAGTCGATAAGTCGGCAACCTATTATATATTATATATTATTTATGAAATTATTGTATTTCCATTGACTATTTAACTCATGCCCCAAATGGGAGTCAATGACCAATCACGTTTCAATGATTTCTGTTTTACAACCAACCAGAGTCGTGTTTCACCAAATATTTATCAGTGTTATAATTACCATATTAAAGAAAGCTCCTCCTTACAATATTGCGTTCCTTTGGCAATAAATAGTATGATCTGGTTGCAGTGATAAACAAAAGAAGCAGTAGAAGAGCGTACCTATCGTTTCTCATTTGTTTTCAAACATCGCCGTTTACATTAAATACGAATCGTATATAAATATTTTAAAATAACTATAGTTAAATAATGATTTGTGAGTAAACAGCTTAATTTTATTCGTTAAATAATCCTAACAAATGCCACGAGTGATTTCCAAATTATCTAGATAAATTCACTCCTCACTTCGTGAGTCGTGAATTTATCGATAATTTGCGAAATCACTCGTGGCAATTACTTATGATAATTTACTAGTATATAAAGTTTCAAGTCGATCCAATGTTTTTAAGTGGGTGAAAATCGTGTTGAAAGATTCCGTTACATAGACAGACACAGGTCAAACTAATATAAAGCCTGCAAAAAAATTGTTTTACACTTACACAGATGTTTACTATTCTGACTTCGTGAACGTGACTGAAGGGCATTTTGGTTGTTAAACGTCGACAGAAAATACACCTGTAAACACTCGAGGTGTCTGCCACTGATGAAACCCTCTACATCTTGTGGAGTTAGGAACAATGTGTTTCAGCAAAATCAATAAGATGAAAATGCAATTTATGGACGATTACACACAATGCTGTTGATACTCCATGAGAAAATTCACTATCTATATGTCACTTTTATTAGCTCAAACATACTGGCACTATCGAACCCGTAGGTTTATGGCCTCGCGGACACAAGCTCTCCATACATCCCTATCCTGGACTAATGTTTTCCAATCATACCCTGTATAATCTACTTCCCTCAAATCACAGTTAATGTTATTCTCCCACCTCATTCTTGACATTCCATATTCCTAGGAACATGTCCCTGAGTTTGAGCCTTTGGTATGGGTTCCCTGAAGTAGTCCCCGCCCGGAGAACCGAATGGGTGACTATTTGACCTCCGGAAAATTTTACCCCAGTGGAACCCATGTCCGCATTTCTTGATGGTTGTATTTTTACGGTGAAAGATAGTCTCTTTTATTAACTATGAACTTAATTTCGTCGCATATTAATGGACACATTGTATTGTTAAGTAAATCCTCTAGTTTCTATTAATTATAATATTTAGATAAACAAGCTTTCTTTTAATTTGAGGGAGAGTAGTATCCCGCTTAGTTTAGTTTTGGTATAAAAAAGTAGTACTTCTGATTTCAATAATTTTATTACAGAGCAAAAATAGATGTTGATTTATGATTATTTGCTTATCTTGAAAACCAGAAAAAAAAAAAAAAGGTTTGGCTATCCTTTAAAACATGTGACGCGACTTCTTTAATTCCTTCATGGACTCCTGTCAAATTTTATTCCTAGGGTTCCATTTTTTTCAATTATTTCCCACCATATAGAATGATTTTCACATTTTTCTAATGATTATTTCAATATATTTTCTATGATATAGCATGAAGACGTGCAGCCATATTGATTTTAACAAACATTCTAAGCAAAACCACAGTCGTGTTCCAGTGCAGCCAACATAGAATATGTACTAATTAACTGTACACATATATTTTAGAATTTCGGAACTTACTATTTATTTTTGAGCGTTGCATTTTTTCACGGGTTAGAGTGCGTAAATTGCGTTAGGTTAGCTTTTACGTTAGTCTTTCATATGTTAGAGTACTTAAATTGCGTTAATTTGGCTTTTAGCTTCGTTAAATATCGTGTATATGTTTATGCTGCTTTCCGTGATTCCATGGTGTAAACCGCTTCGCGTTTGTTGGCGCATGCGCATGGTGTATGTTTGGAACTTAAAAATGTGTACGATCACATGTAAAGAATCCCTAAATGATTTTGTTTTAATTTATTTTATTTCAGATTGATGGATGCATAGTACCATGTTAAAAACACGAAAAAACAGTTCAAGATATGTGTATACATGCTGACAAATCATTACATCATTTCCAAACTGTTTTAGACAATAGAACTTTTCCAAAAAGAAATCCAACTTTTTTAGTTTTATTTGTAGAAGAATCCTAGTGGGTAAGGCAATGCACGTACAAACCGTAAGGTCGCTGGTTTGAGTCCCGATGAATAAGAGTTTCTAAACCTCATGGAAGTACCGTGGCCCTGGGAGTTTTCAGCCATTAACGGAAATGAGTACAAGACTACATTCTGGGGATAAAGGTGGCCGTTACACAAGGCTACATCTAACCTCTTTTTTCCATCCTAATGGATTTGATTCTAGTTATCAGTTTTCGATATTTTTATATAACATATGTTATTTCCGAGATATTTAACGTTAAATATAAGTAGATTGCGATGGGCAGGACATGTGGCACGAATGGGGAATGAAAGACGTGCATGGAAGCTTCTTGTAGGAAAACCAGAGGGAGAACTCCCAGTTGGTAAACCAAGAATGAGGTGGAAGAATAACGTTAACACTGATTTGAGGGAAGTGGATTATACAGAGAATGATTGGAAAACATTAGCTCAGGATACAGATGTATGGAGAGCTTATGTCCGCGCGGCCATGGACCTGCGGGTTCGATAGTGCCAGTGAGTAGTTAGAAAATATAAAAGTATATTAATTGGAAATAAGAAATTTTCAACTAATTAAATAACTAACTACCTCATTGGCACTAACGAACCCATGGTGCATGGCCGCCCGGACATGAGCTCACCATACATCCCTATCTTGAGAGGTTTCCATTCATCCCCAATATAATTTACTTCCTACAAATCATAATTATACATTATCTCTCACTTCATTCTTCGCCTACCTATTAGGCGCTTTCCCTCTGATTTTCCTACAAGGAATTTCCATTTTCCTCTTTCCTTCCCCATTCGTGCCACATGTCCTCCCCATGAATTCTATGAGACTTAACTGTTCTTATTACATCTACTGTTTTGTAATATTCTCCATTCACCAGTCTGTTCGTCTCTATTTGATCCAAACATTTTCCTCCGATTGAGGGCCTTTCCACTTTTCAGCGGTTGCCCTTTTACCAGCCGGCTGCTGGCCCTTCACATCCACATGTGTCAATCACAGGGTAGATGATCAACAGCCAGTGTAGGGGTGACATGTGGTTAGCATGTCGAGTCCCCAGCCGTTATAGCTGGTTCCTCAACCTGGAGCCGCTACTTATTGTAGCTACCCAATTGCCTCACGATGCTGGGTTGGCACCGGTCCCATACTGGCCGAAATACATTGAGAAAATTTCTTCCCCCATGGAGGCTCGAACCAGAGCAAGTCCCGTAGCTCTGCGCCAAGGCTTCCTACCTTAACCGCTCGGCTACGGCGCGGGACAACATTTTCCTAAGAACTTTATTCTGAAATTCTCGTAATTTGTTCTCACTTAAAGTAAGAGTCAATGTTTCGTATCCTTATAACAGAATTGGGAGATTAGCTGTTTAACATATTTTTTTGTGATAAGTTGGGATAACAAAATTCCCTGTAATGAGCAATAGCATGTATTTTTCAGAATGAACCTATGTTTAATTACTATTAATTTCTCCATCTGAATCCTATTTTTAATATTATTGTTCCTGGAATTTAAATTCAGCCATTCCTTCAAAGTGCCTCTGATTTGTCATAAAACTGTCCTTAGTGTTACTTCGTAAAATGTGCGTACGTGCGTGTTGGCATTTAGTATCTCCTCGCCAACGTTTAATAATACTACATCGTCAGCATATATTAACACCTTATTAATACCATTGAGTTATACGCATTATTTAATATTTTATGGCATGTTCTAGTACAAAATTGAATAGTAGAGGAGATGGTGCATCTCCTTTTTTTTAATCCAATGTGAATTATAAACCATCTGAAAAATGTTTGCCTATCCGCGGACGGCATGGCTCCCGAAATATATTTATGGTGCCCGCCGGATATCTTGCCGTATTTTGTTTAAAACAGTTTGTGATAAACTGGTAAGTTAATTGAATAATTTTGAATTATAAAACTATATGGAAACCTGCTTCTGTTGACGTTAAGTGAGTTCAGTGGGGCGTTTGTGAAATATTCAGAAAGTATAATCTTCCAGAATTAGTAATGGAAATTTTAAATCTTCGAGAACACATGTACTTAAAATCCTCCTATGCAACTTGCGGCAATTTCTAGACTGTAGTGGACAGGAATAAATATCCCATTGCCGTTAGTGTTGCTCTGCAAATTAATTCTTGTTTTGATTGGCATACCTTTTCGAAGTCGCATTTTCATCTATGAGCATAACATCCTGCCTGACTGACTCGCTTTCGGATGATGCATTAAGCACATCCTGTTGCACCTATAATTTTTTCATTGCATTATTATTATTATTATTATTATTATTATTATTATTATTATTATTATTATTATTATTATTAATACTATTATTATTATTATTATTATCATCATCATCATCTTGTCCACCGCTGTGGTGGTGGTGGTGGTGGCGGTGGTGGTAGTGGTAGTAGTAGTAGGCTAGTATGGCTAGTATGGCTGTGGGGAATTAATGATAATAGTATGGTGGTAGCGGAACTATTTGGCGCCCGCTTTTCCATAGACGTCAATCGAATGCGCCCTAGTACACAAGAAAGTTTTACAGCTCTGGTCTGCATCTTCGCCTTAACTGAATCGTATGCTGCTCCACTATTGTATAATGTCCTAACATTGAGCCTTTATCATACTCGTACATTCGCTGAAGTAGCCCCCCGCGCGGAGATCCAAATGTGGGACTATTTTACTTCTTGAAATATTACCCCAGTGAAACCCATGTCCGCGTTTCATGACGGTTATATTATTACGATAAAAGATCGCTATTCTTTCGAATATGGTACTTTTTACATATGTCTTATCCTGACCTGTCCGGCATGGGTAACCCTTTTGGCAGCAATGCTATCGCTAAGAAAACTACAACCCATTTTTTAAAAAATCCTAGGCATTTTATTCATTAATTTCTTACAGTTATTGTGATATCTACAATATTTATCTTGTAATTTCAATTATAGATTGCCTCGACGGTATTTAATATAAAAACACAACATTTATGTTGAAATTCGTTGGTACGTTCTCTGCCGAGTCCCAAGCAAACTAGTTATTACCAATAATAAAAGTTCGTTCAGGCGTAGCGTATATCGTAGCAAACATGATAACACAAATTGCCATGTAAGCATGTCCATACCAATATCCCTCAATGCAGGTTAAAACTAATTTTAAAATTACCTTGTTCTTATTCTATTTAAAATTATTAATAGTTTTTATTTACTTTAATGAAAATTATTTGTCGTAAACTTCACGAGAGAAACAATTAACAGTTGTCTTAAAATAGACATAAAAAGAATACAAATATACGTTAATTTTTTTAATAGGCCTATAAAATTGGATATTTATACCCATTATTTTTTGTGGTAAATATTTGAAATAGTTACATTCAGTACCAGGCACTGAGCAGGGCATTTAAATACCCACAGGCCAGCCATTTTCGTGGCACTTCATAAAATGGACCATTACTCACGAACTATTAGTCCTAGAAAATTCAAATTTTGTACATACCTAACGGAGATATCCTAGTAGGATTTGATCGTGAAATAACTTGGGTGATTGACATCTCATGGTATTGGCGTATCAATTTCAGGAAGTGGAAGTTCATCTTCACTTTCACTTTGTGAATCTTCTAATTCAGGAATCAGTTCATCACCTGAATCATCATTATACAAAATATTCACTAATTCTTCTTCAGTGAGATATTTTTCTTTCGCCATGGTTTCACTCACGCACAAAAAACAGCGCGATAACGAGAAACATATACGACTGCATTGGAGTCTGAAGCCAAGTTTGGGTGAACGAATTCCATGTGTTGTTTCTTTTAAAAATAAAAGGGGATTCACCAAGGTTAAACATGTCAAACGGGAATAGAAAATGTACATTTACATGCCATCTATGATCTCCAAGACATACTAAGCCAACACAATATTTAGGCGCCGAATATAAACGTGGTTTGTTTGCACCCGCTCTAAAAGGAGTTAACTGACCGACGGCCGCATACACGATAGTCTCTTTAAACGCCTTAACCGGTTTACGGTACTCAATGTGTTAAATACTTATTAAAATGTAATTTAAATATTAAGTGTATATTCATTGGTAGAAAAGACGTAAAATTATATTTATAAGAACAAGGTAAGCTGGCATTTTATTCAAATATCTTCAAATTACACTAAGACTAATCATATTTACGATTGAAGTCACATGTACATTTGTAACTAATGAACAGCAAACATATATTCTGTATCAGTTAAGATATAGAGAGAAGACATTTCCATGACTACTATAAAATAACGCCGCGAGGTCTTTACAAAAGCTAAAAAATAATATTACTGTGGCTATTTAACTCATGCCCCAAATGGGAGTTAGTGAACAATCACATTTCAATTAATTTTGATGTACAACCAATCACGTCATTCTTCACCTCGACTTTATCAGTTAAATTGTACCATTTTAAAATGAAGCTCCTCCTTTTTAACATTCTGAATAGGTCAAAGAATTATTTTGCAGTGACCGACTCTCTAAGAAATACGTTGAAAATAACCATTTTTATATTAAGATGTAAGAATCCTAGAATGCAAGAGGCTCGAAATTCTAGAGCAACCGGAAGCTTTATGAATATTATAATAATTATATACATATTCTAGGAACATTTTAAGATTGTATGTATGTATGTATGTATGTATGTATGTATGTATGTATGTATGTATGTATGTATGTATGTATGTATGTATATATATAGTGCAGGAATGTATCCAGATACCGCTTGCGGGATCTAATAGAAAAACATTTGTAGCAATTGATTATACCCACAAAGAAAAAATAAAGCACTGTTTGCACTTTCTTAAACTTTTTTCCCCCAGGTATTTAGGTTCCAAAAAAATATAATTGACATATTTACATCATAGGACATCAGAAATTAGCTATAAACAGTTTGATGTGTTTCATTTGTTCTCCACTAGGGCGTATTCTTACAATATTGCGATCCTTTGGCTATAAATAATATGATCTGGTTGTAGTGATGAACAAATGAAACATAATAAACTTTTCTCCTTTGTTTTGAAACATTGCCGTTTACATTAAATATATAAATATTTTTAAATAATGATTTGTGAATAAACAGCTTAATTTCATTCGTTAAATAGTCTTAACAAATGTCACTCTTGATTTTCAAATTCTCTAGATAAATGCGCTCGTCACTTCGTGGCATCGTGAATTTATCAATAATTTGGAAATCACTCGTGGCATTACTTGTGATAAAAGCAGATAATAATATGTATTGGAGTGTTCAAGTATTATATCGTAAAGAAGAATATGTTGTAAATACAATATATGATACATGACGTGAGGTATGCTATTACTGTGAACCACGAAAATAAACTGTTAATGACTGTTGTATTATTGCGGCGTTCAAAAGACAAAATACCTTGTAGATGTTTTATAATATTAGAGGATAATAATCTTCGTTGAATATTAAATGGCAGAGTGACTTATCAGAGACTAAACTTCCAGTAATACATAGTACATATGTATAATGATTCACTTGAACAGGGTGATCGACAGTGAAATACGTATAAATTGATGATTGAATGAAATATAGTTTTTATTTTTTACGTATTTACATCTACTCTTCCTATCTTTATATATATATATATATATATATATATATATATATATATATATATATATACTCAGAGATCCGAGTTCGAATCCCGTCCAGGCATTTATTTTTCTTATCATACCATATATATATATATATATATATATATATATATATATATGACATATAACTATGCTCTTGAGCGTGTTGAGACAATATTCGTTCACGGAACACAGAATCCAAATGGCAGCCACCATAAAACATCAGTCACAAAGTGACACCCTACGCTCTAAAAAAGTCGAGCCCCTAAATGAGCCCAGTATCTTGCTATAAATAGGCACCTAACATTGGGCAACTCAATTATATGTATTCTTTAAAATGCGAGCGATATCATTACAAACAGTGCCGAAGATGGACGGGATCGTTGAATGAACTGATAAAAGACAAATCATAAACCTAAAACTTAATGCTCTTTCGAGTGCCACTTACATACTTATTATTTAATATCATTAAATGTGTTTCATAATAAACAGTTATTAATATAGGTGTCATAAATTGCTATTATTTACATTTTGTGGCAAGAATGTAATGGAGAGAGAAAATAATATAAAAACTGTGGCAAGAAGTAATAGACTCGTGAGTAATAAAGCGTACCATTAATAGTAATAACTGGAAGGCGCACAAACGTGCACACGAGTCTATTACCAACATAGAAACCCAAACGAATGGTACCTACCCTTCTAAGCTATAATGAATAACATATACACTCGGAGTGGGGATGGGAGGAGTCATTGCCCTTATAAGGCAAGGACGCGTGTGAAAACTCTCACGCTCCTACGTTCCACAATAGTCAAGTTCTTCAGTAACAGTTCGCGAAGGTGATATTAAAAACACGTGGGCGGAAGTAATTCATTAACTCCACTCCGAGATAGTAAAATATCAAACATTGTAAATACCATTGTACACACAAAATTGTACAATAAATTGAAATAAAATGTGTATAATATAAACATACCTGAGTGATCCTATTCTACCCTGAGCGAACCGGCACACATGGCGCCCACGTGGTAGGTTCGAATTAATCTAATAGTGTGGACTCGTATCGGTCACATGGAACCAACGCGGTTTAGACCTATGTGTCCTACCGAGTGAATAATTGTGAAAACATAAACCGAGACCGCGGCACGTGGCAACTACAGTGATGAATCATCTTACTACGGCCGATGAATGGTGAGCAAGGGATTGCAGAAGCAACGGTTGGAGATCGCAAGACACCAGTAAATCAACACTACTTACCAGCAAAAAAAAAGTGAGTAAATAAGTAAACTAAATTTTGAAGTGCTAAAGAAAATTGTTATTGTGTAATACACACTCCTTGATGTTACTAAGGTGTGGAAAAGAAATTAAAATGGCTGCTGTAGACCTAGAAACACGTGGTCAGGACTCATTAACCTTAAAAGAAAACACACATATAGAAACAATGTTAAGGAATAAGGATGCAGACAAGGTTATAGGACAAACAATTAACAGCAAGGAACCAGAAATTTCCACATACACACTATTTAATTTATTGAAAGAGATGAAGACAGAAATAAATTCATTAAATGCAAACATAAATCCATTAACAATAAATTTGAAACTGCAGAAACGAATAATGCAGAAATCCGTAGGGAGCTAATCAATTTAAGAACAAAAATCAAAGAAAATAGTAGGGCCTTGCACACAGAATTTGAAGAGGAAATAAATCATATACACGAGAAGATAGCAACCGTAACTACCTCCACAGCAGCCAGTATAGCGCAAAATGAACATAAATTAGAAAATATACGTTCTAGCGTTAACCGAGTAGTGGAGGAACAGGAAACATTAAAAACAACGTGGATATCAGAATTAAATGACCAATCAAAACGCGTGGAAATGGTTGAAATGGTAACCAACCGCAAATTTACAGAATTGCCTAATATAATAAAACAAGAAATACGTAATGAAATAGAAGAATTCACAGATAGTTTCAAAACCCAAATACAAAAGGAACTCAGTGAACTAACCGAAAAAGTAAATTCTATAAGTAATGGGAAAACTGGCGATAATAATGTTCAAAATGTTTCCTGTTCTGACCACATGTGTGTAGCGAGTGAAGTATCCGAGGTATTAACGACTCCCATAAACATCGTTAATAGCTCGATTACACAGAGTGAAAGTACCATTGTAAATGAACCATCCACTCCCCGAGGGCAGTTTCCTCCCTATACACAATTATTGGAAATCCCACTTCCAAAATTCGACGACAATCAGGGTGATAGTCATATTCAGTTCCTGGAAGATCTGGACCAATATCTTAAACTAAAGGGAATCCCGAAACACATGTACATGTACATTACTAAAAGATGTCTTCGCGGGAATAGTCTAGTATGGTATGAAGCGACTCTCACAAATGAAACTTCATACGAAACATTTAAAAAACTGTTCAGAAATAATTTTTTCGGTCATGAAAAACAAATGCAAATCAGACATTAAATTAGAAATGGGATTTTCAATTATCAGGGTAATATAAGCTATACTGAATATTTTATGTCTCTAGCTAAAAAGGCCAAATTAATAGTCCCAGCCTATTCTGAGGAAGAATTGATACAGGCAACTATAAATCACTTCCCTAGCCACGTGCGCTATGGCCTGTTAATTGCTAAAATCACAACCGTAAACCACATGATAGAAGTTTTGACAATGTTTGAAGTCGGCGATATGAGAGAGAATAGACTGAGATCTAGAGACAAAGTTCGAATGGGAAAACATACTTATTATCAAAATAATAATAATAATAATAATAATAATAATAATAATAATAATAATAATAATAATAATAATAATAATAATAATAATAGAGATATGAATCTTCAAAACGTAGAGAGGGGCACGGGAATAGTTTATAATCAACCGAGAAATGGCAATCGGAACAATAGGCCGTCCTACTATAACAATCATGATAGCACAAGAAATAATAGGGGGAATTATCACGGGAACCTGGGACAAAATCATAAGAGTAGGTCCGATCCACGTATTAACATGGTAAGATTTAATTCCAACATAGATGGACTAATCTTGAATAGAGGTAGACTCCAGGATAATAGATACATCCCTAATAGCCAGAACTATGACGGGTACAGGTTAGAGCAGGAGTACAACGAGGTATTCAACGGTTACAATAGAAACCAATGTCGACAGAACTCGCCCGCTGCAGAAAATGATAGTAGAGCGCAGGTACCAAGTATTCAATACAGACAAGCTCGCGACAGTTCGGAACGCACACGTACGAGATAATCTGTGCTAAGGACTCAAAGAAAATATTTGGTCGATACCATTTACAGAAACTTAGGCCTTATAAGGAAACACAGGGTGCCCAACAAACAAAAATCATAGGAATGGTTCATGTATGTAATGTATGACAAAGTGTAAAAAAAAAGCCTAGAGTTATGCGTAAATAACAATAGTTGAGTGATCTGTTTGCGTGTTACAAATAAATAAAATAAAATAGTGAAAATCATAAAGTGCATCAAGAAAATACATCAACATATTGAAAATTGTTTTAAAATGACACTTTACTTACAAATCAATTAATATAACAATACTAGACATATGATTGTCCATGAAATTTATGTCTAATGCAAGGGTTATAAAACTTATTATTATTATTATTATTGTTATTATTATTATTGCTACTGTTGTTTAATATTATTACATATCTTTGTATAGGAGATAGTATTTGTCGTAATGCCTTCTTCCAGGAACAGAAGGTACATGCACTCTCTGTCACTTTAACATGAGTGAACACTAAGTTCAAATAAGACAAATAATTTCTATGTATTCTTACGAAGGGCGATTCATTTAACAAAACTGTCAATTTACACTAAAAAGAAAATTAATTATTTGTTCTCGAATCCAATTAATTTGACAAAACGTAGAGATGTATATGAGTTCTACAAAATTTGTTCCGTAGAAAAAAATTTACATAGAATCTCATATGGGCATTATGTGGCAAGAAGTAATAGACTCGTGAGTAATAAAGCGTACCATTAATAGTAATAACTGGAAGGCGCACAAACGTGCACACGAGTCTATTACCAACATAGAAACCCAAACGAATGGTACCTACCCTTCTAAGCTATAATGAATAACAAATACACTCGGAGTGGGGATGGGAGGAGTCATCGCCCTTATAAGGCAAGGACGCGTGTGAAAACTCTCACGCTCCTACGTTCCACAATAGTCAAGTTCTTCAGTAACAGTTCGCGAAGGTGATATTAAAACACGTGGGTGGAAGTAATTCATTAACTCCACTCCGAGATAGTAAAATATCAAACATTGTAAATACCATTGTACACACAAAATTGTACAATAAATTGAAATAAAATGTGTATAATATAAACATCCCTGAGTGATCCTATTCTACCCTGAGCGAACCGGCACAAAACATAGAAAAATTATGAATGTTTAAATTAATATTATTAAACTGGAAGAAATAAAATAAAACAGGATGCTGTATTATGATTAATATATGAAGAATCCTGACCATTACATTTGAATATACACCTGAAGTCAGGATGAGAAAATGAAAACCAAGAGAACAATGAATAAATATTTTCAGATGATCATGAAGGAGAGACTTTGTTGAAAAAAATGTAAAAGATACAAATCACTGGAGGAAAATAATTGTCTTCAATATAAGGAAACCTAATAATTTAAATGCATAAATTAAAATAATACATTTAACATAATCGGTCTTGGAAGTTTAATGTGACAATCTGTCCCTCGGCTCAAATTTATAGATTTGATCACTGCCAAACAGAGAAACCTAGGACACAAATACATACCCTGACAAAATCTACAATCGTATAAATTCTGCCTTTCTTTACTTATCTTCGTACCAGACTTTTACGCAAAGAAACGAGTCCATTAATAACAATTAAATATACGCTGCTCAAAACAATTAGAGGAACACTATGAAATATGCAAATTTTTTTCATTGGATAAAGGTACAAACAAGAAATTAATAAAGTACATTATTTGTGGTTATTTATTTATTGCTCATGTCAGTAAAAACAAATGAATAACGCTGACAATTAACTTTTCAAATAATTCCGCTATGTAAGCAATTTAATCTTGTGCTTATTTTTTAAATTTAAACACTCGTTATATAGAGTTAGTATCGTGTATGGCCTCCACGACATTCGATGGCAGTTTGGCACCTTCGTGGCATGCTCCCAATAAGATTCTGGATTTCCTCTTGCGGGATATTCTCCCATTCCTCCTTCAGAGCATCTCCAAGTTGCTGCAGAGTTTGTGGAGCTTGATGTCGTTTCCTGACCTTCCTGTCTAGAACATCCCATAAGTGTTCAATAGGGTTGAGGTCTGGGCTGACCGCTGGCCACTCCATTACCTCAATTTCATTCCTCCTCAGGAAATCCCTGGTGACAGCCGCAGAATGTGCCCTGGCATTATCCTGCATAAACAGAAATCCAGGGCCTACTCCAATGGCAAGCAGGTACTACATGCTCTTCCAGAACGTGCTCGATATACCGGACAGCATTCAGTCGCTGGGGAACTAGTATAAGGTCCGTACGATTGTTGTACATAACTCCGGCCCACGCCATTATGGAACCTCCTCCGAATCTATCAATTTCCTGTACAGCCTCTGCAGAAAATCTTTCTCCTGGCCGTCCCCACACCCTCAATCGACCATCACAATGTGTAAGACGATACCTGGATTCGTCTGAGAAGAGCACAGACTCCCACCGGTTCAGGTTCCAATCACCAAGGTTTTCAGCATACGTACGTCTTGCTGCCTTATGCCCATTTGTTAAGAGTGGTTTTTTAACGGGCCTTTTTGGACGAATATTCTCTTTCCTTAATCTGTTCCTTATGGTTTGGTCTGAAACCCGGATTTCGGAAGCCATATGAAGGTCATTCTGCAGGTCTTTTGCAGTTTTTGCACGCTGTCAAAGAGCAGAAGAACAACGTATCTGTCATCCTGGGGGCTTATTTTATATTTACGGCCCTGGCCACGTCTTCTACAATACTGACCTGTCTCTCTGTGCCTGTTGCGTAACCTGGACACCACGGAAGGAGAAACCCCAAGCTCTCTAGCCACTTGTCGCAGAGATTGACCTTGTCGTAAAAGATGTAGAGCATGATACACTTCAAACTCATTTAAATGCCTCATTTTGTCAGAGACTTCAATAAACAAGGCAAAAATCAGCATTCGTCACTATAGCAACATCAGGAAGCTTACCAATTAGAAGTGGCCAATGCCTTCCAAAATAAAAAAAAAATTCTCTATATTTGTTATTTGAGGTAATTTCTCTGTATTTAGGCCATGGATCTTTAAAAATTTGTGTCCAATGATACAATTAATAATTCAATTTACATATTGTCCAACTTTCAGCATACAGCTTTAAAAAACAATTACTTATTCAATTTATTACAAGTGTTCCTCTAATTGTTTTGAGCAGTGTAGTAGTTATACTATGAATCAAAGCATCTATTGCTATGTTTTGAATTAAATGATTATGTTATTAATTTACAACATAAAATCATATTTAAACAATTTAAATCTACAAACACAACTCTCATTATTTATTATCAAATCCTAAACTGAAATCTACTTTAACAATTTAATTGAAAGTATTTTAAGATATAAAACGAAGCCATTTTTATACTGTTTAATATCAATTAAAAAGGGGAATTAAATTATTTAAATGTACTAATTACAATTAGATTAAATCTCATTGCTTAGTAACGTCATTATATACAATGAAAATGTTATATAAAAATGTAATATCCCTGAATAACTATGACAATTTATCAATAGAGCCTGTGTCCACTTGTATATCATCTAAGTTATAGGGCCTAATTGCAATTTTTGAACATTTTTATCAATTCAAATGTATACTATTTTTATACCTACTAAATTGTTTTTTTTAAAGGACTTTATCAAAATGAATTAAAATTTAACAGAGTACATGTTAACGTAATAAACCAAACACCGGTTAAATCGTGCTCAAGGATTGGGCAATATAATCAACCACTCGCATCCACTTTACCAGCTCCATGAATGAACATGGAGGTACATACAGAAACATATTATAGCCTACAAGTTTGACTTTTCATTGCAAACTTTTAAATTACCAGGAATCCATTGATAAAAAAATTGACAAAATGGTTGTATGTAAATCAATTTAGAAATGTAAATGTAATAAGTTATGTAATGTTTTTTAATTTAAATCTAGGGCATAAAAACATGTAATGTTTCAGAACAAAAATCAGTTTGAGGTACGTTTATACTCAATACCAAAACAATAATAAATATAGAATCTTTAAATCTTGAATGTGTATGAAATATATTGTATTAATATAAAATAAATATTACAATTATATGGAAACATGCTTCATTTGTAATTTTACGTTATTACACAATAACTCTATAAATTCGATAAAATGGTTGTGAATTAAAATAAACATCAATTTTCAACTGCAACGAAGCACATAACATTATTCAGTTTTATGTGATAAAATATTAATGCTTAATTTAAAGTATGTTAAAATCCGTAATATGAATTTATGAAAAGCCATGAATTATAGGTCGATGGATACAATCATGGGCAGAAGTACATGTATAACATATTTCACATTAAACTCGTGTCGAACTCAAGACCGGATTGGGGGATGAGATGTGATGAAACCTCTTATTTAAAGTTCTATGAATAACAAGGATTCCGATCGATCACACCTGATACATCATCACGAAGGCAGATAAATTAAATAAAACCAAATTAATAAGAAGAACGTGGAGAAATGGTAGAATGAAATTTATGGCAGGGGAAATGGGAGAAACCGTGATAAAACCTGCCCAGACTCCGTTTAGACCACCACGAATCCCACATGGAGTGACCGAGGCACGAAACCGAAATCCCAGCAGCGAGAGGCGAGCGTCTATCCGCTTCTATCACGGAGTCGTCAGTTTCGAAGTAGGCTACTAGGCCTATATTTGTTACCAGTTGTATTCTTAATATCTAATTATTTTAATAAAATTACATCAAGATTTATTGCAAGAAAATGTTCAATACTGGAAGTTTGTATGAATTTCCATCAACTTTTCATAGTGAAATGCCCCTTATTCGCAACAAATTTCCTACAAAAAATTCCTGAAACGATCAATAATCCTTCGGATATTATTAATAGTTCGGTCCTTAATTCCGTCTTATATCCGCGTTAAATGGACAGATTGGGTTTATGTTGCCTACGTGCACAATTCCAGAAGCCCACATTACGTAGATGTAAGTACGTGAATTGTATACAAAGACGTGTAGGATGAGCATGTCTTAAAATATTTATGTAGTACAAGAGAGAGTTGTGTGAAGAATGATTATGAAGGAACTGAGAAGGTGAAACACTATGCACTTAGCCTGTTCCTGTTTAAAAGCATCAAAGAGACAGCCAGGCTTAACATCCCTATCCTAAAGGGGGAATCGCTAAGAACAATACCACATTCAGTCTCAACATAAGTTCAGCGAGGGTTTTGTAATTTAATCCAAGCAACTGGTGCACAAATCTAGCGATTAAAAACAGAACTACTTCCAAGATTTAACAGTAAATAAAGAATAAGGCGTTTTGCATTAATTTTTTTAGTTGATTACTTTGGTATGAGCGCGGGGGTGATGTTTTAGTCGATGGAACAGTTGCCACACCGTGATCCGTTTAAAGATTCGAGACGTAGCTCGCTGATTCGTTATTTGCATTATTTTTTTAGCCGAATATGCAAGAATTTTATTTATAAGAATACTGGATAGAGATAATCTCATTAATCCCTTCATACGCGTCATAAATTGGTGACGATGCATTTTGCCACAATCACTACTCTTGCCTTGACAAAGGAAGGGTCCGAATTGGGTAAAGCCGATGTGGCAGAAATTTTGTGAGTAGAAGCAGGTAGGTGCCCTTTTCAAGTTTACAAAATAGTTCACCTAATTGGACTATAGAAAGCTCTAAAACCTCCTACAAACATTTTTTATTGGAAGTATGTGGATTATTTTTCAACGATTTTAAAGTTAGCGGTGTAGCACAGTGATCAAGCGCAGTGTCTCGTAATTTCCTGGCTGGGGCTCGATTCTTATTGCCATCAATTTCTTTCTTATTTCTCACAATTTAAACTATTAATCATGGAATTAAAATGTATTTAATAATTAGGCCTAATTTATATTAATAATATATATATATATATATATATATATATATATACACAGTTTATTTTAGTGTGATTAATTGAATTAATATATTAAAATGTATTAGTTATTTACATCATTCAGTGAGGTTCTGAATAAAAATCCGAAAATCCAAACAATTAATTATTTACGCTGTTTTTTTATTTATAGTTATATATATTACATTTGTCAGGGTAATAATCATAAAAATGCAAAACGTAAATATTTTTCACACATTTTATAAAACATTTTTAATGAAAACATTTTATAAGACACTTATTGAAACAAGAGCAATTTATGTTTAAATATATTAATTAATTAAATTTAATTACAGCAAAAAATAAATTGTATATATATTAATTTGCTTACTTGATATAGTCAGCTACTAGATGGCAGTGAAGACAGTGTTCTCGCGACATCTAGTAATAATGGAGAGTATAATACATATACAAGAAAAATAAGTGTTTGAATTGGATTCGCCTGGTAGTGTAACGGATATCACGCTGAGGTACAGACTCAGAGATCCGGGTTCGAATCCCGTCCAGGCATTTATTTTTCTTATCATACCATATATATATATATATATATATATATTAAATACGTAAATTAATTATTAAATACATTTTAATTCCATAATATATTAATAGTTTAAATTTGCAAGGAATAAAATAAAAATAAAAAATCTATGGCAACGAGAATTGAACCCCGACCATCAGATTACAAAACAGTGCGTTTGAACACTGTGATACACCGCCTACTTAAAACTGATTAAAAAATAATCCATCTACTTCTGCACAAAAATCTTTGGAGGAGGTTTACAGTTTTGTGTGGTCCATTTAGGTGAAATATCCAGGAAACTTGAAAAGGGCACCTACTTGCTTCTACTCACAAAATGTTTGACAAATCGGCTATATTCGCCTCGAATACTCCCCTTGTGAGACTATACAATTTACAAATAAAATTAATTGCATTACCCAGTATGGATCCCAGACCTGCTAGTCTGGATACAGACTTACTAACATCTAAATCCATTGTGCGGTAGGTCATGGAGGTCCTTAGACAACTAACCTATGATTGGCTCCATAAGTAGCAATCAGAGTTGCCGAAACATCCAACATGTGGTCAATATGTCGCGTTCCACAGCCTAACTGTTTTTCAATCAGTATCCGCTAATTATTGCAGCTACGGTACATATATCCGCCGATATTTTATTTTAAAAATCTTCTCCGATAGGGACTCGAACCAGACGAATTCGTAGTCACGAACCCTTAGATTGGCTCAAATATGGTGCAGATCAACTTTTGCTGCTCCTGAGCCAATATGGTGGGCTGATACGACCTATGCAGCATGAAAGTTGTTTTTTTCCTTAATGTATCACAAATAAAATTGATGAGGCACTCAGTTGCGAGCCATTAGTTGTCAAGTTTCAATCAATATAATCAATTGATACTCTTACTAATGGTCATCAACAAACATTGCACCCGCATTTATATTTTTGCCACAGTGCAGTGTACTAAACCATTGTCTCATCCAACAACTAATAACAAATTATCAACACTTGAAAACTAATTTAGTGGTCCACAAAATACTTAATATTTTTTTTATTTACTGGGAATGTCATCATTAATGGTTATTTAGTGGTGCATATATCACTCCATCAACGTTGGTTCAAATACAGAAAAAAAAAACTGTGCGTGTGTGTGCATGTGCACGTTCTAATGTAGGGTGTTCATTCGTTCCGTTTTTTCCCGGGATAGTCATTTCGGCTGAGGGCGATGATATTTTTTGCATGTGGAAAACTGAGTACCGTATGTGACATTTTACAAAGGGAAAATTTAAGTGTACATTAAATTCTTTAGATTATCATACTTGGTGAGCTAGTTATATTGCATATGTTTCGATCTTAGCTGGTCTGATCTCGACAGAAATCGATTATAATTTTCAGGTGTGGAAAATTGGGTAGGCGTCGACTAATAAATGACGTAATGAGTTTTATTAGTGAATTTAATATGATTTGGTTGGTTTCTTTTTAGTCTTAAATTAGATGACAATTTTATAGTGATTCCATGAAAATGTCATACCGAGGTGACCATTTTGAAATTGACGCAGAAATAATTTTGTTGACGTAATATATATCTTTGAGGATCACATTTTCTGATTCTAAAGGTAATGTTTCAAATGCGTATTATTTTAATCTAATATTAGTGGTAGAACTTGTCATTTTCCAAACCTGTAAAAAAACACGCAAAGGGTTACCAATGTATTGTTTGATGCTTTGGTCGTATTAATTCGTTTTATTTCACAAACTCTTTTGCTAAACCATATGCTGATCCTCCATAGTCGTAAATGTAATAATATTAATTGCATTCTAATGTTCTATATACCTTAAATGTGTCGTATAATTGTTAAGTGTAAGCTATGGTCAGTAAGTCACGGAAAACATATAAAAATTACTGTACACAACATAATAATTGATGGATTAAAATTACGTCATGGATTCTACATTATCGGTATACAACTAACAAAAACGTATTGATGATATTTTCTTGTAAAGTCATTATTATTCCTGCTAAAGCCCCGTGACTGACTTGATTTTTTTGTCTTCTCATTTATAATGCTAATACGGATGCCGCAGTCAGTTGCTTACTGCACTGCGCTGAGGATTAACATAAATATAATTTAGGAAATCTGGTTGACTGTTCGAATCAGCTGTTCCATAAAAATTAATTACTGACCCTTTTTCTGTGTCAATTTGAGCTAAAAGGCAGTCAGCGTAAGCATTTAAATATATTCAGGAAAAGGTTGCAGTTAACAGAGCAGCCATACTTGATGATTTCTCAGAAAATTAACCTAAAAAGAACTTTGTTCTAGAGTCAGGTTATGTGACACATAGCAAATGTTTTATAGATGTGTGCTATATAAAAGTGTTTTATAGATGTGTGCTATATAAAAGTGTTTTATAGATGTGTGCTATATAAAAGTGCTTTTTTTTAACTATAGGGATTTCTTCCAAATAACATTTGAGATGACATATTTCATGTTATTTGAGCTAGAACATAGCTCACTTTTAACAAATGCATATTTGGTACCATGTTTATGATCTAGTATAATCCTAGATAAGTGGCTATGAATAAAGATATTCGGGCAGTACACTGCCTCGACTACCGTTAACAAATTTACCAATATTAGTCTCCGTTTGCTTTTTGTTCATGAGATATTTGGCCCAAAAAAAAACTACAATTTGATAAGACATATTTTGTTAGGCACTTTTATCCACGCTGATGACTTCTAAAATGGACTTCCTTTCGTCGGACTACATTTTTTGGATTTAGCATAAAACGTTGTGCAAGACAGAAATAAAAGGTCCCTACTTGCATTTGCCTTATAGTAACAAAGAGTTAAAAATTGAATGTTCTGTTTCTTGATGGATTCATCAAACAAGCCTCCATGTGAAAGGCCATAGTTTCCCAAACACTTGATATTATGATTTGAAATTATGCAGAGGTTCATTTCGAAAGAGATTCCATACCAACACCAAGTTTCAGCGGAATTGAACATGTTGAGCGTGGGACACTAGACCACCTGAGATGGAATGACCCTTATGTAATAACGCTGTATTAATTTTTGGATGATTTGAAAAGGAAGAAACTCCACTGCCTTTGAAGGGCGAAGGGCGATAAAACACGTATATAGCAATTGTGAGTTCTCCCTATATTTGCATTCCCTGTAAGCAAAGGATCAATATTGTAATTGATCAAAAAATTATCAGAGCAAGCTGTAAGAACTTATGTTATTTTTTAAAGTTTTCTCAAAAGTAAGGTATTTGGAGTTTGTTCCCTTTTCAACTCAGCGATTATATTTTTAAGATTTTTTTTATTTGACAAAAACTAAAAATGACCTATTAGATTTTATTTAAAGTTATATTTAAGTATAAAAATAATTTTAAAATACAAAATTATTTATTAACGTTAACTTTATTATATAGGTAATATTAAAATACTGCATTAATGCGTAAATTTTTCAGTGAAAACTACATCTCTATTTTAAAATATTGATGATCGTATATGGCTGAACTGACGAGATGCAGCAGAAGTTCGCGGCAGATTTAGAGCTATGAAGAGGCTTAACATAATTGGAAACTGGGGTTGGATATGCATTAATTAAACGCATGCACATCTGGCTTTGAGATCCTTCAGGTATAACACCTTACAAGTCATACAACTCGATAAAGAAATCCTAAAGCTTCCTGTTTTTTTTATACTGTATGTTACGAGCGAACATTCATGTATCTATACAATATACAAAATTAATGTCAAAATACGTATTTCCAGCGTAATTTTTTTTATTTTTTTAAATTATGATCGTCATTCAATTTGCATACAAACAACGTGTGATTTATTGTAGCTTAATAAACATTTGTCCATTCATAGTAGTGTGTATTAAATTGTATGATATTTCATTAAATAGGACTTTTTTAAATAAAGGAGTTTATGCAAACTTCAGTACCATTAGAAAGGGCACATCTTTATCTACTAAAATCAACTTATTTAATTTTGAGCCCATTCAATTATGGGATGAAAAGTAACGTGTCAAATATGCAATTGTTAAAAGTGAGCTATGTTCATGCTGACTTGAAATATACTGTTCAAATTGTTCTAAGGGGTCTTTTGGTTTTTTACAAGTACCTGAATCCCAAGCGTACCGATAAATTGAAATTGGGCCCTTCTGAACGGCTATTATTCCAACTGGAACTTATGTCTGCAATATGTAGACCTATGCTCTTAATATCGCTATCTGTCTCTCTTCTATAACTTCCTCAAACTTCACTAATATTATTACTTGCGTCGTCAGTTGATGCTTCTATTGAAACATCACCGAAAAACTTGCATTCTAACTAACTCACTGGCACTATCGAAACCGTAGGTTCATAAGTTCTCAACACATCCCTACCCTGAGCTAATATTTTCCTATCATCCCCTGTATAATCTACTTCCCTCAAATCATGGTTAATGTCATTCTCCCACCTCATACTTGTTCTACCAATTCGCCGTTTTCCTTCTGGTTTTCCTACAAGAAGCTTCATGCACGTCCTTCATTCCCTATTCGTGCCACATGTCCTGCCCATCGCAGTCTACGAGACTTAACTGTTCTCATTATATCTGGCTTCCTATAAAGACCATGTAGTTCACTGTTTTTGTAGTCTTCTCCATTCACCTGTCCGTTCATCTCTCTTTGGTCCAAAAATCTTCCTAAGAACTTCATTCTCAAATACTCGTAATCTCCTTTCCTCACTTAAACTAAGAGTCCATGTTTCAATGTAACTGGTAGAAAAGTAGTTTTATATATTTTCTGTTTAACGTTTTTTGGAAGGAATTGGGACGTCAAGAGACTCAGTAAAGCATATATTCTCTCAAATTGAATATTAAGCGTGGTCTCCTTTGCAGATCATCTCATTACAATTGGAATTGCATATTCTACCTGACAACAAAATCCACTGAGGGGAGGAAACTTCATTAGCCGTAGCACGCTCATGAAATAACCAATTACATTACAACTTGTTTAATCCGAAACGTGAATAATGCGGAAATCTGTCCAATGTGAACACATTTATTGGTCCCGGCGAAATAATAGTAATTTTACATGTATTTATTTTGCTTAAAGCGGAATCTGTCCAACGCGGAAACGGAAGGATATTTCTACACAATTCATGAAAAAATTATAAAGCGGAAAGGTATATAGTATATTTATTAACCATCAGCAGTTTTTTTTTTTACTGAAGGCAGGTGCCAAGACGACTTTTACAAATAGTAATTTAAACGAAATAGACAAATAAATATCAAAACAAAACAAATATAATTGTCAATTATCCTAAAGTTCATTGTTAAAAGCTGTTGTCGTATTTCACATGACGATATGTACTATGATAAATGCCTCCATCGCCACGATCGGTATATTATTGTTTCAACTTGTTCGTTGCAATAATTTTGATTGAATAAAACGTGTCTCTTGTTCTTTGTTCTCAGCTTATAATGTCGAGTAAAAGGAAAGAAAAAATTATTAGTACCGAAGAGAAAAAACATTAGTGTTGCCGCTTAAAGTAAAAAAAAAAAATACTTGACCGTTTGTATGTGCCTATATCACGCTGTTTGAATGTTAATGAATCAAGATATCTGAAGACAAAGTAAGAAATTATATCGCAAAATTCACAGCTGAATAACAATCTTAATTCAAAGAGCTTTTAAAAGCGGCAAAACAGGAAAAAGTTACAAAGTTCTTTAAGCCCTTGCCTAAACCTGACTAATAATTAATAGAAATTGTTCAAAAATCTCTCATTAATTCATTTTATTTTGATAATTTTTATTTTATTCTGTAACCTTGAACCGTATCCCCTATGTACTTACTTAATACTGACTTTCCACTTTACACTTTCCTGCTTTCCAGAGATTCCTATCTTCCCATTGTCCTTCTTCCATACACCTCTTCATCATGGCATCATATATTCCCTCATACCATGATCGTCTATATCTCCCCCTCTTCGTTCTGCCTGGTACCATCCAATCTAATACCTGTTTAGGCCACTGGTATTCCGACATCCGTTGTACATGTCCATACCACTGCAAATATCTCTTTGTTATCCTTTCGATAGCAGTTTCTTGTGCATCCATTTCTTGTCTGACATACGTATTTCGAATATGTTGTAGCCTGGATATTCTCATACTTCTCCGTAATCCATCCATTTCTGTCGGCAAGATTCTTTTCTGCATAATTTCATTTATTGTCCAACTTTCTGATCCATACATTCTATTATTGTCTGTATAATATATATATTTTTTGTTTTTCTGGTCAAATTTCTATTCCATAAACGACCATTAAGGGATCTAATCGCCTTCCTTGCACAATTTGCTCTGTTAATAATATATTTTTCACAAGTACTAGATTGATCTATTATAGATCCAAGATATTTAATTTCTTCAACACGTTTAATTATCGTATTATTTATTTGTAGTTGTTCTGAATTTCCTCCGATTACCATATATTCTGTTTGAATATAATTTATCTTCGGTCCACCTACCTCAAATGCATCTACCAACTTTCTAATTATATATTACATATAATCTTCTTTATCTTGTCTTATTATAATCTGGTCATCAGCGAATAATAAATTGTGAAGTAAACGGTCATTAATGTTGATTCTCATTCCCCTACATGACTTTTTCCATTTCATTAAGACATCTTCTAAGTATGCCTTGATCAAGGTTGGTGACATCCCACATCCTTATCTTAATCCTTTTGTTATATCAAATTCTGAGGATACTCTATTTCCAACCTTAATACATGCTTTACAATCATACATTCTTTTTATAATATATATAAGAGATTTAGGTATTCCAAACTTTTCCATTGCCACCCAATACTTGTTGATGGGTACAGAGTCATATACCTTTTCCAGTTCTACAAATGCCATATGAACCTCTTTTCTTTTAGCCAAAATTTATTCTGTAATCTGCCTAATCACAAATATATTATCAAGGCACGATTTACCTGCTGTAAAACCTGTTTGTTCTTCTGATATTTTGTTTTGTATTAGTTCCTCCAATATAATTTTAATAATCGTATGTAACATTCTACTAATTGCTGCCATAATACTGATCCCTCTATAGTTTGCTGGATCTCTTTTATTCCCTTTTATGTTTGTACAAAGCACTAATATACGATAATTTCCACTCATCCGGAATAGGATCTCCTCCTATCGCTTGGTTAAAAAGTCTAGTTAAAATTCTTATAATTCCTGAACCACCATATTAAATTAGTTCCATGGTTATTCCTGCTGGACCTGCCGCTTTTCCTTGTTTTGCTGTGCTCAATATGTTTCTTACCTCCTCTTCTGTTATAGGTTCCATTAAGTCACCCTTTCCATTATCCAATGTAGCATAGTCTATATATTCTCTCCTAGTTTCTGTTAAAATAATTTAAAAATATTCCTGAAAAATTTCCATTGGTACTAAATTAAAACTCTTTGTCATATTATCATTTCGCATGTTTTAATTCTCCTCCATTCTTGGGCTGATATTGTATAGCCTACTCTATGCTCGATTTCTCTACATACGCTATTCCACATTTCGTTTTTATGTTTCCTGACTTCTGCTTTAACTTTTCTTTTAAATATAACTTTGATAATCTTCATGTTTCTTGGAACTTTTATATTTTTGATACGCATTTTTCTTTTCTGTTATGATATCAAGTATTACCTTATTCACCCAATGGTTTTTATGGTGTTCATCATTTTCCAGACCAAGTACTTCTCTTGCTGCTTCATGTATATATTTTTTTCAAATGTTCATAAATAACGAACGAGTTCCAATCTTCATCAAATTTTAATTTTTCGGTGAGGCGTTGGGCATATATATTTTTTAATACTCTAATCTTGTAGTAAATGTAGATTATATCTACATTTTTCTAATTCATTTTCTACATCTATATTTTGATTTTTATTTACCTTTTGCCTGTTTATAGGGCGTACTATCCTAGTTGACAGCATATAATGATCCGTTCCACATTCGGGTCCTCGATTCACTCTGACATCCTGAACTATAATATTTCTCCGTTTGCTCACTATTACATAATCAATTATCGATCTTAAACCTTTAGTGCTTTCTTCCCACGTGTATCTATGATGTCCCGATGTTTAAACATCGAATTCATAATACTTGGTTCATTCACTTTGCATTCTTCTTTTAAACGTTGTCCATTTTCACTCTTAATATCTTCTCCATATGTAACCTGTCCCCTTTCCAAATCTGCTATTCAAATCTCCCATAATAATTAATTCCTTCTTTTGGGAAATCTTTTCTATCAATCCAGTACATTTTTCAAAGTATTGTTCCTTTATTACTTGTGATGCATCGTTTGTTGGGGCATGTGTACCTATTATTACTAATTGTTTCCCATACAGTGTTATTTCCATAATTATAAGTCTTCATCTATTTCTTTTATTGAGGATTTCCATTTCTTCTTAATTAAAATTGATACTCCTTCTTTAGCTCTCTCCGATTTTTCCAAGACACTCCATACATGCATGTATTCACCAATCATTTCTTGACCTTTCCCTTTCCTTTTCGTTTCTGTCAGAACTGCTATATCCACCCCTTCTTTGTAATCTCATTAAGTACTTCATTATTTTTAGTATTCCAATCTTGTATGTTCCAAGTTGCCAAAAACATTGTCCTTTTTATTAGCCAAATTCTAGCCTATTGATCCGTCCGGCTTTATCTCTCTTTGCAGGAAACGTAACAATTATTTTTATGGAACGGGTTGTCAGCCCCTTTATACTCATATGAATTACCATTCCATATTCGCGGTTTCTGTATTCGCGGCATATTTGCGGAACACATCCCCCGCGAATAAGGTGTTTTTAATGTATAGATTCTACCTGTACATATTCGGCCTCATTGCACACCCGTTATGGGAAACACAGATACCTATCTTGCAAATAACAACTGCGCTGTAAAATCTTCAATTAGTTAAGTTCTGAAACCGATGTTTCACAGGTAGCGTTCTGAATTTACGGAAAAATGTGGCTGAAACATATGTATCATTCTCATTAATCGAAAACGTGAGTGTGATTGAATATAAATTTCCAAATAATTTCCGGACCGATGCTCCAAAGTCAAGCTCTAGCTCTAGTTAAATCCCTAAGGGAATTTCGATTTCAAGGAATCTTCTTGGCTGGATATTTTTAAAAGACGACACAATGTAACGTGGAATGAAATTTGCGAGGATTCAAAGAATGTGGACGAAAATGTAGTTAGTGAGCGAAAACCCAAACTGCATACTTGAATTTCAGTATACGCGCCTAGGAGACATTTTTAACGCTGACAAATTGGGACTGTTTTTTCGCGCGTTACCGTCGAAGTCGCTCTTACATACTATACTTCACTTTTCAATGGCAGTGGAACTACAATTAATCCAAGATACATAAACATATACGGTACTCTATAATCTAAAATTATTAATAAGTTTTAGTTTTTTATAATACGGAATTTTGTCCAATGAAAAAAAATTGGTCCCATGCGATTCCGCTTTGAGCAAGTTTTACTGTACTAAACTTCACATATAATTCCACAAAAAATAATACATGGGAATGTCTATGACCATAGTGAAACCTCTATAGTATTATCAGCTACTTTAGATATATTATAAAACAGTTTCCTTCGTCGAAGTATACGGCCGCTCAGGAAACGTATGCGCTTCAAATATTCAGTCTTGCGCATTGCGCATGCGAAGCTTTATTTACACCACTACACAACATGTAAGTAGCTTAAATTCGCTTATTTGGTTCAATAGTCTGAAATATATTACACATCAGACCGGAAAGTGTATTTTAAGGCTCTGAAGTATGTAATATGTGTAGGCTATGAATTCAACGGAAATATGTGAGCAAAATTAAAATCTTGCCCATAATTTGTATATCAGTAAGAGGGTAAAAGTTATAAAATTTATGATAGCATAGATGATTAATGCAAGAACCATGATGGATGTTTAACTACTTTATTCTCCAGTTCGAAACCCGAGCAGTACTTTTTGTAATACACATATTTCTCAATATAGTTATTAAAAGTATAATAACTTTTCGTTCTGCAAAAGTCTATTCGTTTGCACATTGTATTTAACCCTTAAATTCATAATGAATCCTATAGGATACATCAGTTGGTTTAATTAATTTAATATTTTAAATAAATCAGAAGAAAACGAACAAAAAGAAACCACTTAAATGTGTGTATAATTATATAATATACCTAATAATAACAGTTACACAAGATTCCGTTTTCACTGCGGTCCGCCATATTTAATTAACAGACAACAAATTTATGTTCTGCCAATTTAAGGGTTAACATAATGATATCTTACATAATGCAGGAATACCCAAGCATTTAATTCAAGCGATTCAAAGCATGTGTCATAACAGACGAATTCGAATAAAAATAAATAATCAAATCAGCAAATCAGATAGACTAATATCCCAAAGTGTAAAACAAGGCTGTCCACTTTCCCCTCTTCTATTTAATTTATATATGAAAGAAATCATAAAATTATGGCAAAACCAATCACAATCACACTTTATGATTGATGGTCGACCTCTCAACACATTAATGTATGCAGATGATCAAGTAATATTGGCTACTTCTGAAGATCACCTACAAAGAGCAGTACATAGATTGTCAAATATAACCCAAGATTATAATTTACAAATTTCGGTAAGACAAAAACTATGGCGTTTCAAGGGAAAATACCGATACGAACTAAAATTGTTATTAACAACAATATAATAGAACAAGTTAATAACTTTACTTATCTTGGCTGCAATCTTTCCTACGACACATGTAAAGACAGACATAAAATTGGTCAAATTTCAAAAACTTATAGGAACAATAAAAAGCATTCTTTTCCGAAATGTAGTCCAGATACAATTCTAAAATTTTATAAAACAATGGCTCTTCCAACTCCACTTTATGGTTCCGAAACCTGGACTCTTACTACAGGTAAATTAAATAGGATAGTAGCTGCAAAAATGAAGTTATTAAGACCTTTAGCGGGTTATACGCTTTATGATCACATACGTAATGAAGATATCCGCAAAGCTCTCAACACACCAGCAATAACTGAAATAATTAAAAAATATCAAAATAATTGGCATGGACACCTTCTGAGAATGCCAAACAATAGACTACCTCTGCAGCTATTGAACTACAGACCCACAGGGCGAAGAGACCCAGGAAGACCTAAGAAGAGATGGAGGGATCAATTTCTTTCCTGAAGCAGAACAGGCCAATGGCCTAATCCATGTCTGCCATTGATGATGATATAATGTAATGAATATGAAAGAGTACACATGGAACAAGAAACATTCACTAGCAGACAATGATCGGTTAGCCACCTGTAGATAAAAGTTGAGCTATGGTCTGTAATACCACGGCTATATTTAATTTGGTAGGCATGTGGTAAGTTAACCATTTTAAGATGTTTGAATAAATTTACAATCTTGCATATGTTCACTTTTATATATAACATGATTCGGTAATAAGGATTAAAGAATAATGTCCAATATCCTGTTTTAGTAAATAGTATTACATATACATTCTCGGCAATAATATGGCGACATTCATCATTTTTTTATTTAGGAATATTCCACAATACAGTTTTTCTCCTTCAACCCAAAGTGATTTGTCGCCAGAGGTTTCTGTCTCAAGCATATTCTTCCCTCAAATCTCTAGCTTCCATACTTCTCTTCACCCCATCCATCCATCGTTCTCTAGGCCTTCCTCTTCCACTTCTTCCATTGTTATGAGGCTTCCATACAATTTCAAATATTTTTTTCTATTTTTCCTAACGTTTTCTTTTTTTTTTTCAACCAGCATAACTTCCCTTATTTTGCTGTTTCTGACCTTATACCTTCTTGAAATTCTTGTCGATCGCCTCCAAAAATCCATGTCTACTGCTAACAGCTTGTTGCCATGTTTCCTACTTACTGTTCATGTTTCGGACCCATATAATAAAATGCTTTTTAACAGAACTTGAAATATAGTTTTTCGTTCTGTATATTATATTTCTATTCCAAAGCACTGAGTTCAACATACCAATGATTCTTCTTCCATCAGTTATTTTTCTTTCAATTTCTGTAGTTGAATTCTCACTTTTATCTAAAATAGATCATAAATATTTTAAATTTTTAGCATTACGTATTCTACCTGAATTACATTTTATCTTATATGCTGTATCCGATGAAAGATATTCTGTTTCATTATAATTCATCTGTAATCCCCATTTTTTTAATTCTATCTCTAATTTCCTTAACACGAAAGATGCATCATCTGGATCCTGAGAAGTCATCACCTGATCATCTGCGAATAGTAAATAGTGGATGTAATAATTATCTTCTATTTGAATTCCCATATATTTTCAGTGTCTAGACCAATTCTTCGTACAATTATCAATGTATATTTTGAACAACATTAGTGATAGGCAACATCCTTGAAATAGACCTTTTGATGTTTGACATTTTTCTGAAAGTCTGTTTCCCATCATAATTTGGCATTTGTTCTGAGTGTAATGATCTTATAATACTAAATGTTTTGTCATTTTTATTCGCCTCTTCTAGGGCTTTTGAGAGCAAGATTCTGGGTACACTATCATACACTTTTAACAAATCAATATAGATCAAATCCAGTGGTTGCGATTTCTCTCGGCATTTCTCTAACACCTGTCTCAGTATGATAATATTATCAGTGCATGATTTGCCTGCAGTGAACCCACTTTGTTCTTCAATATATTTGTATTCTCTGTCTAATCTATGTTTTATAATGCGAGTGAATATTTTCGTGTGGGGTACTTAGTCCCCCATCAGGCGCCTCCCCAGGTGGTAGATAGGGGAATGATTCCCAGATATGGGTGGTACCGGGGAAATGAAATACCCGAAGCGAACCATAACTAACAGCTACTGCCTTTTAGTTCAGTGTTGATTCACTAAAGGCTAGAGGAATCAACCTTGATTACAAATTACCTGGTCCTCCAGATTGGGGGTTGTAGCAGTGGGCCAGCTCCTCATTCTAATGAAAAATATACAATGCTAAAAGCCTAAAGAGAATAATGTCGGACGGAATTACCTACATTCATAAATAAACATAATTTAGACCTCTTCCTCTGCATTATCTATTTTCATCATAATTCCTGAAAATGGCGGATAAGCAAGATGTATGTTTACAGTTCACAGTACTCATTGTCACTCTGCACCAGCGGGAGGAGAGCTTGGAGTTTCAACATCTACGGCAAAACGTTGGACCAGTTGATTTTGCCTAGGCGGAAAAGTAGGGAACTATGTAATTTCTAGAAGGAGACGAATTTGTTCCCCGAGAGAGGACGCGAGATTAAACTTTCCCTGAGTTAATATAATCAGGTCCAACCTTCCGAGTTCCGCAGCAACTACTACGAGATTCCTCAATACCATGGTCTAATATCCCGTCGAGCTGCCAGGAATATCAGGTAGAATGATGAGTAGATCGAATTTCACCAAACCTACGTTTCTACTTGAGAAGACTTCGATTGTAGAAATCTACTTTTCTCCGACTAGTACGAACGATGATCCTATCCATGATATTACATTTTCTAAGTTCGACCATTTATTGCGTTTCCAAAATTGTTTAATTTTGAATGTATTTGCCCTTCTTTCAGAAGCAGAAATGCAAACTGATCGAACTATCGCTTTATAAATCCGTACTTAGTTACAAGACATTAATATTTACAATAATAATATATTACGATGCGAGGTTGGGAAGTGGTTTTTACAGAATCGAGGAAAATGTTTAAACACCGAGCGATAGCAAGATTTTTAATTTCCGCGATTCTATGAAACACTTCACAAACGTGCGTTGTACATTTTTTTCCGCGATGGTGTTTTCAAAATAATAAATAATTTTAAAATAATAACATTTTTGTTGGAAATATTTGCGTTCATTATATACAATTGGCTAACGTTAACAGTGTGGACCCACGAGTTCTTCAGACCAATTAGTGATAAAATGGCGGCAAGTTGGCCTACGTATTTATTGATTTATATTGTTTCAAGTAAAGTTCTGTTCATTTAAAATGCAGTGATTTGTTTCGTATAATATAGTCTTTATTAACACTACCATTTGGATATTTTTTGTATATATATTGTATGTAGTATACATAGAGGGCAGCGGTTTTACTTCCCGCACGAGGTTTGCAATATGTAATATTACTGAATAGTTATTTTATTACAGTATAGTTATTTAGGTTGGCAAACCCGAAATGTAGGAATTTGAACTTTCAATCATGGTCGCCATTGCTGTAAGTATGACAAAACACACTATCGCGCAAAAAAGCATAACTGAAAATTTTAAAAATACAGTATGAACAATCAATAAAAGCAATGATATGGAGTTATTTTGTTCCCCGAATAAATTAATTCAGTCAGGACTCCATAATTCTTCATTTGCAGTAATAGAATTTTTAGCTTATCAACATTCATCGGTATCATCTTCAGAAATGTCTAACAGGCGAATATATTCAAAGACGCTCTAACTAAAATGCCCGCCACACAGGAACCGCGTACATTAAGCGATTTCCTCAGCAAGTTGAATTTATGGTAAGATTTTGCATTTAAACGGAACATATATTTCCTTTCTTAACCCCTAAATTACGGAAACACTAATTTCTCGTGATAGTGAGCCGGACCGCAATGAAAACAAAGAACGATTCTTTAATTTTGGGTTTCAGGTAAACCCTTACATCTAATGGTTGGATTTAGCTCATGTTCGAAAAATAACTTCCTCGCATTATTTCAATATTATGAATTGAGTTTCGTTGCGAGAAGTCGAAAATTGCGGCCGCTAGAGCTAATTTTAAACATTCGTTTCTGGCTCCTATTTCTAATGGTCCGACGTTGCTGGTTAACGAACTCGATTGCTACACTATGCCAAATTTGGTTAAAAAATATATATATATATATTACGGCACTAGAGTGTTAACCGATATATATATATATATATATAACTTATATATATATCGATGTTACAAATACATTTTAACATTAAGCAATGAAAAACTTAAAATACAAATATGTCATGAAAATATAAATGAATGCCTGAACCAGAATTTGTATTTGAGATTCCAGGTTTAAATGCTGTTCACATATTTTTTTTTTCTTTTCATGATATGTATATATATATATATATATTTTTTCATTATCATTTTCGTTTTCTAGTAGGTAGGATGGATGAAGATATGTACAGGGCTATTCAAAAACAAGGAACAGACTTCAAACATTTATTTGTTGCAAACTACAAAAAAATAAAAAAAACAATACTAACGTTCCTGGAAAGATAAAAGTTTGAAGATCTTATCATGACCGCATTGGTGCTGTAGCCTGTCATGTTGATTGTGAAGCGCTTCCTTTCACTCAGCCTCCTTTACAATGAGTACTAGACGATAAAAAAGATCAAAATGATATTTAAAACTTAGGAAATGAGAAAAACCTATCAGTTAAAGAATTGCGCGATATTTGTCGAGTTTATATTTATTTTAATCGGTAAAGCACATAGAATAGATTGATAATGTTAATATTCGCGAATTAGATAATCCGGAGGAATGGATAATGGAACAATAAATAAATAGTTTTTAACTACGGATACACTCAGGTAGCTGAACCCCCTTCACTATTGTTTTCAGAGAGCTACGGGTAGCGAACACTTAGAGTTCAAGATCTCTGAATTTCTTTCTTCTCGAGCAGTTACAAGAATATTATTCAGCAATTTGGAACCAACAATGTCTAATCTTCCTGACTTGGCGTTACTAACACAAATAAATAATAGTTTTAAAAAACTAAAAGGACACGCTTTATTAGAAAACTAAAAAATGAAAAATAATTTTAATTTCCAATACGCTTGGTATAAAATAAAGTGGTCAACAAAAAAATCATCTCCAACACACAGAATAAAATTAGAGTTATCATCAAAAAGAAAATAATTTTACCATCAAAAGCGTGGAGTGCTCTATATCAATTAATATATTTGATAATAAACAGATATTGGTAAAAGTAACCTCTCTAAGAAGAAAATGTAAAAATCATAAAAAGCACCCCAAACTTTTGATGGTAAAATTATTTTCTTTTTGATGATAACTCTAATTTTATTCTATATGTGTTGGAGATGATTCTTTTGTTGACCACCTTATTTTATATCAAGCGTATTGGAAATTAAAATTATTTTTCATTTTTTAGTTTTCTAATAAAGCGTGTTCTTTTAGTTTTTTAAACTACTGTTTATTTTTTATTTTTTAGTTTTAATATTTTACAAAATAAGATAAAAATGTAAATATCTTTAAATTCGATACTATTGTAGTATGAGCTAAAAGTAATACTCTTCTATAAAAATACCCTCCCAGCCGGATTTGAACCAGCGACGTATGGATTACTGAAATTATCCACCAAAAAGAGTTCACTACTCTACCAACTGAGCTCTTACAACGATTGACTAAAAACTCGACAAGTTCGCAACCTATTATACCAGTTTTCATTTTTTTGATTTTCGGATGATTCTGGCCAGGATTTTAGAAACAAAATATGAAATTATTGTATTGTAACAGGTCCTCTACACGTATATAAGTTTCAAGTCGATCCAATATTTCTAAGTGGGTGAAAATCGCGTTGTAAGATTCCGTTACATTGATACGGAAACACGTTTTTTTTTTATTTTCTGATGATTATGGCCAGGATTTTAGAAAATAAGTATGAAATTATTCTAGTGTCACGGGTCCTCTACAAGTATACAAAGTTTCAAGTCGATCCGATGATTTTAAGTGGGTGAAAATCGCGTTGAAAGATTCCGTTACATAGATAGATAGATAGATACAGGTCAAGCTAATATAAAGCGTGTAAAAAGGTATTTATTGCTGGAAAATGTCACAAACTCAGCAAACAAGTGTTTTTACGGGCGCGAAAGTGCCGAAGAGACGCGAGAAGGGCCATTGAACCTAAATAAACTTAGAACGGACGCCGATCTATTTAGATGGAATTTCTAGATTTGAGCTGCGTGAACTTATAATCAGACTGTACCCGCGACAGTTAGGGCGTTGAAACGAATAAACTTGTTTACATCACGTAGTTTATATGGTTCGGTTTCGGTACACTGTATACTGGTAAAAAAAAAAAAAAGGTAAAGTGATCCCACTACAGGCCTCAGGAGGCCCTTGGGGTAGTAGAAGGTTAAGGCTCCCACTTTTTCTTGACAATCGGCACTTGATGTCAGCCGGGTTGTCAGCCCTGCGTGACGGCCGCCTTTACCCCAGAACAAGCGTCTGGTACTCATTTAAGTTAGAGGCTGAGTCGACCCCAGGGCCATAGTGCCGCCAGAAGGTTTGGGTCAGTTTAAAAATCCTGACCCCACCGGGACTCGAACCCTCGACCTTCCGGCTTGTAGCGCAGTGCCTTAACCACTACGCTACGGCGTGCCCCCACTGTATACTGGTAACTCAGGAAAATAGCATACCGCACTAGTCAAATATTATTTCGAACTGAAACATTTATTCACGCACTCAACAACCTTCCTTGCTTAAATAATAGCTTTCGCATAACTGTGGTGCAATGAAGTGGAAGTAATGTGATGTGGACTGATACCACACATCATTACCAACCCTTGTAATCGTATTTAAATAAATGTAATATATATATATATATATATATATATATTATTTTGGTAATAAAATGTTACAAAGGAGACAAAAAAGGTTTGAAAAGGTGCAAAATGTGCTTCCATTGAAACAAAGGTGCATTGAAAGAAGGTGCAACTAAAACACAGTTAGAGGCATTTATTTAATGTTTTCTTTGCAAGACAAGCTAGTTTGAGCAATGTAGTAACAAAAAAGTTAAGGTGAAGCATCTAAAATTCCTAGCTCTAATTATCACCAATATATTAAGGTAGAATGTAATTTAATATACTTTTGCACTCTTCTTTTTCTACTTTATTTCCAGGTACCCTCGTGCTTCTTGAATCTATACCTGGGGATATATCCTCCTTCCTTAAACATTTACATAATTCCGAATTACTGAAACTAACAGCACTAAAATGATGTACTACATCCAACTAGTTAGAAACAAACACAGGTTTGCTGAGTTGCTCTGAATAAGATTAAAAACACAAAAACAAGTGCTGCCATTTGTGTGAAATATTTTAATTTAGGAGTTATTCACAGAGCTCTGAAATTATAATCATGCAATCATTCATATCTAAAAATTATAACAGCAACTGCAGTTTAAGAAAGAATGGATTTTGTCTTTTGTGCCGAACGCCTTATATCATTAAGATCACACAGAATTGTATATATATATATATATATATATTGCTTTCCTTAAATATATGGTTGATACGACTTTAATTATCTGATTCTACTTTACCGCCAGGTTAATATTTTACGAAGATTATTTCGTATGAAGGAAGCTCATGATGAAGATTTTTCATTATAAATTCCACGATGTTGTAAATGTATTATACTTAAGTAATTCATTTTATTGTGCAGAAAGAATATTTTTATTCCTTTGTACAAAAACAAGAAAATGTAACTTATTTAATTATGCATGTAATATCTTTTCATAAGGAATTTTTTTGTACTCATCTCGTCAGACTTTTTTTTTTTTTTTAATTCCACGATTGTTTCTATAAAGTGAATCTCAAATAATGCTTTCATTAACGTCAGGGATTAAAGATAAATTCTCGAATGCTATAAACATTTTTGTTTACTTTTTATCACAGTGCACAATAAAAAAGTATTGCATTTTTGTTCCTTATAAATATTAGTCTAAATATACCCGTACATCCAAACGTGGCATTAGGGCGCGGGCGTTATACACCAAATGGATACAATTACGATTATTTCTCTAAAGATACTTTTAAAATCCTTAACGAAACACCGTTGAGGTCACTATGTAACATTTAAAATATAGAATAGATACCTGAGATCTCAGCCGTCCTCAACTTGACGAAGGCTGTAAGATGAAATACTTTCGGAGCGTATGCTCCATCACCAACATGTAGATTGGTACTAGCTGTTTGTGAGAATCTTGTACAGAGGGTTGACGTCACTGGGTGTGTTCTCATTAAGCAGGTGAGTGTTTCTGGTCTCTTTCAATATATCGATTTCTTCGAGAGTGTTGACCTTAAATTTGTTGTTTTCTCTATGAATGATGGATAATGTTTTATCCATGGTATTGAATTGATTATCTGTTTCTATGACATGTTTTGCAAAACTAGATTCACCCTCATTAAGTCTGAAGTCCTCAAGATGTTCATTAAATCGTGTATTGAAATTTCTTGTCGTTCTACCAATATAATGCTTGTGCACGTTATATATACAACCTACGTAAATCAGACCACATAACTCCAGTATTTGTAATGTTGTCTTGGCTCCGATTGGAAGACAGGCGAAAGATACATTGCCTCTGCTTGTTGTACAACACTTTGTCCACCTCATCTTCCCTTTATTTTTCTACTCGTTTTCATTCGGTATCCTCCCAACATAACTTGAACACACGATCGAGACAAAATTTAACTCTAACTGTTCCTCTACATCGAACATCTCACTATTCCTCATCCTTTGTTGTTTCAGCCACCCGACTCTGGAATTCCATCCTCTCGTATATCAAGGACTGCCCGACTCTAAAAAAAAGTTTAAAAAGAAACTCGCTTCATATTTCCTTACACAACGTAATACATAACTGTGTTCCATTTATAATTTGTATTATTCCTTTATATTTTAAACCTTCTTTACGAAGCCATTTACTTAATCTAATTATAGGTTATTATTTTGTTATTATTATTATTATTATTATTATTATTATTATTATTATTATTATTATTATTATTATTATTATTATTATTATTACTACTATTAATATTTTCCTTTCTTTCCCTTGTCAACTTTATATTGTAGTCTATAATTGTCTATTATGTATCATTTGTCATAATTCTTATTATATGTATAATTTAACCCTCTGGTGAAGAGGAAGAAAAGACCTTACGGTCTTAACTCCATCAGGTAAAATGAATAAATAAATAATTAAATAAAATAAGTAAGTAAATATAAAACTTTTCACAGCTATTGAATTTTAGTGTGTAAACACCTTTGTTTTTATAAATGTCTGTTTCTTGTATTTTTTGATATTATATTAGTATTTAATTTGTTGTTTGTCCTATATGAAATTCGTTCATTTTGATCGTGTTTTTTAATGGTTTCAGCCAGTTTTTATGTTTAGAATGTATTTCATCTTAGACCTTCATTGAGTTGAGGACAATTGAGATCTCAAGTGTCTATTTTATATTTAAATGTTCTCTAAATATGTTAGCGAGAGACAAGTGGTTAGTTGATCGCCTTAAAGAGACAACTGGTAGGCAACTAAGGCACCATTCGGAAAGGAAATGGCAAATTAAACTTTGTAAAGAACCTCTAATTTAGGTTTGAGATTTTTAAGAAAATGTCCATACTCGGAATCACAGCTTAAAGTACCTACCGGAAGACTTGTACCTTGCATTTTTCCATTATAAGAAAAAATCAACCAGACCTCAGATCTCAGAGTTTGATCTATGAATCAGCAAGTCTACGTTTTACTCATATATTAACTAAAAAACGTATTTCCAGCATAATTTAATACGCATAGAATTTTTACATACATTTAAATGTTACATAATTGCCTGAATAAAAAAATACTTCCATGCAGTTGAAATAAATCTGAATTTTAGTCAACTAAATTATAACTGCGAAAGTTTTGATATTTAAATGCTTGTTATTGAATCATTTTTGTGGATGAAACCTGATGGATAGATATTCCATGTCCTAGATTAGCACATGGGGTAATATATTGGATCTTGAGATTAATTCCACATTGATATTTACACAATATTTCCAAATTCACTTCATTTATTTCACAATAATTCACTGATTTTTCACAAATGATTTGTCGCTAATAAATCTTCCTTCACAATTTATTTTATTACTCGTTCCTTACACTCGTTAACGACTTCACTTAATAGATCTTCATTGTCTTCACACTTAGGTTACATTTACTCACCCACACTTACGTCATGACTGATTCATCTAAGTATATACGCGAGGGTAGGAATAATCGAAATCCCAGTTGAGACTTTTATCGAGTAGAAGACTCGCGAACCGATTTTTCTAGAATGGACGTATAGATACATGCGGAAACTTCTCTGCGGGCCTTCCGATTCGTGAATCTCTTTCCTGTATCATAAAAAGCGACAATTGAAACTCGTCGCTGCCTGCGAAATTAAAACGTCAGACCAACAGTACATCACGACATAAAATATATACCGCAATCAATACTAATTTGCAGGTTGAATACAACTCTGGAACCCCTGGAAAGTATAAACTAAACTTTATAGACTGATATACCTCACAATGTGTAAGAATTACCGTACGAGGAAAGAGACCCATTGATGCTCTAAGGAGGGGAGGTGAGAGAGAGCTACATGTAAAAATAATCGCAGGCGATCGATATTAGCGTCGATCCATAATTGTTGACGTCGCTGAGGTAAAGAGTGATATTTCTCATCCCCGATGAAGTCCACGTTCAGCCCCCATCGGCAAGTGGGATTGAGAAATGGTGAAAAATGAAATGTGATCTAGATCATCTCAAATTTATTGTTTTCGAGCCGCTAAGCTGATTGATGACAAGAAGATTAGGTTAAATAAAGGTCCGGGTAACGCCGGACAGTCAGCTAGTCATAAATAACGAAACATATGTCCATATACATTTATTATATTCTAAAACTTCCTTTAAATAGGATGTTTCACGTTACTTTATCAAGAAAGAGTTCATATAATCATTTTAGGAAAACATTAAGAGATTTTATGTATGATAAAAAAAACAGTTGTAATTCTGTATGTTCATACTGAATAAAAACAAATAAAAAGGTACTTAAAGAGTAAGATTGAGGAATATACATTTTTTAAGCTATAACGTGTTCATAATACTTCCATAAACACATTAGTTGTTAACATTTTCCGACATTACCATTTTTCGTCATATATTTAATATATACATTTTTTTTTGTTATGGCTGAGTGACATAAAAATATTGCATTTTATTACTATTCCAGGTTATTGACACCTTTAATTCCAGATATCTGTTGGCTCTCTTACACCTTTTATACTGTAATCATAACATATACAGTGGATGTCTGGTCAATGAAACACTAATCCTACAGTATGATAAAACAATTCTTCTTCTTCTTCTCCACTATCTAACTTTCCAATTATTGGAATTCGCTTCTAGATTACTTCAGGAACTACCGGTAATAGCTTCCGTCACGCAAAAATTGGCATAACTCCTGAAAACTCTATTGTGCATTTATTATTATAATACTAGCTAATACCCGGCGTGCGCTGCTACGCTTAATAAATTTTGTGTTTTTGCGTTTGGTTGAATAAGTAAAAGGAAAAATAATTATAAATTTATATTGTTATTATTTTTAGATACTCTGTGCTGATTACCGGGCGTTGCCCAATAATCTACTTATCCCAATCTTCTTGGCATAAATTAGCTGAAAGACGAAAATTGCGTTTTTATGTTTAGTTGAATAAGAGGAAAAAAATTATAAATTTGCTCTCTTCGTTATTGCAGCTAAAACAATCAATAAATAGATTCTATTTCGAAACTACCTTTCGTACAATCCACTTAATACATAAAATTTCATCTTCCAAAATTTAATATTCAAGCAACCACTATAAGTATCCCCACATCATAATTATTTTAGATACCCCGTGCTGATTCCCCGGCATTGCCCGGGAATCTATGTATCTCGATGTACTTGGCATCAATGAGCTAAAAGACAAAATTCGTTATTTTAAATTATCCATAAAAGAATATCCGCCGTGCGCTGCTATACTTGCAGGGAAATTTACTTATCCCGATCTTTGGGGTCAAATATCATCATCATCATCACTCCAGGGATTAGGCAATTGCCCGTTCCGACTTCATATTGCATCAGCCCAACGTCTTCTAGGTCTTCCAACATCACGCCTTCCTCTTGCTTGATAATTTCTGGCTAACAATGGATATCTCTCCTTTCTCATTCCATCCATGTGATCAATCCATTTGTGTCTGTAATTCGTGACTTTATCCAATAAATGTTGTACTTTCAATTCTTCCCTTATATCCTCATTTCTTATTCTATCAAGTCTTGTACATCCTTTTACTTGTCTTAGGAACCGCATCTCTGCCGTCTGTATTCTATCCTTCTGTCTTTTCACTGGAGCCCAAGTTTCACATCCATACAATATTGTGGGAACCACCATAACATTATACATTTTTTATCTTGGTTTCTTTTCTAATTTTATTTTTGAATGTTCTCTGTATTGTTCCACACACCGTCTGAAATTTATTTATTTTGGAGTCAATATCTCTTTCCACATTGTAGCCAACATCACAGCCCAAATATTTGAAACTAGACACCTGTTCTATACTTTGATTTTCTAAAATAATTTTTGGGGTCAATATGAAAAACAAAATTGGTTATATTGAGTTATCCATAAAAGATAAACATATGCTGTCGCGGACTTTTTTAGAGGTTTTTGAGATATTCAATTCTGTGTACATTAATTTTGTGTATTTGATATAGTTTAGGCAGCGTAAGCCTTTTAAGCGTCCAAAGAGCTACTTTTTTCAAGCTTTCCACTACAAAAGGCGATTGTTAATGGTGTAGGAGTTGAGTATTACAACTCTCTTATAGCCTATGTTCATCTCGGGAATCTCCTCAACATTTTGCAAAAAGTCCCATCACCATCGGATCAACGGTATGGCCGCGCATAAAGTACGAACAAACAAACAAACAAGAGTCAGAAAGGGACTTTTTTACGTTTTTCACTACAAATGGTTATTTTTAGGTATGAAAGGGTTGAGTATTACAACTCTCTTATAACCTATGCCCATTCCGGGAATCTCCTGAACATTTTGCAAAAAGCCCCATCACAATCGGATGAATGGTATGGCAGAGCACAAAATACGAACATACAAACATTGATTTTTATATATTAGAGGAATTTATTTAAATTTCCAAAAGTAATTTTAAATGTGTTTATATATTATAGACCTATATTTAAAATTATCGTCTTTATTTTAAGTGTATTTTGTGATAGAAGTATTTGATATAGTTCGAGAGTTAAATACAGAGTCTAAATGCATCTTTGTATTTTTACTTTCATTGGTGAATGTTAGTTATGCCTTATGCTTCTAACGCTACCAGTTAAAATTAATAATTATTTTAATACCATTATTGTTATTATTATTATTATTATTAATATTATGGCCTATTGTTACTATTATACATATGTGTTAGGCGGATATGGGGCTCAAGTCCCTACCCATCCACATCTGGGTTCAGAGTTAGCGTCTTGATAATTCCAAATAGGGTCTTGTAATGAATGAATTTATGCCAGGGCAGGGTTTTTTTTGGGGTTTCTCCAGTTTTTCTCTGCCAAAAAACTGCATTCCACTTCTCCATCCATTTAGTTGCACTTAATTTAATCTGTTTCTCTGATGGTGCGACAATCCTGATTATCCGGCATATATTCACAGACATTGTGATATACACAGACATTCAATAAAAGGGGTTTAATCTCTTCTCATCCCTCGACCAAGCATTATGCCGGACACGAGTAGAAGGTTCATATTTTATTTATCTTGTGATCTATGAAGGAGGTTTATTTTCGTTGTGTTATCGCCCCACGATATGGTGACATATGAAGCAGGATATTTATTGTGATATTAACTACTGGGGATTCTAAAATATTGGGGGTTTGGGATATCTACCAATTGTTGGTTGCTTCTCGTTATTCCAGAATTTCTTCATATAGTTGCCTCGGTTTCGTACATGGGTTATTTTCAAAGTTAATAGGAATTATATTAACTGAAGGAATTCGGATGAGGTGGCAGCATTTATAGGATCATCCAGTTTCGTTTCGAGTATTGGTTGGTTAGCTCTAGGGTTTGCATTGGGATTCCCTTCACGGAAAATTTAAGATATTTTAAAAATAATGTATCTTGTAGTAAATAAAAATGTATGTTGGTTAATTATTTTATGTTCATTAATTGGTAGCGTTCATAATTCTTCCTACTAAACTAGGTTTCCCCCATTGCAATATTTTCCTTCATCGCACTCATATTTAAAACATGAAAACCTCTTACTCTCTGATAGTGCCACGCATTGGATCAATTCCTACCTTCATGAGCGCCAGCAATCTGTTGTAGAAAATCATACATTATGTTATTCTTGGTCCTTCTGTAAAGCTGGAGTTCCACAGGGTTTGGTGCTTGGACCTTTGCTTTTTTCAATCTACATAAATGACATATCCAACTCCCTAAAGCATTGCAAACATAATTAATTTGCGGACGACATGCAAATCTACATCCACACCGACAAATATTCTCTAAATGACGCTGTTGCCAAAATTAGCGAAGTTCTTGACTGACTATTGACTTGGACAGTTAAATATGGACTGCAATTAAATCCAAGAAAGTCACAATCAATCATTATGGGTCACCAGAGACTATTATCCACAATTAACCTAAACACAATCTTGCATGTGTCACTTAATGGAGTTCAAATCCCCTATAGTGAGACAGTAAAAATTCTAGGAATATTTATTGACTACAACTTAAATTGGCATACAAAAATAAACCATAAATGCAAAACAGTCGTCTGAATAATAATTCATTAAATCGCGTAACAATTGTCTGTCATTCGCTCTCAGGAAAATGTTAGTAGAACACTAGCAATGCCCCATTTTGATTATCGTGATACTTTTTTCTACAGACTTAAATATTATTTTCACCTAAAGACTTCAACATGTTAATAATTCTTCCGCACGTTTTATTTGTGGTATTCGACAATTTGACTATGTTACACCGTCCTTGGAACAATTATCGTAGCTTCGTCTAAGAGATCGTAGGAGTGTCCATTCCCTATCCCTTCTCTATAAAATACTTCACACATCATCGCCTAATTATTTATACCACGCCGCTTCATCAGACTCTCCGACACACATAATCTTGACACTCGATCCCATCAGCACATTGTCCTTTATATCCCTCCTCATCACACTGTGTATTATTCTTACAGTTTTACTTGCCAAAACATGGAATTTCCTTCCGCCCTATGTCAGAGACTGTCAAACTATAACATCCTTCAGAAACAAACTAAATATTTATTAATAAGAAACTAACTTATTCACCTCACTGATAGAATTATTTTAACAATTAATAAATTTAATTATTTATGAAAATAATATTAAAATTAACAAATAATTTCATCTATTTAAATATTGTATAACCGTAAAATTAGATTTCTATATCTCATCATTTTTCATTTGTTTTTTATCTAGGTCCCTACATTTGACAGGGACGGTCCACCAACAATTTAATTTATCTTGCTAGAATACATTTTATTATTAGTTTTAGTCTTAATCTTAACTATCATTAACTGATTGTATTATAGATCATAATATAATATATATTATATTTTTGGTCAAATTTTCATTTAGTATTTTATATTAGAGCTAATTATGATTGTTATATTAGGACTGGAAGTAAATATCAATAAAACTAAATATATGGTCACACGTAGAAATTCAGTATATAATGGAAATGGACAGCTAATGACAAATGAGGGAAATTTTGAGGAAGTGGCTGAATTCAAATACCTAGGAACAATAATCACAAACAGGAATGAGATGCACAAAGAAATTAAACATAGGCTCAATTCTGGAAATGCATGCTATTATGCATTGCAGAGACTTTTGATGTCACAACTCCTTTCAAAAAACGTTAAGCTGAAAATATATAAAACTATTATTCTACCAGTTATATTATATGGGTGCGAACATGGACTCTTACTTAAGGGAGGAAATGAGATTACGAGTATTTGAGAATAAAGTTCTTAGGAAAATTTTGGACCAAAGAGAGATGGACAGGTGAATGGAGAAGACTACACAACATTGAACTACATGGTCTTTATAGGAAGCCAGATATAATAAGAACAGTTAAGTATCGTAGACTGCGATGAGCAGGACATGTTGCGCGTATGGGGAATGAAAGACGTGCATGGAAACTTCTTGTAGGAAAGCCAGAGGGAAAACGCCCAGTTGGTAGACCAAGAATGAGGTGGGAGAACAACATTAACTATGATTTGAGGGAAGTAGATTATACAGGAAATGATTGGAAAGCATTAGCTCAGGATAGGGATGTATGGAGAGCTTATGCCCGCGCGGCCATGAACCTACGGGTTCGAAAGTGCCAGTGAGTAAGTAAGTAAGTAAGTATATTCTGATGTAATATATGTTTGTCCTGGTGAGTGGAAGAGAAGGCCGCATGGCCTTAACTCCACCAGGCTAAGTAAATACATAAATAAAATATTTTATCTTTTTTATCGCTAAGAATATTTGTAGTTATTCAATATTTAGATAATTCAAGTTATTACGATTATTAGTTACAATTTCTAATTAATCAACCCGCTACTGCGGATATGTTATATGTGGCTGAGGCGTATTCTCGTCCATCCAGTTAGAGCTTCACTGATGTAATGTATAATTCTCCATATATAAAATTTTAGATGTTAACATGACCAAATGCTATGTTCATTTTTGTCAGTGACTAATCAGGTTACAAGTATTTTTTTATAATTGGTCATATGAGAGATTTAATTACTTGCTCTACCAATTAAAAATGACTACGTTATCTATTTAAACAATTGAAATATACACTTATTTAACAGTTTAAAAATATAATACGTATTTTTATGAGTTTACTTAGCAATGAATAAATTAATTTTATAAGTAATTAATTAGATCTTTGTATTCACGTAGACTTTCACGGCCGGAGTTCCTATGATGATATTTATCTAAGAAATATTTTTCAAGAATATTTCAATTATTGACATGCAATTTTATGCAAGAAACGAATTTATATCTAATACTAGCTAATACCCGGCGTGCGCTGCTACGCCTAAATAAATGAAAATTAATGTGTTTTATGTTTACAGTAGTTAAATAAGTAAAAGGAAAAATGTATACCGTAATTATTTTTAGATACCCCGTGCTGTTTACCCGGCGTTGTTCGGGAATCTACTCATCCCGATCTTCTTGGCATAAATGAGCTGAAACACAAAAATTAATGTAATTCTTATGATTAGTTGAATAGGTAAAATGAAAAATAATTATAAATGTATATCATAATTACTTTAAGATTCCCAGTGCTGATTACTAGGTGTTGCCCGGAAATCTACTTATCTCGATTTTCTTAGCATAAATGAGCTGAAAGACAAAATTCGTCATTGTGAGTTATCCGTGAAAGAATACCCGCCATGTACTGCTATGCTTACACAAGAATCTACGTACTTGTCTCGATCTTCTTGGCATCAATGAAAGACAAAAATGGTTATTGTGGGTTATCCGTGAGAGATGAACATATGCTGTCGCAATTTTTTTTTGTAGAGCGTTCTGAGATATTCAATTCTGTGTACATTAATGTTGTGTATTTGTTATGGTTTAGGCAGCGTAGACCTTTTAAGCGTCCAAAGAGCTACTTTTTTTTCAAATTTTCCACTACAAAAGACGATTTTTAAGGGTGTAGGAGTTGAGTATCACAACTCTCTTATAGCTTATGTTCATATCGGGAACCTCCTCAACATTTTTCAAAAAGCGCCATTACAATCGGATCAACAGTATGGCCGCGCATAAAGTACGAACAAACAAACAAACATTTATATTTATATATTTGAATTAATTTCCGTTACAAAGTCAAAAAAATTGTATTAAATATTGTAAAATAATAAATTATTCAATTTTAATTTTAGATTAAGGTAGGCCTGTCCTAAATCCCCGGCTTTATATTGCTAATATCGTAATTTTAAGAAATATTTAGATTTCCAGATTAGTTACATCCCATCACTGCTTCATATTAATGAAAAAATGAATGTTAAAGAAAAAATGAGAGAAGGAAATAAAATAAGAGTTAAATAAAACGTGTGCATGAAATGCGTGTGAACACCGGTGAGTGTCAGATCACAAAGTTAAAAATTCGTTAGAGCAGTCACAACGAGGAGCGAACTCACCTGCGTCGTGGAACATAAATCAATATTTACGGAACAAACGCCCAGAGATATCTAACTGGCTAATATAGATTCAGAACGCAATCTAATAACTCGATATATTGAGCACGAACTGAGTTATTGCTTGTCCTATGAACTCAATCGTACATTATCATTAGCACCGTACGTACATACTCGTAGTAACGAAAATAATCAAAGATTTTATCTATATTGTCGAGATATTTAAGTATCACAATCTAACCATCTGATCTAATTATCACTATCGAAACAATCTAACTTCTATGTACACTTGAACAAAAATACATCCACTTCCAGCTATTCATTGAACAACCTTAAAAGAGTTAATAGTTTTCATAGCTATGGCACACGATATCAACAATGAACTGTTCTGTATAAAATCCTATCCACAACACTGATTCCACTTTAATCTTCAGTTCAAAATACAAGATTTTTGGCTTCCTCCCCCTTATTCATGAGAGAATATCGGGTGTTATCGAAATTTAAAAATAATATAGTTTATTTAAATGTCTCGGGTTCAAATTCCGATTGTTAATTTTTATTTTCATGTTATATATATCGTAAATTAATGAGTCATTTTTTAAAATCTTACCTCATAGTTTATGTTTCTTCAAACACGGGAACTAGTTTTCGAGAGAAGGATCTCTCTCATTTTCAACCGACATTATGAGTCATAATGTCGGTTGAAAATGAGAGCGATCCTTGTCTCGAAAACTAGTTCCCGTGTTTGAAGAAACATAACATAAAATATGAGGTAAGATGTTAAAAAATGACTCATTTATTTACGAATTAAGAACCTCATAATGTTATTTCCATATTTAACTATGAATATATATATATATATATATATATATATATATATATATATAGCTACTTCTTACACAGTGGACCCAGGTTCAGGACATGTTTCCTGGGAGAGGTTTCTTTCTGGGCTTTTCTGCACATTTAGACAAATATCAGGAAACTTTAGGGCCCATACCACGAACATTATCTGGACCTCATTATCATAATTTATCATATTCACTTCATTAGATCAAGTTTAGGATTAAGATCTCCCCTGGGGCATCATTACCATCATCATCATCCATCACATCATTGGGACCAGCGTAATCCCGCCTTCCAGGCGCCCCAATATCAGAAGTGGGTTACAATACGCCAATGCCCGAGATAATAACAGAAATGTCTAAATGACAAACTGGTACATTGAAAAATAAGTCTACAGTGATTTCCACGTAACGTATAGTAAATTAAAATGTTATACTTCAATATAGCCTACCGTATATGCAAACAAAATTGAAAATATATTACGGAAGTTTGGAGATATTATTAGAACAGCCCTAAAAATTCTTCAGAATTCGCATGATTGTAAAACGGACAATCACAAACCGATGTACTGACAGACAATGGAAGTGACTATTTTGAGTTAATGCTAAAAGAAGATGCCAATATGCAAGCTATCACTAAATGCAACAGCACAGAAAATTACGGTACCAGGAAAAAAATCGTAGTATTCTACAGCAGAAAATCAACTTAAAGAGTAAATTATCTATACCAATAACACTGGGGAACAAAAAAATATTTTTTCTTGGTGCCTGAAATTTTTCACCTGATTCTGGGTATTTCGGCACTGCTGATTCCAAAAATGTCATCCATTTTGTTGCAGCAGCTCTAGTTTGCAAGATATTGATGATACTGCTCTTATGTACCACCATTGTAAATCGATTGTTTGCATAATACTAATTGATTTAATCCAAGTTATATTCATGTTGTTGTTGCCGTTTGCATATGTAATTTTACTAATTTGACAATTGTTTATCCTTTTTCTAGACTGACATGGCTTCAACACGAAGAAAATGTGTGAATAATCCTGATGTGTTTTGTTTCATCTGTGGGGAGTACACATTCACTCAACAAAGAAAACCTATAACTGACTTTGTAAGAAGAGCTTATTTGGCCTATTTCAAAGTACAACTGGGAGATCAAGATAGCCTTGGGCACCTCACATTGTATGTAAACGTGCACAGAGCATCTACGACAATGGACAAATGGGAAACGGAAATGCTTGAAATTTGGGGAACCAATGATCTGGCGAGAAAAATTAACCATAGTGATGACTGCTATTTTTGTTCAGTCAATGTAAAGGGCATCAATAGCAAAAACCGGAATAGATGGGTATATCCCAATCTACGCTCCGCAAGACGCCCTGTTCCACATTCAGAGGAGATACCTGTTCCAATTTTTACCAGTCTTCCAGAGTCACCAGAAGAAGAGGATGATTCAACTGAAAGCTATTCTGAGGGAAATGACAGCGATTTCCCAGGACCTTCATCAGTTTCATCCGGTTTTAGTCAAGCGGAACTGAACGACCTCATAAGGGATCTAAGTCTTCCAAAGAAGTCATCTGAGTTGTTAGCTTCCAGGCTGGCAGAGAAACAATGTCTGTTACCGGGAACAAAGGTCACAGTCTATCGCAAAAGAGAAACAGACTTCCTGCCATTCTTCACAGTAGAAAATCAATTTGTTTTTTGTATGAATGTTGAAGGACTGTTAATGAAGCTGGGTGTAAGAAAATACACACCAAGTGAATGGCGGTTATTTATAGATAGCTCCAAACGCAGCCTAAAATGTGTTCTTTTGCATAATGGGAACATATACAGGTCAATCCCAATTGGTCACTCAGTTTCTATGCGTGAAAATCAACATACAATAGCTACAGTGCTAGAGAAGATCTCTTACCGTGATCACCAATGGGTAATGTGTGTCGATCTCAGATGGTGAATTTTCTTCTAGGACAACAAGGTGGGTACACCAAATACCCATGCTTTATATGTTTATGGGACTCTAGAGCCAAAGATCAACATTGGGTGAGAAGGCATTGACCTCTTAGAGAAAGCATGACCGTTGGAGAAAAAAACATCGTTGCAGAACCTTTGGTTGACAGAAACAACATCATCTTGCCACCACTGCATATTAAACTTGGTTTAATGAACAGTTCATCAAGGCGTTGAATAGAGATGGAACATGTTTTGGCTACATATGTACAAAATTTCCTGCACTGAGTAAGAAAAAAATAAAGCAGGTATATTGGATGGACCACAAATCCGCCAACTTATTAATGACCATCAATTTCAAGACTCAATGAATGATACTGAAGCAGCCGCATGGTCTTCGTTCTGTATGGTAGTGAAGAATTTCCTTGGAAACTATAAGTCTCCTAATAGTGATGAACTAGTGGAGAATATGCTCACTGCTTTTTGTGCACTAGGTTGTAACATGAGCATCAAATTACACTACCTACACAGTCATTTGGATCGATTTCCAGACAATCTTGGAGATGTAAGTGAGGAACAGGGTGAGCGTTTTCACCAGGAATTAAGTACAATGGAAGAAAGGTATCGTGGACGGTGGGATATACATATGATGGCGGACTACTGTTGGAGCATCCACCGAGAATGTCCAAGATCATTGCATCGGAGGAAATCACAGAAACGGGGATTCTGCGACCTGATGGAGGAAATTAATGATTCTAACGAGACTAATGTGTAAATAAATTATGGTAGTTATATAGATACAGTTGTTTCATGAAAAAGAAAGTATTTGTTCTTTTGTATTTAATTGTATGCGAGTAATATAGTTGTATATGTGGACCAGTATTTTTGAACTGGTATATAATTTGAATAAACTCTATCTCAAAAACTAGAGCTGATAGGACGAAACTGAAATCATCTTTGGAATCAGTGACCCAAATATACCCATAAATAGGTGAAAACATTAAGGCACCAAAATCACTGTTCCCCAGTGTAATCAGTGGAACTCTGTGTATGAAAACGGAATCCGCTAAATCAGAAACGTCCACACTATATTCACATGATAGAAAACACAACATATCTGATCGATATAATAAATTACAATAGATGGAAGAACAATTAAATTAACAATAATGAATGGACACACAAATCACAAGTTTAATGTAAAAAGAAGAAGAAAAAATGCTTAATTACAATACGTGGAAAGATATGAAAATTTATTTTAAATATTTTGTAATGCATTTCCTTAACCACATATCTATATTACTCCTCATGTCTTGTATTTCGACCCACTCCAGTTCTTCTACCTTTGATTCTACGTGGCTGCACTGATGTGTTTCATCTTATCACAAGTTATTTTAATATTTTTAAATGTTCTATTAAATGTTAATTTTCGTTGAAAGTAATAACAATCAATGTAATACATAAGCTAAAGGAAGTAAAATTTTAGAATGTCCATTATATATGAGGGAAAATATTAAATTTTAAAGAATAAATAAATAATTTGAGATAGATGATTAAAATGGTCTTGAAACCAACGAGAAAAAAATGAGTATATGCGATGATTATTATATCTGGAAATTAGCATAGAAAGGAAATTATTTGTGTAGAATATCATTAAGAATGAAAATGGGGATATGATTACAGATTCCAAGAATATAATAGGCGGAATTGAAACCCATCTCTGAGGTTTGGGCGCCTGAAGACCGGGTTAAATTACCCCCATGACGTGATGAGTGGAAAATGATAACGAAGCAACAGGATAGTCTTTAAAAATTAAACTTAACCTAGACTCCAATCATTGACGATTATAGGAATAATTCCCTTTTAAGAAAAATTCCTGTGGTCTGAACGGAACCCGGGATCTCATTAACTTGTATAGTCGAAAATCTCTGACCACAAGACATGAGCTGGTGACTAACCGATGATAAATATCAATATATGTTTTATAATATTTCTCTTATATTGAAAATGTTAACTTTTAGGGCACTTATCTATTTATAACAATACTTTGAAATGTTATAACAAGGTATCAAGACTTTAGCACACGGTAACTGAATATGCACTGGTTCGAGTTCCCATGGGGAAGACATTTTGTCATGGAATTACGCCCAATACGGGACAGATACCCGCCCAGTATCATGACTAATTTGTGAAGATTACAATGAGTAGCAACTTCATGTTCAGAAAACCATTTATAACGGTTGGGGCACTCGATATGTTGACCGCATATTTTCGCCCTATACTCTCTAAATGTCACATACTGATGTGAAGCTAGCAGCCCACTGGTTGTTCAAGACCTTTTTAGACTTGTCGCGCCTGTCGAGTTAGTTATAATTATATAAATATTCCATTATAAAAATAGGCCTAATAATGTAACCGCAGCTGTATTAGGCTAATACTAAGATCATTCATTAAATTTTTCATAGAATTAATATTGATAACTAGCTAATACCCGGCTTGCGCTGCTACGCCTAAATAAATTTAATGTGTTTTTATGTTTAGTAGAATAGTTAAAAAAAGAAAAATAATTATAAATGTATGTAAAAATTATTTTAGATACCCCGTGCTGATTACCAGGCGTTTCCCGGATATCTACACTTTCCGATATTGTTGGTATCAATGAGTTGGAAGACAAGAATGGGATCCGTAAAAGATAGGCATATACTTTAACGGACTTTACTGGTTGCGAGTAATCCAAGGTGAACAAACAATGCTTAGAGCAATTTGTTACGACCACCAAATTAAAAACATAGATTTTGGGCAGACGAGGTTAGGAGAGAACTCCAAAAGATTGGAATGGGCTGGATATGGGAAAAAGGGACTGAAAATCGCAAGAACGTGTGGAGAAAAATAAGCAGGAGGTACTTAGATATAAACCAACAAGATACTTTCGCGAATGTACAGGAAAACGCTCACTGTGTTTACAAAGAGACCTAAAACACGTCTGGGGAAAAGAATCGTATATACTCAACCTAGGATTTAAGGAGAGATCAGGGCTTGCTTGGTTTAGGCTAGGGGCATGGAAATTTAAAAAAATTAGCGACGATCACGATATGCGAATATGTCCAATGTGCGGGAAATTTGAAGATGAGATACATATATTAGGACATTGTAATGATTTAGAATATTGGAGACGTCAGTTATTACCGGAAAGATTTAAAATTCAAATCGGGAAAGATTGACATGCTACGAGTTATTGGTAAATCCATAAAATTGGATAAACTTGGGTAAATTTCTGTAAAATAAGAACAACACTCATTCATGAATAAATATATGTTATCAAAATGCAATAAAATTAATTCTTAATAATTATATATAAATTAATTAATGTATAATGCTATTGTGTTATTATTTAATTGTAATATTACTGTGTTTTCTTTATGTAATTGTAATGTTATTGTTTGTTAGTGTATAATGCTATTGTGTTATTATTTAATTGTAATATTATTGCGTTTTCTTTATGTAGTAGTAGTAGGATTTTATTAAACAAAAAGTAAGATATTTACAATATTATTTACAAATATGGGATGCACGGGCAGTAAGCCGTACGTGCTGTTGACAGTCCGTTACAATAAAGTAATAATTGGTACTAGTGTAAAGAAAAATAAACAACAAAAACAAGCAATAACATATTACAATTAAATAATAACACAATAGCATTATACACTAAATAAATAATAGTTTTAAAAAAACAAAAGAACGCGCTTTATTATAAAACTAAAAAATGAAAAATAATTTTAATTTCCAATACGCTTGGGATAAATTAAAGTGGTCAACAAAAAAATCATCTCCAACACATATAGAATAAAACTAGAGTTATCACAACAAAACAAAATAATTTTTACCATCAAAAGCGTGGGGTGCTCTATATGAATTAATATATTTGATAATAAACAGATATTGGTAAAAGTAAGCTCTCTAAGAAGAAAATGTAAAAATCATAAAAAGCACCCCACGCTTTTGATGGTAAAATTATTTTCTTTTTGTTGATAACTCTTGTTTTATTCTATATGTGTTGGAGATGATTTTTTTTGTTGACCACTTTAATTTATCCCAAGCGTATTGGAAATTAAAATTATTTTTCATTTTTTAGTTTTCTAATAAAGCGTGTTCTTTTGTTTTTTAAAACTATTATTTATTTTTTATTTTCTAGTTTTAATATTTTACAGAATAAGATAAAAATGTAAATATCTTTAAATTCGATACTATTGTAGTATGAGCTAAAAGTAATACTCTTCTATAAAAAAAACCCTCACAGCCGGATTTGAACCAGCGACGTATGGATTACTGAACTTATATACCACTAAGAGTTCACTGCTCTACCAACTGAGTTCTTACAACGATTAACTAAAAACTCGACAAGTCCGCAACCTATTATATCAGGTTTCATTTTTTTTTATTTTCGGATGATTCTCGCCAGGATTTTAGAAACGAAATATGAAATTATTGTATTGCCACGGGTCCTCTGCACGTATACAAAGTTTCAAGTCGATCCAATGTTTCTAAGTGGGTGAAAATCGCGTTGAAAGATTCCGTTACATTGATACAAAAACACTTTTTTGATTTTCTGATGATTATGGCCAGGATTTTAGAAAATAAATATGAAATTATTGTATTGTCACGGGTCCTCTACAAGTATACAAAGTTTCAAGTCGATCCAATGCTTCTAAGTGGGTGAAAATCGCGTTGAAAGATTCCGTTACATTGATACAAAAACACTTTTTTTTTATTTTCTGATGATTATGGCCAGGATTTTAGAAAATAAATATGACATTATTGTATTGCCACGGGTCCTCTACAAGTATACAAAATTTCAAGTCGATCCAATGATTTTAAGTGGGTGAAAATCGCGTTGAAAGATTCCGTTACATAGATAGATAGATAGATAGATACAGGTCAAGCTAATATAAAGCGTGTAAAAACATTAACATTACAATTACATAATGAAAACACAATAATATTACAATTAAATAATAACACAATAGCATTATAAACATTAACATTACAATTACATAAAGAAAACACAATAATATTATAATTAAATAATAACACAATAGCATTATACACTAATTAATTTATATATAATTGTTAATAATTAATGGTATTGCATTTTGATAACATAGGCTATATTTATTCATGAATGAGTGTTGTCCTTATTTTCCGCGTTTTGTCCAGAAATTTACTGAGGTTTATCCAATTTTCTGGATTTACCAATAACTCGTAGCGTACCAATCTTTCCCGATTTGAATTTATAAATCTTTCCGGTAATAACTGACGTCTCCAATATTCTAAATCATTACATTTTCCTAATATATGTATCTCATCTTCAAATTTCCCGCACATTGGACATATTCGCATATCGTGATCGTCGCTAATTTTTAGAAATTTCCATGCCCCTAGCCTAAACCAAGCAAGCCCTGATCTCTCCTTAAATCCTAGGTTGAGTATATATGATTCTTTTCCCCAGACGTGTTTTAGGTCTCTTTGTAAACACAGTGAGCGTTTTCCTGTACATTCGGCGAAGTATCTTGTTGGTTTATATCCAAGTACCTCCTCCTTATTTTTCTCCACACGTTCTTGCGATTTTCAGTCCCTTTTTCCCCATATCCAGCCCATCCCAATCTTTTGGAGTTCTCTCCTAACCTCGTCTGCCCAAAATTTAACATCTATGTTTTTAATTTGGTGGTCGTAACAAATTGCTCTAAGCATTGTTTGTTCACCTTGGATTACTCGCAACCAGTATTTGAGTACACGAATTTTACAGTTAATGTCGTCCTGGAATGACCCGATTTCATATAAAATTCCACAGTTAGAACCGGCCTTACTAAGTCCTGTAATATATTTTAGAAAATGCGTATATACCTTATTTAGTACTTCCGTTCTTTGGAAACCCCAAATCTCACTACCATAGTGCATTACTGGCCTGACCATCGCTCCATACATTTTTTCTAATGTGCTGACTGGAATATCAGGCACTCGACCCAGAATACCGAGTACACTGTTAAGTTGTCCCCTCCCTTTAAATAATGCTATAACAATATGTTTTTTCCACTTCCCGTTCATTTTTAATGTCGTGCCAAGATATTCAAAAATTTTCACGTTTTGAAGTACTTGATCTCTTGTATTTCCATTCTTCTGCTCTACCATAAACCGTCCCATTTTTAAAGGTCATTGTTTTTGTCTTACTAACATTTACAGTCAATCCCCAATTCCTACAGTATATTTCCAGTAGGTCAAGACCTCTTTGCAATCCCTTGATTGTGTATTCTTTATGTAATTGTAATGTTATTGCTTTTTTTGTTGTTGTTTATTTTTCTTCACACTAGTAGCAATTATTATTTTATTGTAACGGACTGTCAGCAGCACGTACGGTTTACTGCCCGTGAGACCCATATTTGTAAATAATATTGTAAATATCTTACTTTTTGTCTAATAAAGTCCTACTACTACTAACGTACTTTTTTTATAGATTTTGTTTTATATATATATTCAATTCTGCGTACATTAATTTGGTGTATTTCTTATGGTGTAGGAAACGTAAGCCATTTAAGCTCTGTTATGCTCCGGCCCTATGGTATATTAACTAACTCACTGGCACTATCGAACCCATAGGTTCATGGCCGCGCGGACACAAGCTCTCCATACATCCCTATCCTGAGCAAATGTTTTCCAATCATCCACTGTATAATGTACTTCCCTCAAACCATGGTAAATTTTATACTCCAACCTCATCCTTGGTCTACCAACTGGGCGTTTTCCCTCTGGTTTTGCTACAAGAAGCTTCCATGCACGTCTTCCATTCACCATTCGTGTCACATGTCCTGCACATCGCAGTCTAGGAGACTTAACTGTTCTTATTATATCTGGCTTCCTAGAAGGATCATGTAGTTCACTGTTTTTAGACTTCTCCATTCATATATGTTAGTTCTCCCAAAAAAGTCTCAAATAATGGTGAAAACCCCATCAAATCGGTCAAGTAATTTTTGAGTCCATAAAGAACAGAGAAATTCACAGATACATATTTGTATATATAAAGATAAATTTATACTCTATGTATTTTCATTCGTCGGATCAAAAGTCACAGTGTAGTGTCAATTCCCTTTCCCTTCACGTCGTAAAACTCATTATAGAATTGCGTGCTGCAATCCGAGATAAACTCAAGACACTCAACTCCTCATACCGTACAAGTTATGACAGGATTCAAGGTAGTAGCTGAGCAGTGACCTTGATCTGACTCCTGAAATTACGTGGGGTATAGTTATATTTAACGCGGGTCATTCCAAAACTTGCATTAATCATTTTACAAATATTGAGTTGGTAGTATACCAGCAGTCCTTGTTATGCGTGCAATTCTTCTATCGTAAGCAACTGTGCCAAAAGGGATATTTTCTGATAGAAATCCGCATCGAAAATGTTGTGTTATTCAGTAACTTGCCTTATCCATTGTACTTGTTGTTCCAGAAATACAATCAACCAATGAAGTACAGACTTAGTGACACGTGATATGACGCCACATGTTTCCTGAGGTTTGTTCCCAGTATACCCCTAAGGTGTATCACAGTTATTCGAAATGTTTTTACGTGATGTGAATAAGAGTAATAACTGAATCAATAATATAACATTGTGTATGTTTTTGAGGATGATAAATAATATTATTCCTGCTTCTAACGGCAAAGGAAGACAATGGAAAAGCGATCCAAATCCCTGGATAAAGAATCAGGAGAAGACTCGAAGTGATCCTAAACCCCGCTAAAGTGAAGGATATAAAGAACTTGCCGGCAAAACATTTTGAGGCAAGCTAGGAAAGGAATGAGTTGCAAAACATTTTGAGGCAAGCCAGGAAAGGAATGAGTTTGCAAAACATTTTGAGGCAAGCTAGGAAAGGAATGAGTTGCAAAACATTTTGAGGCAAGCTAGGAAAGGAATGAGTTGCAAAACATTTTGAGGCAAGCTAGGAAAGGAATGAGTTGCAAAACATTTTGAGGCAAGCTAGGAAAGGAATGAGTTGCTTGATTTTAATTAGAACGTATCAGAATGAGTCTTAGCGAGAATTGCCGCATTTCTCCTGAAGAAGAATTTCTTTGTGAAGGATGTGACGAACAGCAATTGCATTTAAGAGTGCAAGTCAGATTAAGACTGTAACGGTTATGTAGGGAATTGTATATTAGTAATTTACTTAATATTTCTGTACATCACATAAACCAGTTTGTCTACTTTGATTGCTTTAAGTCTTGTATATGTAATAATGGTTATATTTTGTGGTTTGTATGAATTTTTATTTAAAATTGCGATATGGTAGTTTCATATTATGAGATAAAACAATGTTGTTAATAAATAAGGTATGTAGCATCTTACCTCATAAACATAAGAAAGGTAATATGCAACAGACTCATCTTATTTATTAAGAAGAACCTCATAATGAAACATCTTATTATAATTTATAAAAACAACAATATTGCGTGTATTTCTGTTCATGTGGTTAAAAAACCTGAATATTCATAAGGCTCAAGAGTCTAAGTCGTATTTATTTTCTCTTTGTGGTCTTTCTAATAAAGTTGTTTTCAAGCGGAATATCCTTCGGGCCACAAACGCCCAAATATAATACTTTTTGTTCCCTTTGTGGCTCTAAAACTACTGTTGCTCCAAAACCAGTCTTATCGAAAACAAAAAGTGTTATAACTAACGATATATTAATAATATTTATGTTTTACAGAAAGAATTACCTGTATATCAAAGTATGAACTATTAGTCAAAGTATCAAAATGTCTGAGTTAGTACAATAAAAATTAAGTATTTTTCGCTTTTCTTGTAAATTGACTTATAGTGAATAGGAAAAGTTCTGGAATGACCCGCCTCATTTCAATCTTACGTCAAAAGCAATGCAATAATGTAACACATTCATAGAAAAATAGTTGACTATTATCAATCTTAATGATATCGTGATAACTCAACCATCTTGAGGCCCGAGATGCCAAGGTCGGTGAAATTGTTCGAATGAAAATTCTAGAACTCAGTTTTTTACTTAGCATAAGTTATTGATATTACTCCCAAAGAAGAGAAATATAATTATTCTGATAGGGAAAGCATATTCCTGAAAGTAATATGTAGGTGTAGGAATTCGACCCCAGACTTAGTTTCATAGGAAAAGCGGAATCATAAAAGCCACTGAATAAATACAGGAAGAATAGTTTCGTCTGTGTTATATAATATAACTTAGGAAAAACTCTTTAATCAACACCATTAGAGACAGAGAGTTGGGGATTCAGGTCGTTTTATAACAACTGAGTTTTATAGTAAAGTTAGTTCTCATGGGAAGAGGAGTATTCTGACAGTTCTGCTTTGAGTACAACATTACGGGCACATGCAGAGACGGGGGAATTCAACCACAGGTCCCTAGGGCTATTTGTACGTCGTCACATAAAATCCAAATATTTTAACACATTCCTTCTCTTCGTACTTTATTTGTAAACATACAAATTAAAATACTCATATACAGAATTAAATTCTATTCATGATAAAAATAATTCATTCAAATGAAAATTGAGTTTCAGATAAATAAAATAGTAAAAATGTTATAACCTGGACTCCTTGGTCCATTTATAATGATTGAGGTACCCAAAATAAAATAAAACATTTATTAAATTCATTTTATTAAGACGTACTACTAATACATTTAGCTGGTATATAAATGTGATAACATTGTTGTTGTTCTTCTTCTTCTTCTTCTTCTTCTTCTTCTTCTTCTTCTGTCAAAAAACACTGAACTACAACTGGAATTGATCTGTCCAACGGCGATGCGGTCGACGAAAGTCTCTGTTTCCTGCAGGGAGATAATTTAATAATACTTTTGGTAAACGCCGTAGCCGAGCGGTTAAGGTAGGAAGCCTTGGCGCAGAGCTACGGGACTTGCGCTGGTTCGAGTCTCCATGGGGGAAGAAATTTTCTCATGGTATTTCGGCCAGTATGGGACCGGTGCCCACCCAGCATCGTGAGGCAATTGGGTAGATACAATAAGTAGCGGCTCCAGGTTGAGGAACCAGCTATAACGGCTGGGGGACTCGACATGCTAACCTCATGTCACCCCTACACTGGATGTTGATCATCTACCTCTGTGATTGACACATGTGGATGTGAAGGGCCACCAGCCGGCTGGTAAAAGGGCAACCGCTGAAACGTGGTAAGACCCTCAATCGGATCGGTAAACGATGCTCTGGTATCCTACGAACATGCTGTCTCCATTTATGTTGATGTAACTGGACTTTCGCTGTTATTTCTTCAACACGCCAGTGAGTTCTAATATCATAACTCCTTATCTGGTCTCTCGCGGTAACACCTATTATTGCCCGTAGAAATATAATTTCTCATGTGTTGATTCTGCTTTTATCAATTTGTCGTAGTGTCCAACATTCACTACCATATAAAAGAGATGGTTGAGATGTTATATTATGATATCTGAGTTGAATATGTTTTCGCACTGATTTTTCAAAACGTCCTCTTAAAACCCCATTTAGGCAATTGTAATTTATTAAATTTTCATACATGTATTGGTTGGGGTGGACAAGACCATATATTTACTTACGCGATTTATGACAATTTTAATGCAAATATTGGTATTAAGTAGTGGCATTAATTAAATGTATCTGCGGAAAGTTAGCACTATTAAAGTATTTAAACGATATATGAAATGAATGTGCGTAAATGTGTAAGTTTCAATGTAACCGTCGGCCACTTTGGAATTCCATAGAAGAACTCTTATGGAGAATGTAAATAAATTATACTATATGTATAAGAAACTAAAAACTAACCTAACCTACATGTATATGAACCTAAAAGCTAAAACCTAACCTAATTCAATTACCCTAACCTACTCCAAAGTAATTTAATATCTAAAAACTGGCCTAACGTTATTTAATTGTATAAAAAGTAACCATAGTTATTAGCAGTGGGTTATCTCTGGTTGTTATCGCAGCGTGGTTTTCGCTAGTTATTAATGTGGATATCGGTGTTCATTAGAGAGGTTATACCTGGTGGTCCATACAATAACTCATAAAATAACAGTTATAACCGCAGTTATGAGTATGGTTATGACCTCCATGTTGTATAATTGCAGAGTTACCAGAGCTGTCAGGAGAGGAAATAGTCCCATTTTTTCACATTTACGAGTAAAATAAGACGAAGATAATTAAATTCCACATCTAAACACAATAAAGTATACTTTTCTGGATATTTCTTGCATTTAAGTTTTGTTAAAGTGCGTAACTAAATATATGTTCTGTCCACCCGACCCCATGCATTTGGTAACTATGTACTGAAATGCGACTTCTTAAATATATAGAATCTATCACTTGTTCTATTATTTTATTTTCAGCCAATATTTTTACCAGTCAGAATTGTTTACCACACACTGCCATTGCTTTCGTTTTTTCAACTGATATTTTCATATTATAAATCTAGTATAGTCTGTAATTTGAAAACTGCCCGTTGTAAATTATCTTCATTTGCTGCAAACAAAACTTGATCATCTGCGAATATTGTTGTTTTTAATCTTGTGTTATTTATAATTTGTATCCCTTTGTATATTTTCACTTTCCATTATTTAATATTAATAAGTATATATTAACAAATAATGAGTAAATTAATATTGTAATATAATATTAATCTGTACAATGGTATTTACAAATAATTATGCTAACAAGTTATTTTGGGGATATGATGAACTTTCACGATGCTCAAAATATTTTATATTAATACAAACACTTAGCAGATCCCTACAAAACATTGTCTCGTTAATTATGAGATAATGGTACAGCACCCTGTATTAAAGATTATCTAAGACTTTGCTGTATTCAAAAAAGTAAATATAAAGGTAATACTCGTATTATAGCACTCTGTATAAAAACGGTTGTCTGAAAATATTGCTTTATCATTTACTTAAGATCTGTCCCCAGTTCTACATTGTAGAGAGGGATTGCTTGACCTGTGTAGGCAGGTTAATTGTAGCTGTCTCTTCCTTGTATATCTCTCACTGGATTGAACTGATATCTATTTTGTCAGGATAATAGTGTATTTATTGTAAATTATAACAACGGTAACGCAAAGTTAGCGATATTACCATGTGTAGCGCAAGGCAGCTCTAGTTTCACCCATGCAAGTTAGGAAGAATGTTTGGAATCTATGTGAGCACTCTTTTGTAGCTTATAACATCTATACATTAATTAATACGTGAAGGAAAAACTTTGAACCCCTTTTTAAGCAGATTGCGCGCACGGAGGAGTGTGATATTTGACATAATTAAAGTGCGTATAGAGGAGTGCAGAAAAATAAAATGTATGAATAATATGTGTTACAAATAAATTAGATTAAACAAAATAAAATAAATCATCTCTAAGCAATTTATGTGTATTATTTACTAATTTGTGCACTCATTCGTTTGTTTACGTTCAAACTCAAAGTACATTGTTGAAAAAAGAAAATTGTGCAGCAGCAATGAGAATTGACTTACTCTCGCGTATTTATTATTAACGATTTATTCTTCTTCTTCTTCTTCTTCGGCTTTCCCCCACTTATTGGTTTGCCGTCTTCAGTTTCCATTTATCTCTATCAATCCAATCTCCCTCTTCCAAATTCCTATCATCCATTATAGTTCTGACGTAGGTTTTCCATTTTCATCTTGGTCTGCCACGTTTATTTCTTCCAGGGGGTGACCATTGGTATATATTTTTTGGCCATCTTTCATTTTCCATTCTTTGTACATGGCCATACCATTTAAGCGTTTGATTTTCAATCCTCTTAACAACCGATGTGGTGACATTCATTTCTCTCCAAAGGAATTCATTTCTTATTTTATCCTGTCTTGTTTTTTGGAGGCTTCTTCTAAAATAATCAAACTCTACTGTTCTAATTTTATTTTTTTTGTACTTCCATCAAAGACCAAGTTTCACTTCCATATGACAAAATATTCTGTATTATGCTCTTACAAATTTTCATTTTAGTTTCCTTTGTGATATTTTTGTTCCAAATTATTCCATGTAATGTAGTTGCATTTTTTGCCATTCCAATTTTAGTCTGTACATCTCTCGCACAGGTACCTAAACTTGTAATTATTGACCCAAGATATTTAAAAAATTCACATTTTTTTTTTATTTTTCCTGTTTCGATTATGAGGTCATCAACATCCTTTCCCAAACATATATATTCTGTTTTCTGTAAATTTATATTCAGTCCCCATTTTTTTATATTCTTCCATTAGTTTCTTTATCATATATTTCATATCATCTTCATCCCCTTCAAAAATTATTTGATCATCTGAAAACAACAATGAATGCAGTACTTTTCCTCCTATAGGAATACCCATTTCAGAACATTTTTTATACCATAAGTTAAGAGCCTGGTCTAAATAAATGTTAAAAAGAATTGGTGACAAACTGCATCCCTGCTTAAGGCCTTTATTCACTGTGAATTCCTCTGTTAAATTATTCTGTATTTTTACTTTAGCTTTTGTATTACTATAGATCCTCCTAACAATATTAATCCATTTATCACTTATATTCATATTTTTCATTGCTGTCCATAACAATTGTCGAGGTACACTATCATATGCCATCTCTAAATCAATAAAGGTCATATGTAGTTCTTTATTTTTTGCTAGGATTTTCTCTTGTAATTGTCTAATACAGAAAATATTATCAATACATGATCTTCCACTCCGGAATCCACATTGTTCTTCTCTTATGATATCTTTTTATCTCCTTAAGTTTAAAATTTATAATTTTACTAAAAATCCTAGCTGTTGAAGGTAAAACGCTTATATCTATATAATTGGAACACAGTTTTTTATCGCCTTTTTTTAAAAATAGGAGTAATATACGATAAATTCCAGTCTTCTGGGATATCGTCTCCAATTTCAATTTTATAAAATAGTTTTGTTAAAAATATTACTAAAATATTTCCTCCATGTTTTAGGAGTTCCGTCTGAATATTTCCTGGTCCTGGAGCTCTCCCATTTTTTGCCTCTTTCAAAGCTCTTTTAACTTCATCTTCTGTTATCTCTGGAGTGCCAAATTTATATTCTACATCCGTATCTTGAAGTTAAAACTCATTTCTATTTTCTTGAAGTATACCTTTATAACGTTGCATCCATTCTGATGGCCTTATCAACTGAATATTTATCTTCCTTCTTTCTTTCTGATTTCCTGATTTATTATTAATGGTTTAAAAAATGAGTACATTTTATTATGTAAATTTAAATTAAACCCTGTCTAATCTTGGTTTCAGTAGTTTCATCACATTTTTTTACATTTACATATTTGCATCTACTTCCATTATGTCTCGACATAGAATATTGACGGGTCGGAATGAGAGATAAAGCAGAAGGGATATACAGGGTGTATCAAAAAGGATGGCGCAAACTTATATGGTTGAAAGTACACGATAATAGAAGAACCAATGTCCCAGTAAATATTGGTCCGCAAACGAGCCGTTTGCGAGATAATTACGAATGTATGGTTACAAGCCGCCACTGACGTCATTGTTTATAACATCGTACGGTTTACTCATTGCGCACTTGAAGCCATTCTATGCTCTTTGTTTACAAAACTGAACATTGCTGAAAGGTGAAGTTGTAATCAAACCATACACGCAGAACGTACAGGACGGATACAATACACAGTCTCAAAAGGTAACAGTCTCGTCTGAGGAGTGCCATGTCTGCTGTTTTGTAGTTACAATGGAACCTTACAGTAACGAAGAGTATACGGTTATGCATTTAATGTACGGTAGGGCTAATGGCAATGCACGGGAGGCTGCACGCTTGTATCAAGAAACATATCCTGATCGCAGACACCCCGAAAGTCGTACAAGGGTTGATCAGCGCCTGAGAGAAAATGGGAGTTTGCACATGGCAAAGCAATAGGTAGGCCTGCTCGCATTACGCCTGAGGTAGAGGATATGGTGTTGCAAGCAGTACAGCTCTCTCCAGGATCCTCGACGAGAAGAATTTCCACATAAGTGCCTGCACTAAGCCACAGTAGTGTATGGAGAATTTTACAGCGTAATTTTCTGTACCCTTATCGCCTCCAACGAGTTCAATGTCTCAATGATGCAGACTTTGTTCCTAGAGTGAAGTTTTGTCAGTGGATGCAACAAGAGACTATAGTCAACCCTCGTTTTGCATGTAACACTTTATTTACAGACGAAGCAGGATTCACACGCGATGGTGTTTTTAATTATCATAACACATTTTTGGTGTGAAATAAACTCACATGCTGATCATGAGTCACCACATCAGCACCGTTTCTCACTGAATGTGTGGTTAGGGGTACTAGGTGTTCATCTCATTGGACCACACATTCTTCCACGAAAACTTTATGGACGGAGGTACCTTAGGTTTCTGCGGCGTCATCTTCCAGGATTGCTTGAGGATTTTCCCTTCAGCAACCTCGGAGTTTGTGGTACATGCATGATGGAGCTCCGGCACATTTTGCTGCTGCTGTGAGACGGCATCTAAGCAGATACGGCCAAAGATGGATAGGCCGAGGCGGATCTGTACCTTGGCCTCCAAGATCACCTGATATAAATTCCTTGGATTTTTGTGTCTGGGGTCACCACAAAAGCGAAGTGTACAGCACACCCGTTAACGCGGTTGAAGAACTGGAGCAGAGAGTTGTACATGCTTGTCAATAATTCAGAAACGATCCAGGAGTTTTCGAACGAATTCGACATTCATTGCAGAGACGAGCATAGTATTGCATCCAGATGCAAGGAAGACACTTCGAACACCTCCTTTAATAGGTAACCATAAGTGAAGTGAACTGTGAAATGTGAACTAAATGAGATGAAAAATCAATAGTAAAGTCTAAATTCAAATTAATTTGTACTAACTGGGACGATGTTTACAATGAAGTCAGTGGCGGCTTGTAACTATAGATTCGTGGTTATCTCGCAAACGGCTCGTTTAAGGACCCATGGTTACTGGGACATTTTTGCTTCTATTATCGTGTACTTTCAACCGTATAAGTTTGCGCCATCCTTTTTGATACACCCTGTATGTTCCCGTACACATAATAATAGGCCAAATGCAAATTTAAATAGTAAAAATAGTATATAAATGTCAGATGACGCGTTATTGCTTTTTTTAAATATGGCTAAGCTAAACCACATATTTCCTATCGTTCGTATTTTTAAAACAAATCGAAAATTAATGCATAATGACGTATTTGTGACAAACGTAAGAATTTAATGAATTGTGGTCGCATTTCGACCGCTGGCCGACCACTAGTATGATTAAACGGGTGTGATTCTAGTTGCGAAGATATGATTTCGCTAGATTGTGAAATATGCAATGGTTTGTAAATGTTAAATATTAAAACACGTATTCAAGATATTTAATAAATATATAATATATTATTATTAAAGGATGTTTTCATGAATTTGCTTGAAGATCCTTAGTTTATCATGACAAAATCATATATGTATTTTCCCTCTTCCTTAAATCAATCGCGTGGTTTGCTGGTTTATTCACGTGCCCAACGTTACACGGGCAATGTAGAGACACGACCTATCGGGATGGGATTTTGAATTATGGATCGTATAACACTATCTTGATTACACAAGAATATTAATTAATTACTATTGGGCTATTTATTATTATTATTATTATTATTATTATTATTATTATTATTATTATTATTATTATTATATTTAAGTTTCCTGGGAAGTTTTCTCTCATCTCCAAGACAGTTTCACGAAACTTGAAGGCTGAAATAATATTAATAATAAAACAACTCAGGATACTCAACTGAAGTTTTATAAAGTCATGACCGTTCCTACTATTCTGTATGACAGTGAAAATTAGACTTTGACTTGTACAGAGAAGCAGCGGAGATGAGATTTTTAAGGCCAACGGCAGGCTACACTCTTATGGACCAGAAAAGACGTTCTGAGATAAGAGATCAATTTAATATTTTTAAATTGTGGGATAAAATTGACAAACTAAGACAAAATTGGTACGAGCCCCTACTAAGAATGCCAGATGATAGACCTCCTAAAATTATTTTAAACTATAGACCGACAGGATATAGACGACAATGAAGACCATTTGCTAGATGGAAAGACTAAATCTCTTGAAGTCGGAACGGGCCAGAGCGCCTAAGCCTTGATGTTGATGATTATTTTTTACCGTTAACCCTTAAATTGGCAAAGCTCTAATTTCTCATTAACATTCTGCGTCGTCGACTTTCGGACTCTCTGCTTGTCGACGGCACGGTTTACGATGTTCTGCTCTAGGGAGACCACACCTAAAATTTTACTTTAACTAATGTCATCACGGCTAAACACCTATGCCGCTAAATATGCGAGGGCTAAGACATTTAAACCCTTAAATGATAGCCACTAGTGATTTGCCGCCAAGGAGCTACATCTGGTTCTAGTATGCGGCACAGTGGGCGACGCTGGACATTGCCATCACTAGTTAATTAGTTTTCTCAGGTCAGTCATTAGAATGTGACGGACCGCACTGAAAATGATATCAAACATAACTATTATTATTGGGTATATTGTGTAGTTTGACACTCATTGTGGTAATTTCTAGTCGTTTGTTTTCTTCTGTTCTATTAAAAACTAGTTAATACCCAGCGTGCGCTGCTACGCCTAAATAAATGAAAATCAATGTGCTTTTATGTTTAGTTGAATAAGTAAAAGGAAAAATAATTATAAATGTATATTTTTTAGATAACCCATGCTGATTACCCGGCGTTGTCCGGGAATCTAGTTATCCCGATCTTCTTGACATAAATGAGCTGAAATGCGAAAATTAATGTTTTATTTTATTATTATTGATTTCATACATCTCAATGATGGATAAATCATATTTGAAGAGAAAAATTATACGCTCAGACCGGGACCTGAACTCGGGACCCTTGGTTCTCTAGACCAAGTGCTCTACCAACTGAGCTACCTGAGCAAGTACCGATCTAAACGCAAATCCTTCTCTATATACATTGTAATTCCCGTCCACCAAATGCTATGAAGCCATGCTTCTATCTTGCAACTGGCGGCTCCTTTATTAAGAAGACATATTTGGGAATTATACATTACAGCCAGTACGGCTTTATCCATGTTATTATTATTGATTTCATACATCTCAATGATGGGATAAATCATATTTGAAGAGAAAAATTATACGCTCAGACCGGGACCTGAACTCGGGACCCTTGGTTCTCTAGACCAAGTGCTCTACCAACTGAGCTACCTGAGCAAGTACCGATCTAAACGCAAATCCTTCTCCATATACATTGTAATTCCCGTCCACCAAATGCTATGAAGCCATGCTTCTATCTTGCAACTGGCGGCTCCTTTATTAAGAAGACATATTTGGGAATTATACATTACAGCCAGTACGGCTTTATCCATGTTATTATTATTGATTTCATACATCTCAATGATGGATAAATCATATTTGAAGAGAAAAATTATACGCTCAGACCGGGACCTGAACTCGGGACCCTTGGTTCTCTAGACCAAGTGCTCTACCAACTGAGCTACCTGAGCAAGTACCGATCTAAACGCAAATCCTTCTCTATATACATTGTAATTCCCGTCCACCAAATGCTATGAAGCCATGCTTCTATCTTGCAACTGGCGGCTCCTTATTAAGAAGACATATTTGGGAATTATACATTACAGCCAGTACGGCTTTATCCATGTTATTATTATTGATTTCATACATCTCAATGATGGATAAATCATATTTGAAGAGAAAAATTATACGCTCAGACCGGGACCTGAACTCGGGACCCTTGGTTCTCTAGACCAAGTGCTCTACCAACTGAGCTACCTGAGCAAGTACCGATCTAAACGCAAATCCTTCTCTATATACATTGTAATTCCCGTCCACCAAATGCTATAAAGGAGCCGCCAGTTGCAAGATAGAAGCATGGCTTCATAGCATTTGGTGGACGGGAATTACAATGTATATAGAGAAGGATTTGCGTTTAGATCGGTACTTGCTCAGGTAGCTCAGTTGGTAGAGCACTTGGTCTAGAGAACCAAGGGTCCCGAGTTCAGGTCCCGGTCTGAGCGTATAATTTTTCTCTTCAAATATGATTTATCCATCATTGAGATGTATGAAATCAATAATAATAACATGGATAAAGCCGTACTGGCTGTAATGTATAATTCCCAAATATGTCTTCTTAATAAAGGAGCCGCCAGTTGCAAGATAGAAGCATGGCTTCATAGCATTTGGTGGACGGGAATTACAATGTATATAGAGAAGGATTTGCGTTTAGATCGGTATTTGCTCAGGTAGCTCAGTTGGTAGAGCACTTGGTCTAGAGAACCAAGGGTCCCGAGTTCAGGTCCCGGTCTGAGCGTATAATTTTTCTCTTCAAATATAATTTATGTTTTATGTTTGGTTAAATAAGTAAAAGGAAAATGTATATCGTAATTATTTTTAGATATACCGTACTATTTACCCGGCGTTGTCAGGGAATCTACTCATCCAGATCTTCTTGGCATAAATGAGCTGAAAGATAAAAATTAATATACTTCTTATGATTAGTCGAATAAGTATAATGAAAAATAAGTGTAAATGTATATCGTCATTATTTTCAGATTCCCCGTGCTGATTACCCGGTGTTGCCGGGAATCTACTTATCTCAATCTTCCTGACATAAATGAGCTAAAAGACAAACTTCGTTATTGTGAGTTATCTATAAAAGAATACCTGCCATGTGCTGTTATGCTTGCACAGCAATCTACATACTTGTCTCGATCTTCTAGGCATCAATGAATGGCAAAAATGGTTATTGTGAGTTATCCGTAAGAGATAAATATATGCTGTCGCAGACTTTTGTTTGTAGAGCTTTTTGAGGTATTCAATTCTGTGTACATTAATTTAGAGAATTTGTTATGGTGTAGGCAGCGTAAGCCATTTAAGCGTCCAAAGAGGTACTTTTTTCAAGTTTTCCACTACAAAGGGCGATGTTTAAGGGTGTAGGCGTTGCGTATCACAACTCTCTTATAGTCTGTGTTAATCCCGGGAATCACCTGAACATTTTACAAAAAACCCCATCACAATCGGATCAACGGTATGGCCGCGCATAAAGTACGAACAAACAAACATTCATTTTTATATATTAGATATTGAAGAAAATAGACCAATTGATGTATCCTATAGGATACATTGCCAATTTTAGGGTTAAACGAATATTTTTACCGCATTTACTTATTATACTGGGATCAGATATGGGACGATTTGGAAATATTTCCTTAAATACACGCTTGATATAGATACCAGTTCGAGCAAACACAAAAAAAAAAAGAAATCGAATTATAACTTGAAAACTCAAACATGTCTTGACTGAATAAAGAGAAAGTATGAACAGCCTAGCGTTGTAACTATCAGATCTGGAACCTCTTAAAATATTTGGCTAAGTTAACGTACCCTTGTATATGTGCATGGCATCCCAACGCATAGGTAGACGGTACAAACAGCGAATCACGTAAAAAAATCCCTATATTATTATTTATGTATTCTATCTTCGATTGATTTGAATTTGGATTTCGTTTCCAGTGTATCTATTTACGATGCACGTTTGCGCAGGTCAAAATATGAATGAACCTGTACAGTCTTGTCTTTCTGTGCTTTAGCATGGTATTGTATAAAATTTCCTTACATTCAGCTTGACTAATATCGCTACATATAAGTTAGAGGTTCCTATGACAGTTCAAAGAGAATACTGAAACAGATTTTAAAAAGTAACTGCCACAAAAAAAAAACTACATTTCTGAATTCAGTATGAAAAAATGCTCTAGATTTACTAATCAGATTTCTTCTGAAGAAAACCTTGTCGTCCAGCGTTATTAGCCCGTAAAGTACTAGAACAATGTTTGACCATCTTGTCATATTCGCCTTATGTAGTAAGACTGAATTGAGTATCGTGTCTTACTCGTAAATGTTCGTGCCGTCTCGGAGGTAGCACTCATTCGGGGCGATTCTCCATGCCCTTGAGTGATCAAAAAGTATGTGTATGATCCAGAGATGAAAATCCTCTTCTGATAAGAAGTGCGAGGCACGCAAAATTACCTACAAATAGAGAGGATCAACTAAGGAAATAAAAGAAAGAAACTTTGGAAAAACTGCACTTAAACTTGCGTGAAATATTTTCAAAGTCCTATATAACAACAGTGCGCATGCATCCGAATTTATAGAGCCAGCGATAACCTACAATCGATCCACAAATCGATTATATCCTCGATTACTATCCGTCGCTATGAAGTTTAAATGGCCAATCTTTGTAATAAATCCCCAAGTCTACGTTATAAAAATATATTAATACTATTAAAATTAACTAACTTTTATTACAAATGGGTGTACACTCACTTATCACTACCTAATGCCGCGGACCAACCAGCGATAACCCAAAACAGCGATAGAAAAATCTTATACTAAGTAAAATACTCTGTGGAGAAAATAGCAGTTAGCATCACAATATTGTTTAACAGTGTCATAATATTGTGATTTGCGTACTTAAATAAATACTTCGAAAATGTCTAATAATGTTATAAAAATTGTTCGAAAAAGTTTAAAATATTACATAATGTTAGTAAATACAGAAGAAGAGTTATAGTTTACAACAATAAATTGAAAAATTAAGCGTAAGTATAAGTGCAGTTGAGCCGAAACGTTTATTGTCTTTACAAAACTGTTTTTTAATTGAAGTCTGATGCTAATTTAATTTTGAATATAATTTATATTACACATCAATTCCAAACTTCATCAAACTCATTTGAATTTACGGTACTGCAGGTACGTTATGGTTAATATTGATTACATTTGTTTATATGCGCTGAATTGAGTTTACGTTCAAATCAGGAAACTCAATGCCTTCTGTGCTAAATAAAAAAATCGCAGTTACATTACTTCAACTCAGAGCCGCTCAAACTTATTTGTATCGCGGACCAAATGGAAGAAACATGAAGTTGACGCGGGTCATAGTCCTTACTATAGATGTTATGGATTATTATTATTATTATTATTATTATTATTATTATTATTATTATTATTATTATTATTATTATTATCATTATTACAGTATTATTTAGCAGCTTTCACAATGTTTCCCAACATCTCCATGCGCCCAATTAATCTACTATCATTCTCCTCCACTTCTCTTTGCAATTCAAACCTTCATCGTTCAATCCTTTTTTCTCTCTTGCTGTTAAAAAAACATCAATCCACTTTTTTTTTTGCTTTCCTCTTCTACTTCTTCTTCTTCTACTAAGTGGAACTCATTATAGTGTTATTCTCGGAAATCTATCTTCAGACATTCTTTTTACATAACCATGCTATTTTATTCATCATCATCATCATCATAGTCCACCGTTGTGGTCTCAAGGTAGCGTGCTGCCTTGTCACGCAGCGGGCCCGGGTTCGATCCCCGGTCGGGACAGTTTTTCTGGGTGAGGATTTTTATCGGTGTTTTTATTCACCTGTAAGACAAATGTCAGGAAAACTTTAAGGCCCAAACTGTCCCCGAAATCATACGGCCATCATCATCATCCTTATCATTACCATCATCATCATCAACCTTCACCGGTGTGGAAAGCAACGGGAAGCTACCACACCTACAATTCCCAAGTAAAGCTGCAAAGCATAGCATGAGAATGATATGATTGCAGTGAAAGACCTGCCCTCGGGCAGAATTACTATGAATGGATGGATCATCATCATTTTCATGGTAGGCCGTCGGCCTGTTCCGCTCTCAGGATTCATCTTCCCATCGTCTTCTAGGACGTCCCTCATTTCTATAGCCTTGAGGTTGGTACAGTGCTTGTTTTGTTAGCCTAGAAGAGTCCATTGTTAAAATATGTTCATGCCATTTTTGTTTATAGTTTTGTATTTTTTTCATTTAGATTAAACATTTTGGGTTTTTGCCTAATTGTTTCACTAGGAATGTGGACTCTTAGAATATACTATTTTATTGTTTGTAACTATTATTAATATTTTTATAAGCGTGTGTTAATTTGCTACTTTCTTGTTATGTCGTTATAACATATTTCACAAGTTCTCGTTCCACTGCTGATATTATAGGCCTACCCTTAGCTTATTTTAATCTATTGGAATGCTACAGGCCTACAGAGGCCGCATAGAAATTAATGGAGGGCCATATCCGGCCCGCGGGCTGTAGTTTGGTTGTCTCAACTTTAACTGATTTCAGAATTCCGGCAAACACACTAGAACCATTTCAAAACTAATTCCCAAACGCCGTGTCGTTTAACCCCTAAGGAGTATTCATATAAAATTAATTCAATGGAAGATACGCATGCTAGAAATGGTTACCCAGTCAGGTTTTAGTAGGTTTTAAGCGATGAAAAGAAAAGTTAGTGAGTTAACTGTTCAAAATTATGTCACTGCTATTACATTCTTCTATTTGCTTTAATAACTGTTGTGAATGTATTGTTACTCTCAATTCTGAAAGTAACTAGAAAAATGTCAAGGAATGAAAGGCTAGTAATTCTGTATACAATATATTTTAGAAAAAGATTTTATATATTCACCTCTGAAGGCTAAAACATTCCTAGTGATTGTAATATTTAATTCGTAGAGAATGACATAATGAAAGAGTTTGTTTCTAGGATATATATATATATATATATATATATATATTGTATGTATTAGCTATGAAAAATCGTGACGAAAAATAAACGATTAGTGGAGTAAAATAAATATAGAACAATGGACGAAGTCTACATGTGAATAAGTGTATGTTGTATTCAATTTATGTGAACATTCTCAGATAACATTTTCGTTAGTTCTGTACATTGGCTTGTCGTACTTCATACATTTTCAGTATCGCTTAATATTTGTGTCTGAGACCGTGTTCAGAAATAAAAATACGATTCTGAGCGTGTAACAATGGCAAGTTCAAGTTGTATATCTAGACCAGACATGTCATAGTTCAGAGCTCCAAGTTCCGTTCGGAGCGCGGTACTAACTCTGGAGCATGTATTTGTATCCCCTTCCTAATTCTCCGGCGTTACCTGTACGAGAGCCTACCATTGTCACGAACGCTTATAACAGGAGGAATCGAAATATAAAACAACGCACAAACAGGAGTGAAGCATTTATTAAAGAATATTATTAACTGGTTTGCAGTATTTTAATCTGCAATATTTAGAACAAAACATTCAGAACCAACAGGCCTATACGTACAAACAAAACAAAAGATAAGAATAGTTTAATATGTTCATGTATTTTTATACCGTTTTAACAAACGTGATTTAATATTTCTTGTTACAGGAAAAAAATAAGTGGATATATTTATTGCTCCTACTGTAGGAAAATAAATCACCTCTTTTCAGGGTGCTACTTCTCGGGCATTCTTACACGACACTTGACTTTTTTTTTATTTTACTAATTTAACATTAAAAATATAAAATTATTACCTGATAAACCAGTCATCCTTAAATAAATAAAGTTCTGTTTGAAAACTTCGTCAAGTAGTTAAAAATATGAAGGCCTTTCAAAACCATGTTTCATCTTCTGCATTTCAACTGGTACTAATATTATTGTATAAGTTGTAGAACGGGTTCAGGTATGCGGGCGTGTTCTTGTTCAGCAAGTCTGTATTCTAATAATAATAATAATAATAATAATAATAATAATAATAATAATAATAATAATAATAATAATAATATTAGGTTTATTTTACCTGGCAGAGTTAAGGCCTTAAGGCCTTGTCTGCCACTCAACCAGGTTTTTAAAAAATACAAAATATAAAAAGAATTAGTCGTACTACATAAACAATTACATGTTATAAAACAATACAATACAATCAATATTTATAATCTATTTTGATTTACTCTACATTTAACGAGTTAAATATATAATATGTACAAGATATACAAAAAAACGAGAAAAAATTATTATTGACATAGTATAAATTTAAATAAATAAAGAGAAATTAATTATTAGACAACAGGTAATTGTATAAGCGTGACTTAAAGGCGCCAAGTGTGCGGAAACCCCTGATATCTTGAGGAAGGAAATGCCAGTAGCGGGCAGAGGCTACTGTGAAGGAAGTAGAATAAGAGGAAGTGCTATGAAGAGGAATTGTTAGCAGACTGTCATCTTGTGACCTAGTGTCAATGTTGTGGTAAGAGGATAACTTCTCAAATCTGGACGCCAGGTAAATAGGAATGTAGGAATTCAGAAGCTTGAAAAGTAGTGAAAGAGAGTGCAATTTACGTCTGTCAGTAAGACGGAGCCAAGAGAGGTTGTTAAAGTGTTCGGAAATATGGTCATAACGGCGGATATTGAAAATCAATCGAACGCAATCATTATGAACATGCTGCAATCTTTGCGACAAGTCATGGTTTAGATCATTATATATAATGTCACAATAATCGAAGTGTGGCAACACAAGATTCGGCACAAGGATTTGTTTTAACGAAACTGGGAGAAAATTATTTAAACGTCTAATATAATGTAAGATGGAGAAAGTCTTTTTACATATGTGTTTCACTTGTAATGTTGAGTGATTCCGGGTTATGTGGCCGTGGTCCATAGTTGGTGTTGATACCAGCCTGCATTCAACTGTTTCACTTGTGTTTGCCAGGTTAAATTTGCGTCTAGATGTAGTCCAAGATCTATTACTGAAGAAGAATAAGGGATAATTATATTATTTATAGTAATTTTTGGAAGTGTAGATATGTCAAAAGTTGTAAGCAGTCTTTGTTCTCCCGTTAGAATTACTTGTGACGTGTTAGTATTTAGATTTAGACCGATACTTGAAGACCAGTTAAAGATGGATGTGAGATCTTCATTCATTTTCGTCAAGCTGTTATAGAGAGAATGAGGAGGTGAATGTAGGTAAATTTGAAGATCATCAGCATAGAGGTGATAACGGCAGTGCTTTAGTACAGTTGGTAAGTCATTTATATAGATTGAGAAAAGAAGAGGCCCGAGAATACTGCCCTGGGGGACTCTCGCCTGCACGTTGCGCCAAGACGAAGATCTAGAGTTTAGTGAAACATATTGTTGACGACCGTGCAGGTATGAGTCGAACCAGGATACAGCGCTGTCAGACAAGTGTATTCTCAGCTTGTTTTAAAATTTCTATGTCTTCTAGGATGTTAATCTTGTTGTTGTTATTCTCCCTGTGTAATATTGACATAGTATTATCGATTTTGTCGAACTGATGACTCGTTTCTAGTATATGTTTGGAAAAACTTGATTTTTTTCGTTATTAACAGATTTTTGAAAATGTTCAGTGTATCTTGTGTTAAAAGGTCTTATTGTTCTACCGATGAAAACTTGTCGTAATTGTTGCATTATAGTTTATAATTGCCTTTATTTTAGTATTTATTTGTTACTTCAAGTTTGTTTGATACGATGTTGTTGAGTTTGTTATTAGTTTTAAATTCGATTTTTTTATTTAATTTTAGGAAGTTATATTTTGAGGTTATTTTAATTATATTATTTTTGGTCTGGACATCTTACCTCAATATTAGTGTTGATTTGTTCTTGGACATGTTTCAAAACAATTCTGGGAAAGCTGACGATAAAACAGAATTGTTTTGAAACATGTCCAAGAACAAATCAACATTAATATTGAGGTAAGATGTCCAGACCAAAAATAATATAATTCGATTTTTATGTTTTTGTCTTGATTCTCCATCGAATTAGCCAATTTAACCATTTCAAAATTGGGAGAGGTATTCGGTGCCAAACAAATACGAAGGCGTGATTCTTGAAAATCCTCCATGCTGACGTATATGTTTGACTATTGAAACTGAACCAAGTCACCAGGTCCATTGGAGCGCTCCGGGAGCATATCGGAGCGCACCGTCTAACAGAGCTCGTGTTTTACATCGCTGATCTAGACGAAGCTATGTGAATAACCCAAACAATGTTTGCATCTGTGTGTGTTATGTAAAACGCTAGCAAAAGAGAGGCAATAGTCGGTTTCATCAAGAGTTTGTACCTAGCGTATTTTAAGATGAAATTAGGAAATCAAAACAAAAATTTCGCTCCGCATGCAGTGTGTAAAATTTGTTCCGAAAATTTAAGACAGTGATATAACGGGGACCGTTCATCTTTGTCATTTGGCGTTCCTGTGATTTGAAGGGAACAACAAAAATTATTATTACGATTGTTATTTTTGTTTGTGCAAAATATCGTAGTTTAATAAGAAAAAACAAGGAGGCCATTACGTATCCAAATCTGCCATCAGCAAATTAGACCTATAGCACATGGGCCAGATATTACAATATTATATTACTACCAAAAAACATTATGATATCCTTCCACCTCCAGCACAAATTTCAATTTGTGTCTAGAATCAAAAGATAACAATCCACGTCCTGCCAATCTTTTAAAATTCAACAATATGGTACGAGATTTGGGTCTTATAAAAGAAAAAAATAATAATTTTTTAGGATCGGGATTGAAAGAAGACAAACTTTCAGCTCTTGGTACAACTTTTTATTGGTACTGACATCGTGAAGAAACATTTTAAAAGTATTTCCTAACGGAGGTGTACTGTTGTGATATCCCTGGCATGATTGGTCGCCTAGGAATAGTTCATGAACACGCAGATTGCCATCTACGTATTGACTCTAGCAAAAGAAGCCTGAAGGACGTTCTTCTACATAATGGGAATAAATTGGATTCAGTTCCAGTAGTTCAGTCAGTATATATGAAAGAAACACACACAAACATGTGTTTATTCTAGAAAAAGTAAAGTATAATGAACACAAGCGGTACGTGTGCTGTGACCTTAAGGTGTGCGCAATTTTGTTAGGGCTACAAGGAGAGTACACGAAATTTCTAGGATTAATGAAGCAATTTTTTAAAGCTTTGGAGACAAATGGTCCTTGTTAACAATATAATGCTAAAAGTGTCCGTTATTTTCGGAGGCATAAATGAAGGAAGACGTTTTTCATAACCCCACATATTCGCAAACTTATTAGGGATGCTACTTTTATAAACTGCATGTCTGAAATGGAATTACAAGCTTGGAAATCGTACAAGGACATTATCGATACGTTTGTGGGCAATGTTAAAGGTGATCAATATGAGAAAATTGTAAAACCATGCTCGAAAATTTCAGAGCACTGTGAAGTAATAAGAGCTTGAAGTTACACTTCCTCCACTCAGCTCTTCAACATGTACCAGAGAATTTAGGAGCACTAAAGTCAAGAACATGGTGAGAGGTTCCAGCAAGACATAAAAGAGATGAAAACGAGGTACCAGGTTCGATTGAATGTCTCCATGATTACCGACTAATCTTAGTGGTTGGTAAGAGAAACTCTTCGGCAGGACCATAAACGCCAATCAACTCACCGTTCATTTCTTGCTAAGCAGATTATAAAATAGAGATCTTAAGTTATGTTAGTAGTTCATTTATTTTAAACTGTTTTAAATATACAATCGATATTGTATCAAGCCTCTATAGTTTTTATATCAATTAAAAATATTATGGCTATTATATACAATTCAATACCTAAGTATTAAATATTTAATTCCAACGTCGCAAAAAAAAAAGTATGTGATACGAAAAAACTTAACATATTTGAATTCAGACCAAAATTAGGTTTAGAGAGCTGTTAAATCCAGTGCGCAGTATAATACATTAATTAATTCGCAGGCCTATGTTGTTGTTATTATTATTACTATTACTATTAATATTACTATTACTATTACTATTAATATTACTACTACTATTACTATTGATTGCTATTACTATTACTGTTATTATTATTATTATTATTATTATTATTATTATTATTATTATTATTATTATTATTATTATTATTATTATTATTATTATTATTTCCTCCAAATTTATGGCTAATTTCGCTAAAAGAATGTTGGATAGAATTTTATTTAATACAAAAAGTAAGAAATGACACGACAATTATTACATTCTTTTGTCACTTCTTTATGGTTTGGAATTGTACTGTGAAATGCATAGCCTAGGATAATTCTGTTAACCTGAAGAATTCCTTGCCACGTCTTGAATTCAACTCGCATGGGATTTGACTTACGTCAGGAGAATTGTGAATTTCTACTTCCACCGTGATCGTTTCTAGAATATCTGTTTCCGCTTTCAGTAAAAATATTATCTCTGTACACAGAAGATTTACAGAGACTCTTGTCATCCCAATATCTTTCGAATAAACGTTAAACTGAATATGTATAAAACTGTTAATCTTCGAGTTATACGGACTCTTACTTTAAGAGAGGAGAAAAGATTACGGGTATTTGAAAATAAAGTTCGTGGACCAAAGAGAGAAGAACAGAGAGGTCAATGGAGATGACTACGTAACTGTGAGCTACGTGAATTTTATGGTAAATCAAATGTAATAAAACCAGTTAAGTATCATGCATTCCAATTGTAGGACAAGTGGCACGATGGGGGAATGGAAGAGGGACGTGGAAACTCCTTGTAGTAAAACCAGAGGGAAAGCGCCAGTTGGTAGGCTAAAAATGAGGTGCAAGAATAACATTAATCATGATTCGAGGAAGATAAATTATACAGACGGTGATTGGAATATGTTATCTCAGAGTAGGACTGTGTGGAGATATGCGCACGGCCATGAATATAGGGATTCGATAATTCCAGTGAGTCAATGTTCCATCTGCTTTATATTGTGGTAATTGTACCATAATTATTTTACTATAAAACTCTGTGATTGTATTAGGTTTATATTATCATAAATTAGTTTGCCGGTGGTGTACAATGTACAAGTATTCCGATATTATGTTAAAGAATAAGAATTTAATATCTTGTTTTAAATCGTTAATATCTTTGTATGTGTCCCAAATTTTTTCATCTTTTTATTGTTCTCTTAAATTGGTCTATTTTAGCTTTCAACAAATCATATTTGTTATTTCTGAACCTTATAAATATTCAATGTTGTGAAAGTTTTCTGAATAATATTCTTAAAACGTTGACTACTTCCATAACATGGTTTGTGCAATTTTGTTCGCTTTATTTTATTTGTTAATACAACGCATTTCTAATCAAGTCATGTCTTGGTTGTACAATTTTTTGTTCTCTCTTGCTTTTGTTTTGATATTATCATCCTTTATTGATATAAGTTATATTACTCTAACTCCTTTTTTGAACGACGAATATTTCTCTTATAATCGTGACGTAATCAATTTGATTGTGTGTGTAACATCCGTTGAAGTTCAGGTGTATTTATTTATGAGTATCGAGATGAATATAGCGTTTTTAATTATGAGATTTTCTTATTAACAGAATATCATTATTGTTACTCTCTTAATTCAACCTTTCACTCCCTATTGTTGACATTAATATCCTCAATTTCTACATTCCTAAATGAATTTCCATTCGGAAAACTGGAAATTGGTTAACTACTTCTCTATAAAAGTTAACACGTTTATATTTCGAAGGAGTATTCAAACATTCACAACAATTGACTTTAGGATTTTAACTGCTGATCTAACTTTATTGTGAATAAGAACGCCTACTTCCTAATTTCTCACTAACAGGCCTACCGGAATCCGATCCCTGTCACAGAAAGAATTTACATGTGCACGGATTTCGACTATGGTCTTTCCAATAGCTTAGCCACTGCGTTAAGTTCTAGGCACCGGCCGTTTATTGCGGTGGAGCACTGAAACGTTATACCAATAGTTCAGTTTATGATCATTCTCGTCCTTTTTTCAGACTTATGAAGAGAAAAACTTATCTTTGACGTTCCAAAAGGAATCATGATTTAATTATATACCAATATTTTATTATTAAATTATTAGAAATGATTTTAATTATTTATGCTAATACTGTTGACGCAATCATGCGTCTTCCCATTTATATATTTTTATGTTATTTTTACAAGTATGTGAAACTATTGTATATTATAGTTTTGTCATGCACGCAAATTAGGCGTCTACAAGTCTGGCCTCATTCATTAAATATAACGGAATACTTAGACCTGGCTTGGTTCCCCCTTCCTTCTACATGTTTTCACCGCGTGGTCAGACTCATCACTTCTTGTCTAGCTATGTGCCGGTTAGGACTACCTACCCGCCAGGAATCCATAGACACCCTTCGATATCAAAGCCTAGTGTAATCATACACAATCAACGCACCTTCGGGACCCCAATTCGACTTATAGGGCCCACAATACCAGTCGTTTTGGTTCAAACCCGATTTTATTATTGTTATTAGATTCGTGTTCAGTAAACTGTGACGCTAACACACACACGTATATTACAAGTGCTAATCACATTCAAGTTCAAACACGTTCTCATCATATCCGAGTTCGACCACGTGCCCAGCACATCCAAGGTGAACAAATTATGAGTACAAGGCAGAAGCTACAAGTTTTAAAGCGTTTAAATATATAGGGTGATTCACGAATGATGTTTCGTCTCATTATACGAAAACTATGGATATTAGTGTGGAACAAATTATGGAAACATGTGAATGGTTGATGTGTCTCTATGCGGAGATGCTCAGCACATTTTGATATTTATTCGTCTTCAAGCTATGGCGTCGTGCTTCGTTATTTTAAATAGATTATGACACATTTCTTTATTTCGTTCGAAATTTCCTTGAAAAATAAATTCATTGTCGTTGGAATGAGGTTTATATCTTTATTGATTATCGTGTAACAGAAGTGTGAAAGTTGAGATCTGCTACTGCTACCGCTACCGGCTAGTATTAGCGCCAAGTCCGAATGTTGCATCTTTCATTCACGGTCTCGGCGAATTGGTATAACCGTTAACCTTGTGAACTACGTTCTAGATACTGTATTCTTTCAAGTTTTTATTTACGAGTCGTGTTAACGTAAGTAGGAGGAGACGTAAGACAGAATGTAAACAAATAACAAGAGTAAAACAGCGTATCATACAAACACGTACAGTACATCGGTACAATGTCTTCCTGTTGAGTTGTTCATATTATCTTGCTGATTTCACGTGTTTGTTTAGCAGAAGGAAACATTGTACAGTACAATCAGTCACGAAGACGGTATACCAGTACAGTAGTTTCAGAACGGCGAGAGAAGTAGAGCAGAAGTGAGTCATAGGTGGGGATATTTGGTCGGAGACGTTGCAGGTGTCCTGTCCGTGGTTTATCGCGAAAATGAGCGCACTACTAGGTAAAGACTAACACAACACTCCTCGAAGTATAGCAGTGACTCGTCTGGCCTACAGCGCATCTTTCTGAGCGGTAGCATGTGATTGTTTATAAGCTGTACACATCTATTGTATCTTCCTCCTGTATGCATACATGTTTGAATTTGATTTAGTGGAAATGAGCTATACAAGAAATGATAAAGTAGACATGCTGCTTATTTTGGGCGAATGTCACTATAATAAAGAAGAAGAGAGCAGAGTGTATGCACTGCGCTATCCTGACAGACGGCATCCTGTACCAGTGACGTTTCGAAGGACAGAACAAAACTTGAGAAATGGAATTATCGACAGGAAACCTTACGTAAGACGTGCAGTTGCTACTAGTGCAGCAAATATTGTGTTTGTGTTGGGGGCTGTAAGTACCCGTGATATTGCTGCAGTGGCGGTTATCAGTCTGTGTGGCGCATATTACATAAATATGTGTTCCACCCATATCACATATCCTTAGCCCAAGAACTGCATGGACCTGATTTCAATCGTAGATTGCAGTTTTGTGAGTGGATTCAAACACTTGGTATCGAAGATCTGTTACAATTCATACTGTTTTCAGGTGAAGTTACTTTTACCAATCGTGGTGAGGTAAACCGCCATAACATTCATTATAGGGCAGCGGAAAATCCTCACAGGGTGCGACATGTTGCTTATCAACAAAAGTGGTCAGTGAATGTGTGGTGCGGGATTCTAGGTAACTATATGAAAGGGCCGTATTTCGTGGGCGGAAATGTAACAGGACGAAAATATGCACTTTTTCTGCGACGCCATTTACCTCAACTACTGGAAGAAGAAGTTTTATATATCCGGCAGACGGTGTGGTTCCAGCAAGGTAGTCAGCCCGCCCATTCCAGTAACGTAGCAGTTCGTGTACTTAACAGGACTTTCCCTAATAAATGGATCGGTAGGAGAGGTCCTCATGACTGTCCACCAAGATCACCCGATCTAACCCTATTGGATTAATTCTTATGGGGATATGTAAAATGACGCGTTTATGCCACGGAACCAACCACTCGTGACGATATGCAACATCAAATCAGGGAAGCATGCCAGTCTATTTCGGTTCACCAACTAGTCCTCGTAAGAAAATTCTTTTGGAAGCGTATTCGAGAATGTGTAACAATAACGGTGGCACTTTTGACATCTACTTGGTGATGAGACACCTGTTCCTGTAGTAACAAAGTAAAGTATTTTTAAACAGGAAGTCTATACATTGGTACACATCCCATGTGTAAAGCGGTCTGCGTCTGCTAATTCAACATCCTGTAGGAAGTGTTCTAATATGGCCTAACCAATTATTCTAATTGTATTGTAAATCCAATATATAGATCTTTCGTGCCGTCAAAAATAAAATAGAAGGTTGAATTTAAAATAACAGTGGTCAATGTTCTATCTTTTCTATAAATGTACAGAAAACTTTCCTAAGTATCTCCGCATACTCACAACATTATGAGATTAATACTTCAAGTATCAAACTCATGATAATCCATCCATAGTAATTCGGCCCGAAGGCAGGTCCTTCAATGTAATCATAGCATTTTCATGCTATGCTTGCAGCTTTATTAGGGAATTGTAGGTGTGGTAGCTTCCCGTTGCTTTCCACACCGGTGAAGGATGGTGATGATGATGATAATGATAAGGATGATGATGATGATGATGATGATGGCTATATGATTTCGGGGACCGTTTGGGCCTTAAAGTTTTCCTGACATTTGTCTTACAGGTGAGGAAAAACCCCGATAAAAACCTCACCCAGAAAAACTGCACCGACCGGGGATCGAAACCGGGCCCGTTTCGTGACAAAGCAGCATGCTACCTCGAGACCACAACGGTGGACACTCATGATAAAATATATGGTTTTCACATAACAATAGCAAACACAATTCGTGAATCACTTTGTACGTTCTTCGTTATTGAAGTGATCCTCCTTTATTTTATTATTTTCTTTCGTCCAAATTATTCATACATCCCTTTTCGGCCTAAATTACTACCCCTAGTATCGTGTGTGTCCACCTGAGCTACCAGAGCTGAGAATCATCTTAGAACACGCGATAAATGCCGTAATATGATTTCCAAGGGCCAATATGACATACCATCGTCAAAGAACTGGACAGTAAATACTTATCTACAGAAGGAGAAGCAAAGCTACTGAATGTACCCCTACTCAGTTATTTCATGTTTAATTCAAGTAAGACTTCAAGAGATGTACTGTTATATGTACTCACTTGAGGCACACCTTATGGCGGGTAAAGCTTACATGTACTGAGTCCGCTTGTTTACTTACGTGCTATGTAAGTATCTGCCGTGTCTCGATCACGTGACCTGATCTTGGCTTTCGCCCACACTTTTCAAAGCTATAGAAAATATATCACAAATTATAGGACGGAGATAGGAAAATGCCTAGTCTGGTCATTATCATTTTCCTACTCCACAGAATAAGTATAATTTATTATCAGTTTGTCCATCTAACATCTTGAACACTTACAAAATCTAATCTATATCATTCCGATTCACTGTTTATTGATCTTAATGCCTCTGTCTTAAACAGAAACCTGATATTCCTATTATCAAATCACATGTCAATTGATTTTGTTTATGTCAACGACATCATACCACTGTATTCATCTCATTCCGAGACCTTATTGAATGTTTATGAATGAACGTATTTTTACTTCCAATCAGGAGAGTCACTTCAGGTATGTCCACAAATGCTCATCCAATATATTAACAGCTATCCTTCATTCTCAAGGTCTAGTCTTCGATCCACAATCTTGGACGTGCCTTCCAGTGTAGACAAAAACAAATTTATATGCCCAGATATTCACTAAACACAAAAATAACATTTTAGTTGCTATACTTCCGCTTGAAAAATTGTTTAATAACAGGACATTTATATCTAAAATTCTCCTGTGAAAAAGTGTTGATAATTTATGTGTTCTAGGGAACATTATTTAGGGGTGGATGTATGGTATTTAACAACGAGGACTGTTGTACAGCAGACCAACAAACACAGTATAGGCCTACCTCTGATATATCCATCCATCCATAGTAATTCTGCCGGAGGGCAGGTCCTTCACTGCAATCATAGCATTTTCATGCTATGCTTGCAGCTTTACTAGGGAATTGTAGGTGTGGTAGCTTCCCGTTGCTTTCCACACCGGTGAAGGATGATGATGATGGCCATATGATTTCAGGGACTGTTTGGGCCTTAACGTTTTCCTGACATTTGTCTTACAGGTGAGGAAAAACGCCGATAAAAACCTCACCCAGAAAAACTGTCCCGAACCGGGGATCGAACCCAGGCCCGCTGCGTGAGAAAGTAGCAGGCTATCTCGAGACCACAGCGGTGATATATAACTGTCAAATTAATACTGATAAAATTCCGAAAACCATGTGTTCTTTATATCAAAACAAAGAAAAACTATCACCGAATAACTTCTAATTTTGTAGTTAAAGTTCTTATTCACCTCTATAGGCCTGTAGCCCATATATAACAAACTAATATAACAATAAATGACCGAATATATTCAAACATATAAGAATAATACTTAAATACATAAACAAGTTTTCAATATGTTTGTCTGTCTGTCTGTCCTTTATGGAATCAAACATTACTTCACCGATTTGAATATTTTCCCCCATCATTTAGAGAATTTTTCTGGGACAATTAATGTATATAACATATTACCCTACTTATTATAGGGCCGGGATAAATAAAAGGGTATTTGCACTAAACATGCAGCTTTTTGGACGCTTAAATGGCCTACTCTGCCTAAACCAAAACTAATATCCCAAATTAATGTACACAGAATTGAATATCTCAAAAAGTTCTACAAAAAAGTATGGGATAGCATATGCCTATTTTTTACACAATAACCATTTATGTCTTTCAGCTCTTTGATGCCAAGAACATCGGGATGAATGGATTCTCGGGCAACACCGGGTAATCAGCACGAGTTATCTAAAAATAATTACGATATATATTTTTTACTTATTCAACTAAACAAAAAAGGAACATATATCATTTTAGGCATAGCAGCTGACGCACGGTATTAGCTAGTAATGAAATAAAGATCAGTTAAAATTTCAACAAACCTCTCAATAATTTTCACACTATTTTCCAAATATAGACTTATTTGATGTAGACTATCAGTGATGCATTGACTGAGTTGATAGACAATCCAGGTTGTTGATGAAAAACACTTCAAAGGATAGCTTTATTGCATGTTACCTACTGTGATACATGTGTTCTCGTTGGAACACGCTTGGATTGTATGCTTTTGGCCTTTGATATAACCTCGTCACCTTTATGACAGACACCGCAATTTTCTATTATCATAACTAAATTACTAACTGATGGCATGTTCAAAGGATTTACATTGTACCCGATCTCGCCTTAATTTTATCATATCTAAATCCCATCCCTAAAACGGCGGCTATATTAAAAGGTTCTTCAGAAAATTAAAACTGCCAATTTACACTTGTTAGGATATGGAAAAGATAATATCCATTAGGGTTCAGATTTTACATGAAAGAGGCATAAAGAAGACAAAAAGCACAAATCATAAAAAAATGACAGAATATTATAAAAATACCGACAATTATAAATGTAATATTTCTCTCGAATATCATAATTCCCTTTCTAATAAAATCTTGGATAACAATAAACTATTCATCAGTAACTAACAAATAATAGAGGTACCCTGCCATATAAGATATATATATAAAAAAAATAGAGAAACCTTTCTTTATCTTACTTATATCCACGAATATCTTCAATATAACATAGATATAAAGGTATATAAGTATAAATCTCAACGGCAAAATTAGAGGAATGAATTCCTCATATTTGGAGAAGAATAAAAAAAGGTCTAAGGCAACATGGATCCGGAAATGTTGTTTATTAAGGTGCTGTATCTAACACTGGTAGTCAGTCCGGAAAAGTATAATTACAGGCTTATTCGAATTTTTATGAATGTTAGTAAACCACTGAAATCAGACAAAATTCTTCCCTTCTCAGCACACTGAAAACATACTTATTTCCATCACATTGTAAAACCACAGACAAACAGATCAGATACGGACATGTTTTTATGTAACTATTGTAACCAGAGTCTCGCATTGTTGTCTGAATTTCTAGATATATCGTCATGTACTAACGTTCATAAAAGTTCGAATAACTCTGTAATTATACATTTCTTCTCTCGATATGAGGAATTCATTCCTGAAATTTTTGCCGCTGAGTTTTGTTACACCCTATATATATATATATATATATATATATATATATATATATATATATCCAGAGTTCCTTCTTTGTATTATGTGTATGAATACATTGTGTATATATATATATATATATATATATATAACTCGGGTTCAAATCCCTACTCAGGCATTTACCTTTTTCTTTTCATGTCATATACATTTACGTGGATCTTTTACATGTGACGAGAAACTTTTTCTAAGTTCCAACCATACACCATGCGCATGCTCCAACAAAAGCGGCGCGATTTACACTATGTAATCACGGGATGCAGCCACCATATACATTATACACGATATTTAAAGAACCTAAAAGCAAACCTAACGCAATTTATGTACTCTAACCTGTGAAAGACCAACCTGAAAGCTAACATAACGAAATTTAAGCACTTTAACCTGTGAAAGAATGCAACGCCAAAAAAATGCTAAGTTCTGAAATTCTGAAGTATATGAAGTTAATCAGTTTATACTCTTTGTTGGCTGCACTGGTACATGTCTTTGTTGGCTGTTAAAATCAATATGCCTGCCACGTCTTCATGCCACGTATGCAGTTCAATATCGTAGAAAAATGTATTCAAATAATTGTGAAAAAAATGTAAAAATAATTGTAAATGGTGGGAAATATTTTGAAAAATGAAACCCTAAGAACAACATTTGACAGGGGTTTATGAATTAATTAAAAAAATCACATCACATGTTGTAAAATTTGTATATACATATACATATATATATATATATATATATATATATATATATATATATATATATATATACAGAGTATAACATTACCTCGCCGACAAAATAATAGGGATGATAGGCCATACAGAGAGGAACATTACACGCTTTATATTAGCTTGACCTGTATCTATATAACGGAATCATTCAACGCGATTTTCACCCACTTGAAATTATTGTGGACTTATCAACTTCTTACTCAATCGTTGTAAGAGCTCAATTGGTAGAGCGTGTATTGTAGTGGTATATAATTTCAATAATCCATTGGTAGCTGGTTCAAATCCGGCTGGGAGGATTTTTTCTTAGTATAGTATTACTTTTAGCTCATACTACAATAGTATCGAATCTAAAGATATTTACATTGTTATCTTATTCTGTAAAATATTAAAACTAAAAAATTAATAATAGCTTAAAAAACTAAAACAACACGCTTTATTAGAAAACCTAACTAAAAAAATAATAGTTTAAAAATCTAAAACAACACGCTTTATTAGAAAACCAAACTAAAAAACAAAAAATAAATAATAGTTTTAAAAAACTAAAACAACACGCTTTATTAGAAAACCGAACTAAAAAATGAAAAATAATTTTAATTTTCATAGTGGAATGCAGGCTTTCACGGCCGGTAATCATGAAATAAAAGATTCCGGGCTATGTGGCCGTGGTCTATAATGGCGTTTCTTCCAGACGTTTCTCCCTCAACTGCGGAGGGCATCTTCAGTGGCGAGCGCTTACAGCTGTTGTTTCCCTGTCGTAGACTCGACTGCGAAAATTTTAATTTTCATCACACTTGGGATAAAATTAATGTGGCCAACAAAAAAATAATCTCCAACACATTTAGAATAAAACTAGAGTTATCTACAAAAAAATAATTTTACCGTCAAAAGCGTGGTGTGCTCTATATAAATTAATATATTTTATAATAAACAGATATTGGTAAAAGTAAAGTCTCTAAGAAGAAAATGTAAAAGTCATAAAAAGCACCCCACGCTTTTGATGGTATTTTTTTTGTAGATAATTCTAGTTTTATTCTAAATGCGTTGAAGATTATTTTTTTGTTGACCACATTAATTTTATCCCAAGCGTTTTGGAAATTAAAATTATTTTTAATTTTTTAGTTCGGTTTTCTAATAAAGCATGTTGTTTAGTTTTTAAAACTATTATTTATTTTTTTGTGAAGGAACATATAATCGAAATACGTCGTTTATGAGTTATGCTCAGATGAAGGTGTTCACCAGTAAGGATCAGAATTGAATACAAACAATTGTACACATACAATTTTATTGACAAATACGTGATTTTACAATAAACGTTCAAACAGTTGACCCTGTGCATGTTTGATATCGTCACAGCAACGATCGGCCAGCTCGGCCGAGCATGACAGAATCCTTTTTGACGTCATCAAAACACTTATTGTAAAAACATGTGTTTTTCAATGACATTATATGTGTACAATTTTTTGTATTGAATTCCGACCCTTACGGGTGAACACCTTTACCTGCGCATAACTCATAAATGACGTGTTTGCGACTATATGTTCCTTCACAAAAAATTATCCTCTCTGCATGGCCTTTCATCCCTACCATTTTGTCGGTGAGGACCTGTTTCACTCACATATATATATATATATATATATATATATATATACTTATGTATGTTTATGGAGGGGAGAGAGAGACTATATACTACATATGTATCCTTGTATGTATAGGCCTGTGTATACCTTGGTTAAGGAAGCGTATAACTATTCAATTAGAAAGAGGAAACATATTTTTAAACTTGTCTCTTCTGCACAACTTTCCCTTGCCCATGTTAAATAAGAGCATATATTTTCAGGTTCTAAATCAGAATCAATTTTTGCCATTGTATTTCAGTAATAAAAATTATAAAATTATTTTGGATAGTTGGTCCTATCGTACTATACTATAGATAGACAAAGACAGGTAGACATGTATGTAAACAGATTGATCATATATACATATATATATATATATATATATATATATATATGGGTAGCCAGATAGAGAGTTGACAGAAATCACTAATGTATTGGCAATATCCAATTCGGAGATTCTTTGCCGCGCTGACAGAAGCTCTCCAATTCCCCTATTCTTATCTAATGATTTCCAAGAACTCCCAAAAAATGTACCTGCCTCCAATCTTGGTTAATATTATTTTCCCACATTATTCTTGGCATACCAACTCACCGCTTTTTTTTCGCTTACCAACAAGAAGACAGAAATCAACAAAATATTTAAGATGATTTCATTTCATACCGTCCAATTTAACTACCTTAAGATTTCAAAATAGGGGAAAATTGAACATTATATTAGGTCTACTGCAGGTCATAACTCTCATAAATATGAATAAACCGTACAACATTTTTGGGTCTACAGTTGGACAAACAAGGAAACCCCAATAAAAATGATTTATATATAATATATCATTTATAGCATCAATAATAATTATTTCACTATATTGTAACATTAGTATAATAATTTTGTCATGTTACAAAATTAATAGAGTTATGCAATATTTTGTATTTAATTTTGGCACCGATGAGTACTGATTAAACCGGCCTTCATTTGTTTCTTTGTTACAAATAATGTTAAAAGTGGCTAAATATTGTTATGAGCTAATTACGATGGAATGAAACTATTGAAAATGTTCTCATGGAAAATGTTTTTGAAAAAACTTACAGGCCTTTACTGATCCTATCTAATAGACACCTAAAACGACCATAACAAAATGTGTATGTATATATGTGTATGTATGTACGTATATATAGTATGTATATGTGTGTCTGTGTCCGATAAATCTCTACCGGCCGCAATTTTTGTTTCATCGGAACCATATTTGGTACATATTAATTTATTATAAAAAAGTAAGGTCCAGTTCGTTAACAAGTACAATAAAATCGGTAGGTGTAGGAGTTCACCTGAAATGAAAATATAAAAATCGCTCAGTATATGCTATTAAATAAACCGAAGAAACTATTTTCCAAAAATCAGTGAAATCCGACCATTAGAAGTAGGAGTTTACTTAAAATCCAAAATTAAAATTGACTCTAGCAACCGCCGCCATCTTTGGTTCATCACAATACATGCCATACAATTTTTTAAAATAAGCATTAAATTGGCAGTGTATCCTATTTGTATATTACTTTAATTTAATCAATATTTTAAATAATAGAATGGAAGGATAAATCGGTAAATATTATTTAAATTGGCGTCAACTTATACAACAATACGCAAATAAGTAATAACTTAGTCTACGATTATGCATAATTTGTTTTCCCTGCAGTTCGGCATCAGAAATGAAGTTTCAACAATTTAAAAAGAGTTTAAGAAGAGAAATTCAAATTCCGTTAGCAAATAATTTGAAACCATAACTTAGACTTGCTGATTAATTCGCTTAGTTCACGCAATTCCTACATGACGGATTTTTATTTTAACTTTAAGAGATCTAATATCTTCAACATTAAACATGATCCAATTAATTTTGAGTATATTTTAGGAGTTAATTTTTGTACAGTTCTGTTGTTGATTATAACAATTATTGTAGAGGTACTCTAATTGAATAAGTAGGTGCATGTAATTTTTTAATAATGATATTCTACATAATAAGAAACAGAGTTATATATATATTAGGAAGGATCTTAAGTGTTTAAGAATCCGATTTTAAATTCCGGCTTCAGGTACTTTTGGATATAAATATCTTATATCATCAGTAAAAACTTAAATAAAATAAAATGCGATAAGAACAATAAATTATTAAATATATATAATTATTGTTTTGTTTAGTTTCTAGATTCCTGATTTTTATGTAATAAAAGATAAGATTCCAATACAGATAATCTATACACCGTGTCCCATTCAAACCTCCCACATTTTAATTAATCATAACTCTTAAAGTATACAGAATTATGAAATAAGGTTGGTATTAAATGAAAGAGAAACTCACAGAATAGTTTTCATTGTTGCAGTTAAATCATGTCACATGTTGGACAATAATGACATAAAACAAAATGGCGAGCATAAACTGTTTTATGGTATACAGAAACGATGTCAATAATTACAGTGCAAAGAAATTACCGGAGAGAATATGGAGGAAATGTACCTGATGGGAAGACCTTTAAGGCATGGTTTGAGAATTTTCTGGCGACTGGAAGCGTTAAATAAGAATCAGGAGGTGCTCGTACACGTGTTTCAGAAGAAATGGTGCACATATAGAGGTGTTTTAATGTGTGGCAATGAAAATTCTTTCAGTTTATGTTTCGTTTAATACCAACCTCATTTCATAATTCCGCATACGTACTTCGTTAGTTATGATTAATTGAAACGTGGGAGGTTTGAATGGGACATCCTGTATCTTGCTAGCCGTCGAGAAGAGCGGACGTGTTTTTGTTATAGTGGCTGAAGTGTGCAGGGGACAAAGCATTATGGAAGAAGTTAGAAAGCTGATTGAAACATTGTCAACTGAAGTGAAAGAGGGGTTTGAAAAGTGCAACGTGGGTGAAAAAATTCGTGATATTGAGACGAACATGCATCGGATGGAGGACAGATTGAAATGGCTGGAATCTAAATTAGACTATCTCGAAAACCAGAGTCGCCGTAATAATATTGTGATATATGGTGTGCATGAAGAAGACAGAGAAAGCTGGGAGGAAACTGAACATATAGTTAAAAGAGTAGTGGCGCAAATCGGGATTGATTTGGTGGACAGTGATATTGAAAGAGCGCACAGAGTAGGTCGTTGGAATAGTGGAAAGAGACCGATTGTATGCAAATTATCACACTACAAAATAAAATGTTGGATCCTTAGAGACAGTAAATATCTTAAAGGGACCGGTATCAATATTGCCGAAGACTTTAGTGAGAAGGTGCGCCGCGAAAGAGACTTTCTTAAGCGACACATGCTCGAGGCGAGGAGGCAGGGCTGCCATGCAATCATGCAATTTAATAAATTGATTATAAATGGACGAATCTGGAGCAGGGAAAAACTACAAAATATGGACAACTCTGAAAATGAATTTGAAGAGGTCATTGACAGCGAGTCCCCAAAACATACAGGGGACGCTTCAACAGCAGGTGGTCTCCTTACAGCAGAGGAGGGAGAAAATTCTACACGAGAGAAAGAGAGAGGGACCACTACCTTAATAACTCCCAGGAATCCAATAAACATACAGCAAAAAACGGCCGAACGCAAACAGCATACCCCACCTCTAAGAGGTGAACGACCGGCGGACACAAGAACTCCAACAAGAAAATCACTAAGACTTCTGAATCTACCCGCAGAAAAGGAACTATTGAGAGGGGGAAGTTCGAAAAATACAGGTAAGACTAATGACAAGGGAACACAATAGGGTTTGTTGACAGTCGGTTCATGGAATATCGAAGGGTTAAAACAAAAACTTTCAATGGACAGATGTGTAGAGTTTATTGAGACTTTTGATATATTAGCTCTAGGAGAAACATGGTTAAAAGCTAATGAATGCGTAAATCTATGTAATATGAAAGGTTATTTTAAGGGTAATCAAAAGAGAGGAAAGAGAGGTAGATATCCAGGCGGTGTTGCCATTTTATATAAAGCTAACTTAGACCCATATATTAAAAAGGTAAATATTACTTTAAAAGAGGCAATTTGTATATATTACCATACAGAAAGAGCAGAAATGTGTCTGTTGTCTATTTATCGCCAACCACTAAATTCCAGGTATGCCAATCCAAATTTTTTCGTTGAATTGTCTGACTCGTTGGCAGAAATAAAAGATAGGTTTCCGGAAGCGGGAATAATAATTTTAGGGGACTTTAACTGTAGGATTGGGGAGGAAAATATCACTATAAAATCGGATGATAATGAAACACGAGGTGAGGGTAGGAGAAGCAAAGATAAGATTTTAAATTCAGAAGGAAACCAATTGTTAGCTTTTTGCGATGCATTTGAACTTGAAATTCTGAATGGGAAATATGGGGAAGATAAAAATGGAGAACTGACATTTATTAATAAAAATGGAAGTAGCGTAATCGATTATTCAATATGCACACAAGACATGATTCCAGTCCTAAGTAATTTCTGTATAGTTTCCAGAATCGAATCACACCACTTCCCAAACAAACTTATTTTAAATATGAAAGGTATTAGTGAGACAGTTAATGATGAGGTGGCAACAATATTGCGGCCAATTATCCGTTTCAGGTGGATCGAGGATCTGAGAGAAGAATTTAACAGGAGTTTGGAAACGCTAATACAGGATCTGCAATTAAATGATCTTAGCGGGGAGGAAATTATTAAAACTTTGACAGAATGTTTTCAAAAAGCAGGGGAAAAATTCAAGGTTAAATACGCAATGAACCAGAAGGACAAAGGGTGGTACAATAATGCATGTAGAAAGAAGAAGAAATTTGTCGAAAGTAGTCTTTTAAAGTTTAGAAAAGAAAGCACAGATGAAAGCAGAAAAAATTATGCGCAAGAGAGAAAGGAATATAAAGACTTATTGGCAGAAACAAAACTAGCATGGCAAAATAAGAAATCCGAAGAAATGAGAGTCGCGACTGAAAGTGGGAACATTGCGGACATATGGAAAGCGATAAGGGAACTCAAAGTAAAGTCCATAAATCGGACAAGAATAACGCCCGGGGAATGGAGAAGTTACTTTGATAGGGTGCTGGGAAATGAGAGGTTAAGATATAATCAAGGAAATATAGTTGAGATCCCTGACCCAATTCATATTCAATTACTGGATCAGGATATTTCGAAAAATGAAGTGGTTTCTTCCATTAAATGTTTAAAGAATGGTAAAGCACCTGGAATTGATGGAATACCAGGGGAATTCTTGAAAAATATGATATCATCCAATAAATTATTAGACGTTTTGAAAACTGCGTTCAACAAACTTTTTAATGGAGGAGATTATCCGGAAGCCTGGGCGACAGGTGTCATCCAACCGCTATACAAAGGGAAAGGTGGGGCACAGATACCAGAAAGTTATAGGGGAATTTGTCTCTTGTCAGTGTTCGGAAAAATATATTGTAAAGTACTTTACGAACGAATCAGACAATGGGCTAAAGAGAACAATAGGCTCTCAAAATATCAGGCAGGTTTTAGAGAAGGGTACTCCACGGTGGACAACCTATTTGTTCTGAGAACATTAATTGATGACAATCTGAAAATGAAGGGGGGTAAATTATTTTGTGCATTCATTGATTTTAAGATGGCATTTGATACTGTGGACCGAAGCGCACTTTGGGAAAAATTAAATCGGAAAGGATTGTCTCATAAAATGATACATGCTTTAATGTCAATTTATAAATATGTTAAATTTTGTATAAAAGTAGACCAAGGGCACATTACAGAGAGCAGTGAAGCCAATCGGGGAGTGAGACAAGGTTGCATTTTATCACCAATGCTATTTAATCTATTCGTTGATGATATTGTAGACGTAATGCTAGAAGGAGAAATTGAGGCTCCGGAGATAGGAAATGTTAGAATCCCAGTCCTGTTGTATGCAGATGATTTAATTATCTGTTCCAAGACAATCAAGGGATTGCAAAGAGGTCTTGACCTACTGGAAATATACTGTAGGAATTGGGGATTGACTGTAAATGTTAGTAAGACAAAAACAATGACCTTTAAAAATGGGACGGTTTATGGTAGAACAGAGGAATGGAAATACAGAGATCAAGTTCTTCAAAACGTGAAACATTTTGAATATCTTGGTACGACGTTGAAAATGAACGGAAAGTGGAAAAAACACATTGATATAGCATTATTTAAAGGGAGGGGACAACTTAACAGTGTACTCGGTATTCTGGGTCGAGTGCCTGATATTCCAGTCAGCACATTAGAAAAAATGTATGGAGCTATGGTCAGGCCAGTCATGCACTATAGTAGTGAGATTTGGGGTTTCCAAAGAACGGAAATACTAAATAAGGTATATACGCATTTTCTAAAGTATATTACAGGACTTAGTAAGGCCGTTTCTAACTGTGGAATTTTATATGAATTCGGGTCATTCCAGGACGATATTAACTGTAAAATTCGTGTACTCAAATACTGGTTGCGAGTAATCCAAGGTGAACAAACAATGCTTAGAGCAATTTGCTACGACCACCAAATTAAAAACATAGATGTTAAATTTTGGGCAGACGAGGTTAGGAGAGAACTCCAAAAGATTGGGATGGGCTGGATATGGGAAAAAGGGACTGAAAATCGCAAGAACGTGTGGAGAAAAATAAGGAGGAGGTACTTAGATGTAAACCAACAAGATACCTTCGCCGAATGTACAGGAAAACGCTCACTGTGTTTACAAAGAGACCTAAAACACGTCTGGGGAAAAGAATCGTATATACTCAACCTAGGATTTAAGGAGAGATCAGGGCTTGCTTGGTTTAGGCTAGGGGCATGGAAATTTCTAAAAATTAGCGACGATCACGATATGCGAATATGTCCAATGTGCGGGAACTTTGAAGATGAGATACATATATTAGGAAAATGTAATGATTTAGAATATTGGAGACGTCAGTTATTACCGGAAAGATTTCTAAATTCAAATCGGAAAAGATTGGCATGCTACGAGTTATTGGTAAATCCAGAAAATTGGATAAACCTCGGTAAATTTCTGGACAAAACGCGAAAAATAAGGACAACACTCATTCATGAATAAATATATGTTATCAAAATGCAATACCATTAATTATTAACAATTATATATAAATTAATTAGTGTATAATGCTGTTGTGTTATTATTTAATTGTAATATTAATGTGTTTTCTTTATGTAATTGTAATGTTAATGTTTTTAGTGTATAATGCTATTGTGTTATTACTTAATTGTAATATTATTGTGTTTTCTTTATGTAATTGTAATGTTAATGTTATTAGTGTATAATGCTATTGTGTTATTATTTAATTGTTTTCTATTATGTATTGTGTTTTCTTTATGTAATTGTAATGTTAATGCTATTGTGTTATTACTTAATTGTGTTATTATTGTGTTGTAATTTATTAATGTTTTTCTTTATGTAATTGTAATGTTATTGCTATTGTGTGTTATTACTTAATTGTAATATTATTGTGTTTTCTTTATGTAATTGTAATGTTAATGTTTTTAGTGTATAATGCTATTGTGTTATTATTTAATTGTAATATTTTTTATTGTGTTTTCTTTATGTAATTGTAATGTTATTGCTGTTTTTGTTTATTTTTTCTTTACACTAGTACCAATTATTACTTTATTGTAACGGACTGTCAATAGCAGGTACGGCTTACTGCCCGTGCGACCCATATTTGTAAATAATATTGTAAATATCTTAATTTTTGTCTAATAAAGTCCTACTACTACTACTACTTTGTGTAGCGAATGTAACAAAATTAATAATTTATGCAGACTGTACTTACTCCGAAAAACATAAAATTTAATTTCACGAAGGAAATTTTATCGAAGCAAGTAAATAGTTAAAATAAAGTACTTTCAAGAAGAAAATGGTTATCCCGGAAACTGATTTCGTATTTCCTAATCTCAAAAATATGCAATTAAGTAGATGAATGCTATTGCATTATGCACTAGACTATGTAGAAGAGACTGAAATTTCCAATACATTCAGTGGAATTTTCAATTGACCCAATTGTTGCAGACACATTGAATTTCTTAGGGATGAATATCGCTATGTTCTCCAAGATTAAACTTGCATATTGTACAGTTTTAGGAAGCCAACAAGTATTATAAATCCATTATATCAAATATATTACATTGATTTTAACTGCAAAACAATTCTCATAAAGTAGGTAATTAGCTGGTAAAATTTTATAATCATCTCACTTATTTGCAGAATAATTTCTTTAAAAGTACAACATAACAAATTTTTCTTTGGAGTTTACCTTAATTAACCAGTATTTCTTTACTTTTTTTGCCACGTTGATTAAGGCAATTTACTGGGATTCCGGAATATAATGTTCGATTCCCGGCACAGTTAGAATTTTTATAACTGGTCGGAACCTTCTGGAGACATCATGGCCCGGTGTGCCGAGTCTCTAACAGAAATAAGTACTGAACTACGTATATTCCGGGGTAAAAACGGCCGTCACGCAGAAATATAACATGATATATCGTGCCAGTTATTCAGAAAGTTGGAAGTCTTAACCTTCTACTCTCAAAAACTCTGTAAATAGTATCATTTTATCTTTATCTCACCAAAATAACTATCTCTGGCGATAGCATTTCGAGTCTCACATTGGGAGGTTATGAGTACCTACCAATTTAATTGACGCTTTTACTAGTTTTCATTAATTTTTAAAGTATATAATAGGTTAAAATTCCATAATACTATTTCACAGTTTTATTTAAAAAAATAATCTGAGAACTCCCCCAGAAAATATAGACAAACAAAACTGTGGAAATAAATTCCTCAATAAATACACCTTAAGATCTTAAAAGCGGTATGAACTAAAATGCTAAGGCCTCTATAAGTAGGGAGAAAATAAAAAAATGTATATATATATATATATGTATATACACACATTTATTTGGAGATTTCCTTTATTTAGCTGCTAAACAATATTTTATATTAACAATTATGTTTATAAGTTAATGGATTAAGACAAAATCCAAGACAAAATATTATGTAATCAAAACCTCCAGTATAATTCAGCGTTAGTCTGAAATTAAAATTCTATCCTGAAATGAACATAATTTAGATATAACTTAATCCTCTCGTATTATGAATATTCAAACCTTTAATATGATTTGTTATAAACAATAAGCGTTATAAAGTTTTACAATGTCTATAAAATTGACTATTCATCTATACATGACTAGTAATTGAATCAGTGATTTCGAAAAGGGACCATCTCTAAGTTTCCTGAAATTCACTTATATCATTATTCCATGTTAAGATACCTACTTCCATCATTTCCGTGTGACAATACATCAACTACACTATTCCTTTACCACTTTCTGACTTTATTCAGTAGCAATTTCAGATTCAATACCATATCATGAACAAGATGAATCTGTGTTTTTTTCCTCTCCTGTAAAATGTGATCAACTTGTTAGCAATGCACAACCTTACATTGTTTATATTACAGAAGGGTCGCTCGATAGGTAAGCAGTCATGTGATACGCTCTATCCTATCCCCCCGACCGCTCTATTACAGTCAATATCAGCACAAGTAAGTCATCGGTATTGCGGAACAAATGCCGCTCTCTAATTATTATACTTTTATCCCCAACAACTTTCTGAAAAAAAAGGTTCTACAGCAGGCCCGTTAATCTGTGAAAAGACGCCCCTTATTCAACCCCACCCCTCCCATTCAACCCTACGTAGGATAGGCTACTCACCTATCAGTTGTGTTGTTTCATGGGAGTTCATCTGTACGCAGATGGGAGGGACCGCCATTTCACACCTACAGTCAGATTCAACCCAGGAAGTTACTGTGTGTTTAGAATAGAGAACTGGGTTGCCATTTTAACAGCATTTTCTTGAGAGAAATCCTTATATAAAAATGAAGATTGCATCACAGCCGGTACATAGTGCAAGTTGGAGCTGTCCAAGCCACCCCCCACTTAAAGAAAAAAAAATATCACTTGTCACTGAGCTCGTTATAGATCTGTACTACCCTAAGTGAAAGTGTCGACTCTCATATTTACTATAAAACTAGTTTGCATATTATAAAAGAAAAACTATGCTTTTTTTAAATATATAGTACATAGAGTTGGAGAAAGTACTGCTAACCTTCCCGCTCCACTCCTCCTTAACAAACAAATATCGTTATTATTAGTTTGGCAGCATCTTTCCTTTGTAGGTAGGGGGACAATGGCATAGCCCCTAAGGTCTGTAGTACTTCCTGGGTTGAATTACATTGTAGTCACCACTTATTAACAGACCTGTTCTACAGTAATAAATTGAAAATGATAAAATATTTTCTCAAAACAATAGTAACATGTATTATGATGCGAGTGTGGTAAATAAGATTTACGAAAGCGGGAAGATAGAATATACGATACTTTTTTTTTATTTCACAATGTTTTAATAAAATTATCACATTTGCATTTAATACTACTTTATGACGATTAGTTTTCATATAAACATATTTTAAGGGTATTTATATAAATTGGATTATAATAATAACAAGAATTAATCGTTATCTCAGTCACAAAATTAATTTATTAAGTCGACATTTCAATCTCCTTGTGTGAGATCATTAACAAGACATGATTGTTTATATACCATCACCAAGACAATAATTTTTTTAACAAATTTAAAATACCAATTTATGAATGATTAAAAATATTTTAACAAGGAATAATATATTTCACACCATTCATTTAAATATTTTAGTTTATTCAATACTTTATTATGTTTTTTTATATAGACCATTTTCTGTTATTAACCTTTTTTGGTAATTATTTTCTTTGTGTAAAATTTGTAGGTCATTCCATTTCATTTCATGATTTTAATTAATTCTGTGTTCACTGATTACTGAAATTTCTACACCTGGTGTACTGTTGTTCTTTGTATGTTGGATTATAATTGGATATTATAGTACATATTTAAAGCTAAATTATTTATACTTGTTGCTATGACAACATTATTGTATACATAAGTATGTTGTCCGTGCAATCAATAGTTATTTATATTAACACATTGACTATCTTAAATTTTTAATTTAGTGATTTGGGTTTTTATTGACTATGTATTATACAATAGTTAATTACGTTATAACAATTACAAGGGTTAAAAGTGAGGTTCATGGATGAATTGATGTATCTAATCTACTACGGTCCGAAGTATAACTACAGGTGGGAAATTTTTGAAATGTGTTAATAAAAGATATTCACTCTTTTCAATGTACATAAATTTCAGATTTCAATTTTCCAATTTTTTTAATTATATTTTTATTAAATAAACATTAACATGCTCTATATATCTCTAGTAACAAGGGTCGCGAGTTAAAATTCGGCTCGGCTCTATGAAATTGTAGCATGGAAAAATACAAGGGATTTTCAGGAAGGAAATTTAAACCGTGGGTCCCGAGTCTCAAATTTTTCGAGTTCGTAGAAGAACCGCAAGCCTAAATTAGAACCTGAGCAAAATTCTTCTTCTTTTTCTTCTTCGGCTTTCCCCCATTTATAAGTTTGTCGTCTTCAGTTTCCATTTATCTCTATCATTCCAATCTCCCTCTTCCAAATTCCTATCCTCCATTATTGTTCTGACGTAGGTTTTCCATTTCCATCTTGGTCTGCCACGTTTATTTCTTCCAGGGGGGTGACCATTGGTATATATGTTTTGGCCATCTTTCATTTTACATTCTTTGTACATGGCCTTACCATTTAAGTGTTTGATTTTCAATCCTCTTAACAACAGATGTGGTGACATTCATTTCTCTCCAAAGGAATTCATTTCTTATTGCATCCTGTTTTGTATTTTGGAGGCTTCTTCTAAAATAATAAAATCCAACTGTTCTAATTTTATTCTTTTGTAATTCCTTCAAAGACCAAGTTTCGCTTCCATATTACAAAATATTCTGTATTATCCTCTTATAAATTTTCATTTTAGTTTCCTTTGTAATATTTTTGTTCCAAATTACTCCGTGTAATGACTTAGTTGCATTTTTTGCCACTGCAAATTTAGTCTGTACATCTCTCTCACATGTACCTAAACTTGTAACTATTGCCCCAAGATATTTAAAAAATTCACAATTTTTTTATTTTCCCTGTTTCAAGTATAAAGTCATCCACATCCTTTCCCAAACACATATATTCTGTTTTCTGTAAATTTATATTCAGTCCCCATTTTTTATATTCTTCCATTAGATTATTTATCATATACAGTGGAGGAAATTGGCATAAAGCCACTTGTTAAAAGGGTTAACACAAGTTTATTTACTCTTTCTTTGGCATTTTTCTATATTAACTTAGGAGGTGATTGAGTATAAAACACACACAAATAATGTCAAAATTAATTATCCATTTCCGTCCAAAAAAGTACATGAAAACTGAAACCACTCTCACATATGGGTGGAAATTAGTATAAAGGCACTTTGTGTATTTCACAGATTAAACCAAAAAGACTGAGCGCACAGTTTACAACAAAGTTCTAAAATTTAGTTGAACCTCCATTGTTGTTAGGCCTAATTACTTGGAAGATTCTCTTTGGCATTGACTTGATGAGGGTGTTTATTTCTTCCACTGAGATTGAAGCCCACTCTTCCTGAATAATATTTTTCTGCTCAGTCACTGTCCCAAACTGCCGTCCAATGCTATCCAACACGCCTTGCCAGGATCCCCCATAAGTTCTCAATGCGGTTTTAAATCAGGACTCTTCTGACTGGTCACGTCAAAAGGTGTTTTTCTTTCTTCCTGAACCACTCCTTTGATTTGGCAGACACGTGAATGGAAGCATTATCTGGCTGAAAAATTAGATCTTCGTTCAAATTCCTCATACATTTAGGACTCCAGAAGCTCCTCATTGTAGGACTCATTGATTCATCTCGGTGCGTATCCATGCTATTTTTTATCATCCTTTTAAAGCAGAATACTGCCCAATTCATAAACGCGCCTCCCCCACCGAAGTTTCTACTCATTCCTAACACTGCTCTTCACGTGACGGAGGTCGTTCCAGTAATACTGAAGGTCATCAGGCCCGTCCAGATTAAACTACTTCTCATCACTGAACATTACTTTATTCCATTCTAAGGTCCAGGACATGTGTTCTTCAGCAAAAGTCATTCTAGCTTTCTTATGTGCATTGTTCAGAGGTAGTTTACTAAGACTTTTTTTTTTAATTTTAGGTTCTAGTCTTCTGACAGAATTTGTCTTACTCGTCTAGCTGTTACTGGCAACTTCAAATCAGCCTGGATTTGAGAAGAAAACATACTCTTACCTTTTGCTTTACGTAAAATGAGACGTTTAGTGTGCGCTCAGACAATTTTCTTGTCCATCCATATTTCCCGTTTTTTCATACTGTGAGCTCAGTTTGACAAAATTATCAATGACACAACTTGAAGCCCCAATTTCGTAGGTATTTGTCTATTGGAAAGGTCCATCTCCTTGGAGGCACCAACGCTTGATTTCTCTTCATTTGCTAGAGGCTTTTCACGTGGCATTGTACGTACTGCTGACTTGTAACTGATGAACGATGCTCACAGATACGTCGTCTCCATGTAATTGCAGTGTTTTGTTTACATTTATGTCTTTGTAAGAGCCAGAAGTTGACCTGGCTTTATACCGATTTCCATCCCTAGGACAGCGTTTTCTTAGATTTTACATATTATTTACATATATAATAAATACAAAATGAGGAGACCTGTATGAAATTATGTCCAAGATAATTATATGTAATCTATGACACACATACGGTATTTGCATAAATATTTCAGGTTGTTTTACTACTAAAAGTTAGTGGCTTTATACCAATTTCCTCCACTGTATTTCATATCATCTTCATCCCCTGCAAAAATTATTTGATCATCTGCAAACAACAATTAATGCAGTACTTTTCCTCCTATAGGAATACCCATTTCAGAACATTTTTTATACAACAAGTTAAGACCCTGGACTAAATAAATGTTAAAAAGAATTGGTGATAAACTGCATCCCTGCTCAAGGCCTTTATTCACTGTTAATTCCTCTGTTAAATTATTCTGTATTTTTACTTTAGCTTTTGTATTACTATAGATCCTCCTAACAATATTAATCCATTTTTCACAGATATTCATATTTCTCATTGCCATACATAACAATAGTCGAGGTACACTATCATATGTCATCTCTAAATCAATAAAGGTCATATGTAGTTCTTTATTTTTTGCTAGGATTTTCTCTTGTAATTGTCTAATACAGAAAATATTATCAATACATGATCTTCCACTCCGGAATCCACATTGTTCTTCTCTTAAGTTATCTTTTATCTCCTTAAGTTTAAAATTTATAATTTTACTAAAACTCCTATCTGTTGAAGGTATAACGCTTATACCTCTATAATTGGATCACAGTTTTTTATCACCTTTTTTTTAAAATAGGAGTAATGTACGATAAATTTCAGTCTTCTTGGATATCGTCTCCAATTTCAATTTTATTAAAAATATTTGTTAAAAATATTACTAAAATATCTCCTCCATGTTTTAGGAGTTCCATGTGAATATTTCCTGGTCCTGGTGCTCTCCCATTTTTTGCCTCTTCCAAAGCTCTTTTTACTTCATCTTCTGTTATCTCTGGAGTGTCAAATTTATATTCTACATCCGTATCTAGAAGTTGAAACGCTTTTCTATTTTCTTGAAGTAAACGTTTATAATGTTGCATCCATTCTGATGGTCTTATCAACTGAATATTTATCTTCTTTCTTTCTGATTTCCTGAGCAAATTTTAATCCAAAAAAATAATTTAGTTGTCTCATTGAGACGTTATACTGATCACATGTCTCTGATTGTCATCTGTATGGAAATAAGTGTAACTAACGTAAGCTAGGTCAATAAACTCTCGCTAGGGAGCATCCAGAGATTAACACACACATACACTGTACATACCTATTCAACAACTGGTATCAAATGACATCCATATAATAATAATAATAATTGTTTTATTTATTCTGGAAGAGTTAAGGCCATAAGACCTTCTCTTCCACTCAACCAGCACAAATACAAATAAATATTTGACAAATATAGATATACACTATACTAATTATATAGTGTTAAAAATACATTAAATTTAGTAATGTAAATTTCATGTACAAGCATCATTTTATACGATAATAACAATAATAATACTTATGATAATAATAATAATAATATAATAATAGTAATAATAATAATGATAATAATAATATCTACGACAATAATAATATAATAATAATGATAATAATATATAATAATAGCATAAATATGATAAATAATACGAGAAACTCCAATTAATATATATGTATATACCTTACAGGAGTAATGACGAAGTCAAGGTTAGAGCAAATATAAATTTAGATGTCTTTTAAAAGATGCCAATGCCCGGCAGACCCTTATTTATTGTGTTAGGGAATTCCAGCTGCGATAAGTGAAGATAGTATATGACATGGAGTGATGTGATGTCCTATGTTGGAGTATATTAAGCAAGAGACTATGTTGTGATCTTGTGTTTAAGGTATGGTTTGAGGATAGATACTGGAAACGGGATGATAAATAATTGGGAATCGAGGTATGTATGATCTTAAATAAGAGAATTAGACAGTGCGATTTTCTTCTCTTTTAGATGTAGCCATGAAAATTCGTGGAATATTGGAGAAATGTGATCGTATTTTCGAACATTAAATATGAATCTGATACACATATTATGGACACGCTGCAGTTTGTCCGACAATCCGTCACTTATGTCAGTTAGAAGAACGGCACATTAGTCAAAATGCGGCATCACTAAGGTATGGATTAAAATTCTTGTAAGAGCTGTAGGAAGAACATTTTTGAGACGCTTTAGGGAATGCATTATGGAGAAGATCCTTTTAGATGTTTGTTTTACTTGCACATGTTCATTTAATTTAGGGTCTAAGTAAAGTCCCAAGTTTTTAACGACGTCGGTATAAGGAATTTGTTCATTATCTAATATGACAGCCGGCATATTGCCATTGTTTATGGAGTGTAATAGTCTTGGATTCCGATAATTATTGCTTGCGTCTTGTTTACATTTAGTTTTAGCCCATATTGTCTGAACCATAAAGATATATGTCTGAGGTCAGTGTTTACTTTGTCAATATATTAACCTTTTGTACGCCACGCCCGGCAAACTCCGGTTTTTAAATTTTATTATTTTAAATATTTTTTTCCTGACGTTTTTACTTCAATAAACTAAAATTATGTTTCGTTCTGTGTTTATACATCCTTTCTTAGCAATACTTTGCACATCCCTTACAGAATAACGGTACAGGCTGGTTGTAAATGGGTTTTCTAAAGGGGGGTGTACATTCATGTTTCAAGGCCTTTTTTTTACTATGAAATATTGCAATTTCAGGATGTTTTCTTTATTTATTTTATTTTTAGTTGAATGGATACCTGACCAAGGGTTAGGTCGTTCTGTGAAATATAGTGTCTCGAAGTTGGCGAGATTATTGTGTCATTTTTATCAGAAGATAACAGTGACACTAACAGTTCATCAAATGGTTCTTCGTTTGACGAATGTGATAGTAGTCCTGTTTCTAAAAGAATATTATTACAATCTAAGCCTGTAAATAGTAAAGCAAGTGATGAAGACCTAAATGAACAGTGTGTGAGTGACAGTGGTGGGCGTAACGCGCCAGATGAAACATGAGGCACAAAGCAGCTGTTTGACTGGAATTAATTCGAACCCAGGACCATAAAAAATGTTCAACAATATTTAATATTATAAGTGTTTAGTGGTAATGCCATCAAAATTATTCAATAGGATAAATGTTTTAGTGATAGTGATAAATTTCAATAACGACACCGTGCTGAATTCGAACCTGGGATCTTTACAAGTGGAAGCAACACCGCCTAACCTTCAAATAAATGTATAATAGTGAGTTTAAATTCAATTTAGTTTGGCATGTAGACAGTTAATTATACTTTATATATGTTTATGTTATATAGTATGGCGTAGTACTTTAAATTTAAAAAAACCTGGCACCCACAGCCCAGCTGGCAAATGGGATACTCGGCGGTCAAAAGGTTAATTAATTTCGTCAGGCCTAAAGTGTGTGTAAAATCTGTATGTCGTTGGCGTAAAAATGAAGCTTGCAGTTTTATAGTTTCTTGGTCACGCCATTAATATAAATTGAGAAGAGAAGAGGGTGAAAAGACGCCGCCTTGAGATACCCCTTTCCTCACTAAGCGCCAGGAAGAAATGCGATTATTAACAGAAACTGATTGCTGACGATTAGTGAGGTAAGATCTAAACCAATCAAGGCAGGTTTCCGACAGATATAGTGTATTTAGTCTCCCTAGCATTACGTCCATATCTAGCTGTGTCAAAGGCTTTGCTGTAGTCGAGTAGGATTATTGCGGTGAGTTTTGTTTTTGTCCATTGAGTCTCTTATGTCCTCTACAATGTCAAGGAGTGCAGTACTTGTATGGTGTCCTGTTCTAAAACCAGACTGATGTTCATCAAGTAAGTCATGTGTGGTGAGGTAGTCTGTTAACTGTGAGTGTATTATGTGTTCCAGTGCTTTAGGTAAACAGGGAAGAATACTAATTGGTCTATAAACATCGAGTGTTGTGGGAGTGTTTGATTTCGGTGTATGACGAACTAGAGCCATTTTCCAGAGTCTGGGATGGGTCCCGGTCTTTATAGAGGCATTAAAAATGTGGGTTATTGTCGGGAGAATAATGTCAATTATTTTTTGTAGGAGAGTTATTGTTATATTGTCTATTCCTTGTGCTTAAATTTAATACGTAACACTGCTCTTTTGGCGTCTTCAGGTGAGATATAGGAAAAAAAGAATTTGCCTCGGGTGGGTTCGGAATATGACAATAGTTCATCTATTGACTGTCGTTTGTGTTGTGTGTTGTTGCCAGTAGAAAAACGGCAAAAGTTTCGATTTTTTAAGCCATTTTTCAAGACATTCGTGCATTTTTCCGGATTTTCGAGTGCATCAAAATATCCACTATACTAGACTTAAAATAATCTATTTCCATACACAAGTCCCATAACCTATAAATAAGTTCTAAAAACTAAAATCAAGGTGCACAGGAATTTTTTATATTCTTAGGGATAGTTTATATCTATCGAATGTAAATCATGATTAATATAGAAGATACAAAATATTTTAAGGATTGGGTGAAATGGTCATTCAACTCATCTATGGTAGGTCAGCTGTTTCTACCAGTATTTTATTTTGACAGAGGCCTATTGATTTTAAATTTTTCCACATGTCAGATGACTTGGACATGGATTGTGTAATAATGCTATGGGTACATTTTAGTTTTGCATTTCTAACAGTCTGATTGACGTTATTCCTCAGATGTTTGTATGTCTGTAAGTCTGTCAGTTCTTTATTCCTCCTGTATTTCTTGTATGCTGCGTCTCTCTCAGTCATACGCAAGCGGATATTATCAGACATCCAGGGTGCAGGTGGTCTGTTTATATGTCTAGTCTTGATAGGTGCGTGTTTGTCGTACAATTGTAAAATCATGTAATTAAAATTTTCAACTTTCTCGTCTACAGTCCTAAGTGTCCATATGTTGTTCCAAGGTAGCTTTGCAGCTTCATCAATTAATTGAGCATTATTTATATGTTACAAGTCTAGGTCTACGTTTAGGGCAAAGGAGTAAATATTCAATGTATATTAAGTCAAGTGCAGAGATGCCTGGAGCTTCTATCTGTCCACTAGTTATAACTTTTTGAGGATTATTTGTTATAATTAAGTCTAGTAGTTTGTCAGAGTAGTTAGTATGATGGGTTGGTTCTGAAGGCAGTATTGTCATATTACAAGACTGGAACATTGTCTGTAGTTGTATAGTGTTTTAAGAATTAGTGGCTACTAGGTTAGTGTTGAAGTCTCCTAGTACAATTACATGTTCATAAGATGGTATCAGATTATGGAGAACTGTTTCAATGTCATGCAGGTGACCGACATTTGGGGGCTTATAAACTACTCCTAATGAACATTTCTACATTTTTGTTCTAATTTCTTTAAATAGATATTCGGGTCGAGACGAGTATTCACTAGGCGAATGGGATACAATTTTTGGTTGAAAATCGGAACGTGTATACATCGCCACACCACCTCCATTTTTTCCCTGTTCTGTCATTCCTTATCAAGGTGTAATTTTGCATGTTTATAAGAGAAGAAGGAAGAGTATTTTTCAGCTATGTATCGGTAATTAGAATAGCATGCAGATTTAGTGTTGAAAATATAGATTGGAGCTCTGAGAAATGGGTCAGGAATGACTGTGCATTGCAGTGTGTTATTTTGAGCGTATTGCTGTTGAAAGAGAAGCGTCATTTTAAAAGATCTGAGGTGTAAGGGGTGTCTTGAAATGGGTTTGACATAAAAGGGGACAATGGTACTGACAAAGACCGAAAAAGGGCTGCAGGTGCATTACTTAAATCAATGGTTGAAATGTTACCTAAATAGAACTAACTAAAACAAGAAAACAATAAATATTAAATATCAATTAGTGTTTAGTCTACGAAGTACAAAGTTTAATTAAAATTAGTTAGCTTAGTGTAAATTAATTAAAAAAATAAAAAATAGATTATAGCCGAAAAAATGAAAAAAATTAACACAGTAAATGAAATATAACGTGTATGGCTAGCATTCGATGGGGGCTTAAATAGTGTCACCAACTGTAGTGATACGTCGTTTGGTGTCACCTTGCTTCACGTGTATCACCTCATCTAATGTCCACACATTCTTCATTTCATATTTTTGTATGCACATCTGAAGCAGGTCAAGCCGTCTCTTAGTCAGGTCTTCCCTGATGGTAATGCCAGATCCCTTTAATTGTTTTTTTTATTTCTAAATACTTCACTTCGTTTTCTGTAGCTTATAAATTTAACAATAACTGGTCGCACTTTGTTCTCACCGGTTGGGACTTTACCTATACGGTGACTTCTGTCTATGTCAGCCAGAGAGAGGTCAACGCCATTTTTTTTGCAACTTCAATTGCTATTATATCAGTGTCATCTCCCCTCTCTTCTGGCACACCAAAAATTCGCAAACACTGATGACGCTGATATTGTTCGAGTTCGTTACTTTTAATAATTAATTTTTGTTCCAGTTCCTCAATTTTTTATCGCGTTCCTGGAGAGAGGCCTCGAGTCTCTGTATTACCTGTGTGTTTTTTCCAGGGCACTTTTCAATTCTTCCACTACCGCATCCTTCAAGAGGGCGACTAGCGGCTGCAACATGGCCGGCTCCCGCCATGACTCCTCTAACACACGCTTCACACATTTTTCTACATGCTGGTCACACGGCTTCATTTTCTTTGGACCCATTACGCAAGATGAAAGCAGAATATCTTAAAATAACTGTTAGTAGATAATACTCCTCGCAACTTCAGAAAACACCTTCTAAGAACTTAAAAAACCTACAAGCACCAATACAAGCTACTCCACACTATCCGCCATGACACACACATATAATATGTTGCCAGTAAACTTGCTCACATGGAATGTTGAGAATATTAAGACTATTCCAATGTAAAACTAATTAAAGTATAAATCCAGATTTTTTAATGCCCCAGGTTGTCCTTTCGAACATTCCAGGTGTTCTTTCCTGGCATTCGCGTAATTGTAACCAACTTCTGAGGTTGGGGAACCTGGAAGACGGTGTTACGGTGCACCTATAATATGATGCTGAGCTTAATCTAAGATGAATATGAATGATGATGATTGCGATGGCCATATGATGTTTGGAGACCGTTTGGGCCTTAAAGTTTCCTGACATAAGTCCTACAGGCGAGGAAAAACCCCGATAAAAAATTCACCCAGGAAACTGTCCCGACCGGGGATCGAACCCAGGCCCTTTGCGTGACAAGGCAGCACGCTACCTCGAGACCACAGTGGTGGATATATAAATCCAGAATGCAAGCCTGCAAAAATTAATCATTGCATAAACTAACAGTCGGCCATTTGCATTATTACTTAATTTACTCAGTATCATCACTTAACAAATTTAAATGGAAATTATATCACAACTACTAAAAATATACTTTTTTGCGCGATAATGCGTTTTGTTGTACTTACAGCAACGGCGACCATGATTGAAAGTTCATCTTCCTACATTTCGGGGTTGGCAACCTAAATAACTATACTGTAAAATTTATATTTACACCCACGTGAGGGAAGTAAAACCACTGTCCTCTATGCATACTACGTACAATGTATATACAAAAAATAACGAGAAATAGTGTTAATATATATTATACGAAGCAAATCACTGCATTTTTAATGAACTAAACTTTATTTGAAACAATATAAAAACAATATATACGTACTTGCGGTCATGTTATCAATAATTGTTCTCAAGGCCTTCTGTTGTTTCAACTAATAAACATTGCCCACACTGTTAACGTTCGTCAATTGTTTATAATGAACGCAAATATTCCCAACAAAAATGCTATTATTTTACTATTATTTATTATTTTGAAAACACCATCGCTCAACAAATAATGTACAACGCATGTTTGTGAAGTGTTTTACAAAATCTCGGAAATTAAAAACCATGCTATCGCTCGGCTTTTAAACATTTTTCTCGATTCTGTAAAAACCACTTCCCAAACTCGCACCGTAATATTCTATTTAATACGAAACACTTAATTCTGTCCACCGCTGTAGTCTCGGGGTAACGCCGCTCTCTCGTACGCAGTGATCCCAGATTCGATCCCGGCTGGGACAAATTTCCTGGTCGATGTATTTTTTTTATCTGTAAGACAAATTTCAGAAAACGTTAATGTGCGCGGCGCGCAAGTGTGTTACGTACCTTAAAGCATCTTCTTCCCTCAACCTCTAGCTTCCATACTTCTCTTCACTCCATCCATCCATCGTTCTCTAGGCCTGCCTCTTCCACTTCTTCCATTGGCTTTCCAATTAAAGATCTTCTTTGGTATTCTCTTCTTTCATTCTTATGAAGTGTCCTTACAATTTCAAACGTTTTTCTTCTATTTTTTTTGTTTTTTTGAGTTGCATAATTGCCCTTATAGTGCTGTTTTTAACCTTATCCCTTCTTGAAATTTTTGTCGATCGCCTCCAAAAATCCATTTCTACTGCTAACAGCTTGTTTGCTTATTTTCTACTACTGTCAAGGTTTCAGACCCATGTAATAAAATGCTTTCTAACACAACTTGAAATATAGTTTTCTTCGTTCTGTGTATTATATTTTTATTCCAAAGCACTGAGTTCAACATACCAATGATTCTTCTTCCATCAGTTATTCTTCTTTCAATTTCTGTAGTTGAATTCTCACTTTTATCTAAAATGGATCCCAAATATTTAAATATTTTAACATTACGTATTCTCCCTGAATTACATTTTAGCTCATCTGTTGTATCCAATGGAAAATATTATGTTTTATTATACTTTAGGACTATTTAACGAATAAAATTAAGCTGTTACTCACAAATCATTATTAAAATATAGTTATTTTAAAATAGTTGTACATTTAATGTAAACGGCAATGTTTGAAAACAAATGAGAAACGTTTATCATATTTAATTTGTTCATCACTGCAACCAAATCATTTTATTTATTGCCAAAGGATCGCAATATTGTAAGAATGCCTCCTACTGGAGAAAAAATAAAACACATCAAACTGTTTATTACCAACATTATAGGTTATTAATTAATTTCTGATGTCCTATGAAGTAAATATGTCAATTGTATTTTTCTGGAACGTAAGTACGTGGCAAATAATACATTTAAGGAAGTGCAAACAGTAGTTACTTTTTTTGTGGTATAGTCAATTGCTACAAATGTTTTATATTATATCCCGCAAGCAGTATCTGGATACATGCGTGTACTATATATATATATATATATATATATATACAATCTGGTAGCCACTTGTATTCTAGGATTCTTACATCTTAATATATAAATTGTTATATTCAACGTATTTCTTAGAGTCAGTCACTGCAAAAAAAAATGTTCTGATCTATTCAGAATGTTAAAAGGAGGAGGTTTCTTTAATATGATAAAATCAAATTGATAAAATCGAGGTGAAACACGACTGTGATTGGTTGTAAATCAAACTTCATTGAAATGTGATTGGTCATTGACTTCCATTTGGGGCAACAGTTAAATAGTCCCTATAATTAAATAAGTACCGATGACATTTATTATTTATATTCATATAACTTGCTTGTTTGGATATAAAAGCAATAATTACGTTTACTTATATGTTTATGAAAGTGTGTTGCATTTTGTGAATATTACAGTACACAGTACTGTAATGTCTCATTTTTATTACATTTTTACTTGCGGCTTCATGACGCAAAGTAGTTAGACAACATATCTTGGTTCTGCATTCGCATCTCGGTCACTCCATTTTGAGTGCGTATGGATGAGTAGCCAGGGAATTTTTTTTTACGATTTCTTCCGTTTTCCCGCCAAAATGTTCATTCGACCACTTTACCATACTCACGAATAAAGTTAGGATTTTTATGTACTAAAAGGTAAGTTTACAACATAATACAATGACAAGTCAGACTTATGATTGACTGTTGCTTTGGTTACACATGCAAATATTTTAATAGTATCATGATAAGTAAGACATCTGTAATTTATCTTTGTCTAATACACAAAAAGTTGAATTATATAATATACTGTCTGTATTGCAATCTTATCTTTTATTACATACAAAACCTGACTCTACTCATGACACACATTTCGTTCCATTTAATTTAATTTCCTCTATAACTGTGCAAGAGATATCCTCACCAGGCATCCTTTTATATCACAGGCATTCATCCCTCGATCTCACTTTACACCGGACTACAATGCAGGGTTTATTATTATTATTATTGTTTTTATTCAGGATTGTTTCTGTTATTTATACAGGTATCCTCAATAAAAATATACACATTTTTTTTCCTCCACACTTCCCGACCTCGTGTGTCTGCTTCCGTCATATTTCTCTTCTTTGTGTTCTCTTTATCCACGTTGGCTTTGGTCTACCACGTTTACCTTTTTCCAGGAAATGTCCATTTCAATACTTGTTTGCTTAAAAACTAAAATATAAAATTATGGAATATTCATCTGAAACTTAATTAATTATTTAACTGTAGCACTTTCGGGACTTGTCCCATCATCGGCAGGATTCATAACTGGGGTTTCACTGAAGATCTGGTAGAGGGTGTTACATGTATTGGGTTAGTTTTCGTTTATCAGATTGTCGTTGTTGGGCTGCTTTCATGATTTCCATCTCTTCGAGTACGTTTATCTTCGCTGGATTATTTTCTCTGTGCATTACTGTTAGGGTGTTCTCAATATTTAACATGCGATGTCCTTCATGGATAACGTGTTTTGCACTTTTCTTTGTTTGTTTCTGTGTCCCTTCTTCTCATTGTATGTCCATACCACCTTAATTATTATTATTATTGTTATTATTATTATTATTATTATTATTATTATTATTATTATTATTATCATTATATGATTATTCTGAGTTGCCCGATATTTAGTTATTCCAATCTTCTTTGCATCAACCAGCTTAGTGACCCCAGTGACTCTGAAAATGATCGAGTGAACACTAATATTGGAAGTCTTCGATTAGTTTTGTATAGGCCTATAGCTATCTAGAGGTTCCAGGGCTCAACAAGGGACTTAAATATCATCGCATCTGTCAACAATCGGCTTAGTTACCTAAAAAAATGTAGATTCAACATTAATCCCTATGGCGATGGGGATATTGCGAGTGTTATTATTACTCACAGCAACACCGAAAACTCAGTATTCGACACCAATATCGGTCGCTTTAGATTTTTGTTACGTTACCCACTTTTCACACCCCTTAAAGGTATTATGAAATATTGACCTAAATGTCATCGGGACAGCTTAGTAACTGCTAGAAGGATGGATTCGACACTAATCGCGATCATCTCAAACATTTTATTTTTCTCCTTTCTCGCCCCTCCATTGCGATCGGTCATTTACTTAAACGTCATCAGGAGTGTCACTATTAATCTCAGCGACTCCGAAAAATATAGATTCGACACTAATATCAGCCGTTTTTTTATTACTTCTGCATGTCACTTTCTCCTCACACTCCTATGGAATTTAGGAGTCTCTTTCCCCCATACGAATCCCGTCCAGGCATTTATTTGTCTTATCATACCGTATATATATATATATATATATATATATATATATATATATATATATTTCATATTTATATTCCACGTCGGCAGCGGTGGAACTTGCCTATGGTCCCGATTCAAACCCGGCCGTGGTCGATGCATGTTTTAGGATGAAAAATCCAAGGAACAAGTCCTCTGGGAGGGACTTTAAACGGTGAGTCGCGAGTCTGAAGATTTTCAGTCTCATAAAAGATCCTTAAAGCTGAATAAAGAGGCCTCTTAGAAACATTTACCGACCTCCTTCATCCTGTAATACCTTAGTTGCCTCTAGGTATCTCATTGGGTCGGTATGTTGACCACATACCATTCATGGCATCTTTAGGAAATTAGACATAACTAAATTAACTCCTAACAAAGGATAGGACTAAGGGTAAACATTGGGCTGTTACGTAATTGTAGATAGATATATATTCTCCAGATTGTAAGACATATGAGTATAAAGTGGTTAAAATTGCTCTAAACGTTATAGAGTTATAGGCATTATACATACATAGGTTTATATATGGGCAGGCCTAGGTAATTTTAATTTTAATTTTAATTATGCAAATAATATAAAGTTATTTTTGTGTTTCTGTTATAATTAAAACCTACTGCAATGGAATAACTGGATCTTGAGATTTCGGAAAGCAACAACTAAAATCTAGACGAGGGATGCAATGTCGACACTCTAAAGGCCTATATGTAATGAATGCGGTGATGGTTGTAAGAACACCAACTGACTAGAATCTGTAATTCAGACGTTTTAACGTGTAGAGTAAAACAATCATAATAATTAAAAATATAACAGACACACTCACTAACTAGTAAGGAAAGTAAAGTGATCCCACTACAGGCATGAGGAGACCCTTGGGGTAGTAGGAGGTTAAGGCTCCCACTTTTTCTAGACAATCAGCATTTCATGTCAGCCGGGTTGTCTGCCCTGCGTGACGGCCGCCTTTACCCCCAGAACAAGCATCTGGTACTCATTACCGTTAGAGGCTGAGTCGACCCCAGGACCATAGTGCCGCCAGAAGGTTTGGGCCAATTTAAAAATCACTCACTAACTAACTATTCACAATAGAAATGAAAACCAGACACAATGAAAAAATCTGAATTAAAACCATGTGGTTATATTTTGGAGAACTTCTAACATTTCAAAATATTTTGCGGAAATATGTGTGTTTGTGAATAGGAGGGGAAGGTATGGTCACGAAGTGGTTGGCTGTTATAAAGGCTTAATACTTTGCTATGACAACAGACTCACAATTCTCAAATACTGAACTGTCGGACATTTAAAAAATCCTTTAACGTGATTCACCGGCACTTCGAATCTGGAGGTTCATGGTTGCGCATACATAAGCTATCCATAAATTCTGATCCTGAGCTAATATTTTCCAATCATTCTCTTTATAATTGACCTCCCTCAAATCACGCTTAATGTTAATCTCCCACAACATTTTTGGCCTACGTACTGGAGGAATTTCCCTCTGGTTTTAATATAAGTTTCCATTCCCTTCTTTCACTCCATATTAGTGCCACATGTCCAACCTATTGCAATCTATGAGACTTAACTTTTCTCCCATCTCATTCTTGGCCTAGTTATTGGAGGAATTTCCCTCTGGTTTTAATACTAGAAGTTCCCATGCCCTTATTTTACTCCGTATTAGTGTCACATGTCTTACCTATTGTAATATATAAGACTTAACTTTTTTATAAATCTACTTTCCCATAAGAATCATTCATTATACTGTTATATAGTTTTACCAATTCACCCTCGTCTTCGTCTCTCCTTGGTTCAAAATTGTTTCTAAGCACATTATTAAAAAATTAATTATTTGTCTTCTCTCTTAAAGTAAGATACGTTTCGAATTCGTAAACTATAACTGAAAAATAGTGTTTTTAAGTATTTTAGTTTAACACTTTATTTTATAATAGTTGGGATGATACGAGATAATGAAATCTCTGTTAAACAAGATGGCAAATTATCTTCTTGGGAAAAGATCAATACTGGAGTAAGACAGGATGTGGACTTTCACCGGTTCTTTTCATTATATACATGAATAAATTAATAAATGAATGGAGGAAAACACAACGAGGATATATACCCATCAATAGGAACCTCAAACTCGATGCTATTCTTTTTGCAGACGATTTAGCTCTTCTGGCACTTTCCGAAAATGATTTGCAACGATCAATTTATAATTTACAAAAAATGGGTGCCAAATTTAATATGGAAATATCAATTAACAAAACTAAAATTATGGCATTTCATGGGAAGGACCCCATACAAAGTAAAATCTGTCTCCAGAATAAAATTTTAGAGAGATCTAATCAATTTAAATATCTTGGATATTACCTCTCTATCTGGTATGAAAAGGATATCCCTGAAAAAGTTACTAGTTATAATAAAAGTTTAGGAATTATTAATCAAGTTATGAAACCATCCCTTGTACAAAAAAACACCAGATTACGTTTATATAACACTTTGGCTAGACCAGTGTTGACCTATGGTAGTGAAGCATGGACACTAAAAAAACAACATGAAAGCAGAATAACGGCTTGTGAAATGAGATTCATGCGCAGAACAGCGGGTTACACCAGATGGGATCGGAAAAGGAACACCGATATCTTAAAAGAATTGAAGACTACGCCAATTTTGGAATATATTAAACAGTACCAACTAAATTGGAAACACCATCTTGAAAGAATGAGTTCAAATCGGATCCCCAAAGCTGTTTATAATTATATACCAAGAGGACGAAGATCACTGGGCCGTCCTATGAAACGCTGGAGGGAAAATTTTCTATAGGATCGTAACAGGCTTGGCCTAATACTTGGAAGGAAGAAGAAGAAAGAAGGGATTATACGATCCATTTAAATGTATAATAGCATGAGTTTCCAAAGTTGGGCCCACATATTTAATTTCTTCCGTACTCATTTTCGTTGTGATTATATTATAGACATTTTCTATTATGTAAAAATTAATAAAGTTTGTTGTTTATCCGAATTGCTTTCATATGAAATGTTGTAATATTAAGATTACCAACAGATTAGGTGAAAGTAATGAATGCATAAATTTTAAATTAAATAATTTTCAGAGAACAATTTTAATTTCAGATTAATGTCGAAATGGTTCGTTTGGTGAGAGAAGGGAGGCTGAACGAACTGACGTAGAGAACAGAATCAGGTCGTAGAGAACAGAATCAGGTAGACAGGCGGGCTGCATGCCAGTTAGGGAAAAGCAGTAGCAGCATTACATCACAAGAGATAGGACGAGTATAGACTCCAACAAATGAAAGTCTCCAATACGGAAAAACCAACCTAAATTCCGAGTTAGTTATAAACACTGTTAGTATTGACTTACGTTTAATTTGAAATTCATTACATTGAACATTTATAAACAGCTTTCAGATCAGAAATGTAATCAACCTTTTTTATAGCAAATCCAAAAATAGCTAACTATTCTTTAAAATGATCCACAATGATGTATGCCAATTATATTAAAATGCTGCTTAAAGAGAGTGTCTTGTCACAAAAAATATGCATACATACATAGGCCTACATACATTTATATTGTCAAGATAAAACGTTTATTGGTAATTTATATAGCGTTAAATTCCATACAACATAGTAAAATTAACTAGTCATAACTCACTGGCACTATCGAATCCGTATATTCTTGACCGCGCGGACATAAGCTCTACATACATTCTTACCCTGAGCTAATGCTTTGCAAATATTCCCTGTATAATCTACTTCCCTCAAATCATAGTTAATGTTATTCTCCTACCTCATTCTTGGTCTACCAACTGGGCGTTATCCCTCTGGTTTTCCTACAAGAAGCTTCCATGCTTGTCTTTCATTCTCCATTCGTGCTACATGTCCTGTCCATCGCAATCTACGAGACTTAACTGTTCTTATTATATCTGGATTCCTATAAAGAACATTAAGTTCACTGTTATGTTGTCTTCTCCATTCATCTGTCTATTCATCTCTCTTTGGTCCAAAAACATCCTCATAATTGTTTTTTTCAGATACTCATAATCTACTTTCCTACCTTAGAGTCCATGTTTCGCATCCATATAATATAACTGGTATAACACAAATTTTATTTATTTTCAGTTTAACGTTTTTTTAAAGGAATTGGGACGTCAAGAGTCTCTGTAATGCATAACAACGCGCATTTCCAGAATTGATCCTTTTTTAATTTCTTTCTGCATCTCATTCATATTTGTGATTGTTGTTACTATGTTTTTGAATGCATCTACCTCCTCAAAATTTTCCTCATTTGTCATTAGCTGCTCATTTCCATTATATAATGTATTTCTATATGTGACCATATATTTAGTTTTATTGATATTTATTTCCAGTCCCAATTTCTTAGCGTTACTCAATAGTGTGTGTGTGTGTTGGCCTTTAGTACCTCCTCGCTATCGCCCAATAGCTAATAGACATTGCATTAGTAATTGATTATTTCGCACTAAAATGTAATAAATAAATAATATTTTAGTTATGTTTATAGGAGTTGACGTCATTTTTTGTTGACATTAGATCGAAGGGTGGAGTACCCGCTGGGACACTGGACACGTACACTCGCATTGATATAAAAGTATGTCACTTGTGGTATTCATTCTCGAGCGAAACAAATTAAATTTAACTTTGTAACTAAGTACATGCTTAAACTATCGAAATTAAAGCTTCTCCTGAGACCACTCAAAAACAGTTTATTTTTATGTGATCGGTAAGTAAGTAAAGTCAAGTAATGTCATCTATACCCCGTACAGTAACTGAACATTCACTGGCTGTCGTGTTATGGGGCTAAAAATGAATGTATTAGTAATGAATAAGATTCCCGTGGGAAGTGCCAGTTGAACTGAGCGTGGTGGCTCCTAGAGAGTGTACATCACCATGTTAAGTTCAACTGTGCACTTCCCGCGAGAACCTTATTTATTACATTTTCGTGTGGTGTGAATTACTAATGCTGTGTCCATTACCGGTACATTTACCTTTATTTATTTTATTTATGCTTTCATCACGTAAATAATATTTTCTTCTGCGGTACTAATATACAGAGTGATTCAGAAATATGGCTATACGTTTGATCGCATTTTAAATATTATAATTAAAGGAAATATGATGTTATCATTGGAAAGGGAATCCTTCAAATTACAACAGTAGAACATAACAAATCACTGCTCACGTGCAGCTTGGCGGGTTGATTTTTGTGGGCTAGCGTCGAACGTCTCCACAATTCTCTTCGTTGTTTCTGCTTCCGTTTTAATACGAGGCCTTCCAGGAGGTTTCATTCTCTGCATCTTTCCCGTTTCCAGCAGTCGTTTCTCCACTTCCCCACAGTCGACGGCTGCAATGCTACGATAAACTCACGTCTTGCCCGTCTTGCGGCCTCAAGACCTTTAGCATACGTTATTGCCCATGCAGCAATTGTAATTTGCTGTTGCATATTCAACGCCATTTGGACTAATGGCGTAAGTTCTACACTGTTTTTTTTATTCCATTGTTGTAATTTGAATAATTGCCTTTCCAACGGTAAATTCATATTTCCTATAATGGTAATATTTTCATCACACAACGCGATCAAACATATAGGCATATTTATGATTCACCCCGTATCTTAAAACCGTCTATGATGTGGTCCTGTTCACCAAAATACCAAACGAATTACAAACAATGCTTCAACAACTATGTTTACATTGTAGTATTAGTATAAGAACTTTATTACAGTAAAAATACATACAATGTTACTTACAGATGAATCGTAAGGACAGAAATCCGTGTTCGCTTTAGACAGTAGTTATCAATATAGAAATGTCTAGTAAAAGTGTAAAAAACAAATTAATATGAATCATAATTGCATTGAAAATTAAACAATAAAGCTAACAAGGGGAGTCTCTAAAAACGATCAATGGATTCTACAGAAACTAGTATGGAATAAAAGAAAACAGACCTAAGAGTGATACCACCTTTAAACATGGGTCCATAATACCGTAACATTCCAGTATTTAATTATTTACGGTATAGTTTGGGCGAAACCTGATTGTCTCGGTAAAGGCTAGCACACGCTATTCCACATTCACTACCCCGTCTGCTTTTGTAGAGCAGAGGTGACCAGCTCAGCTGCACTTAGGAAGTGCCGTGTGCACTCGCGAGTAAGCAGGAGCATCACTGTGCAGCCGTCCACTCAGAGGCGACTAGTCACCATTAAGAAACATTAAACTATTCTTTGGCATCGTGCAGTATTCGATGTTCTAGAATATTGAAAATATATTAATGTAAAGAGCTATTACTTATTTTTAAATAGATGTTTGGTTTTGAATAAAGTTAAAATAGTTTTAAACGCATATTACAATGCTATGATTTATTGGTGTAATACACGTACAACATTCTTATTACATATTAGTACAATATATTGAGCCTATCAATTATATTAATGCCGTAATTTCATCAAGTAACTCGAAGAATCGATTCAACAATGTTTGCCAGTTGAGGCATTGCATTTAATTGAAAGTAGGGTGTGTCACATACACGCAATCAAGATCTGTCAAGAACTCATTGGGATTTTTTTTATTGCTTTAACTACAACACTAAACACTTCATTCAGCAAAACGCTTTTAGCACACATATTTTCTTAATGAATGATGTAATGGATTCCCCAGACTGTCTGATCTGTTAGTTTGTCTTCGAGACACTATATAATCCCTAAGCTACACAATGCCATAGCCAGTGCCCCATCTGTGGTTACAGATACAAGTAAACTCCATGAAAGGATAAATATTTTCTACAGCTTCTTCTACACATTATACTATTTTAGTGCCCGTTGTTCTATTTCGCATAGGCGCTAGATGTAATAGCTCATCTGTAACTTATAGTTCGATGTTCACACCCCTAACAAAAAATGTTATTTGTAGGCCTACTGTGCTGAAAATATCAACACTTTAATTTAGAGTTTAAAATGTTATTAATACCGGTATATTATTTCAGATTATTGATTTTATTTTTTTAAATTATTTCGTTGAGCTTATTTATAATTTTTATAAATTATTTATATTTGTATAATATTGTGGATTTAAAGTTTAGTTAATTTAAGAATGTTAAAATTTTAGTTTGTAGGAATATATATTACTTTGTTTTACTATAATGTTTTAATTAAAAATAATTTAAAGGTAAAAATTGTTTCAAGTCAAATAATCAACAATACAAGCTACAACATGCATGTAGTATTGCGCCATGCAATGGAGTATGCAGTAATTAATCCTTATAAATAAAAAAAGCTATGGAAAATACAATAAAATTACTTTCAACTTCCATTAACTTGTACAAAAATATCACCCGCAAGATATTGTATACGGCGAGTAACAATTGAGCGAGATAGCCTAATTGCGTCAAATAACTCAAATTTATTAGGGCATAACTATTAAGCTACTATTTTCTTACAGTCTTTCATGCATTTCCTATCAGACAATCTGCGGCGTTATTTCCCCAATATGCATTGCGATTTTGGTAGATGACACGAGCAAATGACTCACAAGTAGACGGTTTTGCCTGCAACAGTAATACGTTAGTAATAATAATAATAATAATAATAATAATAATAGTTGAAATATATGGGTAAATAAGCGTAACTAAATTAGCTTGGTTAAACACACTCACTAGGGAGCGATCTAACACCGAACGGGGTATAATGGAATATATAGATAGATAATAATAATTATAATTTTAATGGTAATATGTAATGGTTAAAATTTGAACTAATGGAAATAAATACATTTAAAAATAGCATATGTCTAATGAAAAAAAATGTACACTATTTTGTGTAGTCAGGGATGAAACGCAGTATTTTTAACGTGCCGCCGCGTCACAAACCTGCCGCCCCTTCCCTCATTATTGATTGTTTGAGCGTTCTGCTCTTCCGTCGTGCACACGTGCGAGAAAGAGTGCTCTTGCACAAATATCATGAGTTGGTCACCGCTGCAGTAGATAGGGATACAAACGATACATCGATGTTAAAACCCCTAACATCGACGATACATCGCTCTTTATGAAAGGAACGATGTTTTATAAACGATATTTTGCCATGCCTAGCGCCTTCTATTGTATTATTTTCGCTGCTCGTTCGCTTCGTCAGCCACACGCGTATATTCTTATATTTAGCATCTCGCTCTTTCTCTCAATCGCTCAACACGCATCAACGTCAACGGCCATTTTTTATTGTTTGACAGATGTCTATTAAACTAAGACACCACCAAACGAAATTTGTGAATTTGATTGTGAGTGGAAAAAATGTGACATAAACTCCTACAAATCCGATGCCTTAGAAATGTGAGATGGCATGAAAGGTTCATTTCCTGGGCTCTATTAATTGGCAATGATATATTTGCCTATCGTAGTAACGTCGGTACCCAGTGAGAGGCTGCTTTGAGAGGCTGGGGCTACGATTACCCAAGAAATAAACCGCTTATTAGGCACAACATTGTCTAAATTGTTGTTTTTAAATTGTATTTTTTGCAAAATAAATAATTCATAAACATTTTCAACATTTTTTGTCGTTTTTATTTTTTTCCAAAACATAGAAAAAACATCGATATATATATATATATATATATATATATATATATATATATTACATTTGAAAACATCGATGTTCTAACATCGATGCTTTTTATGAGCGATGTTGCATCCCAAGCAGTAGAGTGTCTAGTTGGGAACACGAAAATAATATTAATTTGTAAAATTGTATTAATATTTTACTTTTTGTGTGTAGGCCTATATATTATTTAAATAATAAATTAATTCAATACACTGTAGCGTCCCTAAAATATTTTCTTACTCAAACAACTTATTATTTGTAATTATTCCAAAATATATTACTCAAAGATTATTTTATTACACGCTTTATATTAACTTGACCTGTATCTATCTATGTAACTGAATCTTTTAACGCGATTTTCACCAATTTAAAATCATTGGAACGACTTGAAACTTTGTATACTTGTAAAGGACCCGTGACAATACAATATTTTCATTTTTTTTTCTACATTCCTGGCCAGATTCGTCAGAAAATAAAAAAAAGTGTCTTTGTATCCATGGTATCTTTACCTTGTCGTGGTGGAGTGGCTTGCGTGCTTAAATGATCCTGAGAGCTATGCCGGCGGTAGCATTGCTGCCGATAGGGTTACCCATGCCGGACTGGTCGAAGATGATAAGCCAGACGAAAAAAGTACCTTGGGCGAAAGAGTGACGATCTTTCACCGTAAAAATACAACAGTCAAGAAATGCGGACATGGGTTGATCTGGGGTAAAATTTTCCGGAGGTCAAATGGTCCCCCATTCGGTTCTCCAGGCGGGGACTACTTCAGGGAACCTATTCCAAAGACTCAAACACAGGGACATGTTCCTAGGAACATGGAATGTTAGGACTTTATGCAATAGCGGGGCAATAGAGATATTAACGCAGGAATTAGATAAATCGCCCGTGGATATAGTCGCTTTACAGGAAGTTAGGTAGCCAGGAGAAGGTAGTCAGGAATCAGGAAGCTTTGCGTTATACTACGGGGGTGCAGAAAGAACTGCATTTGGAACAGGTTTTTTTCAGTCAGAACAAGGATCCTATCCGCTATCCGAGATATTAAGTTTGTTAGTGATAGGGTATCATACATAATTCTAAAGTGTAAACGACATGATTTTATAACTGTAAATGTACGTGTCCCCACAGAAGATAAAGATGACAAGATCAAGGATGAGTTCTATGAAGAATTATGAATGCTTATTTGATAGCCTTTCACGATATCATATGAAAATTATCTTAGGAGATTTTAATGCAAAAGTGGGGCGGGAAGATATATTCAAACCAACAATACGCAAATTCAGTCTTCATGAAGATAGTAACGACGACGGGGTTAGATAAGTCACATTTGCCACATCGAAGAATCTCTTTGTAAAGAGCACAACATTTCAGCATAAGGATATTCATAAATACATCTGGACGTCCCCAGATGGAGAAACTCGGAACCACATAGATCATGTATTAGTGGACAAACGCTTGCACAGTTGCATCATCGATGATACATCAGTTAGAGGGACAGACTGCAATTCGGATCATCATCTGGTCGGAGTGAAAATCAGACAACGGCTATCGCTTATGAGAGGAACAAACGCTAAAGATGATTCTGTAAAATTTGAATTAAAAAACTTGAAAAATGATGAAATGCGGTAAGAACACCAAACCAAAATTGCTAATAGATTTGAAGTAGTGGAATCTTCAGATGACATTGTGGCAAACGAAGAAGAAACTGATATAAATAAAGAATTGAAGGCTATAAGAGATACTATTAAATTGTCGGCATCAGAAAGAATTGGTTGTTTAAAAAAGAGGCAAAACAAGAAATTGTTCGATGTGGAATTTGCCGATATTGTAAAGAAAAGATAGCTAGCAAACATGAAATGGTTACACGAGCCAAATGAGGTAAATTTAGAGCAATTGGGTAATATTAGACGGGAAACCACCAAGTTACTAAAGAGTAAAAAGAGGAAATATTTGAGAGAGAAGATTAATGATCTTGAAATTAACGCAAAAAATAGGAACATTAGGGAATTATATCAGGGAATTAGTATAGAGAAGAAAGGGTTTCAGGCTAGAACAAATATAATTCGGAGTGAAAATGGGAATATGATTGCAGATTACAGGAGTATATTAAATAGATGGAAAAGTTATTTTAATCGGCTATTAAATGTAAATACAGAACAGGACATTGAGGAGCATAATTTACAGACAGCAGAAATGCTAGTCGCTGAACCAAATACATTAGAGATTGAAATGGCGATTGAAAAATTGAAGATATATAAAGCATCAGATTCACATGAGATCCCAGCAGAAGTGATAAAATCAGGGGGAGAAAAATTGATGGACAAGATACGGTGGTTGCTTAGTATGATTTGGGAAAAAGAAACTCTTCCAGATGAATGGAAGGAATCAATGATCGTACGAATTTATAAGAAAGGAGATAAACTGATTGCAACAACTACAGGGGCATCTCATTACTTTCAACTTCGTACAATTTGTTTTATAAATATATTAGTAAACAGACTTACTCCCTATTTTGATGACATACTAGAAGATCATCTATGTTCATTTAGAAGAAACATGTCTACAACAGATCAGATTTTTAGTATAAGACAGATTTTAGAGAATAAATTAGAGAATAAATGGGAGTATATTGGTACTGTACATCAACTATATGTAGACTTCAAAAAAGCATATGATTCATTTAAGAGGGAGAAGTTATATAGTATCCTGCTGGATTCGGAATTACTAAAAAGTTAGTTAGACTTATAGGAATGTGTCTAAATGGCTCAAAGAGTAGGGTGCGTGTAGGCAAACAGTTTTCAGACACTTTTGAAATCCGGAATGGGTTGAAGCAAGGAGATGCACTATCTCCTCTACTATTTAATTTTGTACTAGAGCATGCCATTAATCTTTAGAGAATGAGGAAGGCTTACAACTGAATGGTATTAATAAGCTGTTAGTTTATGCTGATGATGTAGTACTAGTGGCCGATAGCGAGGAGATACTAAAGGCCAACACGCACACACTATTGAGTAACACTAAGAAATTAGGACTGGAAGTAAATATCAGTAAAACTAAATATATGGTCACCCGTAGAAATTCAGTATATAATGGAAATGGACATCTAATGACAAGTGAGGGAAATATTAAGGAACTTGGCTGAATTCAAATACCTAGGAACAATAATCACAAATAGGAATGAGATGCAAAAAGAAATTAAACATAGGCTCAATTCTGGAAATGCGTGCTATTATGCATTGCAGAGACATTTGATGTCCCAACTCCTTTCAAAAAACATTAAGCTGAAAATATATAAAACTATTATTCTACCAGTTATATTATATGGGTGCGAAACATGGACTCTTATTTTAAGGGAGGAAAGGAGATTACGAGTATTTGAGAATAAAGTTCTTAGGAAAATGTTTGGACCAAAGAGAGATGAACAGACAGGTGAATGGAGAAGACTACATAACAATGAACTACATGGTCTTTATAGGAAGCCAGATATAATAAGAACAGTTAAGTCTCGTAGACTACGATGGGCAGGACATGTTGCGCGTATGGGGAATGAAAGACGTGCATGGAAGCTTCTTGTAGGAAAGCCAGAGGGGAAAACGCCCAGTTGGTAGACCAAGAATGAGGTGGGAGAACAACATTAACTATGATTTGAGGGAAGTAGATTATACAGGGAATGATTGGAAAGCATTAGCTCAGGATAGGATGTATGGAGAGCTTATGTCCGCGCGGCCATGAACCTTAGGGTTCGATAGTGCCAGTGAGTAAGTAAGTAAGTCTTTGTATCTATGTAACGGAATCTTTGAATACGATTTTCACCCATTTAGAAACATTGGATCGACTCGAAACTGTGTGTACTTGTAAAGGATCCGTGACAATACAATAATTTCATATTTTGTTTGTAAAATCCTGGCCAGAATCAGCAGAAAATCAAAACAAATGAAAACTGGTATAATAGGTTGCGGACTTGTCGACTTTTTAGTCAATCGTTGTAACAGCTCAGATGGTAGAGCGGTGAACTATAATTGTATATAATTTCAGTAATCCATAGGTCGCTGGTTCGAATCCGGCTGGGAGGTTTTTTTAGAAGAGTATTACTTTTAGCTCATACTACAATAGTCATCATCATCAATATCTACATTCATGGATTAGGTCTGTTGACCCGTTCCGACTTCAGCCCATCTCTTTCTAGGTCTGCCCACATCTCGGGTGCCTTAAGTTTCTATTTTTTTATTTGTTTTGGATATCTATCTTCATTCATTCTGTCTATGTGTTGCTTCCATTTTTGTCTATATGTATCTATTTTATCAGTTATTGCAAATATTTCAAGTTCCTGTCTTATTTCTGTGTTCTTGATTCTGTCTTCCTTAGTGCACCCTTTAACAGATCTCAAAAATTTCATTTCTGCCGCCGTTATTCTACTTAGATCTTGTTTTTAATGTATCCAGGCTTCTGATCCATAGAGCAGTACCGGTACTGCCAATGTTTTATAAAATTGCAATTGGGTCTCTCTTGTTATTTTATTATTTAGTGATCGTTTTATCGTACCACATATTCCCTGGAACTTTGATATTTTATTAGTTATATCATTATCATAATTAAATGAAATGTCACATCCTAGATAATTGCGATGGTTCACCTGTTCTATGATTTTGTTTCCTATTACTATTTTGGATCTGATTTGATTTTTCCCTTGGAATGCCATTACCTTAGTTTTTTCCATGGATATTTTGAGATTATATTGTTCACATATATTATGTAATTTAAAAGTATTCCTTTGAAGCTCGTCTTCCGTATTTGCTATTATTACCTGGTCATCAGCATATAATAATGTTTTCAAATAGTGTGTTTTATCTAATTTTATTCCTTTATTTGTTTCTTCGTTCCATTTTTTTATTATATCATTGATGCATAGGTTAAAAAAAACTGGAGAGATACTGCATCCTTGTTTAACTCCTTGATTAGTATGAATTTTATTTTTACTTACTTCATTTCTAGTTTTTATAACACAATTTGTGTTCCAGTACAAACTCTTTATAGCTGCTATTAAGTGTTTCGGAATTCCTTTTTCTTTTAAAATTGTCCAAAGTTTTCCTCTGTCTACTTTATCAAATGCCTTGACGAAATCAATAAAAGCCATGTGTGTTTCCTTGTTAAATTCTCTTCTTTTGTTTATAAATTCTTTTATCGTAAATATATTATCCATACATGAACGCCCTGGTCTGAATCCACTTTGTTCTTCTGTTAACTTTACCTCTGCTATTTGTTTTAACCTAAATGTTAAGATTCTTGAGTATATTTTATAGCCTGCAATTAAAATGCTCTACTAGTAAAAAAAACTTACTCATAAACTTCAGCAGAAGAAAAGCCGGATTGATAAACCTTATGACGACCACAGCAAGAAAAAGTATAAAAAGAGTTTTGGAATACATGACCAGCTTAAAATAGCGAGTTGGAATGTCAGAGGCTTGGGAAGCAAAGAATTCGAACTAACAAACGAAATGAAAAGTAAAAATATAAATATATTAGCTGCCTCAGAAACAAAGAAAAAATTGAAAGGATCACAAATGATAAATGATATTACAATAGTATCGAATTTAAAGATATTTACATTTTTATCTTATTCTGTAAAATATTAAAACTAAAAAGTAAAAAATAAATAATAGTTTTATAAAACTAAAACAACACGCTTTATTAGAAAACCGAACTAAAAAAATGAAAAATAATTTTAATTTCCAACACGCTTGGGATAAATAATTTTACCATCAAAAGCGTGGGGTGCTTTTTATGATTTTTACATTTTCTTCTTAGAGACTTTACTTTTACCAATATCTGTTTATTATCAAATATATTAATTGGTAAACAGCACCCCACGCTTTTGATAGTAAAATTATTTATCCCAAGCGTGTTGGAAATTAAAATTATTTTTCATTTTTTTTAGTTCGTTTTTCTAATAAAGCGTGTTGTTTTTTTAAACTATTATTTATTTTAATTCAATATTCCACTGCTCTTATAACATAATTTTTATCGTTGACGTACTTCTTTACTGAATGAAACGTTATTTACTGTATTTTATATCTATCCACACGACAGAACTCTCTTCATAGCCCGGTAAGTATGCAACCATGTGATTACACACCATCCCATCTCTGCGCTCGCGTTCTATACCAGTACAAGTAAATCTTCGACATTGTGGAACAGTTTCCGCTCGCTGGTGATGGTCATTATTTGTACCAGCGTGATAATGCTTCATTCCATGAAGCAAGGTCTACAGCATGCTCATCCAACCCACGCTCGTGGGATATCTACTATTGAGATCACATCATCACATGCGCTCGCAGTGGCATTTATAATGTATAATTACCTTTTTAAAATAAGTAATTCTGTCTAAAATAAGTTTAAATTACAAAAGATATATATATTTTTTTCAAAACATCGATGAACTGTTTCCAACACATATATTTGAAAACATTTACTCTTAATATCCGTCCATAATAATTGTGCCCGATGGCAGGTCCTTCACTGCAATCTTAGCATTTTCATGCTATGCTTGCTGCTTTACTAGGGAATTATAGGTGTGGTAGCTTCCCGTTGCTTTCCACACCGGGGAAGGATGATGATAAGGATGATGGCCATATGATTTCGGGAAACGTTTGCGCCTTAAAGTTTTCCTCACATTTGTCTTACAGGTAAGGAAAAACCCGGATAAATACCTCACCTAGAAATCTGCCCCAACCGGGGATCAAACCCGGGCCCGCTGCGTGACAAGGCAGCACGCTACCTCGAGACCACAGCGGTGGACACTCTTAATACAATTCTAGAAAATAGAATAAAGAAATCACATCTGTTTCAGAAAATACCAAGACAATTTTACGTTGTCTAGTTACCACTCATAGGTTTTAAATGCCGTTGCATTATTGAACGGTCGATTATCTTTGTACATTTTAATGCGGAATAGATGCCAGATGTTATTGGTATTTAGATTCACACAATGTGAAGAAATTGGAAATATCACAGCTTACAATTTGCAGTTTTCTTTTCATACCATAGTTCCAGTTTTAGTATAAGGTATATGGAAGTAGCTAATTATCTGCTGTTTTATAAGTGGTGATAATGGCTTCTATATCTATTAGCAACAAATAATTTTCAAACTGAGTCATATTTTGAAATAAATTGTAAATGTCAGTAATTTTTCGAAGTAAATAAGAAATTAGTACCGATACTCTTATATGTTACAACTAACTATTGTCTGTCCAATGGATCTGTGCCCCCTTAAGATATGCGAACTAAAGCCTACTTCCTTTTCTGCCTCGGTAAATCAATTCACTCCCTGCATTCCTATCCCACACTCTTTTCAATCTATCTCTTGCACTTGCACTCCAATGCTGTCAATTCAACTCCAACATTGCATTAATCAATATTAAAGAGCCATGGCACTGGGGGAAGTTTGACAACATCCCTACTCGATAAGTTACCGTTGGCTGCCGTTTGACATGCTGGGAGGGAGTGCGCTTTAAAAGGGTGAGTATAGAGTGTACTATACTAAGAACGATGTCAGCGCTACAGGGGCAGAGATCCGTTGGTCCGAGTATAAATAACTCACTGGCTCTATCGAACCCGTCGTTTCATTGCCACGCGGACATAAGTTCTCTATACATCCCTTTCCTGAGCTAATGTTTTCCAATCATTCCATGTAGTAGCATGTATTATTCTGTAATAAAATAGTTTTAGTTTATAAAGAATGTAACATAAAGTGATATTACGACACTAAATATGATAATACAAGTGACTATTTAACTCAAGCCCCAAATGGGAGTCAATGACCAATCACGTTACAATGTTTTTTTATTTATAACCAATCACAGTCGCGTTTCGCCTAGAATCTACTAACTAAAGTTTATCATAATAAAGAAAGCACCTCCTTTTTTAACATTCTGAACAGGTAATAGCATTATTTTGCAGTGACTGACTCACTAAGAAATGCGGCTACCAGGTTGTATATATAGTGCATCAATGTCAACACATACCGCATGCGGGAGTTAATATAAAAACATTTGTAGCAATTGATTTTACCACCAAAAAAAGAAACCACTGTTTGCACCTTCTTAAATGTATTTTCTTTTCCCCAGAAAAATATAATTGTCATATTTACATCATAGGACATTAGAAATGATTTAATATACAGTTTGAGGTGTATCGTTTTTTCTCCACTAGAGTACATTCTTACAATATTGCGTTCCATTGGCAATAAATAATATGATCCGGTTGCAGTGACGAACGAAAGAAGCAAATGAAGCCTACCAATCGTTTCTAATTTGTTTTTAAACATCGCCGATTACATTAAATATATAAATATTTTAAAATAACTATATTTAAATAATGATTTGTGAGTAAACAGCTTAATTTTATTCGTGAAATAGTCCTAACAAATGCCACTCTTGATTTCCAAATTCTCTAAATAAATTCACTCCTCACTTCGTGAGTCGTAAATTTATCGATAATTTGGAAATCACTCGTGGCATTACTTATGATAAATTGGAGGGGGGATTTCTGAATCTGAACTTGGACAATTTTGTTTTTATATGTACACCCAGTTCGAATATGTGGCCAAAGCATGTTAGAATTTATTGCAAATAGATCTAACATATTCTCAAATTGCATATTTGTTAAATGAGGATCTTGCTGATATTAAGAAAAGATAAAAATAAAGAAGAGAATTGAGGGGTCTAGTGCGAGAGGGATCTCTGCCACTATGAGAAGAAATGGAAATAAATTGGGTTTTATAAAGCATTATATTACAAAATAATTTTTACAATAAAGGGATAACTATATTCTTCTTAACTTACTGTTATATAAATTATGCAAAAAGTAAAATTTAAATTTTCCACCGTTGTGGTCTCGGGGTAGCCTGCTGCCTTGTCACGCAGCGGGCCCGGGTTCGATCCCCGGTCGGGACAGTTTTTCTGGGTGAGGTTTTTATCGGGGTTTTCCCCACCTGTAAGACAAATGTTAGGAAAACTTTAAGGCCCAAACGGTCCCCGAAATTATATGCCTATCGCAATCATCATCATTCATATTCATCTTAGGTTAAGCTTAGGATTAGGGACTCTCCTGACGTACCATTATCATCATCATCAACCATCATATCATCGGGGCAATGTAACCCCGCCTTCCAGGCGCCCCAACCTCAGAAGTGAGTTACAAGTACGCCATGCCAGGTGAGAAACCAGGAATGTCGATAGACAAACCTGGGACATTTGAAAAAAAATGTTGATACAAATAGCACTGATTATTTCCATTTCTTCTCAAAGTTTCATATCTCCTTCTCTCACTCGACCCCTCAATTGTTGAACGGGAGTGGTGGCTATACTTTCACTGATTTATGTTGGAAATGTTATAAGAAAAACGTGGAATTTATACGGAGTAAAAGTAAGCTTATCCTGACGTGACCTGCTGTATTGATGAATTAGCTGCCAACACAAAGCAAACTTTAAAATACCAAGCTACATATTTCTGGCGCTTGATGCGAGGTACAATGCTATCGAGACTGCCCAGTTAGCAATGTTCTTAAGGGTATGGATGATGATTTCAAAATAACAAAAAAAATGTCAATAAGATAATTCAGAAGGAATGAATTGAGGTTGTTCTCATGAAAATGTTTTTTAAAATAATTTACAAATCTTCACCGATCATATCTAGTAGACGCCGAAAATGATCACGATCAAAATGTACATATAGGCCTATCCGTTAATACTATAAGCGGCCACAATTTATGTTTCATCGAAACCAAACTTGGCTTATATAAATAAATTTAAAAAGTAAGATCGAGTTTGCTAACCAGACGGAGTATACCAGAAACGAAACTTTTAAATAGTTCTAGTGGTCGTAATTTTCTGTATTTCACTACGAAACTCAGTATATGCTAGTCAAATAAACCGAGGAAGGTATTCTCCAGACATCAGCGAAATCTGACCACTGGAAGTGACGGTTTATCTGAAACCCTATATTAAAATTGTTTCGTTCGTCGCAATGTATAGGCTACCATACATTGTAATTACCCTTTAGATTGTCAACGAATCCTATAAGATACATTCCATTCATTTCATAGTGTTCTGCCCTAGAGCAGGTCCGTCACTGCAATCATAGCATTTTCATGCCATGCTATGCCGTTTTACTAAGAAATTATAAGTGTGATAGCTTCCCGTTGCTTTCCACACCGATGACAAGGATGATGATGATGATGGCCAGATGACCTTCGGGGACCTTTTGGGCCTCAGAGCTACCTGACATTTGCCTTACAGGCGAGGAATAGTCCCGGAAAAAACCTCACACAGGAAGCCCGTCCCGACAGGGAATCGAACCCGGACCCACTGTGTGACAAGGCAGCGCGCTACCTCGAGACCACAGCGGTGGACTAAGACACATTAGTTTAATTAAATATGTTTAATAAAGTAATGTAAAACGAATCGTAATATAGCTATTATTATTTTAATTGGTGTCAAATTGTACAGCAATCTGCAAATACGAGTAATAACTTACGGTTATACATGTTTTGTTTTCACTGTAGTACGACACTTTTAAATAAGCTGGCATCGGAAATTGATTTTCTCCAACTTAACAAATCTAATATCTAAAAATGATTTTGTTCGTTAGTTTGCTTGTTTGTTTGTTCGTACTTTATGCGCGCCAAATCGTTGATCCGATTGTGATGGGGCCTATTGCAAAATGTTCAGGAGATTCCCGGGATGAACATATGCCATAAGAGAATTGTGATACGCAACTCCTACACCCTTAAAAATCGCCCTTTGTAGTGGAAAACGTGAAAAAGTAGCTCTTTCGACGCTTAAATGGCTTACGCTGACTAAATCTTAAAAAAATACACAAAATTAATGCCCACAAAATTGCATATCTCAAGAAGCTCTACAAAAAATTCCGCGACAGCATATGTTTATCTCTTTATGAATAACTCACAAAAACCATTTTTGTCTTTCATTGATGCCAAGAAGATCGAGACAAGTACGTAGATTCCTGTGCATGTATAGCATCACATGGCGGTTATTCTTTTACGGATAACTCACAATAACGAATGTTGTCTTTTAGCTCATTTATGCCAAAAAAGATCGAGATAAGTAGATTCCCGAGCAACACCGGGTAATCAGTACGGGGAATCTTAAAATAATTACGATATACATTGATAATTATTCTTCATTCTACTTATTCAACTAATCATAAGAAGTACATTAATGTTCGTCTTTCAACTCATTTATGCCAAAAAGATCGTGATGAGTAGATTCCCGGACAACACCGTGTAAACAGCACGGGGTATCTAAAAATAATTACGATATAAATGTTTCGTTCTACCTATTTAATTAAACGTAAAACACATTAATTTTCTATTTCAGCCCATTAATGTCAAGAAGGTCGGGATAAGTAGATTCCCGGGCAACGCCGGATAATTAGCACGGAGTATCTAAAGAATATAAATTTATAATTATGTTTTCCATATGCTTATTCAACTAAACATAAAAGCACATTAATTTTCATTTATTTAGGCGTAGCAGCGCACGCCGGGTATTAGCTAGTGTTTAATAATAATGATAACTGGGAGAATAATTTTTTTATATATTTACAGTTTAATGTTTCTCGAGAGAAGTTGGAATGACAAGAAAATCTGTAACAAATAATAATAATAATAATAATAATAATAATAACTCACTGGCGCTATCCAACCCATAGGTAATGGCCGCGCGGACATAAGTTCTCCATACATCCCTTTCCTGAGCTAATGGTTTCCAATCATCCCCTGTATAATCTACTTCCCTCAAATCATATTTAATTTTATTCTCCCACCTCATTCTTGGTCTACCAACAGGGCGTTTTCCCTCTGGTTTTCCTACAAGAAGCTTCCATGCAAATCTTTCATTCTCCATTCGTGTCACATGTCCTGCCCATCGCAGTCTACGAGTCTCAACTGTTCTCATTATATCTGGCTTCATATAAAGACCATGTAGTTCACTGTTAAGTAGTCTTCTCCATTCAGCTGTCTGTTCATCTCTCTTTGGTCCAAAAATGTTCCTAAATACTTTATTCTCAAATACTCGTCACCTCCGTTCCTCCCTTACAGTAAAAGTCCACGTTTCGCATCCATATAATATAACTGGTAAAATAATAGTTTTATATATTTTCAGTTTAACCTTTTTGACGTTGGGACGTCAAGAGTCTCTGTAATACTTAATAGGACACATTTTCAGAATTGAGCCTATGATGATGATGATGATGATAATAATAATATTAATGATAATAATAATATTATTAATGATAAAAAATAATAATAATAATAATAATAATAATAATAATAACTGACTAACTGGATTCTTGAAATCGTAGGTTCATGGCCACGTTGAAATAAGCTCTCCATACATCCCTATCCTCATATAATATTTTCCAATTAACCCTTTATAATCTACTTCCCTCAAATAATTGTTAATGTTATTCTCCTACTTAATTCATGGTCTACCAACTTAACGTTTTCCCTCAGGTTTTCCTACAAGAAGATTCAATGCCGCTACAAGAAGTGCCCATATATCCCTCTTTTATTTCCATATTCCTGCCACATGTCCTGAACCATCGCAGTCTACGAGACTTCACTCTTCTTATTTTATCTGGTTTCCTATAAAGACCATATAGCTTACCGTTGTGTAGTCTTCTCCATTCGCCTGTCTCATCATCTCTGTGTGGTCTCAATTTTTTCCTAAGATATTTATTCACAAATACTCGTAATCGTTTCTCCTCCCTTAAAGTAAGTGTCTATGTTTCTCACACGTATATAATATATAACTGATATATAAATGTGGGATTACAATTTTATGTACTCGTATTTTTTAGTTTAATGTATTTTTTGAAAGATGTTAGGACGAAAAGTCTGACTGTGATTCATAATAGCATGCATTTACAGAATTGAGTCTATGTTTAATTTCTTTGTGCACCTCACACCCATTTGTAATTATTCTTCCTAGGTATACGAATTCAACCGCTTTTTCAAAATTTCCCACATTTATGACTGTCTATTTATATTATATAATGTATTTATTTGTTTGACCATATATTTAAATTGATGTTTGCTTCTAGCCCTAATTTCTATGCTCTTAACAATAAAATTATTTGATGTGGCAAACATGGCTAATTTAACCCCACTGCCGTTTCTATCTTCATAAAGAAGGAATTTCGCTGTTGTCAGCCTGAATATATAAAATCATTAAATTAAATATTTATATATTTTAAAAAAATAAATTATTTTGGTTTATGCCTATATTATTTTCTAATATTTTAATGTTGTGCTCTTTTTGGTGTTAACTTATCATATATTGTTTATTTTATTTTCATTTTCATTATTTTTTAAATATAATTGAGTGAGTTTTTTAAATTTGAAACTTGCTCTTAATTTGGTATTTTATGTTTGAAATCTCATTTTGACTGTGCCTTCATAATGTATATATTCTACATGTAGGTCCTATTATTTATGTAACTCAACCGCACCCGAGCACGAGCACTTGCTGATTCTGGTGTCAAAATGTGTTTCTGGATAAAAGGTATTCTTATTCTTACATTAATTTGAAATAAACGTACAAACATAAATGCACTATTAATGGCCGAGTTATGATTTTCCCACATTAAATACAATGTATAAAAAAATAGACACACCACATATTTCTGTAGATATCCATCCATAGTAACTCTGCCCGGAGGCAGGTCCATCGCTGCAATCATAGCATTTTCATGCTATGCTTGCAGCTTTACTAGGGAACTATACGTGTGGTAGCTTCCCGTTGCTTTCCACATCTGTAGATATTTCTTGTCGGAAATCTCGACATGAAAACTTCTTTCGCTATTTTTTTTAAATATTTACACGTCATCCCAACCAAAGAAAATTCAGTGAGATTACAAAAAAAAGTTATATTTTATATGAGCCCTTGAGTATTAAAATGGGCCACGACATGTCCATTTTGTCACATTTCGAGAAAACTGAAATTTTCTTCTAAATAATGGTTAAATAATGTATTATAAATTGTGTACATGGAACAAATATTGTATCTATTTTAATAGACACTTGGTAATACTAGAAAACTACAATGATAAACATAAATATACAGTATGTAACAATCTTGTTTGTACAGTACTGTTTTACGCAGAAAACATTAATTTTCTCCTCAAAACGTGAAATAAAATATATTCAATTAATAATATATTGCTTTAGAAACATATTTAGTTATAATACCCATAAAACGTCTTGTTATTATAATTGCAAAAGGAGGTGGGGGAATTTTGTTATAGTATATCTTAATTACATGCAACAGTCTTGTTTGTACACTTCAGGAAATGCTCTAGTATCTGACTGTATCTACCCCCACTAAACAATTGTGAAGCACTTGGTATCTATTTATGTCTACTAAGGGATGTATTAGATGTTTGTTTACTCTTACCAACTAGAGTTTACTCTCCACGATGGAGAAAAGAAGAGAAATGAGTAGTGAATTGAAGAATATAATTGTTAATCTTGCATTAAGAGGCTGATCTTTTAGACAAATAGGGCTTACAGTGAATAAACTACAGTCCACGGTTAATTAAGTTTAAAAAAAATCGATAAGATGGTTCTATCAATAATTTGCCAAGGCGAGCTAAAGAATAGAAGCTTAAAGAACGGGAACAACGATATGTTGTGAGACAAGTTAAGAATGATCCTAAATTAAGTGCACAAGAACTTCGTATGTGGGCAGAAAAAGTAGCAAAGAAGATGATGTTTAATCAAAGAATACGAAGAGTACTGTGGGAATATGGCTATCGTGCCACGATAGCATTCAAGAGGTCATTCGTAAATAAGAACAACAGAATTGTCAGGCTGAAAATTTGCTAAACATTATGTAAACAAAGATCAAGATTTTTTAATAAAATGGGAAACAAAAATTAACCTTTTCGCATCAGATGGGAATCAACGGATGTGGAGAAAGCCGAATATGTCCAATGAGCACATAAACAATCTAACAACTGTAAAACACGGAGATGGGTCCGTTTTACTTTGGGGGTTTAAGTCACAGAGGTGAATTGGAAATCTTCACTTTATTGATGGTATTATGAACAATTGAGGTTACTTTAATATTCTGAAGAAGAATGTTAAATAATGTGCACAAAAGGTGGGGTTTATGTCCGGTTGTATGTTTCAGCAGACCAATGACCCAAAACATACAGCTGATGTCTGCAAACTGTGATGCATCTGGAATATTCCGAAACAGCGAAAAACACCTGTTCCATCGCCCGACCTAAATCACATTGAACATTTGTGGACTTCATTGAAAAACTGTGTTCATTCTAGAAACGTTCAGTCAAAACAACAACTGAAACAAATAATTGCTGAAGAGGAGAACCAAATTAATTCCTTAACATGTAATAATCTTGTCAGGTCAATGCAGAGACGATGTAACGAAGTTATCAAGGCAAAGGGTTATCCAACCAAATATTAAGGTTTTGTTTTCTCTATTGCAATTTGTTATTTATTTTACGTACTAATTTTATTGTATTTAGTAAGTGTACTAACAAGACTGTTTCAATAAAAGTTGCCATTTTTGTTCAATTAAATAATTAAATGTAAATTAATAAGTTATGTGAAGTAAATTGGGAAAAACTGCACTTAAACTAGCGTGAAATATTTTCAAAGTCCTATAGAACAACAGTGCGCATGCGCCAGAGTTCATAGAGCCAACGATAATTAACAATCGAACCACATACCGATTATCATCCTCGATTACTATCCGTCGCTATGAAATTTAAATGACCAATGTTTTCAATAAATCCCCAAGTCTAAGTTTAAAAAAAATTATTAATAATATTAAATTACCAAACGTTTATTAAAAATGATCCAACCAGCGATAACCCAAAACAGCGATAGAAAAATCATAGACTAAGTAATATACTCTGTGGAGAAAATAGCAGTTAACATCACAATATTGTCTAACAGTGTCACAATATTGTGATTTGCATATTTAAATAAATGCTTGAAAACTGTGTAATAATGTTATAAAAATTGTTTGAAAAAGTTTAAAATATTAAATAACGTTAGTAAATACAAAAGAAAAGCTATAGTTCGCAACAATATAGCTGAAAGTCAAGCGTTAGTAGAAGTGTAGTCGAGCCGTAAATTGTTTTATTTTTTTATGCTATTATAGTCAAGTGATAAACATGATAACGAAAACATATATTTTATGTTTTAAGTGTGGACTTACACAGCAGTGACATTATGTATTGTTTGAGCAAGATTAAAACTCTGCTGTACAAACAAAACTGTTACACACTGTATTTTTTAGGTATCGGTGGATGTGCTCATTTGTAAATGCACAAAAGTGGACATGGCCCATTTTAATACTCAAGTGGTCAAATCAAAATCATGGCGTTTCCTGTCTAAACTAAAATTAAGTCAGTAATCTTGTTATTTTTAAGGTTATGTGTGTACACATAAAAGAAGAATGTTGTTTAAGATTAAGATTATTTACTTTTGTAAGATTTTTTTTAAGTTTACAAACGACTACCATAAAATGTACGCAAAATCATAATGATGTAGCCATTTTTAAATTCTAAAACAAGAGACTGAAAACAAGTGTAATATATAAATAAAAGTAGCATAGTAAGTGGTGATCATATTCATAATTTGATCAAATAAAACAAAACTTACCGACTTGTAGATTTCTCGCCTTTAATTTCTTCATATATTTTTCCATAATTTAAGATCACAAAATAAAAAAATCACACTGAAATCGAGATGTCATTACACATTAAAAGTCACTTTTATAAAAAACATTAAACCTAGAAAACGTTTTAATAATACAACGAAGGAAAAGTTTGTAATAAATTATTACATCGTTTAGAATGTTTTGTAACAGAAACCAAAGTACACGACCGATTGTTTGATGCGATTTTGTTATGATTAGCTTGAAGGAATAAAAAGAACGCCACTCCCGCACAAATCTGATGCAATACTATGCCTCTAAGGGGATGAGTCGATTCACAAGATATCTCGCGACCTTGATAGTTGTTAACGTTCATGCCATTATCACCTTTAAGCACAACATTTATATTATTTTATTACACCATATTTTATAATCCCTTAGAGATTTCGCATGCATACTTAAATAATGCATTAATTATATAAATATCTGTATATTATATAACAATCATTTGTATCATAGGGATACTACATGATAAAATATTACAATATTTACAACATAAAGCTTCACTTTTCAACCCTAGGAGTTACTGTCATATGTATTGCTTTGCTAATATAAACCTTATGCAACGTAAGCTACTTCAATGACAGTGTTTCCTTTTTAAGAATAATATAGATTTATTTTTAACAACACGAACTTTTAAAATAAAATATAGGGATTCTATGCCAGGAGTCCACCTACGAACTAACTCACTGGAACTATCGAGTCCATAGGCTGAAGGCCGAGCGGACATAAGCTCTTCATACACTCCTATCCTCAGTGAATGTTTTCCAATAACTCCAAGTATAATCTACTTCCGTCAAATCATGGTTAATTTTATTTCTCTTATCTCATTTTTGGTCTACCAACTGGGCGTTTTCCCTCTGGTTTTCCTACAAGAAAATTCAATGCCGCCCTCTAATTTCCCATTCGTGCCACATGTCCTGCCCATCGCAGTCTACGAGACTTAACTGTTCTTATTATATCTGGTTTCCTATAAATATCATGTAACTTACTGTTATGGAGTCTTTTCCATGAACTTGTATGTTCATCTCTCTTAGCCCAATTATTTTCTTAAGAACTCTATTCTCGAATATTGGTAATATTGTATCGTCCCTTAAAGTAAGAGTTAATGTTTCACATTCATATAATTTAATATATATATATATATATATATATATATATACAGTTTATTTAATTTTATTAGAAAGGTTGAGACGACAAGAGTCCTGTATTGCATAATAGCATGAACTTCTAGAATGTTTCTAATATAAACCTTTATACAATCTACTTTCTTGATAGCGATTTATTTTAAAACCAGTGTCTTCTTTTTAAGCATAATAGTGTTTTGTTTTTTTACAACATAAACTTCTTAAACAAAATAAAATGGTTTCCATGCCAGACGTCCATATACATAAAGTGAAATAAAAAACTCTCTAAGTCCATTCTTATTTAATATTATAATGGGTACAATTATTGAAAACATACAACCAAGTTTGGGTTATAAAATGGGAAACACTAGATTTTACTTAATATGTTACGCAGTTGATGTCGTTCTCCTTTCAGAATCTGAAGATAATTTACAAAGACCTTTACATCAATTTAATATAAATGCCAGAAAATACAATATGGAAATTAACATAAATAAGACAAAATGCTTAACAATATCAAAAGAACCAGTAAGATGCAAATTAGAAGTGGAAAGAAAAATTATAGAACAAGTGTTAGAATTTAATTATTTAAGTGTATTAATAACAAACACTAAAATTTTAATAAACGAAGTAAAGAAACAAGCTGATAAAGCAGCACAAATATCAGGGTATATGAAAGATTTAATTTGGCGCAACATACATATGTCAATAGAAAGCAAACCCCGCATATACAAAACGATAGTTCGACCAGTTATCGTATATGGAGCAGAAACCAGGGCTGATACAACAAAAACTAAACAAATAATAAGCACATGCGAAATCAAAATCTTAAGAAATATTAAGGGTAAACATTATTTGATAAAATACACAACACAGAAATTAGGGACAAATGCCATATTCAAGACATAACCAAATTGATTATAGATAGACGAAAATATTGGAAGGGTCATATAGAAAGAATGGAAGAAAACCGGCTTGCAAAAAGAGCTAAAGAAGATACACCAATGAACGGGAGAAAAACAAGAGGAAGACCAGCCAAGAGATGGATAGACAGTGAATGCACATCCAATACGTCTTCCTTCGAGGAGTGATTTTGGGAATAAACAGGATGAAAATCCTACAAATTAAGTTTAAGAAGAAGAAGAAATTAAAAAGCAGAAAATCAAAAATTATTGTTGCTGCATGTAAATAAATATAATATCAATTCGTGCCACCCTCAGGTGCTTTAATTGGAAACCATTAGCTCTGGGTAGGGATATATGGAGAGCGTATGTCCACGCGGTTTCGATAATGCTAGTGAAATATATATTCCGTAAACCAACAAAATGGGATCATACATTCGATTTGCTGAAGAAATCGATTAGTTTACTCAGTTCCAGTGTGAGGCACTTTTCTTATCGTCTAAATGAAATTATTAAAGCAAATGCTTTAGTGTAGAGGGTCACTGATGTCTTAAATCGATTTGGTTGCAAAATAAACAGATCTATGTGGTGACTGACTCCTGCATTTACGGGAAAACGAGTAAGAAATATTTACCGTAATGCAGTATCACGCCTTAATACACGAGAAAATCTCTGGAAAATACCTAAATTTAGATACCGTAGTGTTTTCAAGATTATTTTAGTGTAGTGGTTTCATAGTTCGCAGAATAGGGATTTTAATAATTTATTAAGTAGCCTGGATTCAGAATTAGAAGGTAGTATTTATTCCATTAAAATAAGATGATTAATCTGTTTTTAAAATGTTGAATCCAGTGTTCGATCTCATAGGCAAAATACGAGCATTAATAGAGGGAAAAGGAAACCTATTCCTGAATTTAAAGGCGATTTCTGTTTTTGCCATTATGATTGACAAATAATACAGCTGAAATAATCTAACTTACATCTACAAGTAAAATAATTGTGTACCATGTATTTTAGATTACGTGAACGCCTTCGAAACAAAATTGAAATTTTGACAATCACAAATAAAGAAATGTTGTGCATTATCCAGTGCCACAAAATTCTCAAATGTGTCCAGGAATTGTATCAGAAAAAAAAACGAATTTCATGATATGTTTATGACTTCAAGGATAATGGTGCAAGTTTCAAATTCCTTTCATCTTCTCCGTTAACACGAGTGTGGTCTCCGAGGAGGTGCAAATAGAATATAATGATTTTCAATATTCATCAGACCTAAGAATATGTTTAACAATTCCGCCTTGCTATAATTTTATCCTGATTATATTCCAAGAAGAATATGCTCCCATTTCATCATAAACATTCAGCCACCTACTGCAAAGTCTTGCCTGCCAAAGTTATAACTTATAACTGTCATACATGCAAAGACTGACCCACTCATTACATTTCAGAACCCCAATATGGTGTCAAAGGTATTCCTATACATTTCATCATATACTATAGATATGAGGCCAGTGGCTGGAAAGCTCTGTCATTTCAATATTTCTAGTATTCTCTTCTGGAATTGCTGTATTGTGACCCTCCTCTGAGGTTGGGGCGCCTGGAAGGCGGGGTTACGCTGCCAGAATGATAGGATGGGTGGTGATGATGATGGTAATGACGCACCGGGAGAGTCCTTAATCCTAAAATTAATCTAATGATGTGAATATGATAATGATGGTCACATTATGTTCGGGAACTCTTTGGACATTAAAATGTCCTGTCATTTTTATTACAGGTGAGGGAAAAAACCGATAAAAATCTCACCTAGGAAAATTGTTCCGACCTAGGATCGAACATGGGCCCGCCACGTGACAAAGCAGTACACTACCTCGATACCATGGTACGGCTGTGGACTTACATAAAAGTATAACTCTGGTGATATTATAGCATTTCATATAATGACTCTTTAACAATTCAGTTTATTAGCTCTGTCAAAGCGGGAATTTTTTCTCAGAGGAATTTTACTTTAGGCTTGAGGTTATTTTACGTAAGTATGAGATAGGAGTATCATATCATTACTTCTCTTTCAAGGATGTCACTTTCCGATATTTACACCTTTAAAAATAACTTATATCGATCCGACAGGGTTTGAGTCCGCGATCTTCGCAATTGAAGGTAACTGCTGTACTAGGCTATCGGGACCTATGGTGATTTGTATTTCATACATTTGTATTTATTATCATCACTACTCTTGTCTAACAGCACCGTTTTTAATGTGTGGAGCTCTGTTCCGAGTTAAGCTCGAATGAGACGGAATGAGTAGAGGCTTGCCTTATCAGAGACAATATGAATCGTGCATCCCAGGATTATCAATGTTCCTCATGCATGTACCTGCATTACATCCTTATCAACCAGATATTACAGAGACTGAGAGATTAAATCTCTCTGTTTTGTGCGTTTGTGTCACTATTGCAAGCCAGCTGAACGAGAAATTCGGCGCATGCGGGAGTCCATCTGCTCTTATACTAGGATGCAATTGCTGGACTCTAGTTTCGACTTTAGTGCCTTGCATTTAAAAATATCTGATACTTTTTTGGACATGGCTTTGGTGCATTAGAACGCTTCTCTGGCAGAAATTTCGGATAGATTTCGGAATGCAATGGTTGACGTTTTCCTTGTCAGCAAAATTTGTCTTTAGTTTCTCGCCCACATTCGAAATACGACACTATTTCATTACATTGAAGTGAAGCCTAGCAAGTCATTTTAACTATATGTAATAAAAAATGTAATAGACTAGCATTTCAATAAATCATAAATATAAGTTACAAACGCATTAAATTCCACTCGAATCAGTAAGATACTGATATTTCACCTCTGATACAGAAAAGAGAGAGAGAGAGAGAGAGAGAGAGAGAGAGAGAGAGAGAGAGAGAGAGAGAGGCTACTGGAAGTAATAGAGTGTTGAGGGGCGAGGATAAGCAGATCGAATGGAAAGTTTCCCAAGTAACAATAATTCCATAACGGATTTACAATGTATGTATATATATATATATATATATATATATATATATATATATATATATACTTTATTGGCTGTCTATATAAACAAAATAAACAAAAATGCATTTTTTTTTTCAAAATTTCACCATTCGGTGCCCTTAACCGGGGATCAAATACAGGCCCATTGCCTCTGACTTTATTATCCCGAGACCACAGTTGTGGGCCTTAGTACAGATTTAGCTATATTTTTAAATCATATAATCAAAATCGTAATCAATACTACAGTTTTTGAAGAAAATTATGTATTCATATTATTGTTTATTAACCAGTTTATTAATAATGTGTGCAGCTGTGTGTAAGGTTATTTTCGCGCTTCGGGTCCCGCATTGGGTGGATAGATGGCGTTAATGTGGTTATTTTCAATTTACGCATCACTTCGGTAGACCACTTTATGTATTGTGTACATAGAGTAGTGTAGAATTGGAGTTTGTGTAGTTACGAGTGCTGTATGAGGGTTGATAATGAAGTTGAAGAGATAATGTGAAACCCGGTGTCGGCAAGTAGCTTACTTCTGTCTAGAAGTATTAAGGGCCCGCCATGTATAACGTACGAAACGATATCAACAGTACCACATGCCACATCATCTCATGTACTAAGAAGGGGATTTCAATTTAATGCAGGAATCTGGCACACAATCGAGCTGTTAAAAATTGTCTGGCCACGAGATTGAAAATTTTGCAATTAAATTAATTTAACTAATTTAACACTTAAAATGTAAAACCACGGCGAATATCGAACCCAAACCCGCTGTTAAGAAGCAGGCACGGCGCAATATACAGTAGCATGAATTTACTACGTCAGTCGTACATGGCCATTTTCATTTTAAAAAGTGTTTTCATTTTATTAATAATTTTTTGTTTTTAAATACATATATCATTATATTTGTATAAGTTTTAAAAAATTAATACCTAATCTTTTTAAAAATCTATTTAGGTGAACCAATCTTTTAGAGAATATTTTTTAAAACCTATAATTTGTAAAAATGTGCTGAAATTTTGCGTTTCCCTAGTTGAAAATTGAGGGGTCTAGTGAAAGAGGGAGCTATGGCACTTTGCAAAGAAATGGAAATAAATTGGGTTTTATGAAGCATTATAATATTACGAAAATAGTTGCATAATAAAGAGGTAACTTTTTCTTCTTTTAACTTACTGTTATGTAAACTATACAAAAGAAAAAATATAAATTTTAATATAATAGCACTGATTATTTCCATTTCATCTGAAAATGGCATAGCTCCCTCTCTCACTAGACCCCTCAATTCATAAAATTTAAAATTCACATAGTATCTCTCCTTAAAAATAATAGTACAACTATGTGAAAAAAAAAACTTATTTTTCTCTTGTGGAGACGGATTAATCTAGCAATTTTAGAATGATATCTCATTCTGTGTTTGTGCGAGAAATGGAAATAAAAAAATACATCTTACAAATTAATCCTTAACCAAATCCTTTAACATAATAACTTCGTTTTTAAAAGAAGCAACTTTATAATGCAGATGTAGGTTGGTATCATAATCCGCTATGGCATTTTAAAGGCTTATCCTTTTTAGTTTTATATTCAGTCTACAAGATTTGAGTTCTCGCTATTAATCATATTTTGTAATGTTTTTTTAAGACTTTGCAAAAGTTGCACATTCTTCTCGCTCTAGAAGAGAGGGATTATGTACGGCTCTCTTACAAAGCCTGCATGTCGGTTTGGGATATTGCCACAAGTTGGGCAAACAGCCCGAGGTAGATGCTCGCTTTAACAAAGCACTTCTTTATGTTTGTTTCATCATTTGTCCTTAGTTTGTTGCTTACAATTGAATCTCACTCTGATTCAATTAAATCAACAGTCCTGTTCAACTTAATGTACTATATTACATACTAGTATTAAACAAATGTTTTATTTTTATTTTTATTTTATTTCGTTAAATTCCATATGGTGAGATAAGCATATTTGGTAAGACACAAAAAATATATTGGTAAAACATTGGTGGAATATGTTGCAATGTATGGAAGCGAGGTATGGACAATCATTAAGTACTATACTATAATAGACTAGTAGTTCTAGAAATGGATTATTTACGCAGAAATGCCAGAAAGTCAAAATTAGAACATGTCACAAATAAGGAAATTACAAACATAATGGAAGCAGAAGAAAGCATAATTGAAAGAATTGAGGAGAATGGATTAAAGTGGTTAGGACATATTTTAAGAATGGAAGATGAGCGATAGCCGAAGCAACTATATCAATGGTAACCGACCACAAAAAAGAAAAGAGGGAGACCAAAGTTAACATGGAAAGAAAACATGAAGACAGAAATGCAAGCAAGAGGGCTAAGCATTGAAGATGCCCAAGATGCTTTGGAGATTTGGCACGGGAAGACGGAAGCAGCTGATAGACCAGAGATAGATAGACAGAATTTTATTTTCATTATCGCGTCCAGGATCATTGGGACTATACCAGTAAGCCCTGAATTTGTATTATAGCTTATTTCATAAGCTTTGTGAAATTAAATTGATAGGGCTATTATAATTTAATCAATTAAGCAAAATTATTAGAAAACAAATTTCTAAACTTAAAACAACAATTCAGAATAAATATACAGTAGTTTACATCTACAATGGCTTAACAGTCCAATGTTGGACCTTAGTCTCTCCTTTGTTAGGAGTTACTTGATTAAGTTAATTTAGTTACGCTTATTTCCTATAGATGTCATAAATGGTATGCGGTTAACCTACAGGCCCAATGATACACCTAGTAGGCAATTAAGATATTACTAGAATGAAGGAGGTCGATAAAGTTTGCTAAAAGGTCCCTTTATTCAGGCTTAAGGATCTTTTATGAGCTTGAAAATCTTCGGACTCTGGACTCACGAATTAAAAATCGCCTTCCGGAGGACTTGTTCCATAGATTTTTCTATCCTAAAAAATCATCGACCCTGGCTGGATATGAACTCGCGGCCCTCGGGACCATAGGCAAATAACATAAGCACTATTCCACCGCGGCCGACATCAATATAGTCACGTCCCATAATATATTTACGATTATTTTAGTTTCATCTTTCTTTAACTTAGTTAAACTCTCTCTTTGTAGGTACTTTTACATGTCCCACTCCACAGGGACCATACAGGGACATCACCTGTTGGGAGAAGATTACGAACCCTTGATCATACACAGACATTTTGACTACACAAGAACGTGGATGGCCTCCATTGATGAGTAATCAGCTCGAAACAACACTAACATTTAATTGGCATTTACCTGATGAAAATCAATAACTATTTAATTAAATAAAAAAATAAAACTTAAAGTTTCATGTGATTTTCATATTTATTAAAATATAAATTAGTTACAGTTGTTTCGGTACTTTGTACCTTCTTCAGACATGATAACAAATTAATGAATTGTGTTATTACAGTACATAACAACTGTATCTATGCAACAATATTTTTTTTTATAATCTGTATTATAAATTTAAAAGAGGCGATTCATTCAGATCTAGTTGGGAATTTAACAGGTTATTACTACTTTTCAATTTATTTATTTCTACAATTTCTAAAAGGTCCAACTTCTTTCCTTTGTCACAAACATATCAAATTTTAAAATTTGAATCAAAACAATGATCATGTCCACAGCTGTGGTCTCGAGGTAGCGTGCTGCCTTGTCGCGCAGCGGGCCCGAGTTCGATTCCCGGTCGGGACAGTTTTCCTGGTTGAGGTTTTTATCGGGGTTTTTCCTCACCTGCAAGACAAATGTCAGGAAAACTTTAAGGCACAAACGGTCCCCGAAATCATATGGCCATCATCATCATCCTTATCATAATCATCCTTCACCGGCGTGGAAAGCAACGGGAAGCTACCACATATACAATTCCCTAGTAAAGCTGCAAGCATAGCATGAAAATGCTATGATTGCAGTGAAAGATCTGCCCTCGGGCATAATTACTATGGATGGATGGATGGACAATGATCATATTGGAGTAGGTGGTTAGTATACTTTGAATTATCTAAATATCTATATCTATATTCTCTCACATGTTCCTTTATACGAGAAATAAAAGGTGTGTCAGTTTGTCCTACATAGACATTGTCACATGTGCCACACTTCAATTTATATACACGTGATAATTGTTTCTTTTTACTTTGATTTTATTGTTATTATTATATTTTGTAAAGTTTTAGTAAGACGAAACAAACCATTCACTCATAGACCTATATTTATACCAACCTAGGCGAAATTATATGGATGATTGTGATAGCCAGATGGTGTTCGGGAATACATAACCTATAAATGCTGCAGCTATGGTTAAAAATAAGATTAAAACATCCACTGATCATGTATGAAGGAATTTAAATGATCCATAGTGTATTCCTCGCCCAATGTGTAATTATTGGGTCTTCTAGTTTCTGACATTTGTCTTAAAGCTGAGATAAACACTCGTGGGATAAAAAGAAGAACTTCACCAAGGAAACTTCCCCGATAGGGGATCGAACTGAGCCCGTTGCGTCTGAGACAACAACGTTATCACAAGTCTACAGCGATGGAGTACGTTGGACAGTTTAACATTATAAAATAACTGAATTCTTCTTATCACAAGTGCTAATGCATTATCAATTAGTTTGAGAAATCATTATCGGGTGACAATTACAATTGATTACTAAGACTATTTAACTCACAGCCCGACAACACAGAGCAACAAAAAAGAAACATTTTTTTGTCTCAGAAAGAAAAATATGTGATTCTGATAGTAATGTTTCTCCTGTATTCAAATATGATATCGGTTTTTCTCCATCATGCAAGGTTTCCGAGAGACAGGCATTTATAATTTCAAACACTTTTATATTTTTTACATTCGTAACTACACAAGATTTGAAGTACTGGGATCTTCCGATGACAATGTGGCAAACGAAGAAGAAACTGATATAAATAAAGAATGGGAGGCTATAAGAGATATTATTAAATTGTCAGCATCAGAAAGCATTGGTTGTTTAAAAAAGAGGCAAAACAAGAAATGGTTTGATGAGGAATGTGCCGACATTGTAAAGAAAAGAAAGCTAGCAAAAATGAAATGGTTACACGAGCCAAATGAGGTAAATTTAGAGCAATTGGGTACTATTAGACGGGAAACCACCAAGTTACTAAAGAGTAAAAAGAGGGAATATTTGAGAGAGAAGATTAATGATCTTGAAATGAATGCAAAAAATAGGAACATTAGAGAATTATGTCAGGGAATTAATATAGAGAAGAAAGGGTTTCAGGCCAGAACAAACATAATTCGGAATGAAAATGGGGATATGGTTGCAGATTCCAGGAGTATATTAAATAGATGGAAAAGTTACTTTAATCAGCTATTAAATGTACATACAGAACAGGACATTGAGGAAGATAATTTACAGACAGCAGAAATGCTAGCCGCAGAACCAAGTGCATTAGAGGTTGAAATGGCGATTGAAAAATTGAAGATGTATAAAGCATCAGGTTCGGATGAGATACCAGCAGAACTGTTAAAATCAGGGGGAGAAAAATTGATGGACAAGATACGCTGGTTGCTTAGTATGATTTGGGAAAAAGAAGCTCTTCCAGATGAATGGAAGGAATCAATTATCGTACCAATTTATAAGAAAGGAGATAAAACTGATTGCAACAACTACAGGGGCATCTCATTACTTTCAACTTCGTACAAAATTCTAACAAATATATTAGTAAGCAGACTTACTCCCTATATTGATGACATTCTAGGAGATCATCAATGTGCATTTAGAAGAAACAGGTCTACAACAGATCAGATTTTTAGTATAAGACAGATTTTAGAAAAGAAATGGGAATATAATGGTACTTTACATCAACTATATGTAGACTTCAAAAAAGCATATGATTCAATTAAGAGGGAGAAGTTATATAGTATCCTGCTGGAGTTCGGAATTCCTAAAAAGTTAGTTAGACTTATACGAATGTGTCTAAATGGCTCAAAGAGTAGGGTGCGTGTAGGCAAACAGTTTTCAGACACTTTTGAAATCCAGAATGGGTTGAAGCAAGGAGATGCACTATCTCCTCTACTATTTAATTTTGTACTAGAGCATCTTTAGAGAATGAGGAAGGCTTACAATTGAATGGTATTAATAAGCTGTTAGTTTATGCTGATGATGTAGTACTACTGGCCAATAGCGAGGAGATACTAAATGCCAACACTCACACACTATTGAGTAACACTAAGAAATTAGGACTGGAAGTAAAAATATCAGTAAAACTAAATATATGATCACACGTAGAAATTCAGTATATAATGGAAATGGACAGCTAATGACAAATGAGGGAAATTTTGAGGAAGTGGCTGAATTCAAATACCTAGGAACAATAATCACAAATAGGAATGAGATGCACAAAGAAATTAAACATAGGCTCAATTCTGGAAATGCGTGCTATTATGCATTGCAGAGACTCTTGATGTCCCAACTCCTTTCAAAAAACGTTTAGCTGAAAATATATAAAACTATTATTCTACCAGTTATATTATATGGGTGCGAAACATGGACTCTTACTTTAAGGGAGAAAAGGAGATTACAAGTATTTGAGAATAAAGTTCTTAGGAAAATTTTTGGACCAAAGAGAGATGAACAGACAGGTGAATGGAGAAGACTACTTAACAATGAGCTACATGGTCTTTATAGGAAGTCAGATATAATAAGAACAGTTAAGTCTCATAGACTGCGATGGGCAGGACATGTTGCGCATATGGGGAATGAAAGACGTGCATTGAAACTTCTTGTAGGAAAGCCAGAAGGAAAACACCCAGTTGGTAGACCAAGAATGAGGTGGGAGAACAACATTAACTATGATTTGAGGGAAGTAGATTATACAGGGAATGATTGGAAAGCATTAGCGCAGGATAGGGATGTATGGAGATCGTATGTCCGTGCGGCCATGAACCTACGTGTTCGATAGTGCCAATGAGTGAGTGAGTGTGAACTACACAATATTCGAACATTCGGACTCACCTAGAAAGTACGAAATTACGATTTTCTGTTATATTTCGCCTATGGAGCATCCGTCTTGATGGTCCAACAATAATTGGCCAGCATATTAGGATTCCATTTGCCTTGATATATCTTTTCCATAGCCGAAATTTTTTGAGTTAGCTCATTAGGTTTTATTATACAATGGACAAATGGACGAAAAAACGTTTTAAAAAAAATATTATTTAAATTCATTAAATGAAATTGAAATAAAAAGAACGATAAAAAACTGCATTAAGTACAACTATTGGTACTTATGAGACAGAAATCATGTTGACCAGTGTAATTTTGGTTCTTCCTGTTGATAATCGTGCCTCTTCTTGTTCGTAATGATAGATATCTTCGTAAATTAACTTATTTGACAAAGGATATCGATTCAACAATGTACGATCGATATGGTAAAGCAAAAATACCAAAAAAAAACTTCAAAAATTACCAAAAAAGGTTAGGTCTAGTTCTGTTGCTCTAAAAAATTATTAAATATTGTATAATGAATCTGCATTATTGTAAATAGTTATTTCTCACACAATCATCTGTTATTGATTTGTCCCAAGCCCAAAGAGATTTAATAGTAAATATATGCTATTTATAATAATACAACCGGCTTATAAATCGCTCGGAAGTAAGATCAGAATACATAACCTCACATTTGGTAAATATTAAACATTATAATTATTTTTAGCTACTGATGTATTATTCGCTAAATAGTTAATCCAAATCCAACGCGAGGTTGAGTTGTTATTAGACAAAATCACTCGCGGCAAACGCAACCTCTTGTTTGATTACTGTTGATAATTCACTTCCTGTAATGAAATAGATAACTGATTCTAAGGTTGAAATGTTTTCAGGCCTTGAAAAGTCTGATGATGGCTTGCTTGAAGAGAATGGTAAAGCCATGGGTTATACATATGCGGAAAATAAAGAAACTCAAGCCTCAAAGAGGAAATGTTTGCCGTTTTTTCATGCACAATTTCGTATCGCGTCGTTTAATGACTTCTAATGTAAAGGAGCGTCTCTACAATCCACTGAGAAGAAGAACAACAGAAAATAGTTGGTACAAGGATTTGTATTCAGGACTTTAAAACTTGTCCCGACCAGATATCGAACCCGAGCCTGGTGCGTACCAGATAGTGATGCTACCACAAAACTACAGCGGTATATACCAAATCTTCAGAAAAATTGTATTATTATTATTATTATTATTATTATTATTATTATTATTATTTTATTATTATTTTATTACTATTATTACTATTACTATTATTAATAATAATAATAATATATAATAATAATAATAATACTTTATTTATTCTGGCAGAGTTAAGGCCATAAGGCCCTCTCTTCCACTCAACCAGCACAAATACAAATAAATATTCGACAAATATAGATATACACTGTACTAATTATAAACAGTTAAAGATACAATAAATGTAGCAATGTAAATGTCATGTACAAACAACATTTCATAGGGTAATAACAATAATGATACGATAATAATAATAATAGTAATAATAATAATAATAATAATATAAATATGATACATTATACGGGAAACACCAATTAATATATATATCTTACACTGGATAATAATGAAGTCGAGTTTAGAGCAAATATAAATTTAGATTTCTTTAAAAGATGTCAATGTCCGGCAGCCCCTTATTTCTTGTGGTAGGGAATTCCAGTTGCGAGAAGTGGAGATGGTATATGACATGGAGTGATGTGATTGTCCTATGTTGCGGTATATTAAGTAAGAGACTATGTTGTGATCTTGTGTTTAAGTTATGGTTTGAGGATAGATACTGGAAACGGGATGATAAATAATTGGGAATCGAGGTATGTAGGATCTTAAATAGGAGAATTAGACAGTGCGATTTTCTTCTCTCTTTTAGATGTAGCCATGACAATTCGTGGAATAATGGAGAAATGTGATCGTATTTTCGAACATTAAATATGAATCTGATACACATATTATGGACACGCTGCAGTTTGTCCGACAACCCGTCACTTATGTCAGTTAGTAGAACGTCACAGTAGTCAAAATGCGGCATCACTAAAGTTTGGATTAAAATTCTTTTAAGAGTTGTAGGAAGAAAATGTTTAAGTCGCTTTAGGGAATGCATTATGGAGAAGATCCTTTTAGATGTTTGTTTTACTTGCTCATGCCATTTTAAATTAGAATCTAAGTAAAATCCCAAGTTTTTAACGACGTCGGTATAAGGAATTTGTTCATTATCTAATATGACAGCCGGCATATTGCCATTGTTTATGAGGTGTAATAGCCTTGGATGTCCGATAATTATTGCTTGCGTTTTGTTTACATTTAGTTTCAGCCCATATTGTCTGGACCATAAAGATATATGCCTGAGGTCAGTGTTTACTTTGTCAATATATTCATTAATTTCGTCAGGCCTAAAGTGTGTGTAAATCTGTAGGTCGTCGGCGTAAAGATGATGCTTGCAGTTTTGTAGTTTCTTGGTCACGTCATTAATATAAATCGAGAAGAGAAGAGGAGCGAGGACGCCGCCTTGAGGTACCCTTTCCTCACCAAGCGCCAGGAAGAAATGCGATTATTAACAGAAACTGATTGCTGACGATTAGTGAGGTAAGATGCAAACCAATCAAGGCAGTTTTCCGACAGATGTAGTGTCTTTAGTCTCGCTAGCATTAAGTCTATATCTACTGTGTCAAAGGCTTTGCTGTAGTCGAGTAGGACTATTGCGGTGAGTTTGCTTTTGTCCATTGAGTCTCTTATGTCCTCTACAATGTCAAGTAGTGCAGTACTTGTGTGATGTCCTGTTCTAAAACCAGACTGATGTTCATCAAGTAAGTCGTGTGTGGTGAGGTAGTCTGTTAACTGTGAGTGTATTATGTGTTCCAGTGCTTTAGATAAACAGGAAGAATACTAATTGGTCTATAATCATCGAGTGTTGTGGGAGTGTTTGATTTCGGTGTAGGACGAACTAGAGCCATTTTCCAGAGTCTGGGATAGGTCCCGGTCATTATAGAGGCATTAAAAATATGGGTTATTGTTGGGAGAATAATGTCTATTATTTTTTGCAGGAGAGTTATTGTTATATTGTCTATTCCTTGTGCTTTAGATTTAATACGTAATACTGCTCTTTTGGCGTCATTAGGTGAGATATAGGAAAAAAAGAATTTGTCTCGGGTAGGTTGGGAATATGACATTAGTTCATCTATTGTCTGTTGTTTTTGTTGTGAGGTGTTGTCAGAAGGGAGGCGGGTAAAATGGTCATTCAACTCATCTAGTGGTAGGTCAGCTGTTTCTACCTGTAGTTTATTTTGACAGAGGCCTATTGATTTTAAATTTTTCCACATGTCAGCTGAGTTGGACATAGATTGTGTAATAATAGTATGGGCATATCTTAGTTTTGCATTCCTTACAGTCTGGTTGACTTTATTCCTCAGATGTTTGTATGTCTGTAAGTCTGTCAGTTCTTTGTTCCTCCTGTAAATTATTATTATTACAATTACTATTACTGTTGTTGTTATTATTATTATTATTATTATTATTATTATTATTATTACTATTATTATTATTATTATTACTTTCTACAACGAGAAAGTATTACTGTTGCCTCATACAGAGATCAAGACAGCATTTCCGTGAATCGATCGAAAATCGACTCTATTTGAAAGACTGATGATTGATAATTATTTTTGGTTTTAACTGCTGTGCTGTTATATTTATCAACAGTAATCTAACAAGAGGTTGTGTTCTTCTGAAAAAATCACGAGCGACAATGTGGCGAGTGATTTTGTCTAATGAAAAACACAACCTCGCGTTGGATTTGGAGTGACTATTTAGCGAATAATACATCAGAAGCTAAAAATAATTATAATGTTTAATATTTACCAAATATGAGATTAAGGATTCCGATCTTACTTCCTGGCGATTTCTAAACCGGCTGTATAGTTACAAATAGCATATCGTTACTGTTAAATCTCTTTGGACTTGGGAAAAATCAATAACAAATGATTATATGAGAAATAACTATTAACAATAATGCAGATTCATTATACAACACTTAATTAACTTTTTAGAGCAACAGAACTAGACCTAACCTTTTTTTTTGTTGTAATTTTTGATATTGTTTTCTTTCGGCATTTCTTGCTGTATCCTATAGATCATACATTGTTGAATCGATATCCTTGTCATAGAAGTTAATTTGCAGAGATGTATCTCATTACGAACAGGAAGAGGTAATTTTATCAACAGGAAGACGCAGAATGATCGACCTATGAGATAAATAGCCACTCTTATCTTATAGTCTTGTTTAGTTAGAAAGTATATATTAAGTGAATATGTCTTGTATTAATGTTCCATTGCCTCAGAGATGTGCACACAAATAAACTGACCACTTATGACATTATACCTACAATGTCCTTCTGTGGTAAAGAAAAAGTATGTACAGGTATGTACATGTACAGGTGATCACATCCCTACAAGTTGTGCCCCTGAAGGGTCCGGAAGTAGTGCTGAATGTTAAAGTATCTACAAAGGTTACATTATTATTATTACCATTATTATTATTATTATTATTATTATTATTATTATTATTATTATTATCATCATCTTGTTTTTCCTCACCTATAAGACAAATGTCAGGAAAACGTTTAGGTCCATACGGTCCCCGAAATCATATGGCCATCATCCTCATCATCGCCATCCTTATCATTATCATCATCATCCTTATCATCATCCTTCACCGGTGTGGAAAGCAACGGGAAGCTACCACACTTACAATTCCCTAGTAAAGCTGCAAGCATAGCATGAAAATGCTATGATTGCAATGAAGGACCTGCCTTCGGGCAGAATTACTATGGATGGATGGATTATTATCTTATTATTAATCTTGCAGTGAGATCACATATTTAGGAATTAAAATAAATAAAAATGGAAGTTATGAAGAGGAAATAAGAGATAGAAATAATAAAGGAAAATTTGCAATTGCTTGCCTCAATGGAATATTGTAGGATAAAAATATAAGTAATAAAAATAACATTAATATATATCATACAATTGTTAAAAGCATCATTACTTATGGAGCAGAACTCTGGCCATTAACAACAAAAACAAATAAGTATCCTTTGGCAATGGAAATTCACTTTATACGAAGGGCAGCAAGAATTTCAAGAAGAGAAAAAATTGGAAACTCAGTTATAAAGCAGAAAATGAAAATTGAAGACACTATTTTAGATTATATTAAAACTCAGCAACTAAGATGGTACGCACATGTCCAGCGAATGGAAGAGGATCGGCTACCAAAATGTGTTTTGGAATGGAAACCTGAGGGAAGACGAGGCAGAGGAAGACCTAAAACCTCCTGGAATATATTTATACATGAAGGAAAAACATCTACAACCAGGAGATTGGATGGGCCGACAAAATGTGCTATTAAGAATCGGACGATGTCAAAGACATTAATCAACCGATGATCTATATATTATTATTATCATTATTATTACTGTTATTATTATCATGTATATTAATATATACACGAACTGTTAATTTGCTAGAGCCTTTTCAAGCCATAGTCCAATTTAGAGAACAACACGCATGCCAATTATGTTAATTTGGTATTGGTACAGGGAATGACGTAACTCGCGGCATTGTTCCTGCTACTGTCAGCTTGTCGACACCACGCGCCACTTGAAGCTCGCTTGACGTGCGTTATCTAACTGAAGCTTTTTTTTTCTGAAGAGCACAAGTCCTCATTTCATTCTATTTTTTTAAAGCTCAGCTTAACTCTCTCAGCTTCACAATCCATTGTTCTATCCAGTATTTTGTTGCCAGTCCATATCTCTTGCTGAAGGTTAGTAGGCACTGCAACTTGATATTGTAATATTGTAACTACATACAAACTTAGTAACACTCAATTATTAAGTCTTCATCTAATAAATAAAATTATTGCAAATAAACCCAGAAAGCACAGTATTTTTTTTTAAATGTAACCTAGTATAAAATTATAAGTATATATGTGTATATATACGATACGTCCCGCGTGGGTCCCAGGTGCTCCCTAGCGGGAGTTTGTTAAACAAGTTATTTGATGATTTGTACTTCATGGCGCGACAGGCCTAGAAGGCCCTTGACCTACCATCCGCTGTTCGTCACACACCTACACGCGTTAACCACATAGGTAGACGATCATCAGTCAATATAGCGGTAACATGTGGTCAGCGTTGCCCCCCAGTGTTTAGAGCTGGTTTTCTCAACCTAGAGCCGTTATTGTAGCTATCCAAATTCCTCACGATACTGGGTGGCCATTGGTCTCATACTGGTCGAAAATCCGTGATATATTTACTTCCCCCATGGGAACTCGAACCAGCGCTATTTCCAAGGCACCTTGCCTTAACCATTCGGCTACGGTGCGGGTTCCAAGATAATTTTGTTACACTTATTTACCTACAGATGTTAATAGGTGACGTAGTTAGCATATCGTGACAATTAGACATTTTGTAGGCAATTAAGGTACTACTTGGATGGATGACGGTCGGTTAAAGTTTGCACAGAGGCCTTTTTATTGTGGATTTCGATTCTTTTACGAGCTTGATAATCTTAAGATTCGGGATCCATGGTTTAAGGTCACTCGCGGAGTACTTGTCCATTGGGTTTTTTCATCTTAAAAAATCCATCGATCCCGGCCAGGTTTGAAACACGATCTTTGGGACTAGATACATTCAAACTTAAATTCTACCCCCCTTAAAAATAAAACTTTACAAGGATTATAAAACCAACTGGAGCCTTAATAAATTTTATAATCCTATCATCTATACTATGTCAACATTTTATACCTGTCTCAAGGAACATAATCATCACCGCGGCCGACATAAGAGTATATGGTTATCTCTAACAGATTTAAAGTGTATTAACACATCTTGCTGCGATCAATGTTCTACACAAGTTCTGCAACTTGTTAATTTTGACCTCAAATTTTGATTTCGTTTCAAGGTTTCTTCTTCATACGTAGCCAGAGTTTGGATTATAGATTGATATATATATATATATATATATACCGGGCTTCCAATATAAACCCGGACCGGCCTCACGGGGTTTCACCCGTCAGGCAGCGCTCTCTCCTCGTCCGCATTTCACTCTGCCAGCCGCTCGTCCTTAAACTAGTCAGTTTACTATCGTTCGACAAGATGAGACGTCAGCTGACATTAGAGCAGCACATTTATGTGTGTAATTGTTATTATAAATACGAATCAGCTCGTCGCGTTCGCGAGGAATTTATTCGGAACTTCCCTGGACAATTACCTCCTTCCAGATCGACAATCCACGATCTTGTGACTAAATTTCAGACCACTGGTTCAGTACAAAATAAGAAACACACGCGAAGGCGTATGGTTCTCACCGAAGAAAAATTAGACGAAATTGGCGAAAATTTGGAACGTTCACCACAAAAATCATTACCGAAATCTAACAGTGTGTGATTTTTATTTGTGGAGTAGCCTGAAAGATAAAGTGTACAAAACAAATCCGCACACATTGGAAGAACTGAAGAACAACATAAATGAAATCAGAAACTTGACAGTGCCCGAACTACAGCGTGTCAATCTAAATGTGTTTACCCGGTATAATGCCTGTTTAACTGCGGGAGGACAACATTTCCAGCATTTTCTATAAGGTAAGAAACAGTTCAAGGACGGGTGGCAGGCAGGGTGAATTGCGTGCCGGGTGAAACTCCGTAAGGCCGGTCCGGTTTTATATTGGAAGCCCGTTATATATATATATATTTTTTTTTTTTTTTTTGATCCCACAACAGGCCTCAGGAGACCCTTGGGGTAGTAGGAGGTTAAGGCTCCCACTTTTTTCTAGACAATCGGCACTTGATGTCAGCCGGGTTGTCAGCCCTGCGTGACGGCTGCCTTTACCCCCAGAACAGTCGCCTGGTACTCATTTCCGTTAGAGGCTGAGTCGACCCCAGGGCCATAGTGACCCCAACGGGACTTGAACCCTCGACCCTCCGGCTTGTAGCTCAGATATATATATATATATATATATATATATATATATATATTATTTAAACTAAACGTTTCATCTACTGTTTAGACATTTCCAGCAGCTTTTGCGTGACTTCTGTGAACTCCGCAACTGCGGCAGACAGTTTAGAAGTTAACAGAGGTCACGCAGAATCTTCTAACGACAGTTGAGGAGTTCACAGAGGCCACGCAGTATCTTCTGGATACAATTGAGGAGTTCACAGATGTTACGCAGAATCTTCTGAAGAGAGTTGAGAAGTTCGCAGAAGGCACGCAGAATATTCTGAAGACAGCCGAGGAATTCACAAAAGTCACGCGCAGAATCTTCTGAAGACATTTGAGGAGTTTATACAGAGCACGCAAAATCTTCTGAAGAAAGTTGAGGAGTTCAAAGAGCGCACGCAGAGTTTTCTGAAGGTGTCTACCGCAGCAGTATATGAAACATCGATTTTAAATAAAGCTGGACTACGGCCAATCACGACCAAAACTGATTTAGATTAAAGACACTGGCCGTGAAAGCCTACAAAGATATATATATATATATATATATATATATATATAAGTACTTTATTTTATTTTAAAATATTCTTATTCCTTATAGCGTTGATGTTGATGTTCGTTGTTCGTTTACTCTATGTTAATAACCTCATCGTGTGTAGAGGATCAGCACATATCAGATCTTTAGCGCCGGAATTGATATCTAGATGTAAAAAGACCGGCAAATTTTATTCAGAAGTCCCTTATTTCTGGCTTCAAGATTTACATTCCAGAAATCTACGACACAGGACCCATAACCTTTCTTCTCTTCCAATCGAAGCCATATTCAAGATATTTACACCTTTTAAAACCATCAGCTCTGGCCAGTTCAAACCTGTGACCTACAGAACCAGACTTAAGCATAGTACGCAGTGATATACACCGTGTTCCAAAATGATGGACGGGGTTTTAAGTAGTTGGTATAGCTTTACAAACGAAATTGGATGCGTGATTATTTGATATAATGAAAAAAAAAAACTGGGAAGGTTTATACCCTGTATGCAGTAATTTGTTTCTTGTCATTATTACGTCATCAGCGTTAAATTTGTGAAAATGGCGATTCCTGTATAGAAGTCATTCGGTGTGTTGCAATTTGCGAGGTCTGGTTCCTTTGTTACAGTGCAGCGAGCTTCCCGACGGCAATTTGGAATTGAACCTCCGACAGATAAAATTATGCGTCGATGGTATAATCAGTTAGAAACAGCTAGATGTATCTGTAAAAGTTAAAGACCAGGACGTCCAGGAACACTAAATGACCCGTCGGTCCGGATAACATGACTTATTCCCATAGCCTTGACGGTCTCCCGATCTCACACCTTGTGATTTCTTCCTGTGAGGGTATTGTGAAGGACCATGTGTATGTACCACCACTTCCGGCCGAACTTCTAGATTTGAGAAGGACTGTTGCTGCTGTTGAATCCATTTCTCTAAATACGCTGACTAAGGTTTGGTAGAAATTCGACTATCGGGTAGATGTGTGCCTTGTGACGAAAGGTGCTCACATCAAACACTTATAAAGTATGTTATGAAAACTCGAAGAGTTTCGCTTTAATCCCATGTAACTTTTGTTCTTATATATCATGTAAGGGAAATTAAATAACTTTTGAACCCCATTCATCATTTTGGAACATTCTGTGAACTGTATTGGGGAAAAATATTCACGCCAGTTAATCCCTGGTGTTACATGGACACAAATAGTGTATATCATATAAACGTCAAAACAATGGAAAAATACTAACTAAAACATTAAGATACCGCCACATTGGTCCAGGTGTAACAGTTTCACCTCTGATGCAGCAGACACAGGTTCGATTCCTGGTCATGTTGAATTTCCTGTCTCAGCGTTTTCAGGCAAGTGGCAAGAAATTTAGATTAACAGTTTTCTTACAAAAATCCTTGGCCTTATAATTATCATCAATTATATTCATGAGGTCTACCGCTGTGGTCTCGAGGTAGCGTGCTGCCTTGTCACGCAGCGGGCCCGTGTTCGATCCCCGGTCAGGGCAGTTTTTCTGGGTGAGGTTTTTATCGGGATTTTTCCTCACCTGTAAGACAAATGTCAGAATAACTTTAAGGCCAAAACGGTCCCCGAAATCATATGGCCATCATATCATCATCATCCTTATCAATATCATCATCATCATTCTTCACCGGTGTGGAATGCAACGGGAAGCTACCACACCTACAATTCCCTAGTAAAGCTGCAAAGCATAACCTGAAAATGCTATGATTGCTGTGAAAGACCTACCCTCGGCCAGAATTACTTTGGATGGATGGATATCCATAAGAAATTTTACAGTAGAGCAACGTTGTTCACATAGTTCATTCAACGACTATATGCGTTAGTGTCGGCGCATGTCAAGAGAGAATTAAAATGATCAACCCAGAGATATCAGATATCTCTTTGGGAGACATAATCCAAAATTTACAGATCAGACACAACAGCAGTCAATGTGATGACTGTTGTTAAAGCAACTATAAGTAAAAACATGAAATAAACACTAAGATATAATGTAGTAATAATATCAATGTTACTATTGCTAAAATTGTGACATAGCGTTTAACATGATACTGAACGTCTATAAGCAATTGAGATTATTTATTAGTTCCGGGGTACTGATAGAATTCCTGAAATCTTGAATCTATGAAATTAGTGTTTGAGCAGTGGGACGTTGTGACTTTTGACCAGTAATATAATAACAATAATAATAATTATTATTATTTTAATTATGTACAGAATTTCAATGTTTACACATTTTTCTGTGCAAAAGTTTTATTATACTTCTCCGCTCGTCTCTATACATTCACTCAATGTCTACCAGTCTTCCAGTCTTCTTGTTCTTCATTCTATTTCCTATTTCTAGCATCCTCGAGTTTCGAGGTCTTCCTTTTTTTCTACTTCCATGTGGACACCATTCCAATGTTTTTCTGGGAATCTTCCTTCGTACATTCGTCGAACATGTCCATGCCTGTAATTGCATGTATCTTATATAATCTACTATTATTGAATATCTTATATTCATTTCGTATGACTGTATTTCTTATTTTTTCTAATTTTGAATATCTTGCTGCTCTCCCCAAGAAATCCAGTTCCATCGTAATAAGTTTTTCTTTCAAGTATTTGTTGAATTCCCAAATTTCAGCTCCATATGTGGCAGTATTTCTCACTAATCAATTATATATTATAACTTATTTTTTCTGGCTACATGTCTGTTCCATAAGACTCCATTTATCATTACTCTTATTACGCTACCTTTGTGTATTCTGTTTTTAATATCACTTTCTTCTTTATCCTCTTTATCTACTTTTACTCTCAGATATTTAAATTCTTCACATCTTATAACATAATAATATAATATAATATAATATAATAATATCAACAATAAAAATAAAAATAATAATAATAAAAATAATAACAACAGTGTTTATGACTATTTATCTCATGCTCCAAATGAGAGTCAATGACCAATCACATTTCAATGATTTTTTATTTACAACCAATCACAGTCGTGTTTCGCCTAGAATTTACCAACTAAAGTTTATCATAAGTAATGTTGGTTATAAATTTCTCCATTAGGTTGCATTCTTACAACATTGCGATATTTTAGCAATAATAATATTATGATCTGATTGCAGTGATCGAACAAAAGAAGCAAATGTAGCGTACCAATCATTTCTCATTTGTTTTCAAACATCGCCGTTTATATTAAATATATAAATATTTTAAAATAACTATAGTTAAATAATGATTTGTGAGTATATAGCTTAATTTTATTCGTTAAATAGTCCTAACAAATGCCACTCTCGATTACCAAATTCTCTAGATAAATTGGAAATCAAGAGTGGTATTTGTTAGGACTATTTAACGAATAAAATTAAGTTGTTTACTCACAAATCATTACTTAAATATATTTATTTTAAAATATGTATATATTTAATGTAAACGGCGATGTTTGAAACAAATGAGAAAGGATTGGTACGCTTCATTTGCTTCTTTTGTTCGTCACTGCAACCAGATCATATTATTTATTGCCAAAGGAACGCAGTATTGTAAGAATGCACTCTAGTGGAGAAAAAATGAAACACATGAAACTGTATATTAATTCATTTCTGATGTCCTATTATGCAAATATGGCAATTATATTTTTCTGGGAAAAAATACATTTAAGAAAGTGCAAACAGAGGTTTCTTTTTTTTTGTGTTATAATCAATTGCTACAATTTTTTTTTATATTAACTCCCGCATGCGGTATGTGTTGGCATTCATTCGCTATATATACAATCTGGTAGCCGTATTTCTTGAAAAATAATGCTATGACCTATTCAGAATGTTCAAAAGGAGGTGCTTTCTTTATTATGATAAACTTTAGTTGGTAAACTCTAGGCGAAACACGACTGTGATTGGTTGCAAGTAAAAAAGCATTGTAACGTGATTGGTCATCCCATTTGGGGCATGAGTTAAATAGTCATAATAAAGAAAGCATGTCCTTTTTAACATTCTGAATAGGTTACAGCATTATTTTGCAGTGACTGACTCTCTAAGAAATATGGCTACCAGATTGTATATATAGTGCATGAATGTCAACACGTAGCGCATGCGGGAGTTAATATAAAAACATATGTAGCAATTGTTTATACCACCAAAAAAAGAAACCACTGTTTGCACTTTCTTAAATGTATTTTTTCCCTGAAAAATATAATTGTCATATTTACATCATAGGACATCAGAAATGAATGAATATACAGTTTGAGGTGTTTCATTTTTTCTCCACTAGAGTGCATTCTTACAATATTGCGTTCCTTTGGCAATAATTGATACGATCTGGTTGCAGTGAAGAACAAAAGAAGCAGAGAAGCTTACCAATCGTTCCTCATTTATTTTCAAACATCGCCGTTTACATTATATATATAATTATTTTAAAATAACTATATTTAAATAATGATTTGTGAGTAAACAGCTTAATTTTATTCGTTAAATAGTCCTAACAAATGCCACTCTTGATTTCCGAATTCTCTAGATAAATTCTCTCCTCATTTCGTGAGTCGTGAATTTATCGATAATTTGGAAATCACTCGTGGAATTACTTATGATAACGGCAACAGTGATATGCTGGTCATGACTATAACGATAATGATAATAGCAATACAATAATAATAATAATAATAATAATAATAATAATAATAATAATAATAATAATAATAATAATGAGTGGTTTATGTTTTGTATAAATTCTACCAGTTGTTAACACATATATTGTTGATCGGCTAGTAGTTCTGTTAATGATAATGCAAAACAGCGCATCTCTGTCACTGCAATGCAAATTCGTATCACTGCAGAGACAGTTGAAATTTGCAACAAAGGATGATATAATTCCACCGTCTGCTCCCTTAGCCGAGCCTCAGGCAAGCTGAGCTCACACTCGAAGTTTGTGACGGTCACGCGAGCGAGTACTTTATCAGAGGTGAAATGTTAATGAAGTTACTAAGTTTTTATATAATGTTTCTTCTTCTTCTTCTTCTTCTTCTCTTCTACTACTTCTTCTCCTTCTTCGGCTTTCCCCCACTTATAGATTTGCCGTTTTCAGTTTCCATTTATCTCTATCATTCCAATCTCCCTCTTTCAAATTCCTATCATCCATTATAGTTCTGACGTAGGTTTTCGATTTCGATCTTGGTCTGCCACGTTTATTTCTTCCAGGGGGTGACCATTGGTATATATTTTTTGGCCATCTTTCATTTTCCATTCTTTGTACATGGCCATACCATTTAAGCGTTTGATTTTTAATCCTCTTAACAACAGATGTGGTCACATTCATTTCTCTCCAATGGAATTTATTTCTTATTTTATCCTGTCTTGTTTTTTTGGAGGCTTCTTCTAAAATAATCAAATTCAACTATTCTAATTTTATTCTTTTGTAATTCCGTCAAAGACAAAGTTTCTGAAGTTTTGTTATGTACCACTGTATTCCAAGACTTGGTGTTTTTTTAAATACTGTCAATTTTTTTTCGAAATTTTTAAAACTGCATAAATGTATTGTGGAAGGTGTATCCGAGACTATTAATGCAAGTCATGATTCAGTTTCCTTTTTGGTTCTTTGGTTATTAACGAGTTGAATATAGTGAAACAAATAATGCACTGCATGACGCCTCATAATAAATTACTTGTAAAAGTGGTCGCGTTAAAATCGTGTTTTCAAACGGCTGTAGCATGGAAACGATAAGAATTAGGACATGGTTTCCCATTCTAGATATTATCAAAACAGTCCCTCTAAAGTCCTAGACGTTTGTAGGGAGAATTTTAGAGCAGTCAGTATATATATATATATATATATATATATATAGTAAAACTTGTTCAAAGCGGAATCGCATGGGACAATTTTTTTCCGCATTAGACAAAATTTCGCATTATAAAAAAATGATTAACCAATCTTAGATTATAGAGTACCGTATATGTCTTATTACGTACCTTAGATTAATTGTATTTCCGCTGTCGTTGAAAAGTGAAGTATAGTATGTACGAACGACTTCGACGGTAACGCACAAAAAAAACAGTCCCGATTCGTCAGCATTAAAAATGTCTCTCAGGCGCGTATTCTGAAATTAAAGTATGCAGTTTCAATTTCGACTCACTAACTATACTTTCTTCCACACCCTTTGATTTCCGCAAATTTCATTCCAAACTACATTGTGTCGTCTTTTAAAATTGACTACAACCAACCTGAAGATACCTTGAAATCGTTATTCCCTAGGGATATAGCAACAGCTAGAGCTTGACTTTGGGGCATCGGTCCGGAAATTTGGAGATTTTTTGATTGTACACTTGTAAAACACTACCACACTACTTCGTTGATTTCTTCATTTTTTTCACATTTATATTAAGTCATTATTTATCGTACTGAGAGTTTGTTTTGCTTTAACTTCAATGCCTTTAAAATACATTATGAAACTCCGTTGAGGTTACTGTGTTAAAGTTTTAATAATTGTATAACAGTACCTGATATCTCAGCCGTCCTTAATAATTTGCAGTGTTGTCTTATAGGATAAGTTATCGAAACGCCTCCTATATAACAACACTGCAAATTATTGAGGCCGACTGAGATATCAGGTACTGTTATTTAAAACTTTAACTTCAATCACTTTCACTTTCTCATTTAATGACAGTGATACATATGATTTGGCCATCTTTATTCCGGAATTTGAGAACGCTACCCGTGAAAGATACTTACAGAATTGGTGTCTGAACTTAAACTAATTTAAGGTTTTACAGTGCATCGGTTATATGTAAGATAAATGTCAAATATCTGTTAAACGAACCTGTAATTCGCATAAAGGGTGTGCAATGAGGTCGACACAAACTTTCAGATACAGATAGAAACTTTAGTTTACCGGACGACAGGAATCATTCCTTATTGTTATCGCCTAACAGGAATTCAATGAAGTGGAAACTAATTTATTTCTCTCTCGGTCTTTCCGCCTTATAAATATTGTTTTCATGAATTGTGTAGAAATATCCTTCCGTTTCCGCATTGGACACATTCCGTTTTATACAACATAGATACACGTAGAATTATTATTATTTGCCGTGACCAATAAATTTGTTCGTATTGAACAAATTTCCGTATTATTCACGTTTCGGATTAAACAAGTTTTACTGTATATAAATTTATTTATCTGCAATTGCGTAGCCTAATGTTGAGCCTTAGCCTGTCTTTGTTAGGAGTTATTAGAGCAAGTTATTTTTAACGCTTATTTGCCCACAGATGTCATCAATGGTACGCGGTCAACATACTAACGCAATGAGACTTGTAGCAAGCAACTAAGGCATTACTAGGATGATGAAGTCAGTAAATTTTGCTTAGAGGCCTTTTTATTCAGTCTTCAGGATCTTTCATGAGCCATAAAATCTTCAGACTCAGAGCTCATAGCTTGAAGTCCCTCCCGGAGGTCTTAGCTCTTGGATCTTTCCATTCTAAAAAAAATCCGGGTTTGAACTCGCGTCCCTTGGGACCAGAGGCAAAGGGCACAACCGTCAGTCCACCGCGGCTGACACATTTATTTATAGAGGAAACAAATGTCATACTCCATGACGTGATAGACCTAGAAGGCACTTGGCCGGCTGCTGGCATCACATCTACATGTGTTAATCACAGAGGTAGATGATCATCCTGTCAATGTAATCTTATTATTTATTACAATAAACATTAACACCAACAAAAATAAAAAAAAAATAAAAAAGACTTTGTTTGAGCAAGAGTGACAAATATTGCGCGCAATAATACATAGTTGAATGGGGCTTATTTTGGATAGACAATATAACAATTCTAAAAATTAAAATTTGCAGCAGTTTAAACCCACTTTGTTTATTTATTGTTGGATGTATGTTTCCCTGGATACTTGTTCCACATAGATGCATTTTCATTTGGCATAAATAACTTGAATATGTTTCTCATTATATATTTATAGCTTTGCTGACAAAATGTGACTCTCAATGTTCAATTTTGGAATATGCAGTACAATATGAAACATTACAGCAAACGTGATAAGCTACGTGGATAAAATAGTGGAACTTTGTCAGGATATTGATCGGTGTACCTATCATAATTGGAGTGGACAAAATTCTATTCCAAAAGAGAAGCATAGTTTTGTTACATTTGTAATACTTGATGAAAGCTGGAATATTGTTTTAAAAGAACTTCTGGAAGAGGAAACAAATACCTAACATTGGATTACTATAACAGCTAATTTTAATAATGGCGCCATTTTAAAATTGAAGCATTTATCCAATCTTCATGAAGTACGGTAATACCGACATCTTATATTTCAAATGCAATTTTTCATAATTTCATTATTACAAATAAGATTATTAATTCAATCACTCTGTATCACATAAATTTGTAGATGGGTGGGAATTACAAGGAATAGATGGCTCGAGAAGATGAGCGTTTCATTCAGACCATAACATTTCTTCAATGAGTAACACATGAAAGGATGTTGATTATTAAAACATATGTAAATCTTATTTTTTTATATTAGCTGCAAAAATTAAACTACATAATACTTTTTTGTAGTGCCACTGATACTTTTAAAAATGTCAATTCTAATAAGAAAAGGTCGGAGTTCGTTGACAAGGGTAACAGAATGAAAATGTATCCATCCGAAAGACACATGGGATTACGTTTAAATGAAAACTTAAATAAGTGCCGTTGTAAAATGAACCGAAGTTATTGACGCCAAAGCATGTATATTGTACAAATGTGAACGTTTTCAAAGAGGGCAATTATATGGATTTGAAAAATTATACACATTTCCTTCGTAGTTCAGCATTATGTCATAGTGTTCTAGCCACAGGAAATGTGATATTCCAAAGGCAAATAATGTTCAAGATATAAACATTTTTCATAATAAGAATACTTCGTAAATGCCCACCTAAAACGGTCTTAGTGTTCATATATCTGAGAGATCATGTTTATTACAGAATATACTTTTTTACTAACGCAGTTTTGCATGATCCAGATATCAACTTTTGTCACGAGAATATTTTCTGCGCTTGCATAACTGTTTTTCTACCTTCAGTTTTCGGTACAACACTTCAAAAGTCTGATCTGATATTCATTCTACAGTATAAAACAGTTATTTATCAGAGCGGCCTTTAATTCAAAACGCTCTTACAATGCTATCATGCACGTTATCTTTAAAAAATTGTGAACACAAAGAGTCGTCGACATTGACATTTATGACTAGGGCAAGGCAATTAATGATTTTGCGTCTTTTTCTTATGAAGGTTGAAACGTTGCTTGCATATATGAAAATGTACGGCATTAAAAAAACGGATTAAATAAAAGCAATTTGTTAGGACATTTTTTTTTTTGCATTTTCTTAACTATTTTAGAGATAGCTAATTTTTGGCAATTTGTAGGTCATTTTGAGCATTTTTTACACTTTTCCGAAAGGCTGTGACATTATTTGTATTTGATTTAAGATTTTTTTATAATTCAGTATTTTTCCTTGTCAATACAATTTCTTGGAATTAAGTAGTTGTTTTGCGAACTACTACCCATATTTTTCAAGGTATGTGCATAATGAACTTGCCCACTTCTAAGAATTTTATTCAATTTCTTAGAGCTTATGCTAGCTTCTACCCTTATTCTGATTGTTAACTGCAATTCAAAATTGTTGTAAAAGTGCACTGTATAATTGAAATGGATTTTCTGCAATAAAAGATACTGTAATATGTATTATTTAAATACTTCTCTTTTAATATTTTGATGTTAAGTTAGTTTTATGTATTTCAGTAATCAAGTGAGTAGTTAATCTAATAAATAGTATTTTTATTGGTAATTCATAACTTTTTATTCGTATTTTTTTTTTATTTTATTGGTCTTTTTTGCATTTTTTAGGTCATAAATGCATTTCTTATTTTGCATTTTTTACCAATTTATAAGTCATTAAATGCCTTGCCCTATTTATGAAATATGCTCAGTCTAAAAAAATGTATCTTGAACATTATTTGATTTTTACAGTTAAACACTTTCTGTGGTGATATATCACTAATATAAACTTCAGAAGTGATGAAAACGTACACATTTTCTGTAGATAGATATTATGATAGAATAGGTGTAAATAAATCGTGCATTTTTTACTTACTTACTTACTTGTTCACTCGTACTATCGAACCCGTAGGTTCATGGCCGCGCGGACATAAGCTCTCGATACATCCATATACTGAGCTAATGCTTTCCAATCGTTCCCTGTATAATCTACTTCCCTCAAATTATAGTTAATGTTATTCTTCTACCTCATATTCTTGGTCTACCAACTGGGCGTTTTCCCTCTGGTATTCCTACAAGAAGCTCCCATGCACGTCTTTCATTTCCCATTCGTGCCACATGGCCTGCCCATCGAAATTTAATTTCTTTAAATAAATAAAATTTCCATCCATGAAAATGTATACATTTCTTTATGTATTAGTAGCAATAACTTCCTTTTTGTTACATGATGGCAAAAGAAAGATTTCATTTAAACGCCTGAAGCGTTTTCAATCAAACTTGGTACACATAGACCTATGAATTACGATTTAGAAAATGTGGTAAAATATCCCTAGCAGCCTTTGGGGGAGAGGGGGATGAAATGTAAAAACACTAAAAAGTGATAAATATGTTCTAGGAAAACTCTGGAAGCCCGAACTAGTTTCAACTAAACTCGATACACATATTATAACATACAATCCATAAATTATGGTGTGGAGGTAAAAGATACCCTAGTATTCTTATTCCTATGATGAGTTAACATGTAAATCCATAGAATCTGGAGTCACTAATCTTATTGGTCACAGTCATGATATTTAAGCCCAGCTGAACTCCTGGTAAGAGGGTGGTATGGGATGAAAAAAAGTCAAAGTGACCAAGATTAGTTTTGTGGATCGTTAAGCTTATTGGTAACAAGAAGATTTGGAAAACTAAATACCTAGACAATGATGGCTAATTATGTAGTTCTTTATAAAAAAATGAGTAAATAGAGATAACTACAGTATATACTACACGTAACTGTGCAAGAGTGCATCGATTATACGTAGACTTCAAAAAAGCACACGATTCAATTAAGAGGGAGAAGTTATATAGTATTCTGCTGGAGTTCGAAACTCCTAAAAACTTAGAATTTTCAAACGTGTCTAAATGGCACAAAGAGTAAGGTGCATTTAGGTATTTTTTCGGATTCTTTTGAAATTCACAATGAGTTAATAATAATAATAATAATAATAATAATAATAATAATAATAATAATAATAATAATAATAAATAATAATAATTCTTTATTTTAGTCTTCTTTTGCACTCAACCAGAGAATAGTAAAATTAAACAAAAATTGCAGATTTATTACAATTTTAAGATATTGTTAAAATATAGATTAAACAAAAGACAATGGTGATGTGAACTAATACTAACAAAAACATGAAATATAATAAAATTAGAATAATATAAAATAAAATGAAGTAAATAATTTACAAAATACTGAATATAGTTGTTATGTAGTTAATATTTCAATTGTGTCGAACTTAAGATATTAGTTAATTTGAATTTAAATAATGATAGTGATTGATAATCCCTGACATAACTGGGAAGGCAAGGAGATGCACTATACATTTATGTATGTCAGAACGAAATATAGTATTAACATACATAGTAAAGAAATGGCATCGTATCTATGTCATATAAAAGTTCCACCACCAAGCAACGGTGCTCAAGAATACGTTTTTAGATTTTCTTTCCTAATTGTACAGCGCTTAATTTTATTGGGTTCATATATACGATATACATCTATCTAAACTGACTATTAAATTTCAGTACAATTGGAGTATTTGAGAGGCTGTTGAAAAGCTAGTGTTACAAGTACAGCAATTAAGCCAGAATAAACTAAGGGTACGGCGCAAAAAGTGGACATACGAATTTCGAGATGATGTTGGTTTAAAAACGAAGTTTAGGAACACTACAGATGAAAACAAGATCGTGTAATATATTAGTGCATTGCCTTATAATAATGGCAAGCATTTGATCGTTTTCATACAGTGCATAGGGAAGGTGAAACAAAAAAAATAAAATCCTTTTCTATTTTCAATAAAATACATAATACGCCCTTTGCAGTGTTGTTAATTATCCTTGCCTAATATTAATAAAAATGCATATTTGATTCCGTCTCTCTTAATTTAGTTTGTGTTAAAACAGACCATGGGATCAAAAATTACCAAAGGAAAGGTTGTGTTCTATGTACTGTGTGGAAATCAGACAATACTCGCCATAATTTTAGAATAATGAAAGAACACAAGTACATATACGATCATATATGGATATATCCGGAAATTAATGTACAGAACCAAGAAAAATCTTACATTCTCCGATATATAGGCCCTATTCTAAATTTAAAATAGAAGTAAATGAATAATGGAAGCAATTACCACGCCATGAATGGTGTAAAGATTAGAGGCCTAAAACATCCATTAACTGTCAATATACTCCAAACAGGAAAGTAAAAGGGCAATAGCAAGGTAAAAAACCAGACACGCACAAAAAATGTATAGGAAGCGCCTAAAGATATTTTCAACAGCAATACAAAGGGTAAATCAGAACTGCCCTCAAGAGCTCACATCCTATCATCCACAGACTTCACTCAAAAAGGCATTTACTTTAAGGTAGGTCGGAAAAAATTATTTGATTGTCACTTTTAATAGGGTTCAAAAACTTACATATTTGCATGATAATCAATGTAAGATATTGAAAAACTCACACAGGCGAAGTATTTGGTTTTAATAGCGTCTCAGTATTTCCTTTTTGATGCGTGATAATAGGGAAAATATGTAAATCACACGCTTGGCTTTTATATTCTCGTATTATAGCTAAAAATGTTTAACCTCCGTGAAAAATCGGTGTTCTACCGTTTTAAATAAATGCAATATTTTAAAGTTAAAGGATAAAGTGATCCGACTAAAGGCCTTAGAAGGCCCTTGATATAATTAGAAGCCAAGGCTCACACTTCACTAGGCAATCGGCACGATAAGTCAGCCGGGTTAACAGCCCTGCGCGACGACCGACTTCACCCCAGAACAAGCGTCTAATATTCATATCCGTTAGAGACTGAATCCAAGGACCATTATGCATTTTGCCGCCAGAAGCTTTAAACCATCGTAATAATCCTGACTCTATCAAACCCCCTACCTTCCAGTTGTAGTGCATTGTCTTAACTAACTATGCTACGGGATGTGTCCTCAACTAAATAAAATAAATTAGATAGCCTAATTATTGTGTGTCAGTTATATTTGCGATATCAATTTACAAGTAAGTTTGGATCTTGCAGTTATTTTGACCGTGATGTTATTTGCTGAGCTAAAATATATCCAATAGTAAGGCAAGAGGATCACATTAGCATGATCTTGAGTGCGGTGGTCAATTTATCTGTCAAATCACACTGGTGAGTGGAACAGATGATCAAATAGCAAAGGGCATCCTTAAGTACCTGGAATATGATGACATTAGCATTAATGAACTGGAAGAAAATAACGGATCACTGTAATGGATGCTGGATTGTAACCTCTACGTTGCGGATAACATCTGTGTCGTTGAGCAAATGCAACAACACAGGGTAGATATATGGTGTTATCCGCAACGTAGAGGTTAAACTTCAGCGTCCATTGCAGTATCTTATTGCTTACTTTACTTAAATGAGTTACTATACAAACATTTTTTAAGAATAAGAATACATTTTATTTACGAAAAAATACGGTATTTGAATATTTGTATGGAGAGACGACGAGACCAACATTATTCTATGGGAAAGCCGAAAAGCAACTGCCTGATTGTAAGAAATTATCTGTTATAAATTTCGAACCAATTGAATTAGATAAACTCAATCTATATAAAGCTGATTTCAGTAAAGACCATCAACATATTTTAGATATTGTTAAATCAATCCATACAAAGCAAAGTGATCCAAATCTTCGATCTCTCAGTTATGATGGTTGACATGTGTAAACCGAGTCTTACAGTTGTTTAATTCCCGAAAAAGTCCCATAAATGAAATCATTAGTTTATAAACTATATATGGCGAAGACTTCAGTGGCGGACATGGCGAAGTAGGAGACCTACGATAGGGCATATATGACGCAAGAGTCAACCTCTCTCCATGGATTATTTGATAGAATCGCTGCCTTGCGGTAAAGGAGGATCTTGAAAAGCTAGAGGTGTGGTGAACCCCAATAGAAAATCAGGTGTAGACAGGATACCTTAACCGAAGTGAAATCAACCGGACTATCGGGACGAAAACTCTGAATTCATGACCTAATCGTCCAAGTTGGGGACGGTCATGCGACTAACCACCACACCCTGTGAAAAGAATGTTTAGAAAGCAAAACATTGTAACCGGACTTATAAAACGAGGACGTCCAAGGCTAAATGGAAAATGATGAGTTTTGGATGACGACATGGAATGTTAAAGGTTCGAAGGAAGCAGGAGCCCAGATTAATTTGAAGTATGTAAAGGAAAATAATTAAATTGGTATTTCGGCGGATCAAGAAATGGCTTAGAGAGGGGAAGGTATAATGAAATTCGGTGATTTAATGTGTTTTATAAACGGAGGAACGTATTATGTTTACTTGGGTTTTATAATATATAATAAATGCAAATTTTTAATAGTTTTAATGAAAGGCTAAGCATTTTACGGTTAAAAGGAAAATCTTCAAATTAACTTAAATAAATGTACTTACATGCTCCAATTGAGGAGAACAATAAAGAAGATAAGAAGATAAGACGCGTTTTATTGATAATTTAAATGAAGTTAAAAGAAAAAGAGCCGTGCTAAGAGAAGGTAGCGGCGAAATGTAGTCAGCATGAGGAAACCAATAATAACGGAATTAGACTATTAGAGTTTGGAAATGAAATACTGTACATTTGCTTATCAAAATACAGAACAGTTAAGTCTCGTAGACTGCGATGGGCAGGACATGTTGCACGTATGGGGAATGAAAGAATTGCATGGAAACTTCTTGTAGGAAAGCCAGAAGGAAAACGCCCAGTTGGTAGACCAAGAATGAGGTGGGAGAACAACATTAACTATGATTTGAGGGAAGTAGATTGTACAGGGAATGATTGGAAAGCATTGGCTCAGGATAGGGATGTATGGAGAGCTTATGTCCGCGCGGCCATGAACCTACGGGTTCGACAGTGCCAGTGAGTAAGTAAGTAAGTAAAATACAAGCAAACATGAGTTTGTCGGATGGACTGATATAATGAACCAAATTGATCAGGTACTAATTGAAAGGAGGTATGCTTCTGATATATTGGATGTGAAAAGTATGAGGAGAGCTGATAGCAATCCAGACCATTTCTTAGTCTAAATTAGATATAGACAAAATAAGGCGATGATTAGACGCATTGATGAAACAAGAGGATCAACTTCGCTGTAGAGAAACTCAGGGAAAACGAGGTAGTGGAGAAATATCAGCAAATAATTGGAAAGAACTCGAAAAACATATAAAGACGATGAACAAGGAGATATGCAGACAATGACATAGATGAAATCAGCAAGAACTAAAACGGTATATTCTGTTTTGTGATGACAGTTAAAAGGATAGTATGGTTTGATGATGCATATGAGAATGCAATAAGAGGGATATTGTATATATGATGAACTGGTTACAGAAGAAAAGACTGAGTGCGGAAAATTACAAGCAGAGAAGGAGGAAGACAAAAATTATATGTGGGATGAAAGAATAAGCTCCACATACATCCGTATCCCGAGCTGATATTTTCTAATCATTTCTTGAACAATTGATATTCTTCAAATCATACCAATGTCATTATCCCACGTATTTTTTTTACCTACCTACTAAAGGATTTCCTTCTGATTTTCATGCTGTACGTCTCATAGCTCCTCTTTCATTTCCTATTCGACAAAATGTCCTGCATGTCTCAGTTCTTATTATATCCCATAAATATCATGTAACTCACTGCTATCTCATTTTCTATATTATCCCATCTGTTCCTCTCTCTTTGATACAAAAAAATCTTAAGAATTATATTCTAAAACAATTGTTATTTTTCTCCTCTTTCAGTAGAAACACTTACAATGTCCCATTTTGATTACTGTTATGCTCTTTTTTACAGACACATCTTATTGTGCCTAAACTTGTTTTTTTTTTCTTCTCCACTCGTCTCTATCCATCCACTCCATGTCCTCCAGTCCTCTTGTTCTCATTCCAGTTCTTATTTCTTGCACCCACGAGTCTCGAGGTCTTCCTTTCCTTCTTCTTCCAGGTGGACACAATTCCAATGTTTTCCGGGGTAACCTTTCTTCTTGCATTCGTTTTACGTGCCCATACCAAATTAATTGCTTGTATCTTATGTAATCTACAATTGAATATCTAATATTAATTGTTTTCTCGTATGACAGCATTTCTTATTTTTTCTAATTTTGAACACCTTGCTGCTCTACTCAAGAAATCCATATCCATCGGCATAAGTTTTTGTTCTAAGTTTTTGTTGAATTTCCAAACTTCAGCTCCATATGTGACAGTACTTCTCACTGTTGAATTACATATTTGTAACTTATTAATTTCTGGATATAATGTAATTTATTTTATGAAAATAGTATTATGATTAACAAATATTTTCAGTTGTTGGATTTGAAATATTAATTTAACCGACAAATTAGTTCATTATACCTCATTATTTTATTAGTTTTATGTATATTAGATAGGAACAGTCTACTAAACAATTTACTTCATCTTCCATTTGTGCATTTTATTTTTAATGTTGGTCTTAATTTTAATGATTATTAACATTACTATGCTATTGACCTTAATCGTATAGAAATTACTTTATTGATGATTTTTTATTTAGTACTTAATGTTAGAGTTCATCATGATTGCTATATTCTGATGTAACATATCCTCCACCAGGCTAAATAAATAAACAAATAAAATAAATAAAATCAGAGACCATGTTTCCCATCCACATAGGCCTGATATAATTAGAAGAATTGCCGTTTCATATTTTCCGGTTTAATATTTTTTTGAGAAAATTTTGGTTGACATGAGTCCCTCTAATAAGTTATAGTGTATGTTTCCAGAGGTGAAATACAACAAAAAAAGATATATTTTAATTAGTTGAAATTGAATATTATACAGTGCAATGCGCTTTATATGTCTGAATAATTATATATCCTTGTTTCTTATGTCTTAACGGTTGAGGATATATGATTACTTACATGCATATTCAGTTACAAAAACAAAGTTTTAATCGTGACTGCAGATGTATATTTTTATTATTTCCATAACAACTACTGATTGTTCAAAATTCACGACAATGTTATAAAACAAGACCATTATTCAGATTTTATTTATCGCAACTCTCATGGATTTCACTTCTTTATACAGAGTGCTCTAAAATTCCCATTACAAACTTCTAGGATTTGTAAAGGGGACTACGTTGATAATATTTAGAATTGGAAATCATGTCTGGAACCTTACCGTTTCGGCACTACAGCCGTTTGAAAACATGATTTTAACGCGACCACTTTTACAAGTAATTTATTATGAGGCATGACACAGTACATCACTTGTTTTACAATTCAACTCATCAATAACCAAAAAAAAAAAAAGAATGAAAACAGAATCATGACTTGCGTTAATAATGCTGGATACACCCTCCACAACGAATGTTTGCTGTTTTTCAAATTTAAAAAATTTTGACATTTTTTAAAAAAAACACAAAGTCTTGGAATATTCGATAGGGAAATTTTCGATTTAGACGAATCGCGAAGCTATCACTTGTTGAGACACATGGCGTACGTTCAGGCAATGCTTGTTTTCAAACGGCTGTAGCACGGAAACGACAAGTTTCCGGACATGATTTCCAATTCTAAATATATCAATCAGTCCCCTCTACAAGTCCTAGAAGTTTGTAAGGGAAATTTTAGAGCACCCTGTATTTTTATGGCGTGTTTGTGTGTTCCAAAACCACTCGCTGTACTTTTCGTGCTTCGGGCTGAGCTCTAGGCAGATACATAGCGTTAATGATGTCCGTATATTTTTAATTTATTCTAGATTTGGTAATCAGTTTACGATGATGATTTTTACATTTACGTACTTGTACTGTGCATACAGGGAATTGTAGGGTGAGTATAAGTTTAAGTGTTCGTAAAGTGTGATTGTGTGAGAGATGATGACGAAGAAAAGAAGTAAGATGAAACCGATGCCTGAGGAATAACATACCCATCCGATGGATGAACCATTGTCATTGCCTTCTCAACATACGTATTGTGGAAAGATTGGGAATTTGATCCTGGGCACCTGATGCACAATCTAGCGATTTAATGTTGCCTAACACCACCATTCCTAGCCCGGAATTTTGTAAAATTTACAATTAAAATTTCTAACCCCGATTGATAACGAATCCTGACTCACTAGTCAGGAAGGAAGCATGCTTCCCAACTGAGCTAACTGGAGAACTAAGAGTGTTGTGGAAAAAATAAGAAAAGTATAATAATTTATCGTGATTCAGACTGATTCAGCAACTGACATGGTAGACATTCTACCATAATGCACAAGAGTTATTATATTTTTCATTTTATATCATAAATGGCTGTTGAAAGGTTTTGACATTTTTATTTCAATGTAGGAAAGGTTAAGAGAGTGCCCATTACGTAGACCATGAAGATGGGACAGCTCTTCTTTAAGAGGCTTGAGGCAATATACTTACTTACTTACTCACTGGCACTATCGAACCCGTAGGTTCATAGCCGCGCGGACATAAGCTCTCCATACATCACTATCCTGAGCTAATGCTTTCCAATTATTCCCTGTATAATCTACTTCTCTCAAATCATAGTTAATGTTATTCTCCCATCTCATTCTTGGTCTACCAACTGAGCGTTTTCCTTCTGGCTTTCCTACAAGAAGATTCCATGCAAGTCTTTCATTCCCCATACGTGCAACATGTCCTGCCCATCGCAGTCTATGAGACTTAACTGTTCTGATTATATCTGGCTTCCTATAAAGACCATGTAGTTCATTGTTATGTAGTCTTCTCCATTCACCTGTTTGTTCATCTCTCTTTGATCCAAAAATTTTCTTAAGTACTTTATTCTCAAATACTTGTAATCTCCTTTCCTCCCTTAAAGTAAGGGTCCATGTTTCGCATCCATATAACCTAACTGGTAGAATAATAATTTTATATCTTGAGGCAATATACTGCAATATATTTAATACTACGGTTATCTTTCTTCATGCGTTTTCGATATATATATATATATATATATACATAGTGTTCTGTCCAAGAGCTAGTCTTTCACTATAAACTCAGAATTCTCCATTCTTTCCTTAACACAGCTTTCCTTTTTGTATCTGCATACTTAACCATTATCTTAACTCATTAGCCTCAAATGACGAGGCTTCTTGTCGCGTCTCTGATTTCGTCAATTCAGGAGGCCGTGTATGTGTTTTTTTTAAATTTAATATAATTTATTTATTTATTTTTTGCCTCACGTCGTAGAATTAGGGCACGTATAAAAATTTGAAGCGTGGAATAACAGTATTTTTAGCAGGATTCACTGGTTCGTTCAGGCCTATATTTGAATTAAGTTTCTAATAACCTGATTTATGTTAAAGGTAGACGACTGTGTCAATATTTTATAACCACGAGTGGAACAGAAAATAGTTTGTTTTTCACCCTATTTTGTTTAAGTTTAATGTTTTGAAACTAGACAGAATCTCAATCTGCGTATACTTTTCCGATTTAAAAAAATTGTTGGATTGTTATATCTGAATCTGTTAATATTGCCTATCATCTGATATATATTTTTTTGTCTCTAACCTTCTTTCCGTTGACCATCCCTTCTAGGGCATCTGTCAACAGGCAATTTCTTCTTAGCCAGTGGCCAATCCAATTTCGTTTCCTCTTTTTTATGAGTTCCAGCATTGTTCTTCCTTCACCCACACTGTGTATATATATATATATATATATATACTAACGTATTTGGGAGAGATAATGAACTGAATGGGCCCGGAAATAGACGGTCCTGCATGTAGTTTATTTTAGTACCAAAGGTCAGACTGTAAATTAGCAGCTCTTCCCAGAGCCTTCTCCCAACATCAAAGTGTTCTTGTGTTACTTGGGTCCGGCTCAGAAGTATGAACGTAAATTGGCAACTACATTCAAAGACATGTAGTACGGTTCCTTGGAAATTCCAAGTTGTGATTTGAGTTCAATCCTGTATGTAGAATTATGTTACAATTTTACAGGGTGTCCACAAAGTCCTGCTACCAAAACAATGTAACTTAGCTCATAAACTATTTAAGATAGATACATGCGGTTTTTTGCAACGTATCCTACATCTCTCAAAGTTTTGTTTCCATTTGTTGCAAATTGTGATTTAAACGACAATGACGATACCTCAAGAAAAGGCCTAATTTGTATGGTGCTATGCTGAGTCTGGTAAATCACCAGTAACTGTTCAGCGAAATTTCCGCCGGCAATGTGGAAGAGATCCTCCATCCAAAAATCCAATAATTAGATGGGTCGAGAAATGTCTCCCAATATGGAGAGAAATTGTTTACACATGTGGAAAGAATGAATGATTGCCAAGAGCAGCATTCAACTACAAGCCAAGAGGTTCAAGGAATGTAAGAAGGCCAGTGAAAAGACGGACAGAACAACTGTGAGGCGGAACAGGCAATTTGCCTAGCCCTTGAAGTAAGAAGAAGAAGAAGAAGAAGATAAATTTGTAGCGACTGGCAGTATAATGGACTTGACACGGAGTAGACGACCAGGTGTGAGCCAAGAATCAATCGACAGAGGGCAACTTGCATTTCAACTCAGACTTAAAAAATCGGTTGGTCGTGCTTCACTGGAACTGCATGTACCAAAATCAACCATTCACAAAATCCTCCATAAGCACTTTCAGGCCTATAAAGTGCATATCACGCAAGCATCGCTGCCAACTGACTTCCCTCGGCGGGTGGAATTTGCTGATTCCATGCTGAACGCAATTGACGAAGACGATGAGATCCTGCAGAGGGTGATGTACTTTCATGAAGTGAATTTCTTTGTGTCTAGACATGTTAACCGCCATAACATTCGGATATGGGGTGTACTGGTGATTTACCAGACTCAGCACACCACCACACACATTGGGTATTTTCTTTTGTTGTCGTCATTGTCGTTTAAATCGCAATCTGCAACAAATGTAAACAAACCTTTATGAGATGTAGAATACGTTGCAAAAAACCGCATGTCTCTATCTCAAATAGTTTACGAGCTAAGTTACATTGTTTTGGTAGCAGGACTTTGTGGACATACTGTATTTCTGTAATATAAATAAATGTTCATGATTATTTTCTTCCCTTAATCCAGATGTAGCTTACTATCGTGCCAAACCTTTTTTCAATTGCCATTATATTTTACTGTCATATAATTCAAATGTTACTATTTATACCCATGAATGGATTTATTTTGGAGCCAATTAAAGACATGTGACTTTTGGTATAAGATATAAGATTATTTATAATCTGGTTCCACCTAGCTTAGAACTCATGAGCCGCCAATACAATGAAGATCCATGAGGCCATGATGCAAGGAATCCGCAATGTTAGTCAATGGCAAAAAATGAAGTATTGTAGCTACCCACTACACCCCTACCGACATACTTCCAGGAAAGTCCCAGGTACTCCTTCTAAGTGATTGATTAATGATTAATAACGTAGTTCATTGTTGAGCCGTAGCCTCTCTTTTGTTAGGAGTTCACTGATCAAGTTCATGTTAGTTACCTTATTTACCAAATGATGCCATGAGTGGTATGCGGTCAACGTACAACTCAAGAGACATTTAGCAGGCAACTAAGGTAAATTTTGCTTAGAGGTCTCTTTGTTCATACTTAAGGACCTTTTACGAGCCTGGAAATCTTGAGACTGGACACACGACTTAGCGTCCTTCCTTGAGGACTTGCTCCTTGGAATTTTCCATCCTAAAAAATCCATCGACCACGCCGGACTTGAACCCGCATCCTCAGGACCACAGACAAGGAGCATAAGCACTAGTCCACCGCGGCCGACAACTCATTCTATAGGAGACTACTCCGATAGAAGATAAATAATAATAATAATAATAATAAATATCATCATCATCCGTTCCGATTGAGGGTCTTTCCACTTTTCAGCGGTTGGCCTTTTACCAGCCGGCTGCTGGCCCTTCACATCCACATGTGTCAATCACAGAGGTAGATGATCAACAGCCAGTGTAGGGGTGCCATGTGGTTAGCATGTCGAGTCCCCCAGCCGTTATAGCTGGTTCCTCAACCTGGAGCCGCTACTTATTGTAGCTACCCAATTGCCTCACGATGCTGGGTGGGCACCGGTCCCATACTGGCCGAAATACCATGAGAAAATTTCTTCCCCCATGGAGACTCGAACCAGCGCAAGTCCCGTAGCTCAGCGCCAAGGCTTCTTTCCTTAACCGCTCGGCTACGGCGCGGGACTCATCATCATCATAATCATAATAATATATTTAAACTGGCAGTATTAACCTCATAAGTACATATCTTCCACTCAACCAGTGAAACAAAATTTAAAAAAATATTGCTTAAGATCATAACATAGAATAAATATTGTAAGTAATAACACTGGTCAACATGATTTTTGTCTCATGAGTACCAATAGTTGTACTTAATGCAGTTTTTATCGTGTTTTCAAATATGTATTCGGAATTTCTCCATCACTCACTGTTTTTTATTTATATTTAAATTAATGGATTTAAATAATCATGTTTTAATACACGTTTTTTCGTCCATTTGTCCATTGTAAAATAAAACCAAATGAGCTAACTCAGGAGATTTCAGCTATAGAAAAGCGATATCAAGGCAAATGGAATCCTAATATGCTGGCCGAGTATTGTTGGACCATCAAGAGGGATGCTCCACAGGGGAAACATAGCAAAAAATCGTCATTTATTACTTTCTAGGTGAGTCCGAATGTTCGAATATTGTGTAGATACGAAAGTAGAAAATATTAAAGTGTTTGAAATTATAAATTCCTGTCCCTCGAAAACCTTACGTGATGGAGAAAAACCGATATCATATTTGAATTCAGGAGAACGAATACTATCAGAATCACATAGTTTTCTTTCTGAGACAAAAAAAAGTTTCTTTTTTGTTGCTTAGTGTTATTATTTAAACAATTTAAACTAAAATTAAAATTAATTACAATATTCAACTCATCATCTTAATATAATAGCCCAACGATTTAACATGGAAATATCAACAACAAAATCTAAAGTTATGGCCTTTCAAGGGAAATTCCCAGTAAGAAGTAAAATTTGTATTCAGAATTCAATATTAGAGCAAGTTAATTCATTTAAATACTTAGGATATAATCTAACTTATAATGAGGAATGTGATATATCCTTTAAAATACAAAACTATAATAAAGCTTTAAGAATTATCAACCAAGTTTTTAAACCATCAAAAGTGCAGAGACACACAAGAATGAAAATCTATAAAATTCTCGCTAGACCCATAATCTGTTATGGCAGTAAAGCTTGGACCATCAGAACTCAGGATGATCGTCATATTACAGCCACGGAGATGAAATTTCTGCGACGAACTGCAGGTTATAGCCTTCTAGACCACCAAAGAAATTCAACAATAGCCAGTGAGTTAAACATCGTACCTATATCTGAATACCTCCAAGAATATAGAAACAATTGGCTAGTCCATATTCAGCGCATGGATAGTCACAGAATACCAAAACAAATTCTTCACTATATTCCTCGAGGCAGAAGATCTGTGGGTCGACCTTTTCGGAGATGGCGGGAGACCGTAACGGGCCACTGGGCCTAATACTTGAAAGGACGATGATGATGATGATGACTAAAATTAAGTACGTTATCAGGGAAGTGAAAATTATAAACCATCAGATAATTCGCTGAAAGAGCATTTACAAAAACAATGATACTTAAATGTATTTTAAAACAAGTTAATACCTGACAGTCTCTAATTTTGATAAAAGTTGCAAAGTCTGGCAGTGGATACAGTATACTAATTGGAATAGTGGGAAGTTCTGTGTTGTGGAATGTTACGTCGGAGATTTTGGTGCAATCTTGCACTCAAATTGTGATTGATTGCAAGAGAGGATATGGAAGCAAAAGTAAAAGTAGCTTGTTGTAGAGGTATGTATACATTTCAATAGCATTTTACTACAATTATGGAAATGAAGCCTGCGTAGTACGCGGAATCATGAAGAAATATGGTCATGTTTACGAACATTTAATACAATATCTGATACATATAAACACATAGTAATTTATATGCTAATATATCATTAAAATTCTCAGTAAGATGTCACAATAATCAAAATGTGGCATCATAGGAATTTGCATTGCAATTCTTATGAGATCAGACGGAAGAAATTAGTTGCAACTTAAATTTGAGTCAAGATAGAAACCCAAACTTTTAGCATGACGAATAAGGTATTGCTTTGTTAAATGAACCCTAGTATTATAATTATATTGTGAAAAGAAAAAGTAATGTCTGAACCAGGAATAGAACCGTGGACTTCTAGTTCTCCAGACTAGTGTTCAGCCCACTACACCATTCGAGACTTGGCACAAATATTAACAATTATTTCCACATATACAAATCTATAATTCTCGTTTCGTCCGCTGTCAGGTAGGTGTCACTACCATCGCCAGCGGCCGGCTTCGTTTAGAAGTATTTGAGAATTTTACACCACCACTTTTATAAGCAGTAAATTATGTTATTTAACATTTTCCAATATTGTTATTCTAACACAGTTCCAATAATGGATCGTATTATAATATGATCCATTGTTGGAACTGTGTTGAAATAACAGTATTGGAAAATGTTAAATTATCATATTATAATATGATCCATTGTTGGAACTGTGTTGAAATAACAGTATTGGAAAATGCTAAGTTATCATATTATAATATGATCCATTGTTGGAACTGTGTTCGAATAACAGTATTGGAATATGTTAAATGAACCCTACGGCCATAAATGATGAATTGTCTCTACTTTCCTAGGTCACAGATGCCTTGCCTCCACAGGTACATTGTTTGAATATGCCAATGTGTTTTTACTTACACTTCTGTAACAGGTTATACACACTGAAAATATTATAAGTGCGCAGGTGTTAAATTTGAATTTCTTATGGGAAATACAATTAAAAGTTTTATCCATTTTGGATCGAAAGAACTACATATCAGTGATATAGCCTACATAGTTCTTATAGGGAGCCAGATATATTAAGAACAGTTAAGTCTTGTAGACTGACATCGGCAGGGCATGTGGCATGAATTGGGAATTAAAGATGTGCATGGAAGCTTCTTGAGGAAAACCAGGGGGAAAACGCTCAGTTGGTAGACCAATAATGAGGTGGGAGAATAGAATTAACCATGATTTGAAGGAAGTAGATTATACAGGGGATGATTGTAAAATATTAGCTCAGGGTACGTGTGTATGGAGAACTCATGTCCTCGCGGAAATGAACCTACGGGTTCGATAGAGCCAGTGAGCTAGTTAGTTATACATTTTGTATCACAAATTTATTGTCACAAAAAAACTATCTCCGTTTAGATTGCTGTATTAATTTTTAATGATGGGAAATGTAGGTATGTTTTCACACAGTACATAGAGAGGAAATGGAATAATATTGTTTTTGTATTTTTTTTATCCCATGGTCTATTTCACCAAAAATTAAATTAGAAGAGATGGAATTAAGTAGTTTTTTATTAATATTATTCAATGAGAATTGTCAAGATTGAAATGGGTTTTTTATGTATTTATTGAAGAGTATTAAAGGAAAAGGGGGACGCCAAAGCGTCGTTGGTTAGGGAAATACGCTACAAGCCGGAAGGTCGCAGCATGGTCCTGGGGTCGACTCAGCCTCTAACGGAAATGAGAATCAGACCCCTGTTCAGGGGGTTGAGATGACAGTCACTCTATGCAGATAATAAGCCTGACATCTAGTGCCGATTTTATAGAGGTGTGAGAACCTTAACGCCTTACTACGCACGTGATTCACTTTATCTTTTTTTACTTTTACTGAAGGAATAATTTATTCAATTTCACGTCTGTTGTGTAGCATGAGACCAATACTCAGCATCATTATAAAGTAATGTGGTGCTAGCCGTCGAGAAGAGCGGACGTGTTTTTGTTAGAGTGGTTGAAGTGTGCAAGGGACAAAGCATTACGGAAGAAGTTAGAAAGCTGATTGAAACATTGTCAACTGAAGTGAAAGAGGGGTTTGAAAAGTGCAACGTGGGTGAAAAAATTCGTGATATTGAGACGAACATGCATCGGATGGAGGACAGATTGAAATGGCTGAAATCTAAATTAGACTATCTCGAAAACCAGAGTCGCCAAAATAATATTGTGATATATGGTGTGCATGAAGAACACAGAGAGAGCTGGGAGGAAACTGAACATATAGTTAAAAGAGTAGTGGCGCAAATCGGGATTGATTTGGTGGACAGTGATATTGAAAGAGCGCACAGAGTAGGTCGTTGGAATAGTGGAAAGAGACCGATTGTATGCAAATTATCACACTACAAAATAAAATGTTGGATCCTTAGAGACAGTAAATATCTTAAAGGGACCGGTATCAATATTGCCGAAGACTTTAGTGAGAAGGTGCGCCGCGAAAGGGACTTTCTTAAACGACACATGCTCGAGGCGAGGAGGCAGGGCTGCCATGCAATTTAATAAATTGATTATAAATGGACGAATCTGGAGCAGGGAACAACTACAAAATATGGACAACTCTGAAAATGAATTTGAAGAGGTCATTGACAGCGAGTCCCCAAAACCTACAGGGGACGCTTCAACAGCACGTGGTCTCCTTACAGCAGAGGAGGGAGCAAATTCTACACGAGAGAAAGAGAGAGGGAGCACTACGATACTAACTCCCAGGAATCCAATAAACATACAGCAAAAAACGGCCGAACGCAAAAAGCATCCTCTAAGAGGTGAACGACCGGCGGACACAAGAACTCCAACAAGAAAATCACTAAGACTTCTGAATTTACCCGCAGAATAGGAACTATTGAGAGGGGGAAGTTCGAAAAATACAGGTAAGACTAATGACAAGGGAACACAATAGGGTTTGTTGACAGTCGGTTCATGGAATATCGAAGGGTTAAAACAAAAACTTTCAATGGACAGATGTGTAGAGTTTATTGAGACTTTTGATATATTAGCTCTAGGAGAAACATGGTTAAAAGCTAATGAAAGCGTAAATCTATGTAATATGAAAGGTTTTTTTAAGGGTAATCAAAATAGAGGAAAGAGAGGTAGATATCCAGGCGGTGTTGCCATTTTATATAAAGCTAACTTAGACCCATATATTAAAAAAGGTAAATATTACTTTAAAAGAGGCAATTTGTATATATTACCATACAGAAAGAGCAGAAATGTGTCTGTTGTCTATTTACCGCCAACCACTAAATTCCAGGTATGCCAATCCAAATTTTTTCGTTGAATTGTCTGACTCGTTGGCAGAAATAAAAGATAGTTTTCCGGAAGCGGGAATAATAATTTTAGGGGACTTTAACTGTAGGATTGGGGAGGAAAATATCACTATAAAATCAGATGATAATGAAACACGAGGTGAGGGTAGGAGAAGCAAAGATAAGATTTTAAATTCAGAAGGAAACCAATTGTTAGCTTTTTGCGATGCATTTGAACTTGAAATTCTGAATGGGAAATATGGGGAAGATAAAAATGGAGAACTGACATTTATTAATAAAAATGGAAGTAGCGTAATCGATTATTCAATATGCACACAAGACATTATTCCAGTCCTAAGTAATTTCTGTATAATCCCTATTAGGTTCGTCTTCCGGGCATATAGGCCGTGGTCCAGTCGTTCTTCTACTCGACGTTTCGTCTACTGCTGCGGTAGACATCTTCAGGAGATACTGCGTGCTCTCTGTGAACTCCTCAACAGTCGGCTGCAGACTGGCTGGTCGTTGGAAACTCCCTCCCTATTTATAGGCACGCCCCTGGTGGAGATGCGGTTTACTACGCGGTCCGTGTTGCGTGCTGTTTTGTCCAGGCTGTCGCTAGCAGAAGTCATAGGCTTCGTTGTCGTATTGTGCAGTGCCGGGATCCAGATTTTGTTTATCTTCATGGTTTCTTCTTTTTTGTTAAAGGAATTTTTGTGTTTATATATTTCAATGGCTTCTCCGTACAGTCTGGTGTAATAATGTGATGTTTGGGACAATACCTGTGTTTCTTCGAATCTTATTATATGTTCTTGGTTGTTCATCCAGTGTTCCGCTACGGCTGATTTTTCCTTTTGTTTTAGTCTGCAATGCCTCTTGTGTTCTTGCAATCTTGTGGTAACCATTCTTTTTGTTGTGCCGATATAAACCTGTCCACAACTGCAAGGGATGCGATATATACCGGCAGTACTTAACGGATCTCTTGTATCTTTGGCTGGGCGCAGTATATTGCTGATTTTTTGTGTTGGCTTGTAGGTTGTAGATATGTTATATTTATTTAATATTCGACCAATTCTCTCCGTTATTGTCTTGATATATGGCAGATACACCTTACCCTTTGCCTCCTCCTTGTTCCCGTTTTCGGATTTGTATTTATTGGGATTTATGGCTCGGCGAAAATCTGTTTTGCTGTATCCATTGGATTGAAACGCTGCTTGGAGATGATTAATTTCTTCTTGTAGATACTGTGGTTCCGAAATCCTTTTGGCTCGTTCCACCAGGGTTTTAATTATTCCGCGTTTTTGTCTGGGATGATGGTTGGACCGCTTATGCATGTATCTGTCTGTGTGAGTCTTTTTCCTGTATACCTTGTGTCCAAGTGTCATGTCTTGGTTTCGAATTACTAAAACATCCAAAAACGGTAGACTGTTGTTCTCTTCTCTTTCCAGGGTGAATTGGATGCTGAGACAAATTCCATTTAAATGTTGCCTGAAGTTATCAAGTTCTTCTTCACCATGCTCCCAAATGACGAATGTGTCGTCCACATATCTCAGCCAAACTGAAGGTCTTAATGTAGCATTCTCCAAGGCCTGTTTTTCAAATTTTTCCATGTAAAAATTAGCTATTACGGGGCTTAATGGACTTCCCATGGCCACGCCATCTATTTGCTCGTAGAATATTCCTCTCCATTGGAAATACGTTTCTGTGAGGCATATGTTATACAGCGCTACTATGTCTGGGGGAAAGAGTTCTTGCAAGTATGTCATAGTGTCTGGGATAGGTATCTTAGTAAATAAAGAAACCACATCGAAGCTTATTATTTTATCGTTTGGCTTGAGTTTCAGAGCGTCTATTTTTTCTATGAAGTGCGTGGAGTCTTTTACAAACGTGTCAGTTTTTCCAATATACGGTTTCAAAAGTGAGGCGAGAAACTTGGCGAGTTCATATGTAGGTGATCCAATGGCGGTATATATCGCATCCCTTGCAGTTGTGGACAGGTTTATATCGGCACAACAAAAAGAATGATTACCACAAGATTGCAAGAACACAAGAGGCATTGCAGACTAAAACAAAAGGAAAAATCAGCCGTAGCGGAACACTGGATGAACAACCAAGAACATATAATAAGATTCGAAGAAACACAGGTGTTGTCCCAAACATCACATTATTACACCAGACTGTACAGAGAAGCCATTGAAATATATAAACACAAAAATTCCTTTAACAAAAAACAAGAAACCATGGAGATAAACAAAATCTGGATCCTGGCACTGCACAATACGACAACGAAGCCTATGACTTCTGCTAGCGACAGCCTGGACAAAACAGCACGCAACACGGACCGCGTAGTAAACCGCCTCTCCACCAGGGGCGTGCCTATAAATAGGGAGGGAGTTTCCAACGACCAGCCAGTCTGCAGCCGACTGTTGAGGAGTTCACAGAGAGCACGCAGTATCTCCTGAAGATGTCTACCGCAGCAGTAGACGAAACGTCGAGTAGAAGAACGACTGGACCACGGCCTATATGCCCGGAAGACGAACCTAATAGGGATCAAGACGCCGGCCGTGAAAGCCTACAGTTATACAATTTCTGTATAGTTTCCAGAATCGAATCACACCACTTCCCAAACAAACTTATTTTAAATATGAAAGGTATTAGTGAGACAGTTAATGATGAGGTGGCAACAATATTGCGGCCAATTACAGGTTTCAGGTGGATCGAGGATCTGAGAGAAGAATTTATCAGGAGTTTGGAAACGCTAATACAGGATCTGCAATTAAATGACTTTAGCGGGGAGGAAATTATTAAAACTTTGACAGAATATTTTCAAAAAGCAGGGGAAAATTCAAGGTTAAATACGCAATGAACCAGAAGGACAAAGGGTGGTACAATAATGCATGTAGAAAGAAGAAGAAATTTGTCGAAAGTAGTCTTTTAAAGTTTAGAAAAGAAAGCACAGATGAAAGCAGAAAACATTATGCGCAAGAGAGAAAGGAATATAAAGAATTATTGGCAGAAACAAAACTAGCATGGCAAAATAAGAAATCCGAAGAAATGAGAGTCGCGACTGAAAGTGGGAACATTGCGGACATATGGAAAGCGTTAAGGGAACTCAAAGTAAAGTCCATAAATCGGATAAGAATAACGCCCGGGGGAATGGAGAAGTTACTTTGATAGGGTGCTGGGAAATGAGAGGTTAAGATATAATCAAGGATATATAGTTGAGATCCCTGACGCAATTCATATTCAATTACTGGATCAGGATATTTCGAAAAATGAAGTGGTTTCTTCCATTAAATGTTTAAAGAATGGTAAAGCACCGGGAATTGATGGAATACCAGGGTAATTCTTGAAAAATATGATATCATCCAATAAATTATTAGACGTTTTCAAAACTGCGTCCAACAAACTTTTTAATGAGGAGATTATCCGGAAGCCTGGGCGACAGGTGTCATCCAACCGCTATACAAAGGGAAAGGTGGGGCACAGATACCAGAAAGTTACAGGGGAATTTGTTTCTTGTCAGTGTTCGGAAAAATATATTGTAAAGTACTTTACGAACGAATAAGACAATGGGCTAAAGAGAACAATAGGCTCTCAAAATATCAGACAGGTTTTAGAGAAGGGTACTCCACGGTGGACAACGTATTTGTTCTGAGAACATTAATTGATGACAATCTGAAAATGAAGGGGGGTAAATTATTTTGTGCATTCATTGATTTTAAGATGGCATTTGATACTGTGGACCGAAGCGCACTTTGGGAAAAATTAAATCGGAAAGGATTGTCTCATAAAATGATACATGCTTTAATGTCAATTTATAAATATGTTAAATTTTGTATAAAAGTAGATCAAGGGCACATTACAGAGAGCAGTGAAGCCAATCGGGGAGTGAGACAAGGTTGCATTTTATCACCAATGCTATTTAATCGATTCGTTGATGATATTGTAGACGTAATGCTAGAAGGAGAAATTGAGGCTCCGGAGATAAGAAATGTTATAGTCCCAGTCCTGTTGTATGCAATTGTTGTATGCAGATGATTTAATCATCTGTTACAAGACAATCAAGGGATTGCAAAGATGTCTTGACCTACTGGAAATATACTGTAGGAATTGGGGATTGACTGTAAATGTTAGTAAGACAAAAACAATGACCTTTAAAAAATGGGACGGTTTATGGTAGAGCAGAGAAATGGAAATACAACGATCAAGTACTTCAAAACGTGAAACATTTTGAATATCTTGGTAGGAGGTTGAAAATGAACGGGAAGTGGAAAAAAACATATTGATATAGCATTATTTAAAGTGAGGGGACAACTTAACAGTGTACTCGGTATTCTGGGTCGAGTGCCTGATATTCCAGTCAGCACATTAGAAAAAATGTATGGAGCGATGGTCAGGCCAGTAATGTACTATGGTAGTGAGATTTGGGGTTTCCAAAGAACGGAAATACTAAATAAGGTATATACGCATTTTCTAAAATATATTACAGGACTTAGTAAGACCGTTTCTAACTGTGGAATTCTATATGAATTCGGGTCATTCCAGTTCTACATAAACTGTAAAATTAGTGTACTCAAATACTGGTTGCGAGTAATCCAAGGTGAACAAACAATGCTTAGAGCAATTTGTTACGTCCACCAAATTAAAAACATAGATGTTAAATTTTGGGCAGACGAGGTTAGGAGGGAACTCCAAAAGATTGGGATGGGTTGGATATGGGAAAAAGGGACTGAAAATCGCAAGAACGTGTGGGGAAAAATAAGGAGGAGGTACTTAGATATAAACCAACAAGATACTTTCGCCGAATGTACAGGAAAACGCTCACTGTGTTTACAAAGAGACCTAAAACACATCTGGGGAACAGAATCTTATATACTCAACCTAGGATTTAAGGAGAGATCAGGGCTTGCTTGGTTTAGGCTAGGGGCATGGAAATTTAAAAAAATTAGCGACGATCACGATATGCGAATATGTCCAATGTGCGGGAACTTTGAAGAGGAGATGCATATATTAGGAAAATGTAATGCTTTAGAATATTGGAGACGTCAGTTATTACCGGAGAGATTTCTAAATTCAAATCGGGAAAGATTGGCATGCTACGATTTATTGGTAAATCCAGAAAATTGGATAAACCTCGGTAAAGTTCTGGACAAAACGCGGAAAATAAGGACAACACTCATTCATGAATAAATATATGTTATGAAAATGCAATGCCATTAATTCTTAACAATTATATATAAATTAATTAGTGTATAATGCTATTGTGTTATTATTTAATTGTAATATTAATGTGTTTTCTTTATGTAATTGTAATGTTCATGTTTTTCTAGTGTATAATGCTATTGTGTTATTATTTAATTTAATATTATTATTGTGTTTTCTTTATGTAATTGTAGTGTTATTGCTGTTTTTGTTGTTTATTTTTCTTTACACTAGTACCAATTATTACTTTATTGTAACGGACTGTCAACAGCACGTACGGCTTACTGCCCGTGCGACCCATATTTGTAAATAATATTGTAAATATCTTACTTTTTGTCTAATAAAGTCCTACTACTACTATAAAGTAATGTACTACGTAATATATTTCTGCATAACACAATTCAGTGAAAAACCCAACCAGCACAATACTTTTTACTGCAGACTTTTCAAAATCATCATCAAAACACATTTTCACAAGTAATGCCACGAGTGATTTCCAAATTATCGATATATTCACGACTCACGAAGTGAGGAGTGAATTGATCTAGATAATTTGGAAATCAAGAGTGGCATTTTTAGGACTATTTAACGAATGAAAATTAAGCTGTTTACTCACAAATCATTATTTAAATATAGTTATTTTAAAATATTTATAAATTTAATGTAAACGAAGATATTTGAAAACAAATGAGAAACGTTTGTTATGATTCATTTGTTCATCACTGCAACCAGATCATATTATTTATTGCCAAAGAATCGCAATATTGTAAGAAAGCACCCTAGTGGAGAAAAAATGAAAGACATCAAACTGTTTATAACCAACATTATAGGTTATTAATTAATTCCTGATGTCCTATGATGTAAATTATATTTTTCTGGAACGTAAATTCCTGGGAAATAATACGTTTAAAAAAGTGAAAACAGTGTTTTTTTGTGATATAATCAATTGCTACAGATGTTTTATATTATATCCGCAAGCACTATCTGGTTTAATTCGTGCACTACATATACAATCTGGTAGCCACAAAAATTCTAGAATTCTTACATCTTAATATATAAATTGTTACAACTAACTCTAACTCTAACTAACTCACTGGCGCCATCGAACCCGCAGGTTCATGGCCGCGCGGACATAAGCTCTCCATACATCCCTATCCCGAGATAATGATTTCCAATGATTCCCTGTATAATCTACTTCCCTCAAATCATAGTTAATGTTGTTTTCCCGCCTCATTCTTGGTCTACCAACTTTGGGTTTTCCCTCTGGCTTTCTTACAAGAAGCTTCCATGCAAGTCTTTCATTTCCCATACGCGCAACATGTCCTGCCCATCGCAGTCTATGAGACTTAACTATTTTTATTATATCTGGCTTCCTATAAAGACCATGTATTTCATTGTTACGTAGTATTCTCCATTCACCTATATGTTCATCTCTCTTTGGTCCAAAGATCTTCCTAAGAATTTTATTCTCAAAAGTATAAATTGTTATATTCAACGTATTTCGTAGAGAGTCAGTCACTGCAAAATAATGCTTTGGCCTATTCAGAATGTTAAAAAGGGGGAGCTTGATTTTAAAAGTGATAAAATTAAATTGATAAAATCGAAGTAAAAATGACTGTGATTGGTTGTAAATCAAAATGCATTGAAATGTGATTCGTCATTGACTCCCATTTGGGGCATGAGTTAAATAGTCTATGTAAATTTAAATAATACCCAATCATATATTAAACAACAGAACTCTGTATTTCAAAAGGTCTATAACTGATAACAATAACTGTGCAATAATACTAGCTTGATTCATTACTTAGAACTTCTGAGTGTAACATTTTGAGTTTTTTTTGTGAATATAAGATGATCTGACCACACATGTAGAATTTTAATAAACCACGAACTTGACCAGTAAATGAAGGGAGCAGATATAGTACGAATTGTGAAGAACAAACCTATTGCCTGGATGGAACATTTAATGAGATTAGAGGACGAGAGAATTCCTAAAAGAGTTTTGTTGAGGAAACCTGATGGAAGACGATTCAAGGGAAGATCTAGATTCAGATGATCTGATGTTGTAGAGTATTATGTATGTGAAAGGATAAAGAATGTTAGCAGCGAATAGCCGTCTCGGTGGACATGTGGCTTCCCCGACTATGAACTCAAGTTCGAATCCCGGGGATTCCGGAGGGATTTTTGTGATGGGCCACAACGGCATTTTTCGGTTTTTCTCGGGGTTCTCCCGTTCCCTGAATTTCATCACACGAATACTCTCCACTCGTCTTCCCTCCCCATCATCTCATTTCATCTCCACTCGTTTATTTCATTTCATATCATCTTTCAATTAATCTTATGATAGGTAAAAAATAAATCGAAAGGGAGGCATTGGGCCCATCCCAAATAAATTGACGTATGAGTGACGTGTAGGAATGCTTGATATTTATCAACCCATGAACACTATAACAGACTACATATGAGCGTAGATCTCATCACATTCATTCCATAAAGTAAAGATGGATAATAACGCATATTGCACAACACAAGTGAAATATCTAGGTATTATAATAGACCAATATTTAAGATACGACAAACACGTTTCCTTGCTGTGTAACAAACTACGTAAAACTATTCACAAATGTATCATCCTTCGATTATATTTACCAATGTATGTATTGCGAACTGTTTACTTAGCTCTGGTTCAATCGATAATCCAATACGGAATATTAGGTTGGGGTGGAATCGCAAATTCTATTCTTTCTCCCTTAACATTACTACAAAAACGAATCATAAAAATCTGCTTGCAGAAACCTTTAGATTACCCTACAAAATTAATTTATGTAGAATTCAACGTCCCAAATATTAAACAAATATTCAAGCATACATTGCTTACTTATTTTCATAAAAATAAAAACGAATTTAAAGAGCACAATCGAAGTATTTACAGTACTAGACAAAATACTACTTCTTTGCTACGTGTTCCAAAAAATTATACAACTTCTGGATCTAACCATAGTAGATATCTAGGACCCAAATTATATAATGAATTAATTAGATCCAATCCAGAACTAAGTAAACTAAAGACAGCTACTTTTAAAAAAGCAATTAAATTAATAATTTTAATTAATTAAGTGAATACAATTAATAATTTGAATATTTTAAAATAAAAAATATAAAGCATATATTTTTGCTTATATTATTATAAATCAATATATAACTAATTACTTTCTTCTGTATTATTGGTTATAATCCATTGCATTATATGATTTATATTATTTTATGTATATCATTCTCCATCCCATTAATTCTCTTGTTATAATAAGTCTTATTCCCAATACATTATTATTTTTTATTTGTATGTGCCATAATTTATGTAAAAATGAAACTGGCCCCTAACTTTAAATGTATATATTCTATTTGTATTATTCATGTAACTGAACTGCACCCGAGCACGAGAACTTGCTCATTCGGGTGTCAATACTGTGTATAACATTTATTTGTAAATAAAATTAATTCTTATTCTTATTCTTATAATCATTGTTATCATAGCACTACGTCCAAAGTGAACCTTAGCTTCTCTCACAACAGGTCTCCATATCACTCCGTCCCCTGCCACAGTCCTCCTCACATCTAATCTTCTAACATCTTGTAATGCATCGTCCATCCATAATTTATTCGATCTTCCTCCCCTTCTTCATAGTTCTCATATTCCTGGAGGCCAACATAATATATTTATCCTTAATAATTTCATTTTTCCATAGCCAGTTCTTGTGTAAGGGCATCCTCATTCCAAGGCTGTTGTATGAGCTTCTAAACAATGTTTTTTTTTACGGATGTGGGGATGTAAATCCCACGCTCCAATCCCCAATCTGGTGGACAAGGATACATCTTTTCGTCCGGGTGATCGTCTTTGACATGTCTGGCATGGAAAGCCCTACCAGTAGCTACGCTACTGCCAGCATAGCTCTCATAGTCATTTGACCACACAAGCCCCACCACTAAATCAAAGAAGAGATACCATCGCGGTATTATGGACTAAAAAATAAGGTTGCCTTTTAGGGTCTAAGACCCGAACCCATCTTTACTAATCAAATCTAATAGCGAATAAGGCTGAGTGGAGGAATATTGTTAATATTTCTTCTGGATTATGATACCGATTGGAATAGAAGAAGATAGAACGATAAACAGTATTTCTTTTAGGGCATATGTCTTTATAAGATATGATATATACGCAACACTAATATTTTTCCACCTGTTATCCGACAGAGATGTACATTGACCTGCTTCGTTTGTGGATGATTTGCGTACACTCGCTTCACGCCAGTCTGTGAATTTTAATGAATGTTTTTTTTATGCGGGAATACTAGCAACGATGAACAATGTATGTGCTTCATTTGCTATTTGTTCCTGACTATACATGGCTAGTATCTACGTCAGTAAGGCGCATCAACAGTGCTGCCATGACTGGAGGTAAAAGTTCCGCTATATTACTATACTCTCTCCGCTCTTAAAGTGATCCTCGTAAAAAAACTATGTGACCTGCTCGCTTTTCATTGGTTATGGACACCGACGTACTATGTAGAAGAATTATCCTTCCCCCATTCGCGCCACAATAACTGTCACTTTTGACAGGGAGATGACACAGCAACAGAAGACTCGATACTTTCAGCCATTTTGTTTCATGTGAATCGACTGAAATATGACTCAAATGCATCACCAATATGTAATAAAATAATTTAAGTTGTAATTATTGATTAGGTATATTTTAGAATAGTTTGTATGTTTTGAATATTATTATTTTCATTCACGAAGAATAACAAGTACATTCAGAGGACATATTTTTAATTTAAAGAAGGGAACTACTTTTTCTCGTACTTATTGTTTCTACAACATAGGTCGGTGTCCATAACAAATGAAAAGCGAGCAGGTCATGTGGTTTTGTTTTGACGAGGATCACTTTAAGAGCGGACAGTGTATAAAGCGGTTTGTTTGCATTCTACTGTAGAGAAAGGACTATTTCTGGTAATTCAACTGGTAACACAATTGTATAGTTAGGTTAATGTTACAATTGTTAGTAAAATAAATCGATGTCTCTACAATGCGTCGTGGAATGGAAATTATTTTTATCGAATGTAAACACAGAACTATGTTTGTGGTTGTGTAAACATTTGTAACACACAGTTAATGTGAGTGCTTCCAACGCTTCAACTGTCAATCCTACATTCATTCTCATAGAGGCTCGCTTGGTTATTTGTTTCTTGTATACCACCAAATACGTCCAAATATGTCTATATTTGTCTATCTATCTTCGGGTTTTTACAGCATCTTCCGCCTTCCCGTGCCAAACCTGCAAAGCCTATGATCTTGGGCATATTCAATGTTTAGCCCTCTTGCTTGCTTTACTATCCTCATGTTTTCCTTCCATGTTAACTTTGGTCTCCCTCTTTTCTTCTTCCTGGTCGGTTGTCATTGATATAGTAGTTTCGGCCATCGCCCATCTTCCATTATTAAAATATGCCCTAACCATTTTAATTCCTTCTCCTCAATTCTTTCAATTATGCTTTATTCTGCTTCCATTATATTTCTAATTTCCTTATTTGTGGCATGTTCTAATTTTGACTTTCTGACACTTCTGCGTAAACAATCAATTTATAGAGCTATTAGTCTATTCTTGTAGTACTTACTGATTGCCCATACCTCACTTCCATACATTGCAACAGATCCCACCAATGTTTTACCAATATATTTTTTTGTGTCTTTCCAAATATGTTTATTCCACCATATGGAATTCAACGACGATATTATTTTACTACTCAATTCAATTCTATGCTTTGTGTACTCTTTGCCTATACCTTCAATGTAATCCATAAGTATTTCCAAATATTTAGTTAGTTTAATTTGCTTTATTCGAATTCCTTCTTTCAATACTACGAGTAAATGTTCCCTTTCATTGCTATGCATTTCCAAATATTCTGTTTTTTTTGTAAATTTACTGTGAGACCCCATTATTCATATGTGTTTTTCAAACTTTTTATCATGAACTCCATATCAAATTTGTCTTGTGCTAAAACCAGTTGAACATCAGCAAATTGTAATGTCAGCAAAAATCTGTTGCCTATTGGGATATCCATACATTTGTCAATGTGTTATTATTAAGTCACCAGAACGTGAACGCTATTTTGGTTCGACATGTGATGTAATTGTAGAATATTAAGTGAAAAACAATCAAAACCAACTTTTATTTTGTTTACAGAAATGAAATTTTATTTTTAAAACGTTGATTGTTTTTCCTTCGTTATCTTCATATCAGAGTCATTTTTAAGGAAATGTGAATTATTTTTCGCTCTTTTCTTACCTTTAAAAGTACTAAAACTAAACTCCATGTTGCGACAGGCATAGAAGGCCCTTTGGCCTACGATCCGGCTGCTGGCCTCACATCCACATGTGTTCATCACAGAAGTAGACGATCATCCAGCCAGTGTAGGGGTGACTTGTGCTCAGCATCCAGGAACATTTATAAACATTAAAATTCATCGGAGAACATATTGTTTAAACAACTCACCTCATAGGATTCATGCTTCCATGATATCGCGATTTCAAACATAATCATGTTCATCGTCAGCCATAACTCCGACTGATGAAATTCTTCGGCCGTCAACTATTCTATTGTCGCCATTTTCAGTGCTGCCATCTATGGTTGAATTTATGAACTTCGAAATCAATGTAATTTCGTTAGGGATATCAAAATTCATTGATCTATTTTTGTTTTTCTGAATGTATATTTTTTCCCAAACTGTCAATTCCAAAGGTTTCTCTACTTGTTTTAAAAGTTTAGCTTCTCTTCCAATTTTATGATGTTCTAATAAACTATGTGCAGCAATTGCAGATTTTTCAATTTCACAATTTTTAATATTTCTGAAATGTTCTTTTGTCCGAATTTCCAAATTCCGTTTAGTTTTTCCTATATAAACTTTGTTGCAATCTTCACATTTTATTTGATAAATTCCAGATTTCTTACTGTCTGGAACATTGACTTTTTTATTGGTACTTAGAAGATTACTTCCCAACATTAATTAAATATATTTATAAACATTATTTAGGTAAATAAATTAATTAACATTGACTCAACTATTGAAACATAATATCTTTTTCATTACAGAGACCCCTGTCATCTCAACGTCTCTTTACAAAATTTTAAACGAAAAATGTATAAATGTAGGTTCTTCAAAATATATGAAACGAAACAGTCTTAAACGAGGAAAAAATTCGATTATTTGAGGATAAAATGCATAGGTAGGGAAAATATTAGAATTACATAGGAGAGACAAATGGGGAAAATTCGAAACAGTGAGTTACATGATATCTATGCGGAACCACAAAGGTACAGTAAAGTCTCATAGATTAAGATGGACAAGTTTCCCACGAATGATGCGGAAGAATAACGTTAAGAATTATTTGAGATAGGTAATTTACACATGAAATTACCTGAAAATATTAAGTCAGGATAGAGATGTATGGAAAGATTATGTTGGAGCGGCTATTGTCACCGGGTTTAATAGTGCATGTGAGGTAGCTAAACAGTGAAGAGAGGTTGAAGAATGAGGTGGAAGAATAACATTAGCCATGATATAAGACATGTGAATTATATTTGAAGAGAAAAATTTTTGCCCAGACCGGGACTCGAACCCGGGACCCTTGGCTTTCCGGGCCAAGTGCTCTACCAACTGAGCTACCGAGGCGAGTTACGATCTAGACGTAAATTTTTCTCATATGTACGTTGTAATTCCCTCGCGCCAAATGCTTGAAACCATAGCTCCTATCTTTGCAAATGGCGGCTTCTTAGTTAAGAAGACATTTATTGGTTCGAGTCCCGGTCTGGGCGAAAATTTTTCTCTTCAAATATAATTTATCCTTCAATGAGAAGTGTTAAATTAATAATAAAATCGTCAATAGAAGCCCTACTGGCTACAAAGTAGTGTTAAATTCCCAATAAATGTCTTCTTAACTAAGAAGCCGCCATTTGCAAAGATAGGAGCTATGGTTTCAAGCATTTGGCGCGAGGGAATTACAACGTACATAAGAGAAAAATTTGCGTCTAGATCGTAACTCGCCTCGGTAGCTCAGTTGGTAGAGCACTTGGCCCGGAAAGCCAAGGGTCCCGGGTTCGAGTCCCGGTCTGGGCGAAAATTTTTCTCTTCAAATATAATTTATCCTTCAATGAGAAGTGTTAAATTAATAATAAAATCGTCAATGTGAATTATAACTAACTTTAACTCACTGGCACTATCGAACTGTAGGTTCATGGGCGGGGACGTAAGCTATCCATACATCTCTATCCTGAGGTAATGTTTTCCAATAAGCCTTGTACAATTTACCTTCCTCAAATCGTGGTTAGTATTATTTTCCCACCTGATTCTTGATCTATCTACTGGGTGCATTCCCTCTGGTTTTCCTCAATAGTTTTCACGACCCTCTTTCATTTCCCATTCGTACCATATGTCCTGCCCATCATAGTCTAGGTATTCACCTATTCTTATTACATATGGTTTCCCATAAAGATCATGTACCTCACTGTTATGTAGTCTTCTCCATTCTCCTGTCTCTTCCTCTCTTTTTGATCCAAAATTTGACATAAAAAGTTTGTTCTCAAATACTCGTAATCTTTTGACAGGATATGTGAATTATAAAGGGGATTATTATAATTTTTGAGAATAGGGATTTGTAGAGAGCTCATTTTTGCGCGGCCATTAATCTCTGGGTTCGGTAGTGTAAGTGATTGGTTACTTAGGCAATGATTTAATGTTATTAAGATATTACAAATCTCTGTAAATTGTTATACTTTAATTAATTTGCAAAATTGATGTTCACAGTACGGGTACGTTTACCACTGTCTTCCAATGGTAACGTCATTAGCTCAGAGAGAATGGGCCCGGGTTCGATTACTGACAGGGACAAGTTTCCTGAGTGAACTTTTATTTTGTGTATTTCCTCTTTTGTAAGATAATATCAGGAAACGATATGGTCTAAATAGTCCACAAATACCATCTCGCCATCACAAACATCCAATCACATGCTCCTAGTTTAGTATGAATATATAAACGATGTGTCCTGCCTTAGAAGTTCATATTGTCTTATATGTAGACCAGACATTCACCTGATCACTCATCCAAATGTCCTTGTGCAGTCATATCATATAAGTATGTATGAGATTTAGATAAAATCCTGTACCAACGGATCGTGTTCCTCTAAGGCCCAAGACATAAGATTTCTTACAAAAAGGTAGAGTTAAACTAAGGTAAAAGAGAGAGAGAGAGAGAGAGAGAGAGAGAGAGAGAGAGAGAGAGAGAGAGAGAGAGAGAGAGAGAGAGAGAGAGAGTGAGTGTGCGTATGGATGTACTGGTGATACTTCAATTAAGTTTTACATAATATAGTATATTTTCTATGTTAGTGGTAATGGATTATAAATGTTATATTATAATTTCATTGCAGATGACCAAATAATAATAACAAATTCCGAAGATAATCTACAGAAAGGTCTGTATGAACTTAACAAAATTACAGAAGAATATGGATTATAGATAGGCCTATCTACAGAGAAAACAAAAATTATGGCATTTCAAGGTGTAGATCCTGTCAGAAGTAAAATTGTACTGGTCAATAAAATTTTGGAGCAGGTGAATAATTTTACATATCTAGGATGCAATATCTCATATGAAGAAGAAAAGGATGTAAATGCAAAAATATCTAATTTTTTAAGAATTTTAGGGTTAATAAATTCTATCTTCAAGCCACAGTTAGTCCAAAAGCATTCAAGACTGAAAGTGTATAAAACACTGGCTCTTCCAACTCTTTTGTATGGTAGCGAAGTATGGACGTTGAATCAGAAGGATATACAGAGACTTAGATCTGCTGAAATGAGATATCTTCGGAGGACTGCAGGATACACACTACTAGATCACAAAAAAAATGAAGACATCTTAGAAGAATTACACATGGAATCTTTAGAAAACAAAATTTCTGATTATAAGTCACGATGGATGCAACATGTTCATCGAATGGAAGATCACAGAATACCCAAACAAATGTTAAGATATCAACCTGCAGGAAGAAGAAGACCAGGACGTCCACTCAAAAGACTCGTGGATGGTGTTTCTCTTGAGGCCGAAACAGGTCAACAAATGGCCTAAATTCGTGAATGTACTATGATGATGATGATGATATTATTATTTCATTATTATACGAGTACTTTTATAGAGTAACCCAATATGTCCCTATGAAATAATTTGATATTATTTAATTACTTTTATTCTAATAGGAAGTTTAAAATTAACCTTTGCTATTGCCCGTTGATTAAGAACGAAGAGGATTTTTTTAAATATAACAATAAATTTATTGTCCACCGCTGTGGTCTCGAGGTAGCGCGCTGCCTTCTCATGCAGCGGGCGCGGGTTTGATCCCCGCTCGGTACAAATTTCCTGGGTGAGGTTTTTTCGGGGTTTTTCCTCACCTGTAAGACTAATGTCAGAATACTTTAAGGCCCAAACGGTCTCCGAACATAATCTGGCCATCGTTATCATCAATATCATATTCACCTCATTACGTTAAGTATAGGTTTAAGACCTCTCCTGGTGCATCATTACTCTCGCCATCACCCGTCATATCATTGGGGTAGCGTAACCCCGCGTTCCAAGCGCCCCAACCTTCAGAAGTGGGTTACAATACGCCAATGCCAGGAGAGAATACCTGAAATGTGGAATGACAAACAGGTGGCATTGAACAAAAAAATTAATTTATCCATTATTATTCATACATCAACATTGTGATTATTACTTTGTTCACTGTATCATTAAACTGAAATTATGATATATATATATATATATATATATACACTAACTGATTACTCAGGTTTACCCGAGTACTTATTTATCTCGATCTTCTTGTTACCAATCAACTCTACGTCCCGAAAACTATGGATTCGACACTAATCTGGAACGCTTTTGTAATTTTATTTTTCATTTCCTTTAGTCCCCTTTGAGGTACTAGAGCGCTATGGGTGTCTTACCACTGTTGAAGTATTTTTTTTTCAGATTGCGTTTCTTATGTACACCATGCTTGGTTAAAAATGCTCCAAGCGTTCCATATTTATGCTGGCACATTGAGGCGGGGTAATTCCTAGAATTAAAATTTATTTGGTTATTGGTGCGGACCACACAATAAGCTGTTATATAGTGAATAACGGTAACTCAAGGGTTGGCAGGTACATGTACCTAGCGAAGCGAATATAAAGCTTATAAAATTTGTTTTCATTTAGAAAAGGTTTTAAGCCTGTCTGACGGGTTGAATATGGTCAGATTTACAAAACAATACATTTTGTTAAAAGGGAATACTTGAGCCAATTTTAAAACTTCCCTAGGAAATAATTATAAAAGGCCAAGAAATGTTTATTGTTAACAGAGTGCGGCCAGTAGCTCCCATACGAGTACATACAGAGAGGAGCCAGTAGCTCCCATACGAGTACATACAGAGAGGAGCCAGTAGCTCCCTTACGAAAACAGAGTGGGCTAGTTGATCATATTACGAGTATTCAGAGGAGCCTGTTGCTCCCATATTATTACCTAAAAGTGTGAATCAATCTATCGTACGTAAAATATACTAGGGAGGTCTAGAGTTGCTCAAGTAGTCTGCAAGCTATTATTAATTTGTTGTGTATTGTGTTGTTCATAAGAGGGTAACAAAATAAACCCTTTTTAATTAATTACATAACTCATTGTTACTGATTATCGAATTCCTTGTCCTTCACACCAATGGAACCCAGAAATAAGCTTAATCTAAAAAAAAACACGCCCTGAAGAGGCCTTCGTGCCATCTAAAGCCTGCTGCAACATACATACAACCGTATACGAACAGTGATTCATTTTATTGCAATTTTTAAATATATGAGTTTTTACTGTAGATCAAAACACATATGAATTTACGAAGGATTTAATTGGAATTTAATCTTGCGTGTTACTAGGTGACGCAAGGACTGAATAGCCCCAGGTTGTAATCACGGAATGTTTCTATGAACACGGTGCACAATAAATGCTATAGCAGGTTTCGAAATAACTAATATAAATAATTAAATGTCTAATACAATAAGTATTTGTACACACATGAAATTCACTCTAATTGCTGTGCGACGAGAAAGTTGGTCATACCATGAACATTGATTCCACCTTTTTATTTTCTGCTTTATAATAGACGTTTCCTAAATCAGAACAATGCGTGGTTATTTATTTAGTAAATATAGATTTAAAACATTACGAAAATAATGTAAAATTTGTTAGAAAAACAGTAAGCGAAGAGTATTCATAAATCGAAACATATGTGTTATGAAACCATCAGTATTATTTTTGTTTTTCCCCCTTTTTAGAGGTAATGCTACACGCAACGAAACGTAGCAATAATATCCCGATTTCCGTGATGTCATAATTTCATTAGGGCAGTTTTCAAAATGAAAGCAGTTTTTATTGTAATATATTAACACGTCAGTTTCGTTTTCTGTAAAATACTGTTTTGTGCCAGTGAAAGCTTTTTAGTTAGGGTAAGGCACACCTATTTAGATAACTTTATTGCAATATGAATGAAATAGAAAAATAACAGCAAAAACAAAAGCAATGGACTTTTTAGATGGGGAAGTGAATATTTTAACGCCAATACAAAATCAGCTGTTTCACTTACTCATCAAATACGTACTTCTGTCCATGTAAAGCGAAAAAAAAGAAAGAAAAGGTTAGCAAGCATGAAATAAATATATTTTATTTTAATATAAAATAGGCCTATATACTACCTGTTCTCAGTATATGTAGGGAATATACAAAGGTAGGTTTCTGTGACTTTAATAGCACAACCTGATATATAGTCGCTGTCAGTTGTTGGATTTATATGAAACTCGTGTCATTAAAAAGAAAACTCAAAAATAAAAAAATGTTAGTACCTACGTACATAAAATTCGAAATTCGATAACGTGGAACCTTGGAAATGGTGGATTTATAAATGTTTAACTGCTACTATTTAATTTTAGGTAGTGATATTTTGAGGTTATTTTAATTAAATTATTTTCAGCCTGATCATCTTACCTCAATATTAATGTTGATTTGTTCTTGGACATGTTTCAAAACAATTCTGTTTTATCGTCAGCTTGTCCAGACTGATTAGATTTATGTTCCACACCCTGGATGTCGATGTCAGCTACATCCTGTGGTTGGCCAAAGAACCTCCAAACAAGGTCACGCTCTATATTCAGAAGAACAAAAACAGATTTATGAATTTTGAAATACCGACGGAGCATGACCTTGTTTGGAGATTCATTGGCCATCCACAGGATGGAGCTGACCTCGACATCCAGGGTGTGCAACATAAATCCAACCAGAATGGACAAGTTGACGATATAACAGAATTGTTTTGAAATATGTCCAAGAACAAATCAACATTAATATTGAGGTAAGATGATCAGACTGAAAATAATTTAGTTTAACTGCTAGCTAGCTCTACGCACAGACTTTCAAGACTATTCACAAACGCCTCCCGCACCTGTTCTATACTTTCCGCACTCAGAAGCAGTTACCTACTGATTTATTTTATCACACGTGCATTCAAGCTCTACAAAATCACGATAACGATTTAGAATCGTTTTATCTGTAGGTACCTCTTGATGAAAATTCCGTCTCAAGGCACGCTGCGCCCTAATTATACTTCGTGTAATGTGGTATTCAAATACACATCAACTATGTTCCCGTGGATTCGCCATAACGCTCTAAATATTGCACGATTCACATACACACACACACACACACACACACACACTAATACAATTTAACACAACTTCTTGGTCTCCAAAAAAACCTCAATGACAGGGGACTAGCGGAAAAGTATACTTTTTTCTACTGCCATAATTCAGGGTGTAGCATAAGTCAGTTAAGCGCTGCACTTGGTTGCAAGGGAAAAAATCAGATTGGTTGAATCTGGGGTTTGAATACGGGACCTTCAAAACATAATTTCAAACACTACTGCTTGAGGTAATTTGCTAACTAGGGAATATATCTTGTCCAGTATAATGTCTATAAACGACTTCAAGTTACTTATTTTTATTTTGAAGAGTGGATTGGAAGGCGTGGTAAAATCGATTAGCCTCCTAGATCACCAGACCTCACGCTATGTGATTTTTCAATGTAGGGAATTTTGAAGGACAAAATTTTCAGTACTGAATCACGAAACCTGCAATATTTACGGGATTAAATTGAACAGAAATTCGAAAACACTTTTGGTAATAATGGGAAATTGTGTGATTAACATCTGAAAATGTAAAACGATGTCATAAATGCTTAAACAACAATGGAGATCACTTTTAAAATTTCAGTTGTAAGTTACAGAAAATAATATATTTACATTTTCGGTTAACTGACTTGTGCTGCGCCCTCTATTGTTTCTGTCAACATATCTTATACATAAAAATTAATGTTTGTTTGTTTGTTGGTACTTTATGCGCGGCCATACCGTTGATCCGATTGTGATAGGGTTTTTGAAAAATGTTCAGGAGATTCCCGGGATGAACATAGGTTATAAGAGAGTTGTGATACTCAACTCGTACATCCTTAAAAATCGCCCTTTGTAGTGGAAAACGTGAAAAAAGTAGCTCTTTGGACGCTTAAATGGCTTACGCTGCCTAAACCATAAGATATACACAAAATTAATGTACACAGAATTGAATATCTCAAAAAGCTCTACAAAAAAGTCCGCGACAGCATATGTTTATCTCTTACGGATAACTCACAAAAACCATTTTTGTCTTTCATTGATACCAAGAGTCTCGCGCCGTAGCCGAGTGGTTAAGGAAGAAGTCTTGGCGCAGAACGTACGGGGCTTACGCTGGTTCGAGTCTCTACGGGGGGAGAAATTTTTCTCATGGAATGTCGGCCAGTATGGGACTGGTGCACAGTGGGTCAGAAAAAAAATGTTTTGACTGACTCTCATAATTTATCTTTTTTTTTTCACTCTAATATAATTGGTATATGACGGTTCTTAACTTATCTGCAAAGGAGGGTACAATTCTAATGTTCATGACTATGTGACGTTATCATTCACACTTCTTGAGCTACAACAGAAGGCTGTAAGAGGTTTTCTTGCGAACTTATTTAATAATATCTAATTATGTCCTAATTGCTGAATTTTATGGTAAAAAAGTAACATATTTTTATCGTCCGCCCATGACATGAGAATTGAACGTTCGGGCAGGACAACGTCTGCCGGGTATGCTAGTAATTTATAAATTATATCGAGTTTCTCTTTCTGCCGCCAATTTCATGTAGATCCCACACACAAATGACTGCGACGCTAATACCAGGTTGTAACCACAGAATGTTTATGCGGACACAGTGAATAATGAAAATATAATATTCATTATTTAATCAGTTCTGACAATTTTCAACATCGTATAATATCAAAGCAATCAACTAAAATCAAGATAATAAAATGTATTTCAAAATATTAAAACATTTGGCCATAAATATCACTGCAGTTAAATATATGTTTTCTTACGAAAGCTTCATTTTAGAGAGTCTTCATAAAATATAACATCGGTCAGTTATAAGGGAAATCCCCCCCTTCTCTCTCTCTCTCTCTCTTTCTCTCTCTCTCTCTCTCTCCCTCTCTCTCTCTCTCTCTCTCTCTCTCTCTCTCTCTCTTCCTTAGTTTAACTTCTACCTTCGTAAGTACTTTTACATAATACATAAATTCTCATCTTAGAGAAACACAAGGATGTTTAACTCTGGATCACGAACATATTTTCTGATCACACAAGGACATGGAGGGACTCCCCCCGACAAGTGGTCATTTCATTTCCGAGGCCACTCTGAGAAAACACGAGTACGTAAGAGAAGGCAATCTATGAACTCATACATTCACATTAAACAAGGCTAATGTGATGTAGATAATTATGATGGCAGATGGTTTTCGGGGCATATTTATGCTATGAAATTTCCTGACATCTTACAGGGGGGAAAACTCCCGAAAAAAAAACTGAAGAAATTTGTTTCGACTAGGGTTCCAACTCAAATCAGCTGTTTCTGATGAAATGATGTTGCCACTAGACCAGGGACGCCATAACTACGGCCCTCCATCACTTTCTATCCGGCCTCTATAGGCATGTAGTATTCCAATAAATTAAAATATACTAAGGATAGCATAAAATATTAGTTTATTAGTAATGAAACTTGTGACATATGTTATGAAGACATAGCAAGAAAAATAATTCAATACACGCTTATAATAGTAGGCCTAATAATAATAATAATAATAATAATAATAATAATAATAATAATCCGGTATCATGGCAGCTGTCGCCGTCTTCCGGAAACCAAATGCCATTCCTCTCTGTCTATCCATTGATTTTCCTCCAATCCTCTGATATTCATAGCCGCTTCTACCCCTTATATCCAAGTTTTCTTCGGTCTTCCTCTCTTCCTCCTTTTCATTGGGATCCATTCCATTACAATTTTAGGCAATCTTTGCTGTGGTATTATTTTGACATGGCCATACTACTGTAATATTTTCTCTTTCTATAATGTCTATGATGACCGGCTTCTCTTGTACACCCATAATTTCCCTTATTTCTTTATTTAGTATTTTATCCATTCTAGATTTTCCAGCTGAGCTTCATAAAACATCCATTTCTGCACTTAAAATTATTTTCATTTTTCTGATAGGAATTTTCCTAACTTCAGCACCATATATTAAAATGCTCTAAATTATGGTTTGATGTATTTGTAATTCTCTTTTTTTTTAATATTCGTGCTCCACCAAACAGAGTTTAAAGCATTTAATGCTTGTTTTGTTTGTGCGATTCCATTTTAAATTCCCAATGTGTTATCGCCTGAATGGTCTTACTTTGTTCCTAAATAAGTTCATTCAATACTGTAGGCTTTAGTTCTTCTCCATTGTTGAAATTTATATTTTCCATTTTTTCTCCTATACACAGATATTTAGTTTCTTCTATATTTATATAAAGTCCCCATTTTCCATATTCTTCTTTTAGTTTTTTTATATATATATGTGTATTTCGGATTGTGGAATTGCCAGTCTCCCATTGGGCGCCTCTCTAGGTGGCGGATAGGGGGATGCTCACCAGATAGGCCTATGGCGGGTACTGGGGAAATAAAATACCCAGAGCGGACTAAAACTTGCCCTGCTGCCTTGTAGTAAGATACTGGACTATCCAAGGCTAGAGGAAGAAAACCTTGAACAAAAATTACCCGTCCTCTAGGTTGGGGGTTGAATGCATCGGACCAGCTCCTCGTTCAACATAAAAAAAATGCTAAAAAACCAAACACCATGCCTTGGAAAAACTTTAGGACGATTAAAGCTAAGAAAAAAGGACTTTGAAAATTGGCGCATGGAATATTCAAGGCTGCAGAAATAAAATGGAGGAAGTAATTAAAGTAGTAGATGCAATGAAACTAGATTTGGTAATTTTAACAGAATAATAATAATAATAATAATAATAATATTTTATTATTAATAAATTATTATTATTATTTATTTATTTTAGCAGGTTGTACTATATTTCACATCTTCCTGTACCCTATTAATCTGCTGCCACATCCCTCTCTCAGCCCAATCTCCATCGTCCAATCTTATTTCCCCTCACACCGCTCAAAACACCATCAAACAACATTATTTTTGGCTCTCCTCTTCTTCTTCTTCTTCTTCCTCTACCAAGCGGCACCCATCCTGGTTTCTTCTTGGGGATCTATCTTCCGCCATTCTTTTAAATGACCTTACCATTTTAAGTGTTTTTTTTTCATAAAATTCACAATTGAAGTTTTAACATTCATATTTTAGTTATTTACACTGTCTATCTTATCTCTTCTAGAAATCCCAACTGAACGCCTCTAAAAATCCATTTCTGCGGTATTTAATTTGCTTATTTTTCTAGAATTTAATTCCCATGTTTATACACAATATATGGCTGTACTCTTTACTATTGTATACAAATATTTGTTTCTTTCTGCCCACACATATATATAATCATCCTGCCAGGTATTAGTCCTAGAAGAACGGCCTGAGAAAGCGGATTTCGTACCATCTTTTCATAGGTCGACCAAGTGACCGTTTCCCATTTGGACAGTAGTTCATTATTGCCTTGGGGATCCTGGATCTAGCCATTCTTGAGACATGTTCCTTCCAGTTTAGCTGATATCTGGAGATGTAGTCCAGTATTGGTGACACATTAAGTTCTTGAAGGATTTCTACATTTTTCTTTCGATCCCATTTGGTGTAGCCAGCTGTTCGGCGCATAAATTTCATCTAACAAGCTGTTAGTCTGCTTTCATCTCTCGTCCTTATAGTCCACGCTTCACTCCCATAACATAGGACTGGTCGGGCCATTATTTGATAAAGACGAGTACGAGTTGATTTTTGCACTAATGAAGGTTTTAAAACTATATTAACGATTCCCATTGATTTGTTGAATTTCACAATTTCCTCTGATAAATCCAAATTTTCAACAAAAGAGCGTTTATATCCTAAATAAGTAAACTCATTAACTCTCTCTAAAATTTTATTTAAACAAATTTTGCTTGGTATTGGGGATTTTCTACAAAAGGCCCATTATTTTAGTTTTATTGGTAGATACTTTCATTGAATATTTCTGGGCTATGAAATTTAAATTATGTACTGACCATTGTAAATCATCTTCCGATGTTGCTAGTAAAACAAGATCATCTGCAAACATTATTATATCTAATTTTAAATTTCTATTGATAGTGAAACTTTCCATGTTTTGTTTCTCTAAAGTCTTTTACAATGGCATTCATATATATATATATATATATATATTCATTATATGCTTTTATTTATCCATGTTCGTCCTCTGAAGCCAAATATTTTAAATTATCTCCTAATAATAACAACAACAATAACAATAATAATAACCTCTGGCGACAAATTTCTTTGGGTTGAACGAAAAGCACTGCATTGTGTAATATTTCCAAATAAAAAAATAATAGTAATAATATTCCACAACACCTATAATCGGGCCTATACCTCGCGATGTTTTTTTATAAAACAGGCGAGTAAACCTTTGCCTAATTACTTAAAATAATCCACGAAATAAAACATATACCTCTATTTTGGTTTCAGCCAATTACGAATTAGGGTAAGTTAATACGATCGGATTAGGTCGAAACTAATTACATTACTGTTTATAATTCTGGCGCCACCTCGATGTTTCTTTCGTTTGGCCCGTGATACACATAAGTTTCGGCGGCTCTGCACTAGACCATAGTGGTAAACAACGAACATTTTCAGAGCTTATATTATTTTTTTATTTTGTTCAAGCTTCTTCCTGTGCCCCAAATCTTCTCTCCTCTTCCAGTCTTCACTTTTAATATTTTCATTTTCATTCCATCAGCAATTCCATTTATCCACTGTTTTATCCAATATAAATATTTTATATTATTTCAAAAATATCCCTTGCCGAAAAAATGTTTAATATATTTTATTTATTTATTTAAATTATGATTACATTAATAATATTTTTAAATCAAACTTATCAAGTAATTAGTAATTCATGAAGTTAAGGTTTATCCCCTGAGATTAGTTCGTCTTGAATTCACCTTCAACATTTCGTCTGCAACTATAGCAGACATCTTCAGGAGAATGTGATATATATGTTTATTACATACTTAACTCTGTCATAGACGAAACATTAAGAGAAAATTTAAAAACAAACCCATGGTAATTTCATCCGGGAAAACATTAACTTCCAAAATTAGTATCACCGGCCATGGGACCCTCTGATATGACTAAGATAAACAATGGATTGTTTAACTATAGAAAGCACAGAATATACCTCACAGGAAGGATTGATTGAAGTCTGATATTGGCAGGTTTATAATAGCATTACGTTGTTGTTAATGATAGTGCATCATCTTACACGAAAACTAAAACAATCTTTTGTTACTTTAGTATGGTCTATACTGGCAAAATTATTGCGTCTATAATTACTTCAGGTAATAATTAGCCATATTAAGAATGCAAAATGCAATTTTTTTGAGAATTAAAACTCTTCTGTTATTTAAATTAACAATACATGTTTTTAAAATTATACACAGATATTAATTTATTTTTAGTAACATTTATAACAATAAACTGACTATACGTGTTAAATATCCAGAAACAGCGTTCCACCCTCTCGTTGTGACAGGAGTTTTATGCTACTAATTGCAATTTGCAAACAAATCATATTACTAGGTACAGGAGAGTAGAGAGGTGGGGCATCCGCTCATTTTAAAGTTAATAATTACTTTATTCAATAGAAAACGAGTCAATATAACAGGAACGCCTTATACTCATCCACGGCGTTTATTTGATCGCAAGTAACACATGCAAAGTAGTGGCCGTGATTTTTTATGAAGAATGGGTTTAAGGACAGAAGTAAAAGGTGTAGAAGATACGTATATTTAGAAAACCAAGCAAAATAAAAAATAATTTTGTTACCATCTACACCTTATATTAATGGACTTATCAACCAAATGAATAAACCTATAGTTATAATGAAGAATAAAGATGATAATATTATGGTCCACCGCTGTGGTCTCGAGGTAGCGTGCTGCCTTATCACGCAGCGGGCCTGGGTTCGATGCCCGGTCGGGGCAGTTTTTCTGGGTGAGGTTTTTATCGGGGTTTTTCCTCACCTGTAAGACAAATGTCAGGAAAACATTAAGGCCCAAATGGTCCCCGAAATCATATGGCCATCATCATCATCATCATTCTTATCATTATCATCATCATCCTTCACCGGTGTGGAAAGCAACGGGAAGCTACCACACCTACAATTTCCATAGTAAAGCTGCAAAGCATAGCATGAAAGTGCTACGATTGCAGTAAAGGACCTGCCTTCGGGCAGAATTACTATGGATGGATATATAGGCCTATATCAGTGAGCTATATGTAATATTAGCTAAACAAAATAAACCAGAAGAACAAAGACCATGGGCAATTATTAAAGCGTAAGACAAAACATATGTAGTAAGGAAACTAAAGTCCCGTACATTGCGATAGACAGGACATGTGGCACGAATGGAGAATGAAAGTGGGATATGGAAACTCCTTGCGGGAAAAACAACAGAGTGAATGCATCCAGTACCATCCAGTAGGTAAGTCAAGAACAGAGTGGGGGAATAACATAATCCATGAGATCAGGTTAATACATTAGGCCTATATATACACACATATATAAGTGGATGATTGAAATAGCCTATGTTATCTCAGGATAGAAGTATGACGGAGGAGAGATAGCCTATGTTATCTCAGGATAGATGTATGACGGAGGAGAGATAGCTTATGTTATCTCAGGATAGATGTATGACGGAGGAGAGATAGCCTATGTTATCTCAGGATAGAAGTATGACGGAGGAGAGATAGCCTATGTTATCTCAGGATAGATGTATGACGGAGGAGAGATAGCCTATGTTATCTCAGGATAGATGTATGACGGAGGAGAGATAGCCTATGTTATCTCAGGATAGATGTATGACGGAGGAGAGGTAGCCTATGTTATCTCAGGATAGATGTATGACGGAGGAGAGCGTATGTCTGCGCGGCCATGAACCTACAAGTTTGGATAGTGTCAGTAAATTAGGCTCATCAACGTATTCATTTGAATCCAATTCAATTTATTTATAAGCCATCAATAACTTATGATTGTAATTGGGGATCTTCAAATGAATTAGTTACATTAAAATGTTACTGCCAACATTTTCATCATTTTATAACATTTATTAATCGTAATTTTTTTATTTAATTGTCAGAGAATTTAAAAATGCAAGACGTGGGCAAATACCTATAAACTGTAATTTATATATCCCTAGATGCATTAACATATGCAGATGATTTAGTGTTATTTGCTACCCCAGTGGTGATTTAGAAAGGTCTTTATATAATCTGAAATAGCAGACGAATATTAGATCAAAATATTAACAAAAATAATTACTTTTATGGTAAGGACAATAAACAAAATGTATATACATAACAAAATTATAGAAAGAATAAACCAGAGTTATTATCTCAGATCTAGATTATCATTTGTAATAGAATTAGACATCTCGAAAAGATTGTAAAATTTAATAATAATAATAATAATAATAATAATAATAATAATAATAATAATAATAATAATAATAATAGCTTTATTTTACCTGGCAGAGTTAAGGCCTTAAGGCCTTGTCTACCACTCAACCAGGTTTTTTAAAAAAATATAAAAAAATAGTCTTAGGCCCCTACATCTAAATTACAATATACATAAACGATTACGTGTTATGAATACAATACAATTAATATTTATAATATATTTTGATTTACTCTAAATCTAACGAATTAAATATATAATATGTACAAGATATATAAAAACGAGGAAAAGATTAATGACATAGTATAAAATTAAATAAATAGAGAAAAATTAATTATTAGACGACAGGTAACTGTATAAGCGTGACATAAAGGTGCCAAGTGTGCGGAAACCCCTGATATCTTGAGGAAGGAGATTCCAGGAGCGGCAGAGGCTACTGTGAAGGAAGTAGAATAGGAGGAATTGCTATGAAGAGGAATTGTTAGCAGACTGCTATCTTGTGATCTAGTGTCAATATTGTGGTAAGAGGATAACTTCTGAAATCTGGACGCCAGGTAAGTAGGAATATAGGATTTCAGAAGCTTGAAAAGTAGTGAAAGAGAATGCAATTTACGTCTGTCAGTAAGACGGAGCCAAGAGAGGTTATTAAAGTGTTCGGAAATATGGTCATAACGGCGGATATTGAAAATGAATCGAACGCAAGCATTATGAACACGCTGCAGTCTCTGCGACAAGTCATAGTTTAGATCATTATATATAATGTCACAATAATCGAAGTGTGGTAACACAAGATTCTGCACAAGGATTTGTTTTAACGAAACTGGGAGAAAATTATTTAAACGTCTAAGATAATGTAAGATGGAGAAAGTTTTTTTTACATATGTGTTTCACTTGTGTTTGCCAGGTTAAATTTGCGACTAGATGTAGTCCAAGGTCTATTAATGAAGAAGAATAAGGGATAATTATATTATTTATAGTAATGTTTGGAAGTGTAGATATGTCAAAAGGTTGTAAGCAGTCTTTGTTGTCCCATTAGAATTACTTGAGACTTGTTAGGATTTAGATTTAGACCGATACTTGAAGACCAGTTAAAGATGGATATGAGATCGTCATTCATTTTTGTCAAGCTGTTATAGAGAGAATGAGGAGGTGAATGTAGGTAAATTTGGAGATCATCAGCATAGAGGTGATAAACGGCAGAGCTTTAGTACAGTTGGTAAATCATTTATGTAGATTGAGAAACGAAGTCCAAGAAAATTGCCCTGGGGTACTCCAGGCGGCACGTTGCGCCAAGACGAAGATCTACAGTTTAATGAAACGTATTGTTGACGACCGTGCAGGTATGAGTCGAACCAGGATACAGCGCTGTCAGACAAGTGTAGGTGCTTGAGCTTTATCATAAGTAAGTCGTGGTCTACTGTGTCAAAAGCTTTGCTGAAGTCAAGTAAGGTTAAAGGAGTCAATTGACGTCTGTCCACGGCTTCACGAATCTTCAGTAATTTTTAGCAAAGCTGTGGTTGTGCTATGGCCAGATCTAAAGCCGGATTGATAATGATCAAGGAGGTTATTTTCTTGGAGGTATTCAGTCATTTTCTTATGTACAATATGTTCCAGGGCTTTAGATAATGTTGGAAGGGTGCTAATCGGTCGGAAGTCATTACAGTTAGTAGGTGTACTTATTTTTGGTATAGACCGAACTCTAGACTGTTTCCATACAGTAGAGAAGATAGAAGTTATAAGGGAAGCATTAAAAATATGAGTCACTGTGGGTAGTATAATGTCAATGATTTTATTTAGCATTAAAATGCTGATGTTATCTGTTCCTTGTGCATTGGATTTAATCCGCTTGAGTGCTTTTTTAACGTCTATAGGCGAAATGTCGTAAAAGTAAAATTTATCTCTTCCTATATGGGGGGATGGGGATAAGTCTTTAAGAGTGTCTATTTTAGTCTTGTTGTCTGGAGGTGTCATGGGTATTGAGGTAAAATGTTCATTTAAATCATCTACAGAAATGTCTATAGAGTCAGTTGGGGGATTCAACTGTCTTAAGTCCCATTGTACGGAGATTTCGCCAAGTGTCCCGTGCACTTATTTCAGGTCCGATTATACTGTGGGCGTGTTGTAGTTTGGCATTGCGTATAGTTTGTGTAGTTGTGTTTCTAAATTGTTTGTACAGTTGCCAGTTCTCGTCATTTTTATTTCGTCTGTATGTTCGGTATGCTCTGTCTCGTTTTGACATAAGTTCACGTATTGAGTCATTCAACCAGGGAGCAGGGGGGCGGGAAAATCGTCTGGTTTTTACTGGTGCATGTCTGTCATATAGTTGTAGTATCAGTGTATTAAATGTGTCTACTTTTTCATCAACTGATCTAACATTCCATATTGTGTACCAAGGTAGTTCTAAAGCGTCTGGTTTTAGTTTAGTAACGTCTATGTTTTGTGAATTTCTGTACGTAATCAATTTAGAGCGTCTTTTAGGACATTGGAATGAGTATTCTACGAATACAATGTCATGAGCAGATATGCCGGGAGCAGGAATTTGTCTATATTCTACCATTTTTACACGCTTTATATTAGCTTAACCTGTATCTGTCTATCTATGTAACGGACCTGTATCTATGTAACGGAATCTTTGAACACGATTTTCCCCCACGTAAAAATATTGGATCGACTTGAAACTTTGTATACTTGTAAAGGACCCACGACAATACAATAATTCCATAACGGACTTATCGACTTTTTAGTTACTCGTTGTGAGAGCTCAGTTGGTAGAGCGGTGGACTGTAGTGGTATATAATTTCAGTAATCCATAGGTCGCTGGTTCAAATCCGGCCCGGAGGATTTTTTAGAAGAGTAGTAAGCAATTAAATTTTCATGGGATTCCGGTTTATAACAATAAATTAAACTCTAAAGTAAAGAAATAAATAATAGTTTAAAAAACTAAAACAACACGCTTTATTAGAAAACCAAACTAAAAAATAAAAATAGTTTTAAAAACTAAAACAACACGCTTATTAGAAAACCGAACTAAAAAAATGAAAAATAATTTTAATTTCGAACACGCTTGGGATAAAATTAAAGTAGTCAACATAAATATCATCTCGAACACTTCTAGAATAAAACTATAGTTATCTACAAAAAATAATTTTACCATCAAAAGCGTGGGGTGATTTTTATGGTTTTCACGTTTTCTTCTTAGATACTTTACTTTTCCCAATATCTGTTTATTATGAAATATATTAACTGATATAGATCACCCCACGCTTTTGATGGTAAAATTATTATTTTGTAGATAACTCTTGTTTTATTCTAGATGTGTTTGAGATGACTTTCTTGTTGACCACTTTAATATTATCCCATGCATGTTGGAAATTAAAATTATTTTGCATTTTTTAGTTCGGTTTTCTAATAAAGCGCGTTGTTTTAGTTTTTTAAACTATTATTTATTCTTAGTCTAGTTAATTGTATTGTGGGTTAAACCCTATACAATTAACTAGACTAAGAAAAATTTGTAATTTCTATGAATATGTTTCTACGCATTTGCTAAGCCAGCGAAAATGACTGTACTGAGAATGTTGTGGCTCAGTATTTGATGAGCGCATTATGATTAAGTGAAATGTCCGGGATATTAAGTTGCCCCTTGGCGTAATCAACTCGCTATCATTAAAATTTCACATGGACAGTAGAACAACCAAGCACCTATGAGCTTTAATTAATATGTCGCAAATCCATGTCTCTGGCCACATAATGTTCATTCCCCAAACGAATGTTTCTATTAAAAATTGGTAAAGCGCTAATTAACTTCAGTCTGTCAGGATGTCAACTCTTAAGTCTATATTCCCGCTTTTGGATTAAAACGTCATAAATTTGTGTTATTTGTGACCCGGATCTTCCCAATATCTGATTTATTTATTGATATCATTATCATCAAAGTACATCACGAATTTAGGCCATTTGTTGATCTGTTTCGACCTCAAGAGAAACACCACCCAACAGTCTTTTGAGTGGACGTCCTGGTCTTATTCTTCCTGCAGGTTAATATCTTAACATTTGTTTGAGTATCCTGTGATCTTCCATTCGATGAACATGTTGCATCCACCTTGGCTTATAATCAGAAATTTTGTTTCCTAAAGGTTCCATGTGAAATTATTCTAAGATGACTTCATGTTTTTTTTTTTTTGTGATCTAGCAGTGTGTATCCTGCAGTCCTCCGAAGGTATCTCATTTCAGCAGATCTAAGTCTCTGTATACCCTTCTGTTTCAACGTCCATACTTCGCTACCATACAAAAGAGTTTATTTATTGATATACCCTTACTAAACAGCCACGATTCTCCTCATTCAAATGTTATTATTTAATAATAATATTTAACTAAACTCTATTTAATGCTGATATGCACATAATTCCGTAGACGAAGAGTCTAATATCATCTACGTACTTCCACAACTTAATTGGATACTGATCCTCCTCCTCCTCTTCCTAAACCGTAACAAACACAAAATTAATGTACAAAGAATTGAATATCTCAAAAAGCTCTACAAAAAGTCCCCGACAGCATATGTTTATCTCTTACGGATAACTCACAATAAACATTTTTGTCTTTCATTGGTGCCAAGAAGATCGAGACAAATACGTAGATTCCTGTGCACACATAGCAGCACACGGCGGGTTTTATTTTACGGATAACTCACAATAACGAATTTTGTCTTTTAGCTCATTTATGCCGAGAAGATCGAGATAAGTAGATTCCCGGGCAACACAGGGTAATCAGCACAGGGAATCTTAAAATAATTACGATATACATTTATAATTATTTTTAATTTTACTTCTTCAACTAATCATAAGAATTATATTAATTTTTGTCTTTAAGCTCATTTATGCCAAGAAGATCGGGATGAGCAGATTCCCGGACAACGCTGGGTAAACAGCGCGGGGTATCTAAAAATAATTACGATATAAATTTATCGTTTTACTTATTTAACTAAACACATTCATTTCCGTATTTCAGCTCATTTATGTCAAGAATATCGAGATAAGTAGATTCCCAGGCAACGCCGGGTAATCAGCACGGGGTATCTAAAAAATATAAATTTATAATTGTTTTCTTCTCTCTTATTAACTAAAGATAAAATCATATTAATTTTCATTTATTTAGGCGTAGCAGCCCATGCCGGGTAATAGCTAGTGTATTATAAAACATAATATAACATAAAATAGCATAACATTATAAAATATATAATATAATACAATATAAAAATACGGCGCGTCACAAGTGGTTGGCCGTCACACACCTCTATAAATATAGGGACTTCATCTCATCTCATTTCTCAACCCGTCCCTGAGTTGGACACGAGTTGAAGATATTTAATTTTAATACAATAAAATATAATTAATTAATAAAGCAGAGGGAGTATATGTCCTAATACAGGCCTACCTCTGTGTTCTATATATAATGTCATTGCATCGGACGTAGCAGGCCAGGGTTCGCTTCTCAATCGAGACGAATGATGTTTATTTCGGGAGTATTCATCACCTATTTGACGAACGTCAGGAAACTAAGGATGAAATAATCTCCGAATATCAAAAGATGATCATAATAATATATACCATAGTCGCATTGTTTAGTATGGTGTGTCTTGTCTTATCTGTTCGTGTTGTCTCCAAAATGGTTCCGACATTGTGTTGTTCAATTTTTGGGAAGACCATGTTCTAAAATGTATATATATGCTCCAGAGTTACAAATCATCTCCCGATTGGTCGTGTCAGATGTAAGTCCCCGGTGGCGTGTGGCTCGTAGAAATAGGTCTGTCTATAAAGTGAGAGATTAAACTAAGGTAAATAAACATATAATACATAGATATCACAATGAAAATTAAAAATAGAATCCCACAAACAAAACAAGCAATAAATGCTTTAACGTCTAGTTGGTGGAGCAAGAATATTACAAAAAAATAGAAAATTACAAATATATCGAACCATAATTCAGAGTATTTTAACATATGGTGCTGAAGGTTGGCAAATTCTTATCATGGAAATGAAAAGAATTTAAATACAGTAATGGATATTTTAAGAAGATCAACTGGAAAATCTAGAATGGATAGAATACAAAATAAAGAAATAAGGGGAATTGTGGGTGTACAAGAGGAGCCGGACATCGTAGACATTATAGAAAATAAAATATTACATGTCGAAAGAATGCCAGAGCAAAGATTGACTAAGATTGTTATGGAATGGATCCCAATAGAGAGGAGGAAGAGAGGAAGACCGAAGAAAACTTAGATAGAAGGGGTACAAGCGGCTGTGGATATTGAGGATTGGAGGAAGATCAATGGATGGACAGAGAAGAATGGCGTTTGGTTTCCGGAAGACGGCGCCAGCTGCCATGATACCGGATGATGATAATGATAATGATGACATGGAAACATATTATTTTACTTGTATTTAATTATACATGGGTATTTTAATTTAACTGACCCCCACAACTTTGTCCTACTTTCACACAAAACCAGGGCATTAGATGCTTTCTGTCAAGTAAACAGTAATGAAGTATTAATTCTATGGTGCGTTACAAAATGTGGGTTGCGTTTTCTATTGAAAGATACTATAATTTTGCTGAAACATAAATGGATGCGCTACTTTTCTTCATCACATACCCAGTAATTGAAGTTATTTACAAATTGCACGAAAACATCAATATATTTTAGTTAATTGGATAAAAATACGTCCACTGGGTAACATTGATGTCTTGGTTGGATTCCCGGTCAGGAAACGTTTCCTGGGCGATATTTTTTTTAGGGCTTTTTCCTAAATTGTAAGACAAATATCAAGAAACGTTAAGGCCTAAACGGTCCGCGAACATAGTCTGGCCAACATAGTCATCATCACCATATTCGTTATGTCCAGTATGAATTTGTCTCTGTATAGTGTGTTTGTTTTAATAGATTGTGTTGTCCCCGAGGAGGCATTCATTCGTGGAGACCCTCCATGTGTGGTCAAAAAAGTACGTGTAAGATCCATAGTGTAAATCTCTTTCTCGACACGTCGTGCCACTGTAAGTCCGAATGTCGTGTAACTATAGGGTGAGAGGTTAAGCTGAGATAAATAAGAAGGATAAACTATTTGGCGAAATTTCAACGAGTAACATATACGTAGTTACATCCAGGTTAATTCTACAAATATTATTGGAAATAAACTGATGTCTGAGCACAATTATTTATAATTATTATCAAATTAAACAGACTGCAATTCGGATCATCATCTGGTCAGAGTGAAAATCAGACAACGATTATCGCTAATGGGAGGAACAAACGCTAAAAATGATTCTGTAAAATTTGAATTAAAAAACTTGAAAAATTATTAAATGCGGCAAGAATATCAAATCAAAATTGCTAATAGATTTGAAGTACTGGAATCTTCAGATGACAATGTGACAAACGAAGATGAAACTGATATAAATAAAGATGGGTGTCTATAAAAGATACTATTAAATTGTCAGCATCAGAAAGCATTGGTTGTTTAAAAAAGAGGCAAAACAAGAAATGGTTTGATGAGGAATATGCCGACTTTGTAAAGAAATGAAAACTTTCAAAAATGATATGGTTACACGAGCCAAATGAAGTAAATTTAGAGCAATTGGGTAGTATTAGACGGACACCACCAGACTACTAAAGAGTACAAAGAGGGAATATTTGAGAGAGAAGATTAATTATCTTGAAATTAATGCAAAAAAATAGGAACATTAGAAAATTATATCAGAGAATTAGTATAGAGAAGAAAGGGTTTCAAGCTAGAACAAACAATTCCGAATGAAAATGGGGATATGATTGCAGATTACAGGAATATATTAAATAGATGGAAAAGTTACTTTAATCAGCTATTAAATGTACATACAGAACAGGACATTGAGGAGGATAATTTACAGATGGCAGAAATGCTAGTCGCAGAACCAAATACATTAGAGGTTGAAATGGCGATTGAAAAATTGAAGATGTATAAAGCATCAGGTTCAGATGAGATCCCAGCAGAACTGATAAAATCAGGGGGAGAAAAATTGATGGACTAGATACGCCAGTTACTTAATATGATTTGGGATAAAAAAGGAAAGAATCAATTATCGTACAAATTTATAGGAAAGGAGATAAAACTGATTGCAATAACTACAGGGGCATCTCATTACTTTCAACTTCGTACAAAATTCTAACAAATATATTAGTCAGCAGACTTACTCCCTATATTGATGACATTCTAGGAGATCATCAATGTGGTTTTAGAAGAAACAGGTCTACAACGGATCAGATTTTTAGTATAAGACAGATTTTAGAAAATAAATGGGAATATAATGGTACAGTACATCAACTATACGTAGACTTCAAAAAAGCATACGATTCATTTAAGAGGGAGAAGTTATATAGTATCCTGCTAGAGTTCAAAATTCCTAAAAAGTTAGTTAGACTTATACGAATGTGTCTAAATGGCACAAAGAGTAGGGTGCGTGTAGGCAAACAGTGTTCGGACACTTCTGAAATCCAGAATGGGTTGAAGCAAGGAGATGCACTATCTCCTCTACTATTTAATTTTGCACTAGAATATGCCATTAAATCTTTAGAGAATGAGGAAGGCTTACAACTGAATGGTATTAATAAACTGTTAGTTTATGCTGATGATGTAGTACTATTGGCCGATAGCGAGGAGATACTAAAGGACAACACGCACACACTATTGAGTAACACTAAGAAATTAGGACTGGAAGTAAATATCAATAAAACTAAATATATGGTCACACGTAGAAATAGATTATACAATGGAAATGGACAGCTAATGACAAATGAGGGAAATTTTGAGGAAGTAGCTGAATTCAAATACCTAGGAACAATAATCACAAATAGGAATGAAATGCTCAAAGAAATTAAACATAGGCTCAATTCTGGAAATGCGTGTTATTATGCATTACAGAGACTTTTGATATCCCAACTCCTTTCAAAAAACGTTAAACTGAAAATATATAAAACTATTATTCTACCTGTTATATTATATGGATGTGAAACATGGACTCTTACTTTAAGGGATGCAAGGAGGTTACAAGTATTTGAGAATAAAGTACTTAGGAAAAATTTTGGACCAAAGAGAGATGAACAGACAGGTGAATGGGGAAGACTACTAAACAATTAACTACATGGTCTTTATAGGAAGCCAGATATAATAAGAACAGTTAAGTTTGTAGACTGCGATGAGCAGGACATGTTGCACGTATGTGGAATGAAAGACTTGAATGGAAGCCGCTTATAGGAAAGCCAGAGGGAAAACGCCCAGTTGGTAGACCAAGAATGAGGTGGGAGAATAACATTAGCTATGATTTGAGGGAAGTAGATTATACAGGGAATGATTGGAAAGCATTTTCTCAGGATAGAGATGTATACATATCTTATATCCGCGCGGCCATGAACCTACGAGTTCGATAGTGCCAGTCAGTAAGTAAGTAAGAAACGAAAGCAGTGTATAACACAGGAATAAAAAATTACTAAATCGGGAAGAAAGGGAATGAATTAACCTTCACCATCATCATGGACTAGATATCAATTTAGGTCTTCTAGGGCCTGTTCCGACAAAGTAAGTAAATAATTATATAAATTAAAAACAAATAAATAAATTATAATAGTTGTATTATTCTAACCTGATGGAACTTGCAAGAATATGTATTATAGAATTTAATTTGATAATACTTCGTGACATCGTGAATTTATCGATAATATGGAAATCACTCATGGGATTACTTATGAGAAGATGATCTCAAACTTGTTAGCAATACAATGACAATCTGAAATAAGTGTCGTGATAATGAAAACATCATATATAATTAATAAATGATAGTGCAGTTTCATCATTCCACAGCATAAGTTTTCAAAATGTTATTCTAAATGCACGTATCATTACTCATATGTTTTACAGAGAATTGTTCTTCAAAGCCTACACAATGAGCGATTCATCACAATCACAAGAATTGAAACAGCTGAGCTTCCTCGTGTTAAAGTCAATAATTCTACTTGCTGAGTATCAATTTGCTTCAAGTTAAGACATTCTGTCATCCGTTATGTTTGATTTTACTATACCTGAATAAACTCTCTCTCTCTCTCTCTCTCTCTCTCTCTCTCTCTCTCTCTCTCTCTCTCTCTTTCTCTCTATTTACTTATATCCCGAATAAGGTTTCTAACTTTGGATCACATAATATTTATTGGTCTGCACAAGAACGTCGAATGCCGTCGCGGACGAGTGACCAATTCAATGCCAAGGCCACTCCTGAGATAACATCATTATTTAAGACTAGATATGCAATTAATTCGTACATTCATACTTATCAAGAAGAATATGGGCATTTATGAATGACATATGGTGAATGAGGTCTATTAGAGCTTTACGTTTCCTGAAAATTGTTTCACAGATGAGGTGATAAATCTCACGATTTAATATGTTGGTTATTTTATATTTTCAACAAATATGCGCTTGTTTTAATCGCCTCCGCATTTCATGTTGTAAGAATTAAATTGCAGTTGTCGTATTTGATTTACAGATGACGTTATTTATGTCCATGTGTCTGTCATGCAAGAACTGGATAAACTAAGCGAATTCCTCAGAAAGCCAAATTTATGGTCCGATGTTGCTGGATTTGTTATTTAAGTCAAATGTACCTAGTTACGTTCAGAGAAAATAAATATCATAAATAGCCGCAACAGTGATTTTTAAATTAAGGCTTCAGGTAAAATCGCACCCCTAATGATCGGATTTCGCTGATTTTTTTAAGAGTGTCTTTCGTTCTTTTAATGGCAGGTACCGAGTTTCGTTGCGAAACATTTAAAATTGCGGCTGCTAGAGTGAATTTAAAATTTTCGCTTCAGGTAAACCCCCACTGATTTTACTGGATAACAAACTGGACGTTCATTTATTTTATTAATTGCTATACGCCCAGTTTGTTTCCAAAAATACAACAGAAATGCGACAATTATACCTTAAGAGACACGGATAGATATATTTTCATGTTTATTTTCGGTGTTCGGTAAGTACGATTGAAGACGATATGTATATTTGTTTTAAATAGTTTCATCACAATAAGATTAATGTATGCATAACTTAGGAATTATCTAATAAATTAAAAAAATATATGTTCTTGTTTCTTTCTTGACGTCACATATTGTTGAGTTCACTATACAGTGTGATTATAAAGTCCCAGTACATTTTGTGGATAATGTAGCGCAAATAAAACAAAAATTATAAGGTAGTTTCTACTATCAAGTTAGTGTTCAACATGATCTCCATCAATCTCAAAACATGTTTCCCAACGACGCACCGTCGCCCGGAAAACATGCACCAACATGTCCTCTATAATCGTTTCACTCGCTTGGCGTATGCGTTCTTTCAGCACTTGCAGATTAGGAAACTTGGTTCTGTACACCTGTAGCTTGATGAACCCCCAAGCAAAAAAGTCCAGGGGTGCGAGGTCTGGCGAACGAGGCGCCCAGATACGAGGAGATGCCCTTCCAATCCACTTTTGGGAAACCTGGTCATTGAGACACCCGCGTATAGCCAGAGCAAAGTGTGGTGGTGCTCCATCTTGTTGCAACACCACTGTATCAATGATACCATCTTGCTTTAACTGTGGCTGTAAGAAAAGTTGCAACATATCAAGATACACGTCTCCCGTGATGGTTTCCTTTGGAATCTGTTTCTAACTTCCTCGTACGACTGGCCTCTTAAACGTGCAGCAACAATCTCTATCCGCTCTTCAATGGTGAACATATTTGTATCTTTCGAATGGCTGTAACAGAAATACGATATGCAAGCAATTTCTTTAAAATGTACTAGGACTTTATAATCACACTGTATTTTCGACTCTACCAGTAGACTAATCGACAGCTATAGGATTCATGAAACGTTGTCTCTATGCAAAATAATGTTGTATTCAGATACACAATTTAATGATGGTTTGTACAATAGAAGCAAGCGAAATGTTATTTTCTTATTACGATTAGGCCTATTTAAATTATTTGTGGAATTGTGTTTTTTACACACTGAAAACTCCATATTTTGTCTGAGTCTGATAAAAACTCGCAATGTTTAGCATTCCGGAAGAATGAAGTGTACTCATGAAATCAATTTTGAAAAGTATTTTTAAAGATCTTCACCGTTCCTATCTAGTAGGCACCGAAAATAATTTACACACAAATATATATATATATATATATATATATATATATATATCCACCGCTGTGGTCCCGAGATAGCGTGCTGCCTTGTCACGCAGCGGGTCTGGGTTCGATTCCCGGTCGGGACAGGCTCCTATGTGAGTTTTTTCGGGGTTTTTCCTCACCTGTAAGACAAATGTCAGGAAGCTTTGGGCCCAACGGTCCCCGAAAATCATCCGACCATCACCATCATCCTCATCATTATAATCATTATTCTTATCATTATCATCATCATCCTTCACCGGTGTGGAAAGCGACGGGAAGCTACCGCACCTATAATTGCCTAGTAAGGCTGCAAGGCATGAAAATGCTATGATTGCAGTGAAAGAACTGTCTTCGGGCAGAATTACTATGTATGTATGTATGTATGTATGTATGTATGTATGTATGTATGTATGTATGTATGTATGTATGTATGTATGTATGTATGTATGTATGTATGTATGTATGTATGTATGTATGTATGTATATGTATGTATGTATGTATGTATGCATGTATGCATGTATGCATGTATGCATGTATGCATGTATGCATGTATGCATGTATGCATGTATGCATGTATGCATGTATGTATGTATGCATGTATGCATGCATGTATGCATGTATGTATGTATGTATGTATGTATGTATGTATGTATGTATGTATGTATGTATGTATGTATGTATGTATGTATGTATGTATGTATGTATGTATATATATATATATATATATATATATACACATGATTAAGTAAGTTTTCTTTGGTTTTTTGCGTCATGGATTCAAGGCTGACCTCTGGCCAATGATTCCGACTTTTCAGCAGGATCCCACATGTCATTATCAAGGATTGATTCAGATGCCAACCCTGAATCCATGAGGCGAAAAACCCAAAAAATCTTACTTAATCATACTTATATCCGCGAAAATCTACAATATAACACACATATATATATATATATATATATATATATATATATATATAAAAGTCCGTCAAGCCCCTCAGGGGTCCTCATCTAGGGGATATGTGGATGGCGACCACAAGGTGCCCAAGCTGAGCAAAACATTTCTTCCACTTACTTGTGTTTTGCACTCTTTTAACTTTACTATCTAACCTTTTGGTTAACTCTTTTTTTCGACCCCGATGCTATTAGGGCATCCGAGGGCTAGGGAGTCTTTCCTTTCTTCCATTTCTTCTTTCCTTTATTTTCTTTTCTTCTCTAGAAAAGCCTGACCAGAGGCTATAAGATGGCAGCCCCATCACTGGTCTTGCCTTCCTTTGGCCAGCAACCAATCGAAGGGACTATTATTATGCTTTCAAGTCTTATACGAGAATTTCCCGGAAGGATCAAAACGCTGGAGGGAAAATTTTCTATAGGATCGTAACAGACCTTGGCCTAATACTTGGATGGAAGAAGAAGAAGTCCGTCAAGACAGTAAGTTAAATATTAGGTCCTATTTTGTCAGTTTTGGGAATATATTTATTTATTTATTTATTTTGTTAAATTGGAAAAAACTCAATTTCTTATGACAACTTTTGAAAGTGTCGAACTGCAGTGACAACCAATTATGCATAACCATAAGTTATTATAACATATTTGCATCCATCCATAGTAATTCTGCCCGAAGGCAGGTCCTTCACTGCAATCATAGCATTTTCAATCTATGCTTGCAGCTTTACTAGGGAATTGTGTAGGTGTGGTAGCTTCCCGTTGCTTTCCACACCGGTGAAGGATGATGATGATAATGATAATGGTAAGGATGATGATGATAAGGATGATGGCCATATGATTTCGGGGACCGTTTGGCCCTTAAAGGTTTCCTGACATTTGTCTTACAGGTGAGGAAAAACCCCGATAAAAACCTCACCCAGAAAAACTGCCCCGACCGGGGATCAAACCCGGGCCCGCTGCGTGACAAGGCAGTACGCTACCTCGAGACCACAGCGGTAGACACATATTTGCATATTGCCATATAATTTGACACAAGTTTAAATATCTACCATACCGATTCCTTTTTCCATTACTTCATTAGAATATTAAATAAATTAAACTAATAGGCTATACCGGGTGTCCTGTAAGATACATTGTCAATTTAATGGTTAATTAAACTGTGTCCAATGCGATGAAATATAAATGGCGGTTGCTAGAGTAAATTTTTATTTCTAATGGTCGAAATTCACTATTTTGTTTAAAATACCTTCTTTAGTTTATTCTAAAAGAACATACTGAGTTCCATTGTTAAACATCTAAAATCGAGACCCTAAGCTAATTTCAAATTTTAGTTTCAAATGAACTCCGATACCTAATCAATTGATTTTGCTGCTTAACGAACGCGATCTCATTTCTTTTAATGAACTGTTTTATGCAAGGTTTGGTGTCATTCACCGTAAAAATACAACCACGGATATGGGTTCCACTGAAGTAAAATATTCGTGAGGTCCATTCGGTTCTTCGAGCGGGGACTACATCAGGGAATCCATGCCAACAGGGACAGATCAGATTTTTAGTATAAGCCAGATTTCAGAAAATAAATGGAAATATAATTGCACTGCACATTAACTGTCGTATAAATAAACTTAAAAAAAGCATGCAATTCAATTAAGAGTGAGAAGTTATATGTATCCTGCTGGAGTTTGAAATCCCAAAAAAGTTAGACATATACAAATGTGTCTAAATGGCACAAATAGTAGGATGCGTGTAGGTAAACTGTTTTCGGATACTTAAACTCACAATGAGTTGAAGCAAGGAAATGCATTATCTCCGCTACTTTTAATATCCAATAGTGCACTAGAACATGCCACCGAATCTTTAGAGGAGGAAGAATGCCTACTACTCAATCTCTTTATGTAATTGTAATCTTAATGTTTTTAGTGTATAATGCTATTGTGTTATTATTTAATTGCAATATTATTATTGTGTTTACTTTATGTAATTGTAATGTTATTGCTGTTTTTGTTGTTTATTTTTCTTTACACTAGTACCAATTATTACTTTATTGTAACGGACTGTCAACAGCACGTACGGCTTACTGCCCGTGCGACCCATATTTGTAAATAATATTGTAAATATCTTACTTTTTGTCTAATAAAGTCCTACTACTACTAGTTTTAATAAGCTATTAGTTTATGCTGATAATGTAGTACTATTGGGTGATAGCGAAGAGATAATAATGGCCAACACGCATACTTTATGTAAAACATTAAGAAATTGTGACTGGAAGTAAAAATCAATACAACTAAATATATGATCATGCATATAAACCCATTGTATAATTCACATGGGCAGCTATTGACAAAAAATTAGAGAAATTTTGAAGAAAAGGCTGAACTCAAATACCTAGGAACAATAATTCTCTCCATTATATCTTTACCTTGTCATGGTGGAGTGGCTTGCGTGCTTATATGATCCCGAGAGCTATGCCGGCGGTAGCATTGCTGCCGATAGGGTTACCCATGCTGGACTGGTCGAAAGTGATAAGCCAGAAGAAAAAAGTACCTTTGTCGAAGGAGTGACGATCTTTCACCGTAAAAATACAACCGTCTAGAAATGCGGACATGGGTTCAACTGGGGTAAAATTTTCCGGAGGTCAAATAGTCCCATTCGGTTCTACGGGCAGGGACTACTTCAGAGAACTCATGTCAAAGACTCAAACACAGGGACATGTTCCTAGGAACATGGAATGTTAGAACTTTATACAATAGCGGGACACTAGAGATATTAACGCGGGAATTAGATAAATCGCCCACGGATATAGTCGCTTTACAGGACGTTAGGTGGCCAGGAGAAGGTAGTCAGGAATCAGGACGCTTTGCATTATACTACGGGGGTGCAGAAAGACCTGAATTTGGAACGGGTTTTTTAGTCAGAAGGAGGATCCTATCCGCTATCCGAGATATTAAGTTTGTTAGTGACAAGATATCATACATAATTCTAAAGGGTAAACGACATGATTTTATAATTGTAAATGTACATGCCCCAACAGAAGATAAAGTTGACAAGATCAAGGATGAGTTCTATGAAGAATTAGAATGCTTATTTGATATCATATGAAAATTGTCTTACGAGATTTTAATGCAAAAGTGGGGCCGGAAGATATATTCAAACCAACAATAGGCAAATTCAGTCTTCATGAAGATAGTAACAACAACGGTGTTAGTTTAGTCACCTTTGCCACATCAAAGAATCTCATTGTTAAGAGCGCAACATTTCAGCATAAGGATATTCATAAATACACCTGGACGTCCCCAGATGGAGAAACTCGGAAACAGATAGATCATGTATTAGTGGACAAACGGTGGCACAGTAGCATCATCGATATTATATCAGTTAGAGGGACAGACTGCAATTCGGATCATCATCTGGTCAGGGTGAAAATCAGACAACGGCTATCGCTTATGAGAGGAACAAACGCTAAAGATGATTCTGAAAAATTTGAATAAAAAAATTTGAAAAATGATGAAATGCGGCAACAATACCAAATCATAATTGCTAATAGATTTGAAGTACTGGAATCTTCATATGATAATGTGGCAAACGAAGAAGAAACTGTTGTAAATAAAGAATGGGAGGCTGTAAGAGAACACTATTAAATTGTCAGCATCAGAAAGCATTGGTTGTTTAAAAAAGAGGTAAAAGAAGAAATGGTTTGATGAGGAATGTGCCACACATTGTAAAGAAAAGAAAGCTAGCACAAATGAAATGGTTACATGAGGCAAATGAGGTAAATTTGGAGCAATTGGGTAGTGTCAGACGGGAAACCACAAGGTTACTAAAGAGTAAAAAGAGGGAATATCTGAGAGAGAAGTTTAATGATCTTGAAATGAATACCAAAAATAGGGGCATTAGAGAATTATATCAGGGAATCAGGATAGAGAAGAAAGGGTTTCAGGCTAGAACAAACATAATTAGGAATTAAAATGGGGATATGATTGCAGATTCCAGGAGTATATTAAATAGATGGAAAAGTTACTTTAATCAATTATTAAATGTACATGCAGAACAGGATATTGGAGAGGATAATTTTCAGACAACACAAATGTTAATCGTAGAATCAAGTGCATTAGAGGTTCAAATGGCGATAGAAAAATTGAAGCTGTATAAAGCATCAGGATCAGATGAGATCCCAGCAGAACTGATACAATCAGGTGGAGAAAAATTGACGGACAAGATACGCCAGTTGCTTAATATGATTTGGGATAAAGAAGCTCTTCCAAATGAGTGGAAAGAATCAATTTTCATAGCAATTTATAAGAAAGGAGATAAAATTGATAGCAACAACTATAGGGGCATCTCATTACTTTCAACTTCGTACAAAATTCGAACATATATATTAGTAAGCAGACTTACTCCTTATATTCCTGAGATTCTACGAGATTATCATTATAAATTTAGAAGAAACAGGTCTACAACGGATCAGATTTTTAGCTTAAGACAGATTTTAGAAAAGAAATGGAAATATAATGGTACTGTACACCAACTATACGTAGACTTCCAAAATTCATACGATTGAATTAAAAGGGAGAAGTTATATAGTATCCTGCTAGAGTTCGGAATTCCTAAAAAGTTAATTAGGCTTATACGAATGTGTCTAAATGGCACAAAGAGTACGGTGTTTGTAGGCAAACAGTTTTCGGACACTTTTGAAATCCAGAATGGGTTGAAGCAAGGAGATGCACTATCTCCTCTACTATTTAATTTTGTACTAGAGCATGCCATGAAATCTTTAGAGGACGAAGAAGGCCAACAACTCAATGGTATTAATAAGCTGTTAGTTTATGCTGATGATGTAGTACTTTTGGCCGATAGCGAGGAGATACTAAAGGCCAACACGCACACACAATGAGTAACACTAAGAAATTAGGACTGGAAGTAAATATCAATAAAACTAAATATATGGTCACACGTAGAAATACATTATATAATGGAAATGGACAGCTAATGACAAATGAGGGAAATTTTGAGGAAGTGGCTGAATTCAAATACCTAGGAACAATAATCACAAATAGGAATGAGATGCACAAAGAAATTAAACATAGGCTCAATTCTGGAAATGCGTGCTATTATGCATTGCAGAGACTCTTGATGTCCCAACTCCTTTCAAAAAACGTTAAACTGAAAATATATAAATCTATTATTCTACCAGTTATATTATATGGGTGCGAAACATGGACTCTTACTTTAAGGGAGGAAATGAGATTACGAGTTTATGAGAATGAAGTTCTTAGGAAAATTTTCAGGACCAAAGAGAGATGAACAGACAGGTGAATGGAGAAGACTACATAACAATGAACTACATGGTCTTTATAGGAAGCCAGATATAATAAGAACTGTTAAGTCTTGTAGACTGCGATGGGCAGGACATGTTTACGCGTATGGGGAATGAAAGACGTGCACGGAAGCTTCTTGTAGGGAAGCCAGAGGGAAAACGCCCAGTTGGCAGACCAAGAATGAGGTGGGAGAACAATATTAACTATGATTTGAGGGAAGTATATTATACAGGGAATGATTGGAAAGCATTGGCTCAGGATAGGCATGTATGGAGAGCTTATATGCGTGCGTCCATGAACCTATGGATTCGATAGTGCCAGTGAGTAAGTAAGGAACAATAATTACAAATAGGAATACAATGCACAAAGAAATTAAACATAGGCCCAATTGTGGAAATGCATGCTATTTTCTATTACATGGACTCTTGTTGCCCAAACTCCTTTCAAAAAACTTTAAAGTGAAAATATATAAAATTGTTATTCTACGAGTTATATTAAATGATTGCGAAACATAGACTCTTACTTTAAAGGAGGAAAGGAGATTACAAGTATTTGAGAATAAATTTCTTCAGAAAAATGTTGGACCAAAGAGAGATCAACAGATAGGTGAATGGAAAATACTGCGTAACAGTGAACTATATTGTATTTATAGGAAGCCAGTTATAATAATGGACAGACAAAATAAAAATGAATATCTGCTAGACAGAGTGGGTTAAGGAAGAGCAATGCTGGAATTCATAAAGAAGAGCAAAATAAATTGGATTGGCCACTGGCTAAGAAGAAACTGTCTGCTAACGGATGCCCTGGAAGGAATGGTCAATGGAAAGAAAGTTGGAGGCAGAGAAAAATATCAGATGATAGACAATATTAAATAAAATGGTTTGTATGCGGATACAAAAAGGAAAGCTCAGTTAAGGAAAGAGTGGAGAATGCTGAGTTTGCAGTGAAAGACTTGCTCTTTGGCAGAACACTAAGAATGAAAGTTATAATAAGATCTGTTAAGTTTCGTATACTACACATACAGGGAATGATTGGAAAACATTAACTCAGAATAGGGATGTATGGAGAGATATGTTGTCGCGGCCATGAACCTACGGGTTTCATAGTCCCAGTTAGTTAGTTTGTTATACCAGGTTTAGTTTCAATGAAATATAAAATTGCGGTCGCTAGAGCGCTTCTCGGGACGTACACATATCAATTTCGGTCATGGCCCTTTTCGGTGTATAATACGTAGGATATGTGAAGATCAGTAAAAACAATTTACAAATCATTTTACTGAGAAAAACCGCAATAGTTTGATTCCTACGGAATTCTCTAAAACAACACAGCAGCTCGAGTTGCTTCACACTCTAGATTCCAATTAACATAGAGAAATAAAAAAACAGGAGTTAGACAAGGTTGCCTACCATCAACCACTATTTTTAACATTAATTTTGACGACGTGATGAGATCATGGAAGCAAATGACGACTGGGGGTTTTAATGTAGGAAATATAGTAATAAAAACAGTAGCCTTTGCAGAAGGCCAGATTTTAATAGCAAAACCAGAAGACGGATTACAAAGAATGCTATATAAACTAAATGAAAATAAAAAAAAATACAACATGTAAATATCACCAGAAAAATAAAAAACAATGGCTTTCAAGGGCGCTCATCCAGTTCGGACAAAGGTAATATTGGAAAATAAACTAATAGAACAAGTTGTAAGATATAACTTCCTGGGTTGCGAAATGTCATACACAGCGGAAACAGATATAAATAACAAACTAAATAAGTTTAATTATATAACAGGAAACACTAAAAAGAACTTTGAAAAATAAAGCCAGGAAAGATTCAATAATGAAATTATACAAGACAATGGCAGTTCCTATTATTATTTATGGATCCGAAACATGGACAGTGACAACACAACAATCTGCCGGAACACAAGTTGCTGAAATGAAATTCCTCAGACCAATAGCAGGATATCAAAGAAGAGACAAAAACATAACACAGAAATTACTAAAAGTAGAGGAATTAAACACAACAATAGTGAAATACAGAACAAACTGGAAAGAACACTTAGCAAGAATGACTGAGAATAGAATACCAAAATCAGCATACAACTATTCACCACGAGGAAGACGAAGTTTGGGAAGACCAAATAAAAGATAGAAACAGCAATAATTTGGAACCGGAACAGGCAAGTAAATATGCTCAAACAGTGACGAATAAGAAGAAGAAGAAGGAAAAAAGACGTAACTTTTAACAATCATTAATTTGTTTGTAAATATTTTTATCATAGCCAGAAATGCCGTGAGAAATCCTGGTGGCATTGTAGAAAAATACAATATTAATCACAATAAACACATTAACCCACAATAATACAATGTTAACTATGGAAACGACCTTTATTTTGTAATGAAGTAGCTATCAGTAAGAGTTCGTGAAGAAATTATTCGGAAGAAACATTTGAACAAACCTAACATAACTGGTAAGTTACGTTCATGTGTTGAAATTAAAATAGGCTTTATTCCATTGGAACGTGTTGCATACAATACACATTTCTAATTATCTATTTCATTAACAATTAAAAAAATCATACGTATAATTCCAATATAGCATAATATGTCATGATATTTGGCAGCTCCGTGGCGCAAGCAGTTAGATGGTAGCCTCTCACCGCTGTGGTCTCGAGATCGATTCTGGGTCAGTCCTTGTGGGTTTCGTGGTAGATGAAACGGAACTTGGGTAGATTTTTCTCATAGTTCTTGCCGGTAACATATTTCCATTCCACTATTATCTCCATATATATCTCATTCAGTTCGTTTATCCGCCCCTGTGCAGTGCGTCAGGCGTGGTCGTCCGGCATCTGTGTCGTTCAGAGACCTCTACAAATATAGTGATTTCATCTCCTCTTATCTCTCGACCCGACACTTAGTTGGACACGAATTGAGAATAATATTTATTTCATGATATTTAATAGCTTGCATACTAATTAATTTCGTTAATAGAAATATTTTTATTTTAATTGGTTGTTTTCTGATATAAGTTAAAATAATTTATGAGTCATGATGTTCATCATATTCTTGTTCTTGTTCTTCTTCTTCTTCTACTTCTTCTTCCTCTTCTAAAGAGGAGGGAGAGAGAAGAGAGAGAGAGAGAGAGAGAGATAGAGAAGAAGAGAGAGAGAGAGAGAGAGAAGATAGAGTAGTACAGTATATTACATAATATTTTATATTATATTGTTACTAGTCCAATTTAATTGTAGAGGTATATATATATTTTCCCCCTATTTTAGTAGTAATGGAATATAAATGTTAGGCTGTATTATTATTATTTCATAATAATTATACTGTTATAGAGTAATCCTATATGTTGTTAAAAAATTTGTTTTATTTAATCATGCATTATGCATTATAGAGACTCTTGACTTTCCAATTCCTTTCAAAAAACGTTAAACTGAAAAACTATAGAACTATTATTCTACCAGTTATATTATATGGATGCGAAACATGGTCTCTTACGGGAGGAAAGGAGATTACAAGTATTTGAGAATAAAGTTCTTAGGAAAATGTTTGGACCGAAGAGAGATGAACAGACAGGTGAATGGAAAAGTCTGCATAACAGTGAATTAGATTGTCTTTATAGGAAGCCAGATATAATGGGAACAGTTAAGTCTCGTAGACTGCAATGGGCAGTACATGTGGCACGAATGTAGAATGAAAGACGTTCATGGAAGCTTCTTGTAGGAAAACCAGAGGGAAATCGCCCAGTTGGTAGATCAAGAGTGAGGTGGGAGAATAACATTAACAATGATTTGAGGGAAGTGGATTATACAGGGGGTGATTGGAAAGCATTGACTCAGGATAGGGATGTATGGAGAGCTTAAGTCCGCGCGTCCATGAACCTACGAGTTCGATAGTGCCAGTGGGTTAGTTAGTTTTATTTCATTACTTGTTATTCCAATGAAAATTATTAAAATTGACCTTTACTATTCCCTGTTGACTAAGAACGAACAGTTTGTTTATTTTTATAACTTAAATTGTTAATTATTATTCAACATTGTGATTATTTCTTCATTCAATGTTGTTTCGTCCCATTTTTCAGTAATATTTGTGTTTGTTTTCCTCTCGCTTTTCTTTTAAAATCCCTTGGTACATTAAACTTAAACAGTCTTACTAATAGAAATCTCTTATACTGGCTTTCATCAGTTGTTTAATTATACAATGTATAAGCCTTATGTAGATCACGTATAATTTCCTTACTAATAAACGTTGTGCCGGAGCTATATAACAAAACGACCATTATACACAATACGTCACATATTCGTCATCATAATGACGTCAGAACAATATTACGCGCAGTTTGTAACAGAAACAAAACAACATCGACTAGTGATTAATTGTGTAAGAAATTAATATGGATAAGAATTAATAGAGATTCCCTAATTGGGGAGGTACGGAAAAATTAAGTGTTTTAATTTATATACATTTCCCTTCACGCTGTGTCAAAAATATCGTAGAATTGGTTTCACAGATAATGTACTGCCATCTAACGTCAAGAATTTCGAACAATTCTTGGAAACTAATAAAAGTTTTTCCCATTACTTATGAATTATACGCAGTGTTTTAAGATGCGTTAGAAAACGTTCAAAATATTAGGAAATGTTACCGACAACAGAATAACGCTTTAAGCGAAAAAAAAAATTGCAGTTTGATCGGGAATCGAACCTACGACCTCACGGGCCGTAGTCAGAAGCTCTAACCACAAGACTATCAAGCTAACATATGGTTTGATGCAATAATAGTACCTCTATAATTAAATACATTTTTATATCGGTATGTGTATTATGTATTAATGATGCAAGAAAGTTTTGTTAAAATAATATTATGAAGCATTTAAACTACATTCAGGTTAAATCTTGTCTACAGCAATTATTGTAGAACATATTCTTTTGTGAATCAATGTTCAATTAAAAAAATATTATTAGGCCTAATCGAGAATGAGTGTAACAAAAGGCATTTTATGATGCCTTTATTTTCCTACCCAGAGCTTTATTAATATTATTTATGCCCTGTGCATCCATCAAACAGTCGTTAAAGTGTTGCATTTTGGGTTAAATTTAAGGAAACTTTCATCAATATCATAAGAAAACAATCAGTTGATTTTGAAGTCCGATATTTGTGTAGTTATACAATCCTTAAACAAGGCTGGAGGCATGTATAACGATTCCCATGTAAAGTTGTACACCTCTTATACACTGAACTCCTAATACAGTGTTCATTAGTAAGAATTTTCAACTGAGATGTGTATAAACGTTGTATAAAAGTTATATATGGATTATTAGTAAGAGGGAAAATGATTATAGGCCCCTTAATACTTCTGTACGTGTGTTCGTCACTGAACTCCTAAATGACTCGACCGAGCCAGACTATATGTAACTTGATCTTTTTCTCATATGTGGCTCAGTTCTTGAGGCGTCTGTTGCTTTAATGGTCAAAGTTTAGCAACTATGAGAGGATATCGTATAATTCAGTTCTGTGTTTCTTTAATGTTGAATTCGGTTTGATGATATTTTATTACACTTCTTTTTATAAAGCTTTTAGCTTATTGGTAATAACTTTGTCTCCTTCGTATGAACTTGTATTTAATAGATATTATGAGTTTATTTATATAATAGTTATATTATTAATATTTTTATGGAATAATCTTATGGAATCCTTTGAACATTAAGGTATTTTTTTCATTTATGGAGAACTTTGTGTCATATTTTGTTACAACTTTAATTGAAATACAGATTTATGTAGATTATATTCTGAGTCTGAAATGATTATCTCGTCGTCAGAAAATAATAAAATATTGTTTTCATTTTGAAAGTTGAACGCCTATCTTACTGTTTTTGTCATTTTATTACAGTATTACTTCGTCACATAAACGTTGAATAGTGGAGGAGAGTTGGAGCACCTTTGCATCCCTCTTGTAATTTTTGCTAGATGTGATAACTTAGAATTTAACTATATTATCTTTGTGTTATCTTTCTGCATATTTTTTGTATTTTATTAAGTGATGTAAATGGGCCTATTATCCATTATTGTTAACATCTATTCCCTTATTACCTACACAAATGCTTGTTCGCAATCTTTAACAATAGATGGGTTATAAAATTATGTTTTCTTATTTTTTCAATGGTTAATTTAAGAAAGTTAGATTTCTGCATGAATGAAATTTTGAAAATCCATTTAGGGTTTCGAATCTTATGAATGCAGCCCCTTCAATTGTCTTACACTGCGAGGTACCAGTAACACCTTCAGGGGACAATCTACATTACTTAATTTTCTCAATTTTAACAATTCTAGCTTTCATGAAACCGGAACGAAGCACAGGATTAATCCCTGGATGATGATGATCATGATGATGATAATTTTTGGATTCTAAGTTTTCTGTGTAAACGTTAAGTTCCATATCAGTAATTTTACAATATTTTTCTGGAGTATAGCATGTACAAATATGTTCAAGGTGAGAGGTTAAATTGTGTAAATGGAATGGAATAATACAGTGTACAGAAAATATTAGTCCCCTAATGATACATATTTCTCTATAAGTTTGTCTTTTTCAGTATTAATTATACCCTTTATTTTCATTTTACTTTGAGAAGATGGTCTCTAAATGGACAGCGATGCAACAGTAATTTGAAAGAACTATCAGGATGATGACAACATTAGATATAATTTATTTGATACTGTAGTTTTACATTAACATAAGTTTATAATATGATAATCTAAATTCAGGTATAATCACTCATATGTTATTACAGGAAACTTCAATGACAACACAATGTGCGATTCAACACAATCACAAGATTTCGAACAGATGAACCTCCTCATGTCAAAGTCTATAATTCTACTTCCTGTGTATCAATTTGTATAAAGGTAAGATATTCTGTCGTCCATTACATTTGATTTTATTTTGCCAGAATACGCTCTCCATACATCCATCCGTGCGTCCAACTGTCCGTCCATCCATCCATACATCCATCCATCCTTCTATCAGTGCGTCTAACCGTTCGTCCACCCACACATCAGTCTAACCACCCACCCATCCATCCATCCAGGCATCCATCCATCCATCCGTCCATCCTTTCATTCATCCTTCCATCCTTCCAATCATCTTTCCATCCATCCTTCCATCCACCCATCCATCCATCCGTCCCTCCATCCATCCGTCCAACCATCCATCCTTCCGTCCATCCGTCCTTTCATCCATCAATCCGTCATATCATCCGTCCATCCATCAGTCTGTCCTACCATCCGTCCGTCCATTCATCCATCCTTCCATCCGTCCATCTATCCATCCATTCATCCATCCGTCCATTCATCAGTACAACCATCTACCAGCCGTCCGTCCAACCATCCATCCATCCTTTCATCCTACATCCTTCCATATATCTATCCATCCACCCGATTGTCCGTCCATCCATCCATCCATCCATCCATAGAACCGTCCTTTCCATCCATCCATCCTCACATGATCCGTCCGACCCAACCATCCACCATGTATCCATTCACACCGTACGTCCATCCAATCGGCATCCGCCGATAAATCTAGCATCCATCCATCCATCAATCCGTCCTACCACCCGTCTGTCCATCCATCAGTCTGTCCTACCATCCGTCCGTCCATCTAACCATCCATCCATCCATTCATCCGTCCATCCATCCGTCCACTCATCAATACAAAACAATTACAGCCGTCCGTCTAACCATCCATTCATCCTTCCATCCTCCATCCATCCATCCATCTATCCATCCATCCATACATCCATCCATAGAACCATCCTTCCATCCATCCGCCCATGATCCGTCCGACCATCCATTAATCCGTACGTCCATTCATCCGTACGCCCATCCATCCGGCATCCGGCCATCCATCCGCCCACCCATTATTCATCCGTCCATCAGCAAATTCATCCATCAATCCGACCATCCATTCATCCGACCATCCATCCATCCATCCATCCGTTCATCCATCCATCAATCCATACATCTGTCTATACATCCGTCCGTCCATCCGTATGTCCCTTCATCCGTCCATCCATCCGTATGTCCGTCCATCCTTTCATCCAACCGTCTGTACGTCCATCCGTCCGTTCGTCCATCCTCCCATCCATCCATCCATCCATCCAACAATACATAAATCCACTCAACCGAACGTCCACCCATCCATCCAACCATCCAACATTCCGTCTATCTATCCATCCATCCATCCGTCCGCAAATCAATTCATCCATCCAACCACCCGTCCGTTCAACCATTTACCCGTTCATTAATCCGGCAATCCACCCGTCCACACATCCGTCTATCCATATGTCCATCCGATCAACCGTCCATCCTTCATTCCATCCATCCATCTATTAATCCATCCCTCCGTTCATCCATACGTCCATCCGACCGACCGCCCATCGAACCGTCCATTCATCCGTCCATCCCTCCATTCATCCATCCGTCCTTCCTTCCATGCGTACGTCCGTCTATCCATCCGTTCCTCCATACATCTTACCATCAAACCGTCCATCCATACATCCATCTGTCCATCCACTCATCCATCTGTCCATCCATACATATATACGTCAATCCATACATCCATCCATTCATCCGTCCCTTCATCCATTCGTCCATCCGTCCATATATCCGTCGTCTGTTCGTCCATCTCACCTACCATCCGTCCGTCCGTGCGTCAGTTCGTCCGTCCTACCGACCATCCATCCGTCCGTACAACCATTCATCCGTCTATCCGTCCAACCATCCATTCTTCCACAAATTCGTCCATATGTCTGCCCTACCGTCCATCCGTCCTTCCATTCATCCATCCATCATCCATCCATCCGTCCGTTCTCCCATCCGCTCGTCCTTCAATTTATCTAACACTCCATCCGTCCGTTCATCTATCCTCCTATCCATTCGTGCATCCATCCATCCATCCGTCACCCATCCGTACAACCATCCACCCGTCCATCCATCCATCCGTCAACCCGTCCATCCATCCGTCATTATATTCATTCATCTTCAATCCGTCCGTACGTCCATTCGTCCATACGTCCATCTTTCCATTAATCCGTCCGTCCGTCCATCCGTCATCTGTTCGTCCATCCGTCATCTGTTCGTCCATCTGTCATCTGTTCGTCCATCATTCCATCCGTCCGTCCAACCATCCTTATCTCCCACCGTCCTTGCCTCCGTCCGTTCTTTCGTTCGTCCGTTCAACCGTCCGTCCGTCCCTCCTTCCAATCATCATTCCATCCGTCCGTTCATCCGTCCTTTCATAATTCCGACCGTTCGTCTATCCATCCATCAATCCATCCAACCGGCCAATCATCCATCCATCCATCCATCAACCCACCTACCCGTCCGTCCATCCATCCATCCGTGCATCCATCTACATCCTCCCACCGACCGTCCATCTGTCCATCCAACCATTTATCCATCCGTCCACATTTCTGTCCGTACATCCGTTCATCCGTTCATCCATTCATCCGTCCATCCATTGGTCCATCCATCCTCCATCCTTCCGCCCATCCATCCATCCGTCCGTCCATCCATGCATCTGTCAGTCCCTCTACCCATCCATCCATCTATTCATTCATCCATCTATCCATACATCCATCCATCCATCCATCCATCTATACATCCGTCCATCCCTCCGCCCATTCGTCCGTCCGTCCATCCACCCGTCAGTCCGTCCATCCGTCCATCAACCCTACCATTCATCCGTCCTTCCATACATCCATCCATCCGTCGATCATCCGTCCACCCACGCGTCCGGCCATCTATTCATACATCCGCCCGTACGTCCATCCATCGGTCCATTCATCCCTCCACCCATTCGTCCATCCATCAGTCCGTCCGACCATCTGTCCGTCCGGCCTCCCATCCACCCGTCAGTCCATCTCTCTACCAATCTGTCCGTTCATCCGTCCATCCGACCATTCATCCGTCCATCCGACTTTTCGTCCGTCCATCCATCCGTCCAACCATCCATTCTTCCATCGAATCATCAATTCATCCATCCAGCTGTCCATCCTTCCGCCTATACATCCGTCCGTCCGTATGTCAATCAGTCCATCCATCCATCCATCCATCTATCAGTCAATCCATCCGTCTATCCGTCCGCCCATCCATTCGTCCGTGCGTCCACTCGTGCATCAATCAGTCCACCCTACCGTCCGTCCAAGTATCCGTTCTTCCGCCCAACCATCTGTCCGTCCGTTCATCCTTCCTTCCATCCATTCATCCATCCTTCTATCCATTCAACCGTCCGTCCATCCATCAATTAAACCCTCCGTCTATCCATCCGTCCATCCTTCCATATGTCCATCCGTTAATCCGTCCATCCTTCCATATGTCCATCCGTTAATCCGTCCATCCATCCGTCCGTCCATCCATCCATCCATCCGTCCAGTCATCCTTCTTTGCATCTATCCTTCTTTACATGCTTCCATCTATCCGTCGTTCCATCCAAGCGTACGCCCTTCCATCCGTTTATCCGTCCATCCATCCTTCCATCAATCCGTGTATCCATCCATCCGTCCATCCATCCTCCCGTCCTTCCATTAATTCTTACGTCCCTCCGTCCGTCCGTCCACCCGACATAAGTTCGTCCATCCTTCCATCCATCCGTCCGTCCGTCCAACCATGCTTCTTTCCATCCGATCACCCGTCTGACCGTCCTTCCATCCGTGCGTCCGTCCAAACGTCCGACCGTCCGTCTGTCTTTCCTTACATCCATCTTTCCATCCGTTCGTTAATCCGTCAGTCCATCCTTCTGACCGTCTGTCCACTCGCCCATCCTTCCGTCCTTCCCTCTATACGTCCGTCCAATCATCAATTCATCCAACCATCCATCCGTCCATACATCAACCCATTCGCCCGTCCGTCCATCCGCCCGTCCATTCATAAAGGCATCCGTCTGTCGATCCATCCGACAATCCTTCCTCCGTCCATCCGTCCACCCGTCCGTCCGTTCATCCATCCGTCCGTCCATTCGCCCATCCATCCACCCATCCATCCTTCCGTCCGTCCATCCTTCTGTCCGTCCGTCCATCCTTCTGTCCGTCCCTCCATCTATCAATCCATTCATCCATCCATCCATCCATCCGTCCACCCGTCCGTCAATCTATCCGTACGTTCATCCTTCCATCAACTCTTCCATCCACACACCTGTCATTCCATCCATCGATCATCCGTCCACCCATTCGTCCCTCCATCCTTCCGGCCGGCCATCCATCCATCCATACGTCCGTCTGTCCTTTCTTCCATCCGTCAAACCTTCCATCCGTCCATCCATTCATCCATCAGTCCGTCCATCTGTATATACGTCCGTCCGTCTATCCGTCTCTCTGTTTATCCATCCGTATCTCCGTCCTTCCTTCCGTCCGTCCATCCATCCATTTATCCATCCATCCGTCTGTCCTTCCATTCATCCATCCAACCATCCATCCATCCGTCCGTCCGACCATACATCCGTCCATTATATATCCATACATCCATCGGTCCAACCATACATCCATCCATCCGTCCGGTAGTCAGTCCGTCCGTCCATCTATCTGTCCATCCATCAATCCTACAATTTATCCATCCATCAGTCCAGCCATCCATCTGCCTGCCTGTCAATCCATCCGACCGTCCATCCATCTATCCATCGTCCGTCCATCCGTCGGTCCGTCCATCCGGCAATCCGTCCATCTGCAAATCCGTCCGTCCGTTTGTTAGTCCCGAATGAGATTTTTAACTTTGGATCACATTGGGCTACACAAGAACATCAGTTCAATGCCAGGTCCAATATCTTTATTTAATACTAAATACGCATTTAATTCGTACATTCATATAATCAAGGCGAATATGTGAATTTATGAATGTAATTTCATGTATGAGGACAAGTTAGAGCTTTATGTTTCCTGAAAATTGTCTTATAGATGAGGTGTTGTTAAATCCGAGGACTTATAATGTTGGTTATTTCACATTTTCGGCCGAGATGTGCTTGTTTTATGTCTTCCACCTCCGAATTTCATGTTACAAGAATTCAATTGCAGTCGTCGTATTAGATGTACAGATGGCGTTATTTATGCACACTTTTCTGACACAAGAACTGGATGGACTAAGCGAAAACCTCAGAAAGTCCAAAATTATGAACAGATTTTGCTGGCTTTGTTACTTAAGTCATATGTTCGCGTGTTCTGTATTTTGGAAACAAACTCGGCATATAGCAATCAATTAACAAAGTTAACGTCCAGTTCGTTAACTCGTAAAATTAGGAGCATTAATAATATGTTTACCTGAAGCGAAAATTTAAAATTTATCCAGTTCTTGCATGACAGACACATGGACATAAATAACGCCACCTGTAAATAAAATATGACAACTGCAATTTAATTCTTACAACATGAAATGCGGAGGCGATTAAAACAAGCACATCTCTGCTGAAAATATAAATTAACGAACATATTAAATCGTGAGATTGATATACATTAGGATATATTTATTTCTAGTTTTCTTTCATAATATCGCGTTTCAACATAACATTTAAATCTCACGTTCAAAACACGCGAAGACGAGTAGGTGAATAGCGATTGAGCTAAGATCCACGTGTGTTGGGGTAGCGATGCAGAGCGGTGCTCAACGATGCATGCCTGTGACTGACTACCTAAATAACCGTGGCTTCAAATTGCACCGCAATCTGACAAACTACTTCTCAGTAAAACAAAAATATTAAATTATCTAATCTAAAATTCAGTGATTTAGCTTCGCTGTAACCGAACATGTAATAGCATTGCTTTTGAATGAAAGCGGAATAAAATCCAAGAAATTGTGTAATATGAGTTAGAGACAATATCGTTTGACAGTCTCGATTTAATATATTATAATCTAATTGGTTGTCTCTAGCAGCACTGAATCAGTAGATATTTATTGTGAGATGTCATTTTAAAAATGCTAATAAAATTAATTCATGAGGACACTGTAGATGAGGAAGCTTCTGTGGAAATGTCACAATTTTAAAAAATCGTAGTTTTGTTGTTTAGCGCTACTTTAACATAAACATTTTTTAATTAACGAATTCTTTATGTTTACAAACATTAATTTATTGTTTTTAATACCTGTATAGGACAAAGGTCTTCCTTACGAAATGCAATGATGTAATGATAAGTAATGGCTATGTGGGTAGCGTGGAGAGAGCAGCTATCAGCAGGTTTCTAAAGCGTGGGAATAACCCACACCATTATTTTCCTTTATCTCCCCACTAGCTTCCCAAGTAAGATTGAATCATATCATATGCTATAGGTGGCAACTATATACACTGCTCAAAAAAATTAGTGGATATTGTAGAATAACCTATTAATACTATGTTTTAGGAACAGTATTAGATGCAATCACTTTCTATTACTCCAAAAGAATGTCAACAAGAGTTTGAAGTCATTACGTAACCTCTGTACCACACCAGATGTCAACGAGATCCTGATTAGGAACATGGCAAACAAACAAAGCAACATTAACATGGGTGAAAATGTTTCTTTAGTATGGTGTATGGTCTCCTCGAACGGCCAGCACTGCCTCACTTGGGGGATACGTGGCCACTCTTCCATAAGAGTAATGTGCAGCTCTGGAACAGTTGTGGGAGGTGTTGGTCTGCCTGCAATGCACCTGCCTAATGCATCCCACACATGCTCAATCGGATTTAAGTCCGGGGAGGAAGCTGGCCATTGTATACGCTCGATACCCTCCACTTCCAGCATGTCGTCCACCAAGCCAGTTCTGTGGGGTCGTGCATTATCGTCCATAAAAAGAAAAGAATCACCTATGGCATCAGCATAAGGCACGACGAAAGGTCGGAGAATCTCATCTCTATACTTTACCGCAGTCAAAGTACCATCTTGGATAACGTAGAGGTCCGTACGTCCACCACTACTGACTCCTGCCTACACCATCAATCCACCGCCACCATATGGGGATCTTTCACGTACAAAAGCTGGATTGTTTCGTGTCCCTTTTTCTCTCCAGATGAATACACCGCCGACTATCACATTCCATGTTGAATCGCGACTCATCAGAAAAAAGAACTGATCTCCATTCAGCATGCCTCCACCCACGATGTTCCTCCGCCCAGTTTCTGCGATCTCTACGATGTTGTGGAGTTAACCTGGTACACACCATGGGCCTACGGGCATAGAGACCACTTCCATGCAGTCGATTAGGGACAGTTTGAGTTGACACCCTGCGTCCTGTTGCTGTTTGAAGTGTATTTCGCAGTTGAGTTGCATTCTGCTGTCTATTCCGACGGGCTGTTAACAAGAGGTAACGGTCATCCCTTGCTGTTGTTGCCCTTGGTCGACCTTGTCCGGCTCTTCTGTGAACAGTATGTTCTTTGAAAATGATTCCAAAGACTGGGAAATCACGCTTTGAGACACCCCAATGGCTTGTGCCACCTCTTGTTGTGTCTGTCCAGCTTCCATCCTTCCTATGGCCCTCCAAGCCATTGGTTCAGGTAAATCACGTTGTCGAGGCATCACTGTCCCTAAGGCAAGTCATTCACTAACTGAAAACTGGACTTGATTTAAAAACAGCAACAAAACATTCACCCCCACACCACCCTTTCACATCAACAGTACAGACACTGCCCTCTGGTGTGGTTCCGAGGTTACGTAACAACTTCAAACTTTTATTTACATTATCTTGGAGTAATAGAAAGTGATTGCATCTAATACTATTCCAAAAAACATAGTCTTAATAGGTTATTCTACAATATCCCCTAATTTTTTTGAGCAGTGTAGTTTTGAGTATGCAGATTTAGGCCTACTATTTCTCATTAGAGAAAAAATGAATTGTAATTTTTATAAAGTACAATGATTAGTTAGTATTGCTACGTCGTAAACATATTTCATTAAAGTTAATAAATTATTTAATTTAATTAAAATTAATTATGGATATATTAAACTTGGACTATTATGGTCAATGGAAAAACTAAAGGGGTTATTTCCTTAACATTACTTCATAATTTTAAAACACAAACCTGTCGCGCAGAACTACGTAAACTAAGCAAGTTGAATTTTATGGTCCCATTTTGCTGGTTTACATAATAGACGAAAATATTGGAAGGGTCATATAGAAAGAATGGAAGAAAACCAGCTTGCAAAAACAGCTAAACAAGATAGACCAATGGACGGGAGAAGAACAAGAGAAAGACCAGCCAAGAGATGGATAGACAGTGGATGCACATCCAATACGTCTTCCTCCGAGAAGTGATTTTGGAAATAAACAGGATGAAAATCCTACAAATTAAGTTTAAGATGAAGAAGAAGACATAATATATATATTTTTTTTTTGTTAAATTGAATAAATTCAATTTCTGACACCAATTTATTTAAAAGTGTCGAGCCACAGTAAAAGAAAAGAGCATTTCTAATTTCGGTTTCAGGTAAACCCCTACTTCTAACAGTAAGATTTCGCTTTTTTTTTTTTTTTGAAAATACCTTCCCTGTACCATTTTAATATAATATACTGAGTTCCCTTGTGAAATATCGAAAATTGCGACCGCTAGAGCTATATTTAAATTTACGTTTCATGTAAACTCCTACACCTAATTGTCCGATTTTATTGTTTAACGAACTCGACCTTACTCATTTAGTTGATTGCTGAATGCATAGTTTGGTTCTGATAAAATAAAAAAATCGTCCGCTAGACATACATACACGCACGCGCGAACATGCACACACACACACACACACACACACACATATTATTTTGTTGATGATCATTTTCAGTATCTACTATGTAAGATAGATAAAAATCATAAAAAATTTTAAAATATTTTCATGAGAACAATTTCAATAGCTCATTCCTTTGGAAATCTCTAGGACTAACTAATTGTAACTTGGATAATTATTCTTCAAATGTTTACCTTTTCTGCACTTAAATGATTTTTTTTTATCCGGGTTAATAAACGGATTTTGCGAAAGTGCGTTTTGTGGCACTTACAGCAATGGCGACCAATGATTGAAATTTCAACTTCCTACATTTCGGGGTTGCCAACCTAATAACTATACTGTAATAAAATAACTATACTGTAATATTACATATTACAAACACGCGTGTTGGAAGTATACTGCCCTTTATGTATACTACTTACAATGTATATACAAAAAATATCCAAAAGTTAGTGTTGATATACATTGTACGAAACAAATCACTGCATTTTAAATGAACAGAACTTTATTTGAAACAATATGCAACAAAGAATTCGTACTTTCCGTCATTTTATCACTAATTTGTCTCACGGCCTCCTGTTAAATTATCACTAATTGGTCTCACGGCCTCCTCTTGTGTCAACTAATAAATATTGCGCACACTGTTAACGTTGGTCAATTGTTTATAATGAACGCAAGTATTTCCAAAAACGATGTTATTATTTAACTATTATTTATTATTTTGAAAACACCATAGCGCAAAAAATAATGTACAACGCACGTTTGCGATTTGTTTTATGGAATATCGGAAATTAAAAACCTGGCTATTGCTCAGTTTTTAAACATTTTCCACGATTCTGTAAAAAAACATTTCCCAACCTCACATCGTAATATACTAGGCCTATTTACATAAAATAATCAGTTTCAAATATATAGAACTGTGTTTTCTTTTAATACTTCAATACTTTTAAATTTGATTCTGAACTACCTTTGAGGTTATTGAATAAAAAGTTAAAATAATAAAACTTGAACCTGATAAAACAATTCATGCTCACACTAAGTAGCATGTAAGTATATGTTCCGGTGCCCAATGTGTTGTGTGTTAAATAATGACTTTTAATTTCTTCTCCAGTCATGATTGTTCTTTGTCTATTCTTCTTTCTCTCATTACCTTTATATTTAATAAGAAATTTGTATCGGCATTGTATGTTCTAGAATCAATTAGGAGGTCGATAATTCGAACCGCATTTTTAATTAATGCAAAATTCTTGATAAAATTTGGAATGAAATAATGTATCACCATATCTGAGTTTTCATATTTTAAAATTACACTTTCCCAGATTATGTATATCCAGACACGGCGTTCCATTTTGAAAAAATGCTGAGTTTATCATTTTGCTTAATATAGTAAATATTTTCGGTGTTGTATTTAAATACCGGTATCTTGTATATACTTACTTTTACGGTTTATTTTGGGTACCGTATTTTCTCATTTAAGTAATTCTGAAGTATGGAATTGATATATTTTGTTTGCGCAGTGTGATTTTTTCGCGTTCCTGATAGTATTTAAGCTGTTTTATAAAGTAATATACCTTGAAATTAAAGATGGTTTGTTCTATTGTTCTGTGGACTGGACAGAAATGGTTGGCTTAACTCATCGGTTAAACATATTTTTGTAATTCTGCCAGTCAATGTGACCGTGATGTATGTTTAGGGAGGAAGATAAAACAAAAGACGGTGAGATTTGAAAAAGTGTTGGAGTGTGGTTATAATGTAGTGCATCTGCAAAAGTAGTGTTGTGTGGAAAAATAAGGACATTCTAATACGTCAGATCAAATTCCATAAGCAGTGTGACGCTCCCTCGGAGCAGAGATTTATACGTTATGAAGCTGACAGAAGTTTTCAGTATGGCACCGGAAGCATTTTGAACACGACAATTCCAAAACTGATGCCTAGAATTAAGATTTCCCGCAAGTAAACAGCTGCGAGAGACAGATGTTAGGTTATTTAGTTCGTGTCTTGTAAGACATCTGGTGAGGGATATTTATAAATTAAAGCTATAAAAATATTTTCGCGAGGTGAAATTGGAAGAATAATGTCAGTAGCTTACATGAATTGAAGCCTCGGAATAATCTAAGGCCATGGAATTTTTAATGCAGATTAGAGAGCCTCCAAGAGCACAGTCTAATCGATCATTTGTATGTATATAATCAACGGGCAGAATAATTCCACCATCCAGGCTCCCCAACCTCAAAAGTGGGTTACAATTACGCCAATGCCAGGAGAGAACACAACAAATGCTGAAACGAGAACCTAGGACATTGAATATAAAATATAATTCGGAATTTTAAATTCATTTGTGGGGTTTAATTGTGTTTCGTTTAATAGAAGAATATCGACGTCTCTCACTTTTAGGATTGAAATTAATTCATGAATATCTCAAGTTACACCGTTGCATCATTAAATGTCATTACATTAAGATAAATTCGATGTTGGAATCTACATATTGTGTGCGAAACAAAAATTTACCAAATTATACATAAAGAAAACACTCAATTCGATATGTCAATCTAGCCAGCATTGGCTGAATATCATAGAGAAAATTCTGGGCATGTCCAGAGAGGAGAAGTCGATGTACTACTACATTAACAATATTATTAAGAAGTAACTAGTTTTGGCGTTATTACATCATCAACGATGTAGAAATCGTTTCATAGCAACACCTTATGTATAAAATACATTTTATGTATAAATTATTTAGTTAGCAATGCTAATATTAAACACTGAAGATGATTGATACCATCAGTATAATGATAAAACCGAGAATAATCAATTAAAACATTAATAATTAAAACATCAATTGAAGTGCCAAAATTTTACTGTACAACATCGTCTAACAGCGCAGACCTTCTGTATCATTGGGAAGTGTCAAGAAGGAATATGGTAAATTTATTCTCTTAAACTTAATTTAATGATTTTATATATTCCTATAAAGATATCTAATATATTTTAATTACAAATTATAATTTCACTGAAATATTTAAATAACATTTGCACAAAAATGCGTTTCGAATGTAGATACTAAGTCAAGAACTTTATCAAATAAATAAATAAATATTGGCAAATAATGTACACTTAGTGACAAAAAGAATGAGCCACTTCAAAAAGCAGTCCCTGGTATGGCCCTCTGCGCATGCTCTAAAACCTAAAGCTATGATTCACGAGGTAACGCACTGTTAAATGTTTCAAATATTTGGTTTTGCCTTAAATAGTTAAAGAACAGTGAGGGAGACATGTTTCTACGTAGATATTTACGGGTGTTCGACAAATGCAATATTACTCAAACTGCGACTTTTCAAATGAAGCTAAACTCTCGTTCATAGAGCAAAATTACTAGACAACCAATATTTAGACCACTAGTATCCGATGTGCGAATAGCGTAGATCGCTAAATTACTTACAAGAAGAAGAAGAAGAAATGTACATAAAATCCAGGGTTCGAATCCTTGAACAATGTTTTTTTACTAATTTGTATTTTCGCAAAATACATCCTATAAATACTCTAATTTCAATTCCTGCTACTTAATCTACGTCCACTTCACACTATATTAAGTAACATTCCTGCCTTCTTAAACTCTATAACACTATTTAGCTACCGGTATAAATTTAATTGTGTGTGCAGTACCAAGTTTTAATAATAATACTATAAATTTATGTAATAAAATATAATGCATTTATATGTTTATTTATTTATTACGTATAAGTGAGGGAGAAAATTCCACCCTTCAATTAAAATATTTGGTTTATACATGTAAAGTCCAGCATAATAATAGCCCCTTGATGATGGACAATAAAAAAATTATTATTATTATTATTATTATTATTGTGGATAATCGACAATAATAATAATAATAATAATAATAATAATAATAATAATAATAATAATAATAATAATAATTCCTATTCCGATTGAGGGTCTTTCCACTTTTCAGCGGTTGCCCTTTTACCAGCCGGCTGCTGGCCCTTCACATCCACATGTGTCAATCACAGAGGTAGATGATCAACAGCTAGTGTAGGGGTGAGTGACATGTGGTTAGCATGTCGAGTCCCCCAGCCGTTATAGCTGGTTCCTCAACCTGGAGCCGCTACTTATTGTAGCTACCCAATTGCCTCACGATGCTGGGTGGGCACCGGTCCCATACTGGCCGAAATACCACAAGAAAATGTCTTCCCCCATGGAGACTCGAACCAGCGCAAGTCCCGTAGCTCTGCGCCAAGGCTTCCTACCTTAACCGCTCGGCTACGGCGCGGGACAATAATAATAATAATAAATAATAATAATAATAATAATAATAATAATAATAATAATAATAATGGGATGTATCAAAGAATGTGACGAATGTAATTAACTGGCGATCAAAATTAAGTCAAAATGTACCCAAGAAAATGACATAAAATATAGAATTCAAAAAGGTAGATCAGTAATAACAATGTTAAACGGCGTTCTATGGGATAAGAACATATGAATGGATACCAAATTAGAAATTTTAAAATCCATAATTTCAAGCACTCTAACATACGGTGCAGAAACTTGGCAGTTAAATAGAAATTTGAGTTTAAAGCTTATGTCTATTGAAATGGATTTTTCCGGACGCTCAAATAGACATTCTAAATTGGAATCATCAGACAACAAATGAAAGTCCAAAATTCAATATTATATTTTGTGAGATACAAAACACTAGAAAGGTATGGTCATACACGTAAGATACCAAAGAAAAGATTACCCAGACATGCTTAGGAATTGATTCCACCTGGGAAAGGAAAGAGAGGTCCACCTGGATTTAAATGGATGGATGATGTAAGAAGAGGTATGAGGGAGCTGGGTCTGGAAGAATTGGGATGTGAAGATAGAGAAGAAGGAGGAAGAATATAAAAAATTAAAAAGCTTTGGGCACAGGAATTTTTTTTTATTTCAATGTAAACCTGTTTATAAATAAATAAATAATATTAAAAATAGTAATACTTCCAAATAGTTAGCACGTTTTTCTTTAAGAATGGCCAGACAGAATAAAATAGACAGCGTTTTAACAATTAAAAAATGTAACCTCATCGGGAATCGAACCTGTGACCTTCTGTATACGAAGCAAGCCACTAAGTACTGAGATAATCGTATGCTGGTTAATTACTTTAAAATATTACTCTTCAAAGGAAGAAGGGAAACGTATTGTAGCACTACTGTGCAATTAATTTATTCGTGTGAATCGCGCGTTGAAACTTAAAATATTCGAGATCAAGAGTCGACCCATTCTTTTTGTCGCTAAGTGTAACCTTAAGTGATAGAATGGTTTCAAATTCCTCTCTGCACGGCACATTGTTTACTTATACATATTATCAGTACCAAGCTATGCTAAGGGAACTCCAAGCCGCAGTAGTTATTTATAAGCCAGGGTTATTAGAGTATTTAAAGTAACATTCTTGGTCAAATTTGAACGCGAAGATTAGCAGAAAAATGTTAGGAATTCAATTAATATATTTCGAAAAAAATCGGTGCGGGGAAAATAAGGACAAAGAATTCATAAGAGTGCAAAAAGTGCCATTTTTCAAGTATGAAAGAAAATTAATTGGAAAAACAAAAAAATAGCATATATCGCTCATGAAAAAACTGCCCTTATAAAATCGGTTCACAACTATTTCCAAAAGAAATTAAAAACGACGATAAAGCGTAATTTTTCACCATTGTATTGTTAGGCCCGATATCATTTTAGATGCTTTGTGGGGCTTAAATTGCAGCCTCTTATGACAAATACCTATCTTGAATTTTTTTAGAAAAATTTGCTAATATGTAAAATAGGTGTCTTTTAGTAATGTGTCATTCATATGGCCAAACACGGAAATTTCTCAAAGTGCTTTTTATTCTAAAAGGTTTGTTGTGCAACGTCCACATAATCAAAAACACCTAAAAACTTTAAACATTGGGATATTTCTAACTGACGCGCCGCTGCGCTGTCATGCTATCGTAGTGAAGAAACGAGCGAGATGTTTTCATCGCTCGAGTAGCCGGGTCATTGAGAGAGTTACGGTGGGCTGTCTGACCGAAATAGAATCGTATTCAGAGGCGTTTTTAAGCCATGTAACTGAACTTAACAGACTTTTTAGTTATAAAACAATTTTATAACAACTCTTGTAGAACAAAAATTATTTTGAAGATTTGCTGTGGGACCATTATTGGCCATTCGAATGATATTACTGAAACACTTGTTTTTTAAATTTTAACGGATTGTACATTAAATTATAGATTTTTTGCACAAAATTTACATAAAAAGGTAAGCGTCAGAGAAGGCTACAATTTAAGCTCCGAAAACGTTTCAACAACAATAACGAGCCTAGTAATACAATGGTGAAAAATTACAGTTTTCTCGTCGTTTTTTTATTTGTTATAAGAGTTGTGAACCAATGCCATCTCTTTATGACTCATTTTTTCTTATTTTTGAACGCTATTAGATGTTTTTTTTTCAAAACTAATTTATGTTCATGACTGTAAAGTAAAAAAAAAAACATGTTTTGGCGTCTTTATTAAGTTTTTACACCTAATTTCTACGCACCGATTTTTTCCAAACATATGCATTGAGTACAAAAAAAATTATGCTAATTATTGTCGCGTTAAAAAAGTGGTCAGGACTTTTTTAACGAAGTTCTTATCACTAACTACCCTAACGTATTATCTGTGTACCGAGCTCGCTCTCAGTCAAAGTGAGATTTGGGATGGGCGAAATATGGCATTTTTTAATTGGGGTTTGTGTTGTTTACTCTTAACAAAAACTTTATTCCACCACTACTCCATACCAATCCAGCTGCTGAAGATGGAACAGGTAATTCTGAAAGGCCTTCGCAATTTTAATGAATTTTAATATTCAAGGGCGATTGTTATCTCTGTTATTAATTTTATTTCTAACTTGTTACAAAACAATCTCAACGGTGGTTCAGTATGAATTTAGAAAAAGTATCCAGTCAGGGAACCAAGCAGCTGCTGAGGGTGGAACAAGTAGTTCTGAAAGTGTTAATATTGAGGACGACAATTATCTCACGTACTAATCTTATTTTTTAACCTATCACTTTTCCATACTCGTACCATTCACTTCGTTACATTTCATTTCATCTGATCCATCATGATGCTGTTTAGCCGGCATATGTGTACCTCGTCATACATCCCAATAGTATGGGCCTCATCTCTTCTCTCAACCTGAGAGTAGATTTTGTTTACCTTGATCAATTCTGTCCTACACTGATAAAATTTCGGAGAATGCACTGTTATCGATATAAATTACATCATAAAAGTAAAGACATACATTTTAATATAGGCTAGTACAATTACTGAACAGGTATTAGTATTAGAAACAATTAAATTTTGATTAGCGTGATTACATTAATAATGTTGTATGTAGAACAGTGAGTCCCACACCGAAGCCGAAGACAGGTTGAGAAAACCAGCAATAACGGCTGGCGTACCCGTCATGTTGACAATATGTAACACATATACTGGCTGTATGTTCGACCATCTCACATGTGGATGTGAGACCAGTAGACGAATCGTAAGCCAATGACTCTCTAGATCTTGGTGGCATGGATTTTTTTGATAATTACCTTATATTCTATATAAGATATGAATGTACTTTATGGTTATTTTACGATAATATATATCATTAAAAGTCCACCGATGTGGTCTCGAGGTAGCGTGCTTCCTTGTCACGCAGCGGGCCCGGGTTCGATCCCCGGTCGGGGCAGTTTTTCTGGGTGAGGTTTTTATCGGGGTTTTTCCTCACCTGTAAGACAAATGTCAGGAAAACTTTAAGGCCCAAACGGTCCCCGAAATCATGTGGCCATCATCATCATCATCCCTATCATTATCATCATCATTATCCTTCACCGGTGTGGAAAACAACGGGAAGCTACCACACCTACAATTCCCTAGTAAAGCTGCAAAGCATAGCATGAAAATGCTATGATTGCAGTGAAGGACCTGCCCTTGGGCAGAATTACTATGGATTCATTAAAAACAGTTCATGAGCTTACTTTATTCAATACACTGAACTAATTACAATGCCAAAAATCGCTATGCAATTTTATCTATAAAAATCTAAGAAAAACACTATGTCACAGGTAAAGACTAATTGACATATTGATAACTGTGTTTCTAAAGTTGGATTCCAATCTTAAATAAAAAAACATAGTATTTTACATTTTAACGCATGATTTTTTAGGTCTATGTGTATGCCTACAGATTATATAACGAAGCACAATCTTCATATATGGAGAACACACTTAGGTTTATTTGAGAATAATATAGTCCGCCAAAATGACGTGGTCATTAGAGTCCCTTGTCTTCCAATCCGACGACACAGGTTCGATTCCCAGAGAAATATGAGTTTAAACCAAATCTTTACTCTGGTTTGTGGCCGCAATCTCATTCTGCCTTCAGTTGCTAACCAAAAGGTGTGTCCTTGTATCTGCCTAAGGTAAGAGCCCAGGAAATTGACTTCTAAGACCCATGGCGGGTACAGGTCTTGGAGAAAGCTTAATATAACAAAAAAAGATAAAGAGGGAGAAATAAAATATATTATTTTTGAAGAGAAAAATTATACGCTCAGACCGGGACTTGAACCCGGGACCCTTGGTTCTCTAGACCAAGTGCTCTACCAACTGAGCTACCTGAGCAAGTACCGATCTAAACGCAAATCTTTCTCTATATACATTGTAATTCCCATCCACCAAATGCTGTGAAGCCATGCTTCTATCTTGCAAATGGCGGCTCCTTTATTTAGAAGACATATTTGGGAATTATACATTACAGCCAGTACGGCTTTTTCCAAGTTTTTATTATTGATTTCGTACATCTCAATAATGGATAAATCATATTTGAAGAGAAAAATTATACGCTCAGACCGGGACTTGAACCCGGGACCCTTGGTTCTCTAGACCAAGTGCTCTACCAAATGAGCTACCTGAGCAAGTACCGATCTAAACGCAAATCTTTCTCTATATACATTGTAATTCCCCATCCACCAAATGCTGTGAAGCCATGCTTCTATCTTGCAAATGGCTGCTCCTTTATTAAGAAGACATATTTGGGAATTATACATTACAGCCAGTACGGCTTTTTCCAAGTTTTTATTATTGATTTCGTACATCTCAATAATGGATAAATCATATTTGAAGAGAAAAATTATACGCTCAGACCGGGACTTGAACCCGGGACCCTTGGTTTCTCTAGACCAAGTGCTCTACCAACTGAGCTACCTGAGCAAGTACCGATCTAAACGCAAATCTTTCTCTATATACATTGTAATTCCCATCCACCAAATGCTGTGAAGCCATGCTTCTATCTTGCAAATGGCTGCTCCTTTATTAAGAAGACATATTTGGGAATTATACATTACAGCCAGTACGGCTTTTTCCAAGTTTTTATTATTGATTTCGTACATCTCAATAATGGATAAATCATATTTGAAGAGAAAAATTATACGCTCAGACCGGGACTTGAACCCGGGACCCTTGGTTCTCTAGACCAAGTGCTCTACCAACTGAGCTACCTGAGCAAGTACCGATCTAAACGCAAATCTTTCTCTATATACACTGTAATTCCCATCCACCAAATGCTGTGAAGCCATGCTTCTATCTTGCAAATGGCGGCTCCTTTATTAAGAAGACATATTTGGGAATTATACATTACAGCCAGTACGGCTTTTTCCAAGTTTTTATTATTGATTTCGTACATCTCAATAATAAAAATAATCAATAATAAAAACTTGAAAAAGCCGTACTGGCTGTAATGTATAATTCCCAAATATGTCTTCTTAATAAAGGAGCCGCCATTTGCAAGATAGAAGCATGGCTTCACAGCATTTGGTGGATGGGAATTACAATGTATATAGAGAAAGATTTGCGTTTAGATCGGTACTTGCTCAGGTAGCTCAGTTGGTAGAGCACTTGGTCTAGAGAACCAAGGGTCCCGGGTTCAAGTCCCGGTCTGAGCGTATAATTTTTCTCTTCAAATATGATTTATCCATCATTGAGATGTACGAAATCAATAATAAAAACTTGGAAAAAGCCGTACTGGCTGTAATGTATAATTCCCAAATATGTCTTCTTAATAAAGGAGCCGCCATTTGCAAGATTGAAGCATGGCTTCACAGCATTTGATGGATGGGAATTACAATGTATATAGAGAAAGATTTGCGTTTAGATCGGTACTTGCTCAGGTAGCTCAGTTGGTAGAGCACTTGGTCTAGAGAACCAAGGGTCCCGGGTTCAAGTCCCGGTCTGAGCGTATAATTTTTCTCTTCAAATATGATTTATCCATCATTGAGATGTACGAAATCAATAATAAAAACTTGGAAAAAGCCGTACTGGCTGTAATGTATAATTCCCAAATATGTCTTCTTAATAAAGGAGCCGCCATTTGCAAGATAGAAGCATGGCTTCACAGCATTTGGTGGATGGGAATTACAATGTATATAGAGAAAGATTTGCGTTTAGATCGGTAATTGCTCAGGTAGCTCAGTTGGTAGAGCACTTGGTCTAGAGAACCAAGGGTCCCGGGTTCAAGTCCCGGTCTGAGCGTATAATTTTTCTCTTCAAATATGATTTATCCATCATTGAGATGTACGAAATCAATAATAAAAACTTGGAAAAAGCCGTACTGGCTGTAATGTATAATTCCCAAATATGTCTTCTTAATAAAGGAACCGCCATTTGCAAGATAGAAGCATGGCTTCACAGCATTTGGTGGATGGGAATTACAATGTATATAGAGAAAGATTTGCGTTTAGATCGGTACTTGCTCAGGTAGCTCAGTTGGTAGAGCACTTGGTCTAGAGAACCAAGGGTCCCGGGTTCAAGTCCCGGTCTGAGCGTATAATTTTTCTCTTCAAATATGATTTATCCATCATTGAGATGTACGAAATCAATAATAAAAACTTGGAAAAAGCCGTACTGGCTGTAATGTATAATTCCCAAATATGTCTTCTTAATAAAGGAGCCGCCATTTGCAAGATAGAAGCATGGCTTCACAGCATTTGGTGGATGGGAATTACAATGTATATAGAGAATGATTTGCGTTTAGATCGGTATTTGCTCAGGTAGCTCAGTTGGTAGAGCACTTGGTCTAGAGAACCAAGGGTCCCGGGTTCAAGTCCCGGTCTGAGCGTATAATTTTTCTCTTCAAATATGATTTATCCATCATTGAGATGTACGAAATCAATAATAAAAACTTGGAAAAAGCCGTACTGGCTGTAATGTATAATTCCCAAATATGTCTTCTTAATAAAGGAGGCCGCCATTTGCAAGATAGAAGCATGGCTTCACAGCATTTGGTGGATGGGAATTACAATGTATATAGAGAAAGATTTGCGTTTAGATCGGTACTTGCTCAGGTAGCTCAGTTGGTAGAGCACTTGGTCTAGAAACCAAGGGTCCCGGGTTCAAGTCCCGGTCTGAGCGTATAATTTTTCTCTTCAAATATAATTTATCCATCATTGAGATGTACGAAATCAATAATAAAAACTTGGAAAAAGCCGTACTGGCTGTAATGTATAATTCCCAAATATGTCTTCTTAATAAAGGAGCCGCCATTTGCAAGATAGAAGCATGGCTTCACAGCATTTGGTGGATGAGAATTACAATGTATATAGAGAAAGATTTGCGTTTAGATCGGTACTTGCTCAGGTAGCTCAGTTGGTAGAGCACTTGGTCTAGAGAACCAAGGGTCCCGGGTTCAAGTCCCGGTCTGAGCGTATAATTTTTCTCTTCAAATATGATTTATCCATCATTGAGATGTACGAAATCAATAATAAAAATATATTATCTCTGAATACCTAATTAAATTGTAGCATTACACTACTTTATCATATGTATATATATATATATATATATATATATATATATAAGACCGTCACGCAGGAATTGCGTAAATCAAGCGAATTCTTCAGCAAGTTGAATGTATGGTTTTATTTTGTTAGTTTTCAGAATACGTATTTATTTTGTTGAATTGGAGAATCTCAGTTCTTATGACAACTTATTTAAAAGTGTCAAACTGCAGTGAAAACCAATCATGCAAAACCATAAGTTATTACCTATTTGTATATTACAGTGTAATTTGACACAAATTAAAATATTTACTATGCCGATTCATTTTTTCCATTATTTAATTAAGATTAAATTAATGTACCGTGTGTCTTGTAAGATATATTGCCAATTTAATGGTTAATTAAAATATGTCCAATGCGATAAAATATAAATGGTGGTTACTAGAGTAAATTTTTAATTTGTAATGGTCCACATTCACTATTTTTTAGAATACCTTCATCAGTTTATTCAAATAACATATATTGAGTTTCACTGTTAAATCTAAAATTGGGACCCCAAAGCGATTTTTAAATGTTCGTTTCAAATGAACTCCTATACCTCCATCCATCCATAGTAATTCTGCCCGAGGGCAGGTATTTCACTGCAATCATAGCAGTTCCATAGCTCTGCAGCTTTACTAGAGAATTATAGGTGTGGTAGCTTCAAGTTGCATTCCACATCCTATACCTAATGAAACGATTTTACTGCTTCACGAACACGATCCCATTGCTTTTAATTAATTGCTATATACAAAATTTGGAGTCTTTCACCGTAAAAATATAACTGTCAAGAAACGTGGAGATGGGTTCCACTGGAGTAAAATTTTCCGGAGGTAAAATAGTCCTCCATTCGGTTTTCTGAGCTGGGATATTTCAGGGAATCCATGCCAAAAGCTCAAACACAGGGACAGGTCAGATGTTTAGTATAAGAAAGAATTTAGATAAAAAGTGGGAATATAATGGCACTGTACGTCAACTATATGTAGACTTCAAAAAAGCATATGATTAAATTAAGAGGGAGATGTTATATAGTATTCTGCTGGAGTTTGGAATTCCTAAAATGTTAGACTTATACAAATGTGTCTAAATGGCACAAAGAGTAGGTTGCGTGTAGGCAAACGGTTTTCGCGTACTTTTGAAATTCATAATGCGTTGAAACATGTAGATGCACTATCTCCTCTACTATTTAATTTTGTACTAGAGCATGCCATCAAATGTTTAGAGGATGAGGAAGGCCTACAACTCAATGGTATTAATAAGCTGTTAGTTTTTGCTGATGGTGTAGTACTATTGGCCGATACCGTATAGCGATTAATATGATAGGAGACATATACGCTAAGATACAACTCTAATATGCATGGATCTGAAACTAAAATGTTCCGAAATATATTAAATTGTTATTAAAATTAAATAAATGTATAAATAATGAAAATAGAATATATTACTAATATCCCTATAAAATATGTATGTGGAAAAGTAGAAATATATCCAGGTAAAAATTCCACGTACATTTGTCTAGAATAAAATACTGTAAAACGCTAACTGCTATACAAATGACAAATAAGAGAATAAAGAGGTATTGTCAGAACTCTACCTACTACACAACTAACAAATAATATAGGAACACAAAAAGGGTATTGTCAAAAGAATATAACTAATTCCAATTAGCAGTCTATACAACTAATAAGAAATATTCATTCTTTAAGAAAAGATAACATTAGTTAGCTATTAAAAATATTAAAAATATATTGACCAATTCTTAGAAACCAATTAACGCTACTAAGCAATTCCAAGGAATGAGGATAAAGAATTACTACCTGGCTAGTACAGACAACAAAAGACATTCATTCACCTCTAGAAAAGATAATCTCTTAACATTGACAGTTTACAAAGAAACTGATAAATATTTATCTATTAAATATCAAAGAACCGATTTACCCAGTTCTTAGAAATGTATACATACTAGTAAATAATATTATTGTAACATAAATATATATTCAATTGTAAGGAGTGGATTCGAGAAAAGTGGGAGGAGCCACCGCCTTTATAAGCGAGAACTTATATCAAAATACTATCACTCTCAGTGACTCTGTGTTCAGTGTTGGAACATCGTAGACCTGCAGACCGCGATCTCCGATTCAGTTTAAATATTAGATTCGTCCGAGAAATAGTTAAATTTAAAGTTATAGTCCGTTAAGCATTTGGACTTTGAACATATTGATTCGAGCACGTGGACCTCTAAGTATTTCATCGACTCCACTCATAGATAAAACTTTGTAACTGTATTAGCAAAAGTGTATTTCTCCGTAAATAAACAGTTTCTTGGATTCGTTAAAATTGAGTGTACATTGTACGCTGTTCTTTTGCTTAAAAAGAGTTCATAACCCTGAGATCTTTTGCCTACCACCGAGCTCCGGTACAACCGAGGAGATACTAAAGGGCAACACGCACACACTATTGAGTAACACTAAGAAATTGGTACTGGAAGTAAATATCAATAAAATTAAGTATATGGTCACAAAAAGAAATAATTATATAATAGAAATTTGAAAGCTAATGACAAGTGAGGGAAATTTTGAAGAAATGACTCAATATAAATACTTAAGAATAAGATGAACAAAGAAATTAAACATAGGCTGAATTCTGGAAATTAATGTTGTTATGCATTACAGAGACTCTTGTCTCAAATCCTTTAAAAAAAACGTTAAACTGAAAATATATAAAACTCTTATTCTACCAGTTATATTATATGGATGCGAAACATGGACTCATACTTTAAGAGGGGAAAGGAGGTTACGAGTATTTGAGAATAAAGTTCTTAGGGAAATTTTTAGACGAAATGAGATGGGCAGGCGAATGGAGGAGACAACATAATAGTGAAGAACATTGTCTTTAGAGCAAGCCAGATATAAAAAGAACAGTTAAGTCTCGTAGCCTGCGATGGGCAGAACATGTGGCGCGAATGGGGAATGGAAGAAATAGACCTACAAAAAAGCTTCTTGTAGGAAAACCAGGGAGAAAACCCTCATATGGTAGACCACGAATGAGGTGGGAGAATAACATTAACCATGATTTGAGGGAAGTAGATTATACAGGGAAAGATTGGAAGACTTTAAATCAGGATTAGGATATATGGAAGGATTATGTCCTCGCGGCCATCAACCTAAGGATAGGAATAGTCCCATTTAGTTAGTTAGTTAGTTAGTTTGTTTGTTTGTTAGGCCTATACCAGGTTAGTTTCAATGATATATAAAATCGTGGTCGCTAGAGCGCTTCTTGGACCTACACATATCAATTTTTGTCATGGTCGTTTTCGGTGTCTAATAGACAGGATCAGTGAAGATCTGTAAAAACAATTTTCAAATCATTTTCATAAGAACAAACTCAAGAGTTTCATTCCTTCGGAATTCGCTAAAAGAACAGAGTAGCTGGAGTTGCTTTACACTGCAGATTCCAATTAATATAGAGAAATAAAAAAGACCTAACTTTTAACAAACATTAATTTGCTTGTAAATATTTTTATCATAGCCAGAAACGTCGTGAGGATTACTGGTGGGATTGTAAAACAATACCTTCATCACAATAAACACATTAACCAACAATAACACAATGGTAACTATAGAAACTACCTTTATTTTGTAATGAAGTAGCTGTCGGTAAGAGTTCGTAGAGAAATAATTCGGAAGAAAGATTTAAGGACATCGGATATAACTGGTAAGTTACGATCATCTATTGAAATTAAAATAGGCTTTATTCCATTGGGACGAGTTGAATAAAATACAATTTCTAATTAATTATTTCATTATCAATTAAAAAAATACAATCATACGTATAATTCGAATACAGCTTAATACGTCATATTTGGCGGCTCCGTGGCGTAAGCAGTTAGATGATGGATTCTCTTCGCTGTGGTCTCCAGATCGATTCTGGATCACTCCTTGTGGGTTTCGTGGTGGATGAAACGGAGCTTGGGTAGATTTTTCTCGTGGTTTATACAGTTTTCCCCCGACCACAAATTTCATTCCACTATTTCTCCATATTTATCTCATTCATTTTGTTTGCCCGCCCCTATGTAGTGCGTCAGGCGTGGTCGGCCGGCACCTGTGTCGTCCAGAGACCTCTACAAATATAGTGGCTTAATCTCATCTCATCTCCTGACCCGACACTTAGTTGGACACGAATTGAGAATATTATCTATTTCATGATATTTAACAGCTTCCATATTAATTAATTTCGTTAAAGAAATGTTTTGATTTTAATTAGTTGTTTTCTGACTTAAGTTAAAATACCATAAGAGTCATGATCTCCATCACATTTTCGTCGTCTTCTTCTCCTTTTTTCTTCTTCATCTTCGAGAGAGTGAGGGAGAGAGAGAGAGAGAGAGAGAGAGAGAGAGAGAGAAGAGACAGACAGAGACAGAGAGAGAGAGAGAAAGAGAGTAGTACTGGTGATATACTTTAATTGAGTTTTTACATAATATTTTATATTGTATTGTTACTAGTCCAATTTAATTGTGGAGGTATATACATTTCTTCCTTTTTAGTAGTAATCTATAATAAATGTTAGGCTGTATTATTATTATTTCATAATAATTATACTGTTATAAGAGTAATCCAATATGTTGCTCAAATTAATTTGATCTTTTTTACTTAATTACCTGTTATAACAATGAAAATGATTAAAATTTACCTGTATTCCCTGTTGACTAAGAACGAATAGGATTTGTTTATCATAAGTAATGCTACGAGTGACTTCCAAATTATCGATGAATTCACGACTCACCAAAGTGAGGAATGAATTTATCTAGAGAATTTGGAAATCAAGAGTGGCATTTGTTAGGACTATTTAACGGATAAAATTAAGCTGTTTACTAACAAATCATTCTTTAAGTATTGTTATTTTTAAATATTCATATATTTAATGTAAACGGCGATGTTTGAAAACAAATCAGAATTGTGAGGTTATGTTCATTCACTGCACCTCGATCATATTATTTACTGCCAAATAAGATCGCAATATTGTAAGAGTGCACCCAAGTGGAGAAATAATGAAACACATCAAACTATATATCATAATCAACATTACGGGTTATTCATTTATTTTTTAGTAAACAACTCAGTAAAATCAAGGAATCTTTTCATTATTTGCTATATTCAATGTATATGTAGAAGAAAAATGGTGCTTTGACCTGTTCAGAACATTAAAAAGGAGGAGCTTTCTTTATCACAAAAGCAGCAGCTGATAAAGAGAAATCCATAAAGAGCGAGGTGAAACACGACTGTGATTGGTTGTAAATAAAAAATCATTGTAACGTGATTGGTCATTGACTCCCATTTGGGGCCTGAGTTAAATAGTCTTTATAACTGAAATTGTAAGTATTATTCAACACTGTGATTATTACATTATTGACTGTGTTTCGACCCATTTTTCAGTAATATTTGTGTTTGTTTTCCTCTCTCTTTTCTTTTAAAATCCCTTCGTAACATTAAACTTCAAAATGATTATAAGCCCTATATATATGACACTTCTGTACGTGTGTTCGTCACTGAACTCCTAAACGACACGCCCGAGCCAGACTATATGTAACTTGATCTTTTTCTCATGTGTATCTTATTTCTTGAGGCGTCTGTTGCTTTAATGGTCAAAGTTTAGCAACCATGAGAGGAAATTGTATAATTCAGTTCTGTATTTCTTTAATGTTGAATTATGTTTGAATGTTCTATTACACTTGTTGTTTTATAAAGCTGTTTAGCTTACTGGTAATAACATTTCTCCTTCGAATGAAATTGTATTTAATATATTATTAGAATGAGTTTATTTATATAATATATGTGTTATTAATATTTTTATGGAATAATCTTATGGAATCCTTTGAACATTGAGGTATTTGTTTAATTTATGGAGAATTTTGTATCATATTTAGTTACAATTTTGTTTAATTGTTATACGTATTTATGTAGATTATATTCTGAGTCTGAAATGATTACCTCGTCGTCAGCAAATAAAATATTGTTTTCATTTTGAAAGGTTAACGCCTATCTTACTGTTTTTGTCATTTTATTACAGTATGACTTGGTTACATAAATGTTGAATAGTGAAGGAGATTTGTAGCACCTTTGCGCCCATCCTGTAATTCTTGCTAGATGTGATAACTCACAATATAACTAAATTATCTTTGTGTTATCTTTCTGCATCTTTTTTGTATTTTAATAAGTGATGTGGAATGAGCCTATTATCTATGATAGTAAATATTTATTCTCCTATTATCTAGATTAATGCTTGTTCGTAATCATTAACAATAGTTGGGTTGCAAAATTATGTTTTCTTATTTTTCCAATGGTTAATTTAAGACAAAATGTTAGATCTGTGCATGAATGACATATCGAAAATCCATTTTGGTTTTCTATTTTAAAGTTTTTTGTGTAAACGTGAAGTTCCATATCAGTAATTTTGCAATATTTCTCTGGAGTATGGCATGTAAAAGTACTTACAAGGTGAGAGGATAAACTGCTTAAATGAAATGGAATAATATATTCTACAGGAAATATTAGTTCCCTAATTATACATATTTCTCTATAAGTTTGTCTCTTTTCAATGTTAATTGATCTCTTTATTTTCATTTTACTTTACGAATATAATCTCTATATGGATAGCGATACAATAGTAATATGAATGATCTGTCAGGATAATGATAACATTAGATATAATTTATATGATACTGTAGTTTCACATTTACATAACGTAAGTTTGTAATATGTTAATCTAAATGCAGGTATCAACACTCATATGTTATTACAGAAAACTTCAATATCAACACAATGTGCGATTCAACACAATCACAAGATTTCGAACAGATGGACCTCCTCATGTCAAAGTCAATAATGCTACTTGCTGTGCATCAATTTATATAAAGGTAAGATATTCTGTCCATAATTATTTATTTTATTATGCTAGAATATTCTCTACATCCATCCATCCATCTGTCCGTCCATCCGTGCATCCATCCGTTCATCCATCCATCCAATCATCCATCCATTCCTCCATCCATCCGTCCATGATTCCATTCCATCCAACATCCATCCGTTAATCAATCCGTCCATCCATCCATTCGTCCGTTCATCCAACAGTCCATCCGTCCGTCCATCCATCCAAACGTCCATCCATCCGACCATCCGCCGATCCGTCCATCCATCCATTCATTAATCCATCCCTTCAACCATTCATCCATCCATCCAGCCGTCCGTACTTCCATCCATCTATCCATCCATCCGTCCGTACATCCATTCATCCATCTATTCATCCGTAAATCCATCCGCCCAGCCATCCGCCAATCCATCCATCCATCCATCCGTCCGTCCATACATACGTTCATCATTACATCCGTCCATCCGTACATCCGTCCATTCATCCATTCATCCACTCATCCTTTCAACCGTCCATAAATCCATTCATCCATCAAATCATTCATCCTCCCATCCATCCCTCCCTCCGTCCATCCGACCATCCGTCCATCCATAAACCCATCCATCCATCTATCTAACCGTCCATCCATCCATCCGTCCATCCACATATACATTCGTCCAACCATCCATTCATCCATTCATCCATCCGTCCGTCTATCCATCCATCCGTCCTCCGTCCATCCATACATTCATCCATCCATCCAAACGTCCGTGTATGTACCAACCCATCCAACCATCAATCCATTCATCAGTCCGTCGATCCACCCATCCATCGATCCGTCCATCCAACCGTCCATCCATCTATCCACTCGTCCATCCATTTATCCATCCGTCAGTCCATACATCCATCCAATACTCCGACCGACCGTCCATTTATCCATATATACATGCATCCATTCATCCGTTAATCCGTTCTTCCGAACTTCATTCCAACCTTTCATCCGTCCGTCCGAACGTCATTCCATCTGTCCATCCGTCTGTCCAAACATCTGTTCATCCAATCATCCATCCATCCAGTCCATTCATACGTTCAACCGGCTATACATCCATATGTCCGTCCGTTCGTCCATCCGTCCATCCAACCGACAATCCGTCAGTCCATCCGTTAATTCGTCCATCCATTCAACCGACCGTCCACTCATCCATCAATCCACCCGTCCATCCATTCGTCCATTCATCGGTCCATCCATCCGTCCGCCCATCCGCCCGGCCATACGCCCATTCATCCATCCTTCCATCCATCCACCCTTTTGTCCATCCCCCATCCATCCATCCACCCTTTAGTCCATTCATTCATCCGTCCATCCATGTGTCCATCCGTTCGTCCATTCGTTCATCCATCCGTTCATCCATTCGTCCATCCATATCATGCATCAATCCGTCCATCCGACCAACCATCCGTCTATTCATCCGTCCATCCATATTCCCATCCATACATCCGTCCATCATTCGAACCGTCTATCCTCCCATTAATCCATCCATCCATCGACCCATGCGTCTTTCCATCCATCCATACGTACGCCGTCTATCCGTCCATATATCCGCCCTTCCATCCGTCCGTCCATCCGTCTATCCATCCATTCGTCCATCTCTCTTCCGACCGTCCGTCCAACAGTCCACCCGTCCGATCATCCATCCGTCCATTCATCTGTCCACACTTCCGTCCATCCATCATCCATCCATCCATCTATCCATTCACCGATCTATCCAACCATCCGTCCATCCTTCGGTCCGTCGTCCGTCCATTCGTCCATCCATCCAACTGTCCATCCATCGGTCCAACCATCCGTCCATTCATCTATCCGCCCGTCCTTCTATTCATTCTTCCTTCCGCCCATTCCATCCAGTCGTCAACCCGAACATATATCCATCCATCTAACCATCCGTCCGTCCGTTCGATCATGCATCCATCCATTAAATCATCCGTCTATACATGTGTACCTCCGCCCATCTGTTCGCCCATCCATATGTCCGTCCTACCGTCCATCCATCAGTCCATCCATTCGACCGTCCACCCGTCTGTCCATTCATTCATACGTCCGACCATCCATACATCCACACATCCATCCATCCGTCCGTCCATCCGAGCAACCAACCGAATATCCGACCGTCCATTCATCCGTCCAACCTAATTTTTATCCGTTCAGCCATCCATACATCCATATGTCTGTCCGTCCGTCCATCCGTCCATCCACCCGACAATCCGTCCGTCCATTCGTCCATCCTACCATCCGACCGCCAATTCATCCAACCATCCATCTATCCGTTAATCCGTCGGTCCATTCATCTGTCCATCCGTTCATCCACTCGTCCATCCGTCGATCCATCCATAAATCCATCCATACATCCGTCATTCCGACCATCATTCCATCCGAACATCCGTTCAATTATCAATCATTCCATCCATCGATTCTTCCATCAATCTATTCATCAATCCATCCATCCATACGTCCGTCCGTCCATCCGTCCGGCCATACACCCTTCCATCCGTTGGTCCATCCATCCGTCCATCCTTCTTCCTACCGTCCGTTAATCCGTCCACACGTCCGTTCAATAATCCGTCCACTCATCTGTCCAACCCTCCGACTATACATCCATCCTTCCGTCCATCCATCCATCCATAAATCAGTCCATCCTTCGGTCCGTTGTCCGTCTGTTCTTCTGTCCATCCCTTCATGCGTCAATCCATCCATCCATTCAATCATCCGGCCATCCATCCATCCATCCAGCCTTCTGTCCATCGGTCCATCCATCCGTCGATCACCGCATCCATTCATCCATCCGCCCGTCCATCAATTCATCCATCTATTATTCACTTCCATCCATTCATTCATCCGTCCATCCTCACATCCATCCATCCATCCGTCCGTCCGTCCGCCCATCCATTCATCCATCCACTCATCCGTCCATTCGTTCGTACATCTGTCCCTTCGCCCAACAGTCCGTCCGTTCATCCGTCCATCCCTCCGTCCGTTCGTCCATCGATTCTTCTATACATCCATCCGTCCGTTCACCCATCCGTCCATCCGTCCGTCCATCAGTCCATTCGTCCATCCATCCGTGCGTACTACCATCCGTCCAACAGACCACCTGTCCGTACATTCATTCATCCGTCCGTCCATTCATCCATCCGTCCATTCATCCATCCATATATCCGTCCAATAATTCGTCCATCCATCCGTCCGTCCATCCTTCCATCCATCCGACCATCCGTCCAACCGATCATCCATCCGTCCGTCCATCCATTCATCCATCCACTCACCCAACCGTCCGTCCATCCAACCATCCATCTGTCCATTCATCAGTCCATATGTTCATTCATCCTTCATTCCGTTCATCCAACCGTCCATCCATCTAACCAACATTTCGTCCATCCGACCAACCATTCGTCCATCCATCCGCCAATCTGTACGTCAATCCGTCCGACCGTCCATTAATCCGTTCATTCAACCGTCAATCCGTCCATCCGTCTGTCTACCCGTCTGTCCACCCGTCCGTCTGTACCACCAACGTCCGTCCAACCGCCCGCTCATCCATCCTCCCAACTACGTCCGTCCGTCCTTTCGTTCATCCGTTCATGCATTCATCCATCCATTCATCCATCTGTCCACCCGTCCATATTATCATTCATCCTTCCATCAGCTCAACCATCCGCTCGTCCATTCATCCATCCTTCCGTCCATTCTTCCGCAAAATCCATACGTCTACCTCTCCGACCGTCCATACATCCGACCTTTCGTCCGTCCCTCCACCATTCCGTCCTCCCGTCCGACCACCCATCCGTCTGACAAACGTCCATCCATTCGCAAGATCATCCGTCCGACCATCCTCCGTCCGTCATTTCGTTCATCCATCAGTCCGGCGGTCCATCCGTCCGTTTTTCCTTCCGTTTGCCCAACCGTTCGATCGTATATCCGGCCGTTCGAGAAGTCGTCAGTCCGCCCGTCCGTCAATTCGTCCGCCAACCCGTCAGGCTATTCATTCATCATTCCATCCGTGCTTCCGTCCGAGCATCTATACATCCATCTGTAAATCCGTCCATCCGTCCATCGATCTATCCGACCATTCGTCAGTCCATCCGTTCATCCGTCCATCCGTCTGGCATTCCATCCATCCGACTATCCGACAATCCGTCCATCCAACCGTCCATCCTTCCGTTAGTACATCCGCTTATAAGTACATCCGTCCGTACGTCCGTCCACCCATCCGCCCATTCATCCATCCGTCCATCAATCCAACCATCCATCCGACCATCCACTCAATCTTTTCATTCAATACATCCGTCCGTCCATCTTTCCATTCTTCCATCCGTCCATCTGTCCAATCGCCCGTCTGTCTGTCCATACGTTTGTCAATCCGTCAGTCCTTCCGTCCACCCGTTCGTCTGTCCAACCATCCATCCGATCATCCATCCAACCATCCATCCGACCATCCATTCACCATCCATCCGTCCGTCCATTCACCCAACAGTCTATCCATTCGTCGTCCGTCCACCCATACACCCGTACGTTCATCCACCAATGCATTCATTCACCCAATCGTTCATCCTTCCATCCGTCCGATTGTCCATACATCTGTCCGTCCACCCATCCGGCCGTCTATCCGTACATCCTTCCATTCATCCGTCCATCCAGCCAGCCATCCGCCCGTGTATCCACCATCTGTCCATCCACCCATCCACCAATCCATTCGCCTGTTCGTCCATCCAATAATCCATCCAATAACCCATCCAACAGTCCTTTTCTCCGTCAATTCTTTCTACCGACCTTCCATCCGTCCACCCGTCCGTCCGTCCGTCCATCCATCCATCTGTCCTTCCGTCCATTCTTCCATCCATTCACCCATCCATTAGTCCATCATTCCGTCGATCCATCAATCCATCCATCAATTAGTCCGTGAATTCATCCATCCTACCTTACATCCATCCGCCCGTCCATCCATCTGTCCGTCTATACATTATTCCATCAACCCATGCATCCATCCGTCCGTCCATCTTACATCCAAGCGTCCATCCACCCATCCGTCCATACATCCGTCCGTTCGTCCGTCCCTATATCCGTCCGTCCGCTCTTCCGTCCGTCATTCCGTCATTCCATCACTCCAACCACCCATCCAACCGTCCGTCAGTCCATCCATCCATCCATCCATGCGTCTATCCGTTCATCCATACGTCCATCCGTCCATCCATCCGTCCTACCATTCATACGTCCGTCCATTCATCCATCCAACCGTTCGTCCATCCCTCAGTACGCCCATTCATACATTCGTCCATCCATCCATCCGTACGTCCGTCCGTCCATCCACCCGTCCATCATCTGTTCGTTCGTCCTTCCGTCTGTCATTCAAACCGACCTTAGAACCTTCCTTCTGTCCGTACGTCCATCCGTTCTATCGTCCAACCGTCGGTCCGTCTATCCATCCGTTCATACATGTATATATCCATACATGTATATATCCATACATGTACATATCCATAGTCCCGCGCCGTAGCCGAGCGGTTAAGGTAGGAAGCCTTGGCGCAGAGCTACGGGACTTGCGCTGGTTCGAGTCTCCATGGGGGAAGAAATTTTCTCATGGTATTTCGGCCAGTATGGGACCGGTGCCCACCCAGCATCGTGAGGCAATTGGGTAGCTACAATAAGTAGCGGCTCCAGGTTGAGGAACCAGCTATAACGGCTGGGGGACTCGACATGCTAACCACATGTCACCCATACACTGGCTGTTGATCATCTACCTCTGTGATTGACACATGTGGATGTGCAGAGCCAGCAGCCGGCTGGTGAAAGGGCAACCGCTGAAAAGTGGAAAGACCCTCAATCGAATATATCCATACATGTATCTATCCATACATGTATCTATCCATACATCTATCCATCCGCTCGTTCATCCGTCCAAACATTCTCCCGACCATTCGTCCAGCCGTCCATCCATCCAACCGTCCAACCATTCTTCCTTCCATCCATCCTTCAATCCATCCGTCCGTCCTTCCATCCGTCCATCCGCCCTCCGTCCGTCTATCCATTCGTCCGCCCGTCCGTCCATCCGCCCAATCATCCGTCCACCCTTCCGACTGTCCATTTGCCCATCCATCCATCGGTCCATCCATTCATTCATCCATCCTTCGGTTCGTCCGTCCATCCATCCATCCATCCGTCCCTCTATCCATGTGTCCGTCGCATAAGTTATCCAGTTCTTACGTGGATTTTATTAGTGTCGGCAAGAACATCAGTTCAATAACAGGTCCACTTCTGGTACAAATAACAGGTCCACTTCTGGTACAATTTCTTTACTTGATACTAAATACACATTTGATTTGAATATTCATACAATCAAGGCGAATACGGGCATTTATGAATGTCATTTGATGTACGAGGACTAGTTAGAGCTTTATGTTTCATGAAAATTGTCTTATAGATGATGTGTTGTTAAATTTGAAGGTTTAAAATGTTGGTTATTTCACATTTTCCGCGGAGATGTGCTTGTTTTTATGCCTTCTGCCTCCGCATTTCATGTTCCCGTGTTTTGTATTTTTGGAAACAAACGCGGCATATAGAAGTCAATTAACAAAATTAACGTCTACTTCGAAACCCGTAAAATTAGGAGCATTAAGAGTGAGGATTACCTGAAGCGAAAATTTAAAATTCTCTCTAGCAGCTGGAATTTATTTTTTTTCACAACGAAACTTGTTACAAGTCATTAAACAAATGAAAAGGAAAGGCATTTATAAATATCAGCAAAATACGACCATTTGTGGTGGGAGTTTACCTGAAGCCTTAGTTAAAAACAGCTCTAGCGGCTGTTTATTATATATTTTTTCTCTGAACCTAACTGTGAACATATGACTTAAGTAACAAAAGCAGCAAAATCGAACCATAAATTTAAACTTTTTGAAGATTTCGCATAGTTTATCAAGTTCTTGGGTGGCAGGCAAGTGGGCATAAATAACGCCATCTATAAATCAAATACGACTGCAATTTAATTCTTACAACATGATATGCGGAGGCGCAAGACATTAATATAAGCACACCTCTGCCGAAAATGTGAAATAACCAACATTCTAAATCTTCACATTTAACAACACCTCATCCATAAGTTACAGGAAACGTAAAGCTCTAACTTGCCCTCATACATCAAATGGCATTCATAAATGCCCGTATTCGCCTTGATTGTATGAATGTACGAATTAAATGTGTATTTAGTATTAAATAAAGATGATGTCCCAGAAGTGGACCTGTCATTCAACTGATGTTCTTGTGTAGTCCAATGTGATCCAAAGTTAAAACCTTATTTAGCATATCGTGACACTTTTAGACTCGAGAAGTGTAAGACCAGTTATAAGTAAATGGAGAGAGAGAGAGAGAGAGAGAGAGAGAGAGAGAGAGAGAGGGAGATGAGACAGAGAGGGAGGAATGAATGAGAGGGAAGGAAAGGTGAGAGGGGAGAGGGAGGGAGTAAGTATTAGACGGAGAAGGAAATGGGGAGAGGGAGAGAGAGGACGAGAGAGGTAGAGAAAGAGAGAGAGGGTGAGAGGAATACAGAGAGAGAAGGAGAGAGGGAGAGATGGAGGAGAGAGGCAAAGAGGGAGAGGAAGGGAGAGAGATGGTGGGAGAGAGATGAGAGGGAGAGGAAGGGAGGGAAGAGTGGGAGAGAGAGAGAGGGGGGGTTCGTAGGCGGAAAGGGAGATGGATGGAGAGAGACAAAGTGAGACAGAGAGGGAAGAGTGAAGTTAGATGGAGGGTGAGAAGGAGAGAGGGAGAGGGAGATAGGGGAAGGAGAGATAGAGAGAGAGGTAGAGGGAGATGGGGAGAAGGGGAGTATGAGAGATAGGGAGAGGAAGAAAGGGAGAGAAGGAGATGGTGAGGTAGAGGCGAGTGAGGGGAAAATGGAATGGGATGTAGGTGCAGGGGATGAGATGTAGATAGAGGGAGAGAGAGGGGGAGATGGAGAGAGAGGGAGATTGAGGGAGAGGGAGATAGAAAAGTGGAGAGAGTGAGCGAGACACAGAGATGGAGAGCGAGAGAGAGAGGTGGAGAGAGAGAATGACAGAGAGTGAGGAGAGGAAAGGCGAGGAGGAGGAAGGGGAGAGGGCAAGAGGGAGATAGAGGGAAAAGGGAGGGAAATAAAGGGAGAGAGAGAAATTGAGAGAGGCAGGGAGAGGGAGAAAGGAGAGAGATTTGGAGAGGGAGAGAGATTGGAGTATATGGAGAGGGAGTGAGAAGGAGAAAGAGGGGGAGATGGATATGAAGAGGGAGGAAGAATAAGGGAGAGGGAGGGAGAGAGAGTGTGATGGAGAGGGAAATGGGGAGAGTGGGAGGGGGAGAGTGAGCGAAAGATAAGGAGTGGGGAGAGGGAGGGAGAGGTAGAAAGGTTAATGGAGAGGGGAGGGAGAACGAACAAGGGGGAGAGGGAGAGGGAAAGAGGGAGAAGATGAGAGGTTGAATTATAGGGAGAGGGAGGGGAAGGGGAGATAGGGAACAGGGTGAGATGTAGAGAAGGAGAGGTAGAAAGGGGAAGGAAGAGAGAGGGGAAAAGAGAGTGAAAGGGATAGAGGGAGAGGAAGAGAGTGGGGAGGTAGGAAAGGCGGGAGTGTTTGGGTGAGGGATGGATAATAATGGGAGAGAGAGATAGTGTGAGAGAGAGGGGGAGAGGAAGTGATAGGGAGATAGGATGTTGGCGATGATTGAAGGGTGAGGGGAATAGAGGGAGTGAGTGAGGAGACGGGTGAGTGTGAGTTAGAGGGAGAGGAAGAGGAATGGAAGTGGGTTAGTGTGGGAGAGTGGGATAAGGAGGGACAGGGTAAGAGACACGGAGAAATAGAGAGCGAAGAACATAATGAGTGAGAGGGATGAAGAGAGAGAGAGATAGGATGTGCGAGAGGGATAGGGAAGGGGAGTGGGGAGATGGATTGGAAGTGGGAGTGTAGGAGAAGGGGATAGAAGGATGAGGGGGAGAGGAATAGGGAGATTTGGAGAGGGAGGGAGAGAGTGACAAATAGAGAGAGGGGCAGGTAGAGGAATAAAGAAGGAGACATAGAGATAAAGATAGAGATACAGAGATAGGAAGCTACATATGATGAGTGAAGGAGAAGAAGAGCGGTCGAAAGGTAGAGGCAGAATGGGAGACGGATGGAGGAAGAGATGGAGAGGGATAGAATGTGAGAGGGATTGAGAGAGAGAGAGGGAGAGGGAGGGAGGGAGAACAAATGGGAGAGAGAGAGAGAGTATATTCTATCACAATAAAATCAAATGTAATAGACGACAGAATATCTTACCTTTATACAAATTTGATAGAAAGCAAGTACTATTAAAGACTTTGACATGAGGACGTTCCATCTGTTCCAAATATTGTGATTGTGATGAATCGCACATTGTGTTGGCATTGAAGTTTTCTGTAATAAGATATAAGTGATGATACCAGCATTTAGATTAAAATATTGCAAACTTACGTTATGTAATGTAAAACTATAGTATCATATAAATTAATCAAATATTATCCTCACAGTTCTTTCATATTACTATTGTATCGTTATCCATTTAGAGGCCATCTTCTCAAAGTAAAATCAAAATAAATGGTTTAAATAATATTGAAAAAGATAAACTTATACACAAATATGTATCATTAGAGAACTAACATTTCCTATAGAATATATTATTCCATTCCATTTACGCAGTTTAACCTCTCACCTTTTATATACTTTTACATGCCATACTCCAGAAAATATTGTAAAATTACTGATATGGAACTTAACGTTTGGACAGAAAACTTTATAATACAAACCCAAAATGAATTTTCAAAATGTCATTCATGCACAGATCTAACATTCTGTCTTAAATTAACCATAGGAAAAAATAAGAAAACATAATTTTCTACTCATCTATTGTTAAAGATTACGAACAAGCATTTGTCTACGCAATAAAAGAAAAATGTTAACAACAATAGATAATAGTCCCATTCCACATCACTTAATAAAATACAAAAAAAATATGTAGAAAGATAACGCAAAGATAATATAGTTAAATTCTAAGTCATCACATCTAGCAAGAATTACTTGAGGGATGAAAAGACACTCCAATCTCCTTCACGATTCAACGATATGTCATGAAGTAATGACAAAACAGTAAGATAGGCGTTAAACTTTCAAAATCAAAACAATATTTTATTATTTGCTGACGACGAGGTAATCATTTCAGACTCAGAATGTAATCTACATAAATGTGCATTTTAATTAAACAAAATTGTAACAAAATATGATACAAAATTATCCAAAAATGAAACAAATACCTCAATGTTCAAAGGATTCCATAAGATCATTCCATAAAAACATAAATAACACCACTTTTATATAAATAAACTCATTCTAATAACATAAACTCATTCTAATACCATTCCCTTAAATACAATTCCATAAGAGGGAGAAAAAGTTATTACCAATAAGCTAAGCAGCTTTATAAAAACAATTGTAATAAATACGTAGAACATTCAACCATAATTCAACATTATAAGATACAGAACTGAATTGTACAATATCCACTCATAGTTGCTAAACGTTGACCATTAAAGCAACAGGCGTCTCAAGAAATGAGATACACATGAGAAAAAGATCAAGTTACATATAGTTTGGCTCAGTCGAATCGTTTAGGTGCATTTCAGTGACGAACGCACATGCAGAAGAATCATATGTATATGTCCACCGCTGTGGTCTCGAGGTAGCGTGCTGCCTTGTCACGCAGTGGGCCCGGGTTCGATCCCCGGTCGGGGCAGTTTTTCTGGGTGAGGTTTTTTTCGGGGTTTTTCCTCACCTGAAAGACAAATGTCAGGAAAACTTTAAGGCCCGAACGGTCCCCGAAATCTAATGGTCATTATTATCATCTTCATCATCATACTTCACCGGTGTGGAGAGCAACGGGAAGCTACCACACCTGCAATGCCCTAGTAAAGCTGCAAGCATAGCATGCAAATGCTATGATTGCAATAAAGGACCCACCTTCGGGCAGAATTACTATGGATGTATATATATATATATATATATATATATATATATATATATATAAAGCGTCACTGCTATAAAGTAAAAATGTTCTCTTTAATTTGCTTACATGTGATAGGAGCTATCAGATGGCAGTGAAGATCGAGTTCCCACTACATCAGGTAATAATGAGAATATATCACTCATTCACTCACTCACTGGCACTATCGAACCCGTAGGTTCATGGTCCCAAGGACATAAGCTCTCCATACATCCCTATCCTGAGCTAATGCTTTACAATCATTCCCTGTATAATATACTTCCCTCAAATCATAGTTAATGTTATTCTCCCACCTCATTCTTGGTCTACCAACTGGGCGTTTTCCCTCTGGCTTTCCTACAAGAAGCTTCCATGCATGTCTTTCATTCCCCATACGTGCAACATGACCTGCCCATCGCAGTCTACGAGACTTAACTGTTCTTATTATATCTGGCTTCCTATAAAGACCATGTAGTTCATTGTTATGTAGTCTTCTCCATTCACCTGTCTGTTCATCGTTTTTGGTCCAAAAAATTTCCTAATTACTTTATTCTCAAATACTTGTAATCTCCTTTCCTCTCTTAAAGTAAGAGTCCATGTTTCGCACCCATATAATATAACTGCTAGAATAATAGTTTTATATATTTTCAGTTTAACGTTTTTTGAAAGGAGTTGGGATATCAAGAGTATCTGGAATGCATAATAGCACGCATTTCCAGAATTGAGCCTATGTTTAATTTCTTTGTGCATCTCATTCCTACTTGTGATTATTGTTCCTAGGTATTTGAATTCAGCCACCTCCTCAAATTTCCCTCATTTGTCATTAGCTGTCAATTTCCATTATTTAATGAATTTCTACGTGTGACCATATATTTAGTTTTATTGATATTTACTTCCAGTCCTAATTTCTTAGTGTTACTCAATAGTGTGTGCGTGTTGACCTTTAGTATCTCCTCGCTATCGGACAACAATACTACATCATCAGCATAAAGTAACAGCTTATTAATACCATTGAGTTTTAAGCCTTCCTCATTCTCTAAAGATTTAATGGCATGCTCTAGTACAAAATTAAATAGTAGAGGAGATAGTGCATATCCTTGCTTCAACCCATTCTGGATTTCAAAAGTGTCCGAAAACTGTTTGCCTACACGCACCCTACTCTTTGTGCATTTAGACACATTCGTATAAGTCTAACTAACTTTTTAGGAATTCCGAACTCCAGCAGGATACTATATACTTCTCCCTCTTAATTGAACCATATACTTTTTTGATGTCTACATACAATTGATGTACAGTACCATTATATTCCTATTTCTTTTCTAAAAATCTGTCTTATACTGAAAATCTGATCTGTTGTAGACCTGTTTCTTCTAAATGCACATTGATGATCTCCTAGAATGTCATCAATATAGGGAGTAAGTCTGCTGACTAATATATTTGTTAGAATTTTGTACGAAGTTGAAAGTAATGAGATGCCCTTGTAATTGTTGCAATCAGTTTTATCTCCTTTCTTATAAATTGGCACGATAATTGATTCCTTCCATTCATCTGGAAGAGCTTCTTTTTCCCAAATCATACTAAGCAACCAGCGTATTTTGTCCATAAATTTTTCTCCCCCTGATTTTACCAGTTCTGCTGGGATCTCATCTGAACCTGATGCTTTATACATCTTCAAATTTTCAATTGCCATTTCAATCTCTAATGATAATAATAATAATAATAATAATAATAATAATAATAATAATAATAATAATAATAATAATAATACTTTATTTATTCTGGCAGAGTTAAGGCCATAAGGCCCTCTCTTCCACTCAACCAGCACAAATACAAATTAATATTCGACAAATATAGATATACACTATACTAATGATAAACAGTTAATGCACTTGGCTCTGCGACTAGCATTTCTGCCGTCTGTAAATTATCCTCCATAATATCCTGGTCTGTATGTACATTTAATAGCTGATTAAAGTAACTTTTCCATATATTTAATATACTCTTAGAATCTGCAATCATATCCCCATTTTCATTCCGAATTATGTTTTTTCTAGCCTGAAACCCTTTCTTCTCTATACTAATTCCCTGATATAATTCTCTAATGTTCCTATTTTTTGCATTCATTTCAAGATAATTAATCTTCTCTCTCAAATATTCCCTCTTTTTACTCTTTAGTATCTTGGCAGTTTCCCGTCTAATACTACCCAATTACTCTAAATTTACCTCATTTGGCTCGTGTAACCATTTCATTTTTGCTAGCTTTTTTTTCTTTACAATGTCGGCACATTCCTCATCAATCCATTTCTTGTTTTGCCTCTTTTTTAAACAACCAATGCTTTGTGATGCTGACAATTTAATAGTATATCTTATAGCCTCCCATTCTTTATTTATATCAGTTTCTTCTTTGTTTGCCACATTGTCATAGGAAGATTCCAGTACTTCAAATCTATTAGTAATTTGGTCTGGTATTCTTGCCGCATTTCATCATTTCTCAAGTTTTTTAATTCAAATTTTACAGAATCATCTTTAGCATTTGTTCCTCTCATAAGCGATAGCCGTTGTCTGATTTTCACTCTGACCAGATGATGATCTGAATTGCAGTCTGTCCCTCTAACTGATTTAACATCAATGATGCTACTGTGCCAGCGTTTATCCACTAATACATGATCTATCTGGTTCCGAGTTTCTCCATCTGGGGACGTCCAGGTGTATTTATGAATATCCTTATGCTGAAATGTTGTGCTCTTAATAATGAGATTCTTCGATGTGGCAAATGTGACAACCTCATTGTCGTTACTATCTTCATGAAGACTGAATTTGTCTGTTGTTGGTTTGAATATATCTTCCCGCCCCACTTTTGCATTAAAATCTCCTAAGACAATTTTCATATGATATCGTGAAAGGCTATCAAATAAACATTGTAATTCTTCATAGAACTCATCCTTGATGTTGTCATCTTTATCTTCTGTGGGGGCATGTACATTTACAATTATAAAATCATGTCGTTTACCCTTTAGAATTATGTATGATATCTTGTCACTAACAAACTTAATATCTCGGATAACGGATAGGATCCTCCTCATGACTAAAAAACCCGTCCCAAATGCAGGTCTTTCTGCACCCCCGTAGTATAATGCAAAGCTTCCTGATTCCTGACTACCTTCTCCTGGCCACCTAACTTCCTGTAAAGCGACTATATCCAAGGGTGATTTATCTAGTTCCCGCGTTAATATCTCTAGTGCCCCGCTATTGTACAAAGTCCTAACATTCCATGTTCCTAGGAACATGTCCCTGTGTTTGAGCCCTTGGCATGGGTTCCCTGAAGTAGTCCCCGCTCGGAGAACCGAATGGGGGACTATTTGACCTCCGGAAAATTTTACCCCAGTTGAACCCATGTCCGCATTTCTTGACGGTTGTATTTTTATGGTGAAAGATCGTCACTGTTTCGACCAAGGTACTTTTTTCGTCAGGCTTATCATCTTCGACCAGTCCGGCATGGGTAACCCTATTGGCAGCTATGCTACCGCCGGCATAGCTCTCAGGAGAATATATGAAAAGAAAAATGAATGTTTGAACTAGTCTTGCTTGGTGACATAATCGGAAGTGTACTGGGGTATCAATCCAGAGGTCCGGGTTGAAGTCCATTCCAAGCATTTTTTCTTATCATGTCATATATATATATATATATATATATATATATATATATATATATATATATATAAATCATTTTGGAATTTATTGGTACCGAGGGATTTTAAAAGAAAAGAGAGAGGAAAACAAACTTAAATATTACAGAAAAATGAGTCGAAACAACATTGCGTAAAGTAATAATCACAAAGTTGATATATGAGTGGTAATTAATAATTTAATGTCATAAATTAAAAAAATCCTATTCTTTCTTAGTCAACAGTAAAGGTCAATTTTAAACATTTTCATTGAAATAACAGGTAATTAAATAAAAGATATCAAATTATTTTTAGCAACATATTGGGTTACCCTATAACAATATAATTATTATGAAATAATAAAAATAATACAGCCTAACATTTATAATCCATTACTACTAAAATAGGAAAAAATGTATATACCTCCACAATTAAATTGAATTAGTAACAATACAATATAAAACATTATGTAAAACTGTATTAAAGTGTCACCACTCATTCTCTCTCTCTTTTTCTCTCTCTTTTTCTCTCTCTCTCTTTTATCTCTCATTTCTCTCTCTCTCTATTTCTCTCTCTTTCTCTCTCTCTCTTTCTCTTTCTCTCACTCACTCTCTCTCTCTCTTTCTCTCACTCACTCACTCACTCTCTTTCTTTCTCTCACTCACTCACTGTCTTTCTTTCTCTCACTCACTCACTCTCTTTCTTTCTCTTACTCACTCACTCACTCAATGACTCTCTCACACTCACTCACTCTCTTTCTTTCTCTCACTCACTCTCTTTCTTTCTCTCACTCACTCACTGACTTTCTCACACTCACTCACTCTCTCACACTCTCTTTCTCTCTCAGACTCTCTCTCTCACTCTCTCTCTCTCAAAGAAGAAGAAGAAGGAAGAAGAAAAGAAGAAAAGAAGAAAAGAAGAAGAAGAATATGGTGAGGATATGACTAATAAGTTATTTTGACTTAAGTCAGAAAACAGCAATTAAAATAAAAGTATTTCTATTAAAGAAATTAATTAGTATACAAGCTGTGAAATATGAAATAAATAATATTCTCAATTCGTGTCCAACTAAGTGTCCGGTCGATACATGAGATGAGATGAAGCCACTATATTTGTAGAGGTCTGTGAACGACTCAGGTGCTGGCCGACCACGCATGACGCACTGCACAGGGGCGGATAAACGAAATGAATTAGATAAATACGGAGAAATAGTGGAATGAAATTTGTGGCCGGGGAAAACTGCATAAACCACAAGAAAAACCTACCCAAGCTCCGTTTCGTCTACCACAAAAACTCACAATGAGTGACCCAGAATTGATCTCGAGACCACAGAGATGAGAGGCCAGCATCTAACTGCTTGCGCCACGCAGCCGCCTAATATCATGAAATATTAAACTATATTGTAATTAATACGTATGAATGAATTTTTGTTTCAATTGTTTATGAAATAAATAACTATTATAAATGTGTATTTTATAGAAACGTTCCAATGGAATAAAGCGTATTTTAATTTGAGCAGATGATCGTAACTTACGAGTTATGTCCGATTTGCCTAAATATTTCTTCCGAATAATTCTTCACGAACTCTTACCAATAGCTACTTCGTTATAACATAAAGATAGTTTCCATAGTTATCATTGTATTATTGTCGGTTAATGTATTTATTGTGATGAGGATGCTATTTTTTTCTTGTACGATAGTGCGTTCTGTCGTACTTACAGCAATGGCGACTATGATTGAAAGTTCAATTTCCTAAATTTCGGGATTGTCAACTTACAAATAACTAAATAACTGAAGAACTATACTGTAATATTACAAATTACCTACCTACAATGTATATACAAAAATATAGTGTTAATATACATTATACGAAACAAATCATTGCATTTTAAATAAACTGAACTATATTTGAAACAATTTAAAACAATAAATTAGTACTTGCCCCATTTTATTTCTGATTGGTGTCACGGCGTGCTGTAGTCCCAAGTAAATTATTTTCGGCATTTACCGTATAAACATTGGCCAGAATGCTAACGTTAATCACTTGTTTATAATTAACGCAAATATTTCCAACGAAGTTATTTTTATTTTACTATTATTTATTATTTTGAAAACACCATCGCGCAAAAAAATTAACGAACAACGCACATTTATGAAGTGTTTTACAGAATCTCGGAAATTAAAAACCTCGCTAGCGCTCGATTCTTAATCATTTCCTCGCTTCTGTAAAAACCACTCCCGAACCTCACATTGTAATATACTAGGATTTCTAACGACATTTCTGGCTATCATAAAGATATTTACAACCTAATTAATGTTTATTAAAAGTTAAGTATTTTTATTTCTCTATGTTAATTGTAATGTAGAGTGTAAAGCAACTCGAGCTAATGTGTTGTTTTAGCGAATTCCGAAGGAATGAAACTATTGAGGTTGTTCTTATGAAATTTATTTGAAATTTGTTTTTACAGATCTTCACTGATCCTGTCTATTAGACACCGAAAACGACCGTGACCGAAATTTATATGTGTAGGTCCAATAACGCTCTAGCGACCGCAATTTTATATTTTATTGATACTAAACCTGGCATAACAAACTCACTAACTAAGTAACTATCTGGGACTATGGGCACAGTAGGTTCATCACTGCGACGACATATCTCAACATATATCCCTATCCTGAATTATATAGTTTCCGATCATTCCCTGTATATTCTACTTTCCTCAAATCACGGTTAATGTTATTCTCCCACCTCATTATTGTTGTACCAACTCGGCGTTTTTATTCTGGTTTTCCTACAAGACACTTCCATGCACCTCTTCCATTCCCCATTCGTGCCACATGTCCTTCCCATCGCAATCTACGAGACTTAACTGATCTTATTATACTGACTTCTTACAAAGACAATATAGTTCACTGTTATATAGTCTTCTCCATTCACCTGTTTGTTAATCTCTGTTTGGTCCAAACATTTTCCGAAGAATTTATTCTCAAATACTAATAATCCCTTTCCTCCCTTAAAAAAGTTTCCATGTTTCGCATCCATACAATATAACTGGTAGAATTACAGTTTTATATGTTTTCGGTTAAACGTTTTTTGAAAGGAGTTGGGGCAACAAGAGTCCATGTAATGCACAATAACATGCATTTCCAGAATTGAGCCTATGTTTGATTTCTTTGTGCATCGCAATCTTATTTGAAATTACTGTTCCTAGGTATTTGAATTCAGCCACTTATTTAAAATTCCTCTCATTTGTCAATAGCTGTCCATTTCCATTATATAACGGATTTCTATGCATGACCAAATATATAGCCTATATTTTTTTTTGTGATCCCACAACAGGCCCGGAGGCCCTTGGGGTAGTAGGAGGTTAAGTCTCCCACTTTTTCTAGACAATCGGCACTTTATGTCAGCCGGTTGGCAACCCTGCGCGACGGCCGCCTTTACCCCCAGAACAAGCGTCTGGTACTCATTTTTGTTAGAGGCTGAGTCGACCCCAGGGCCATAGTGCCGCCAGAGGGTTTGGGTCAGTTAAAAAATCCTGACCCCAACGGGACTTGAACTCTCGACCCTCCGGCTTGTAGCTCAGTGCCTTAACCACTACGCTACGGCGTGCCCCTGACCATATATTTAGATTTATCGATTTTTACTTGCAGTCCCAATTTCTTAATGTCATATATTAAGTGTGCGTGTTGGACCTTATTTTCTCCTCGTTATCGCCCAATAGTACTACATCATCATCATAAACTGACAGCTTATTAATACCATTGAATAGTTGGCATTCTTCCTCCTCTAAGGATTTGATAGCATTTTCTAGTACAAAATTGAATAGTACGTGTAGAGGAGATACTGAAGCAAGATTTTTTTCTTAATTTATTAGAAAATTCCTAAGTAATGCAGCCATTAATGTTGTTGCGGTGAAAATATTTAAAACATAAATACAGATCTTATTCAATCATACTTACTGGACACTGAAAATGACCACGAAAATATATTGTATTCAGGTGTTTGTTTATATCTGTGTCTCTTAATGTCTAATGGTCACATTGTTTTGTATGTTTGGAAACGAACTGGGCATATAGCAATCAATCAACTAAATTAAGGTCTAGTTTGTGAACCAGTAAAGTCAGTGGGGGTTTACCTCAAGCGAAAATTTTTAATTCGCTCTAGCAGCCGAAATTTTAAATATTTCGCAACGAAACTCGATACTCACCATAAAAAAAAGGCACTCTTAAAAACATAAGCGTAATTCGACCATTAGGGGTGCGGTTTTACCTGAAGTCTTAATTTAAAAATTACTCTAGCTGCTATATATACTCTTTATTTTCTCTGAACGTAACTAGGTACATTTGACTTAAATAACAAATCCAGCAACATCGGACCGTAAATTTGACTTTCTGAGAATTTTGCTTAGTTTATCCAGTTCTTGCATGACAGACACATGTACATAAATAACGCCATCTGTAAATCAAATACGACCACTGCAATTTAATTCTTACAACATGAAATGCGGAGGCGATTAAACAAGCACATCTCTGCTGAAAATATAATATAACGAACATATTAAATCGTATGATTGTCATATATTCAGATATATTTCTAGATTTGTTTTATAATATCGCGTTTCAACATAACATTTAAATCTCACGTTCAAAACAAGCGAAGACGAGTAGGTGAACAGCGATTGAGCTAAGATCCACGTGTGTTGAGGTAGCGATGCAGAGCGGTGCTCAACGATGCATGCCTGTGACTACCTAAATAACCGTGGCTTCAAATTGCACCGCAATCTGACAAACTACTTCTCAGTAAAATAAAAAAAAATTAAATTCTCTAATCTAAAATTCACTGATTTAGTTTCGCTGTAACCAAATATGTAATAGCATTGCCTTCTTAATGATAGCAGAATAAAATCCAATAAAATGTGTAATATGAGTTAGAGACAATATCGTGGCTGCCAGTTTCGATTTAATATATTATAATCCAATTATTTGTCTCTAGCAGCATTGAATCAGTAGATTTATTGTGAGATGTCATTTTAAAAATGCTAATCAAATTAATTCACGAAGACACTGTAGATCAGGAAGCTTCTGTGGAAGTGTTTCTATTTTTAAAAAATCGTAGTTTTGTTGTTTATAAAGTACATAGATTAATTAAATTAAAATTAATTATGAACATATTAAACGTGGACTATTATGGTCAATGGAAAAACTAAATGGGTTATTTCCTTAACATTATTTTATAATTTTAAAACGCAATAAATCTGTCGCGCGGAACTACGTAAACTAAGATAATTCCTCAGCAAGTTGAATTTATGGTTCCATTTGCTGGTTGGATGGAAGAGACGACCTTATTGCCTTAACTCTGCCAGCTTAAATATAGCATTATTGTTATTACTATTGTTATTATTATTAATTATTATTATTATTACTGTTCTTGTTGTCGTTGTTGGCGTCGTCGTCGTTGTTGTTGTTATTATTATTATTATTGTTATTATTATTATTATTATTATTATTATTATTATTATTATTATTATTATTATTATTTTATTATATGTCCACGCTCTGCATGTTACACGTTTAATTAATTCCAACATGGCAGGTTTCTGTTCAAATGTATTTATTTTCTTACGTTTATCATTTTCATTTTTCGTTTATACAGGTTTTCCTTGTTGTTTTATTTTTTTACCTGTTTGTTAACCTTCTTTTAATTCTCACATAGACACAAGGACAGGACACACACACCCAGACCGAAGGTGGAGATTTAAAATCCCCTACACCGCCAGGAATCGAACCCGTCGCCGGAGTGGAAGGTAGGGACTCTACCGACTACGCCACGGCGACAGACAAAGTTTTTGTTTTTTGAAACATATAATAATTAATCAATTATTGATTCAATCAACTGACAATGAACTCTGGTTTCCTATATCATACATTTAAGATGCCTCCCTCTCCCAAAGAAAAAAACTAAGACTTGATTACGTAGCTTTGCACGCACAATAAATTCACAAACGACATCTACTTAGCTCGAATGTGAACTAATATAAAATACGGCGTATAATAATGAAATAAACATAATGTAATAAACTAGAACGACTCTTGTTGAATGTATACAAGAGCGTTCTCGTCCGAATTGTTTCAATGGAATGATTTATATTTGTACAATAAACTGGCATGACCTAGAAATGAGGAAACAGTTCTCCAATTCATATTTCTGAACAGAATAACAATGCCGGTTAAAATCGTTCCCGATGTTGCAGACAATAAATGGATTGCAATATTATGTAATGAATTGTTGGGCTTTTGTTTTCAAATTCCAGAAGTTGTTTTCTAGAGCATCTAATTTCATTCTAACACAAATTACCATCAGCAGACAGCGCTCTATTCATTTTATGTTGTTAGATAACCAATTAATAAACAACCATTTTCAGTGGAAATAAAATATCGAACATTTTTCAATTTTTTTTTCTTTAGACACTTCAGATATTAGGATTAGATATCGTACGAGGTGATTCCAATAATAGTGTATTCTGGTGTTTCCGAGAGAACATCCCAGGGCTGATCAACCTGACTGGCGCATAATGTCCTGGCTTTTGACAGTCATGAGTCAATCCCGCTGATCAAAGTTCGCTAGTTTTATAAATTTTTCAGGACGTACAATCTTAGAGCAGTTTCCTTCGAAAAATAAATAAAAGAGTGTGTCTTATATCGTAGACTTTTGGCAACACGTTAAAAAAATCCTGAAAAAGTCCTGAATTATTTTCTGTAGCTTACAACACCTGTACAAAAAACATAATCATCATCATCAATATATGGGCCCGTTCCACTCCTCGCTGCACAATATGCTACAGGTCGTCCTTCCACGTCGTTTCGGTCTTCCTACATTTCTTCGGACTTGAGGTTTATAATGAAGCATGTGTTTTGATAAACGATTATTTGTCATTATTTGTACATGTTCAAACAATTTGCATTCATTTCTACATATTCTCTCGTTTATATTATATATTTGTAATTCATCTAATATCTTCAATTACCGAAATTGTTCAAAGTGACCTCCATTGTATTGTTAGGTAACGTTTGAGATTATATTCTTAAGCTCCTGTTTTCTAACCCAGTTTCAGTCAATCTGATTTTTTACAACCATATGCAGTAGTTAACTGACTTATGTAGCACCTGTATACTTCAGTGGAACATAAGATTTATGAACTGACTATGCACTGAAATATAACGTAAACTGGTTATTCTGTATACTGGATCAACCTAGTTGCTGTAACCTGACGGTACAGAAAACTATTCTAACCCATTTCCCTCTGACGTCATGTACAATGGCCGTATCAACAATACGCTGATACCATGCTTACGAAGGAATAGTTCAATCTCTATTTATCAGATTGTCATCAGTAGTTACAGAGAGCTATAGAGATGGCGCTTTCAAACAGTTAGCTTACTCGGAGTTCTATAATCACTAGGCAGGGAGTGACCGTTCGTTAAGACTTGTTAAAGGATTATGCGGAAATTAACGCTAGATTGCGTTGTTTGTGGCCGCTCTCCCGCCATCTGTAACGTATGTATTCACAATGAGCGGGACGGTAGCATGCCAAGTACGGTGAATTTTGATAACGCCTTCTCTGCAGTCGTCTGTATTATAGCACATAATGCTCTAGGTATGGATTATAACAAAGATTAAGTCTAACTTCTTAAAATGTTTTACTTTTCTTTCAAGAGAGTTGATTAAAGCGCATGTAGGTTAGGGTGTTTCCCAGGAGGTATCTTTTACCTAAAATAAAATACGCATACACTCTATTATTTTTTCTGTTTGACTTTAATAACTCAAATAACTAATATTATTGCGATTGGATCATGACAACCCATGCCTACTTCATGCCAGACATAACACATGAAAATTTGAACTGGTTAGTATAGGATTCTGGAACTAAAAGTTGATTTAGTAAATAAAACATCAATGTGACAAAAACGTATAACTATGTATTATTTTACAAAAAAATATATTGTTCAAATTTTGCAAATCGACATGTTTTGAAGAAATTCGGCGTGGATTACCGTGGGTCTATGCACACCAAATTGTACTTACCATTTTTTTTTACATTATACCAATAAATCTGCCTAAAATTGTTATGGAATGTATCCCAATGGAAAGAAGGAAGAGAGGGAGACCAAAGAAAACTTGGATATAAGGGGTACAAGCGGCTATGGATAACATAAGATTGGAGGAAGATCAATGGATGGACAGAGAGGAATGGCGTTTGGTTTCCGAAAGACGGCAGCAGCTGCCATGATACCGGATGATGATGATGATGATGCTGATTATGATGATGATGATGATACCAATAAATTAAGAAGGTATGCGTTAAAAATAAGACTTCGATTTTTTGGGGCACCCTAATGTAGATACGTTATCATGTGCTTACGATTTTTTCTTCGTATAACCCCACAGATATTCCATGGGGTTTATATCTGGGGACTATGGAGGAGTTATCAAATATTTCGGTCTATGTAAGAGAATCCAATGCCACGTACAATAAGCCGCAATGCTTTGGGTCGTAATCATGCAGAATAATGTAATAATTATTTATACACATTTCCTCAGTACTTCAGATTATAAACAAATGAATTGTGAATGAATTTGTTATATTTAAAGACCAACTACCCAATTCCTGAGACTGTAACACAACCAATACCTGCACACATCTCCATTATTTTTTACTTATTTTTTTTATATTTAACATCAAATTACTGACTACATGAAGTGAACAATGACGCAAAAGAATAAAGAAATCAAGAAGAGATAAAATAAGAAGCGAAAGATTAAGAGAGATTATAAAAGTCATTAAGAATATTTGGAGGTAATTGAAGAACAAAAATTTATATAGTTTGGTATTTCAAAAGAATGGGGGCACGGAAATATTTCTGAAAATAATGAATCAATTAATTTGGCGTTTACTTGATGAAAATTCATACCTATTTAATTAAATAAAAATAAAACTTGGAGTTTTATATGATTTTCTTATCTTACTTACTTACTTACTCACTGGCACTATCGAACCCGAAGGTTCATGGCCGCGCGGACATAAGCTCTCCATACATCCCTATCCTGAGCTAATGCTTTCCAATCATTCCCTGTATAATCTACTTCCCTCAAATCATAGTTAATGTTGTTCTCCCACCTCATTCTTGGCCTACCAACTGGGCGCTTTCCCTCTGGCTTTCCTACAAGAAGCTTCCATGCAAGTCTTTCATTCCCCATACGTGCAACATGTCCTGCCCATCGCAGTCTACGAGACTTAACTGTTCTTATTATATCTGGCTTCCTATAAAGACCATGTAGTTCATTGTTATGTAGTCTTCTCCATTCACCTGTCTGTTCATCTCTCTTTGGTCCAAAAATTTTCCTAAGAACTTTATTCTCAAATACTCGTAATCTCCTTTCCTCCCTTAAAGTAAGAGTCCATGTTTCGCACCCATATAATATAACTGGTAGAATAATAGTTTTATATATTTTCAGCTTAACGTTTTTTGAAAGGAGTTGGGACATCAAAAGTCTCTGCAATGCATAATAGCTATCTATTTCTGAAATTATCTTAGAATGGTACACCGAAACCAAAGGAAGGAGACAAAAACCACGAGAGTCATGGATGGATGAAGTAAAGAGAAATGTGGACAGGAAGAATTTTGCAGAAAATGTTCTAGACTCAAATTTGCGGATGAGTAAAATTACCTCGGGTTAAAGAAAATTACTGTACTGTAGAAATGTCTTTAAATTAAACAATAACAACAATAATAGTAATAATATATTAATGTATATATGAATGAATTAGCGTGTTACCTTTGCATTATTTTTAACATAAACGTAAAAATATTTCTAATAAGATGTTTCAAGAAAATTTGTGAATATGTAATTTTCTTATTTCGTTGGCTGTAACAAATCATGGAGGTTGAAGGAATGGAGTTTTGTAAAACATAAAGACGTAGAAGCGGAAGTTTTAAAAGTTTTGCAATAAAGAAGGAAGAGGACTGCGCAGGAAGGCAGAAGGGAGTTTGACCGCAAGTGCAAGGGGAATTTCATTAAGCACTTCTGGGAACCTACAGACAGTAAAACCCCTAGTTTTCAACAATGCTAGCATAACTTGCACCGTTCTCCCTTCGAGTACAAACATTCTAACTTTTCATAAAAACATGCGCATTATATTTAACCTAGTTTCTCTTATTCTTATAACTATAACATTGCAATGTGCGTTTCACATTACCCCGAGTTGCATACTTTTGTGTTAAATCAAGATCAACTCACATTCGTGATGCCATCGATTCATATTTCGGTACCGGTCAAATTGTCTTGGATACTGTGGATTTATTCAAGAAAAATCAGGATTGATATTTCAGTACTACGAGTCATTTATCATAAGTAATGCCACGAATGATTTCCAAATTATCGATAAATTCACGACTCACGGAGTGAGGAGTGAATTTATCTATAGAATTTGGAAATCAAGAGTGGCATTTGTTAGGACTATTTAACGAATAAAATTAAGCTGTTTACTCACAAAGCATTGTTTAACTATAGTTATTTAAAAATATTTATATATTTAATGTAAACGGCGATGTTTGAAAACAAATCAGAAATGTGAGGTTATGTTCATTCACTGCTGCTTGATCATATTATTTATTGCCAAATAAGATCGCAATATTGTAAGAGTGCACCCAAGTGGAGAAATAATGAAACACATCAAACTATATATCACAATCAACATTACGAGTAATTCATTTATTTTTAGTAAACAACTCAGTAAAATCAAGGAATCTTTTCATTATTTGCTATATTCAATGTATTTGTTGGAGAAAAATAATGCTTTGACCTGTTCAGAACATTAAAAAGGAGGAGCTTTCCTTATCACAAAAGCAGGAGCTGATAACGAGAAATCGATAAACAGCGAGATGAAACACGACTGTCATTGGTTGTAAAACAACATTCATTAAAACGTGATTGGTCATTGACTAGCATTTGTGGCATGAGTTAAATAGTCATAAGTAATGGACGAGTGATTTCCAAATTATCGATAAATTCACGACTCCTTAAGTGAGGAGTGAATTTATCTAGAGAATTTGTAAATCAAGAGTGGAATTTGTTAGGACTATTTAACGAATAAAATTAAGCTGTTTACTCACAAATCATTATTTAAATATAGTTATTTTAAAATATGTATTTATTTAATGTAAACGGCGATTTTTGAAAATAAATGAGAAGCCATATTTGAAAACATATGAGAAACGATTATTAAGCTTCTTCATTACAGCAACCAGATCATATTATTTTTTGCCAAAGAATCGCAATATTGTAAGAATGCACCCTAGTGGAGAAATTTATAACCAACATTATAGGTATTAATTAATTTATGATGTCCTATGATGTAAATATATCAATTATATTTTTCTGCAACGTTATTTCCTGGGAAATAAAGATATGACCTATTCAGAATGTTAAAAAAAGAGGAGCTTTTTTTAATACGATAAACTTATTTGATAAATTCGAGGTGAAACACGACTGTGATTGGTTGTAATACAAAATCATTAAAATGTGATTGGTCATTGAATCCTATTTGGGGCATGAGTTAAATAGTCATGTTAAATTATCACAAAATGTTTTACCACTACTTTAATCTATAGGTAATATCGCTCCCTTTCTCCCAACGGATCTAGGTTCGATCCTCAGCTTGATTTAATTTTTCTTAATGATATTTTTCATGGGTTTTCTTAACTGAAAGTCAATTACATAAAAATCGGACCACCTCATCTAAAATATCATAGGTTTAGTATTCAACATCAATCATGTTCATAAAAATTAAATAAACGACAACAAAATAATTTACTTCACAGCAACAGACTAAATCATCACAGGCCCATCTAAGACTTCACGAAGCTTCAATTCCTTTTAAGTGAGGATTGAAATGTCCAACCTAGAGATACAAAAAGTCTTCCCAGAAAGTCCAAGTGTGCAGACACCTTGTTATTTGAGGAGTGTCGATAGAGAGCATCTCTCACTCTTGTTGAAGTGTTGTTCATCACATTGGTTTTCATGCACTAAGAGAGCAATTCAATACATATCGGGAGAAATATAATACCAATCATCATATACCAGGCACGATAATAGCCATAAATGACAAAATTCGCGAATTGATCATTGTTGTTTAAGAGAGAAATTACATGAAAATCAAATTAACTTCTACTGAAATCACATAAATACTACATAATAATAATAATAATAATAATAATAATAATATAATAATAATAATAATAATAATATTAAATACAAATGAATGTTTATATGTGTGTACTATATATATATATATATATATATATATGCATAGGTGTATGTGGGTCAGCGTAACTCTGGAACACCTGTAACAATTTTAACCAAACTACCTAACTTACAACCTGAAAATCATGCTGTGATAAGGACGACACACAAATCTAAAGTGGGCTATATTAGTATCGCTGAGCCAACAAATAAAACTAACAGGCTATTGGCAATTATTTTTAATTAAGACATAAAAAAACAAATAGATGTTTAATCCCTCAAAATCACTTCCCTTATTGATCACAACAAGACTTGTGAATCTTGAAATAGGCAGTGTGTGATTGGAACTTACAAACTGTGTGAAATAACTGAGCTGTGCTAGACAAAAAACTAACTTTAATCATATTACACCAAAGGCCACCAAATCAGTTCCTAATCTAATGATAGCCTCTTGCCCCACTTGGGAACTAAACAATAAGAAACTTAGGTTCGGATAAAATTTTATAATATATTACAACTTGATGCTAACTGTAACTCTAATGTGACTTAAGGTAAAACAGAGTTTGTAAATTCGGATAATAATAACAATAAATAAATATTAGTATGGAATCCGTAGTTTTCGGAGTCACTGAGATGCTGCTCAAGTTAAATCGCAATTGGTATGGAGGGTGAGGTGGGGCGAAAAATAAAATGTCGTAAAAGACCGAGATTAGTGTCGAATTCATAGTTTTCGATGTCACTAAGCAGATTCCAAAAAAATATAATAAAAATAAAAAAGACTGAACAACGCGACAGGCATAGGAGGTCCTTAACCTACCATTCGGCTGCTAACCTCACTACTATATTATGTTAAACGCAGATGTGGACGATCATCCAGCCAGTATAGGAGTGAAAAGTGTTCAGCATGTATGACCTCCCAACCGTTATAAGCTAGTTTCCTTAAAATTGACTAAGCTGACAGGTGACAAGAAAATAGGGATAAATAAATCCCTGGGAAACATTGAGAGACCATCTAACAATACTAATAAATATTAGCTAATAATAATAATAATAATAATAATAATAATAATAATAATAATAATAAATAAAAATAATAATATAATAATAATAACGATACTTACTTACTCACTGGCACTATCGAACCCGTAGGTTCATGGCCGCGCGGACATAAGCTCTCCATACATCCCTATCCTGAGCTAATGCTTTCCAATCATTGCCTGTATAATCTACTTCCCTCAAATCATAGTTAATGTTATTCTCCCACCTCATTCTTGGTCTACCAACTGGGCGTTTTCCCTCTGGCTTTCCTACAAGACGCTTCCATGCAAGTCTTTCATTCCCCATACGTGCAACATGTCCTGCCCATCGCAGTCTACGAGACTTAACTGTTGTTATTATATCTGGCTTCCTATAAAGACCATGTAGTTCATTGTTATGAAGTCTTCTCCATTCACCTGTCTGTTCATCTCTCTTTGGTCCAAAAATTTTCCTAAGTACTTTATTCTCAAATACTTGTAATCTCCTTTCCTCCCTTAAAGTAAGAGTCTATGTTTAATAATAACGATAATAATAATAATAATAACGATAATAATAATGATAATTGTAATAATAATAATAATAATAATAATCAATCTATAGGATACCATTAAATAACACGGATGCGAAGTTATTTTATATGTTAAAATGTTTATAAATAAGATAAGATTTAAATGAAAATTCATATTTAAAATTTACTTCATGAAATACTTAAAATTAATGTACCCAAAAATTAGAGTGCAGTATAATAGGCCTACGAGTACGGCTCCGTAGCGCAAGGGGTTAGACGCTCGCCTCTGACCTCTGGGGTCATAAGATCGAGTCTCGGTCACTTCGTGTGGGTTTCGTGTATCGAAACTGAGCTTGGGCAGGTTTTTCTCGGGGTTTCTCCCGTTTTCCCCTGCCATAATTTCATACAACCATTCTCTTCATACTCATCTCATCCACTTTCATTTAATTTCGTTCATCTACCCCTGTGATGGTGCGTCAGACGTGGTTGACCGGCATCCTTGTCATTCACAGACCTCTAAATATAGGAGTTCATCTTATCCCTTGACCCGAAACTGAGTTGGATACGAGTTGAGGGCATTTATATATTTTTTGTATATAATACGAATAAAACATGCATACTAAAATGCAGGGTGTTCCATTGAGACCTCCCACATTTTAATTAATCATAACTAACAAAATATGCGGAATTATGAAATGAGGCCGGTATTAAACGAAACAGAAACTCAAAGAATTTTCATTGCCACACATTGCCACACACTAAAATACCTTTATATGTGCACCATTTTCTTCTGAAGCACGTGTACGAGCACCTCCTGATTCTTTTTTAACTCTTCCAGATGCCAGAAACTTCTCAAGCCATGCCTTAATGGTCTTCCCATCAGGTGAATTACCTCCATATTCTCTCCGGTAATTGCTTTGCACTGTAATTATTGACTTCGTCTCTGCATACCAGAAACAATTTATGCTCGTCATTATTGTCCAACATGCGACAGATGAATTAACTGCAACAATGAAAACAAACATTCTTTGAGATTATCTTTCTGTTAATACCAACCTCATTTCATAATTCCGCTTACTTTGAGAGTTATGATTAATTAAATTGTGGGAGGTTTGAATGGGACACGGTGTATATTCAAGCTCTTAAAGGTGGGTTAATTTAAAGATATCCTCAGAGTCTTTATTCGATTAAAGCAGCTGTAGCATCGAAATTAAATAAACAGAATATTCATCATCATCTACCGTCACGGTTTAGACCATTTCTAATCTCTTCCGGCTCCATATTATAGTTGCTCGCTCCATCTTTTAAATGGCCGTCCACGACTTCTATGTCCTTGTGGATTGTAATTTAACATCTTATAAAGTATCCTCTCTTCACTCATTCTACTAACATGTTCAAACCATTTATTTCTATGTTCTTATATTTTTATTATCACACTTGTTATTTGTAATTCCTCACGAATATCTTCACTCCTCAGTTTGTCCAAAAGAGTACATCCTGTCAAATACCATAGGAATTTCATCTCGCCTGCTTCCAATGTTTTTATTAAACTTTTGGTGAGAGTCCAACATTCCGAGCCATACAACATAACATGAATATCTAAAACTTTATAAAACTTTAGGAGTGTTTCTTTACGAAATTTATTTGCTAATGTTCTTCTAATTGTATACCGCAAATATGTTGAAACATATGACAAGAGATGTAAATAGAAAGCTTAATATATACAGAATATTGTTTTAATTAATTCTGTATATCAATTTAATTAATTTATAAACTCATATAAAAGTAAAATGATCCCACTACAGGCCTCAGGAGGCCCTTGGGGTAGTAGGAGGTTAAGGCTCCCACTTTTTCTAGACAATCGGCACTTGATGTCAGCCGGGTTGTCAGCCCTGCGTGACGGCCGCCTTACCCCCAGAACAAGCGTATGGTACTCATGTCTGTTAGAGGCTGAGTCAACCCCAGGACCATAGTGCCGCCAGAGTGTTTGGGTCAATTTAAAAGTCCTGACCCCACGGGGCTCGAACCCTCGACCCTCCGGCTTGTAGCGCAGTGCCTTAACCACTACGCTACGGCGCGTCTATGAACCATAAATTAATTTAAATCATTCTAGTGATACATTCATATTACTCACCTAACAAATGTATTCCATTCGCACTGTATTCAACTTCTTTCATAATACAGCAGTTTTTATTCATTGCAGAAATTTAGACTATTATATTTTTGCCAGAATTTGCAATTCAGCGCAACACCTGTAACAGAGACAAGTCCTTTCTATTAGAATTCAAGTATTCAACAGTCCATTAACGTCACTTTAAATATTTTGTGCCAGGAGTACTCGCACACAATGAATTTAACTCCGTTCCACAGTGTGGAAACGAATTCAATGGACTAATTCTATCAGAGGTTTTTAAAAATTCCACCTAAGTGTTTTGATTATAGAAATAATGGTCTTCAGATATCATGGGTGTTTGCCTTCTGTACTTCAACCCCACGTCCACTACACTTCATCTAATGTATACCTAAAGACAACAAATGTGCTTTGCCTACTGCATTTTCACTTCTGCATGTTTTATACTGCACAATATAACGAGTTGATTTATAAAAAACACAATAGCGCGATAGATCTAGAAGGTATTTGCCTACTGTCAGGCTGCTGGCCTCACATCCACATTTGTTAATCACAATTATAGACGATCATCCAGCCAAGTAGGGGTGATATGTGGTCAGCTCGTACGGTCCCCCAGCCATTATAGGTGGCTTTCTCAACCTGGAGCCGCTACTTATTCCATTTCATAGTAATTCTGCGCGAGGGCAGGTCTTTCACTGCAATCATAGCATTTTCGTGCTATGCTTTGCAGCTTTACAAGGGAATTATAGGTGTGGTAGCTTCCCGTTGCTTTCCGCACCGTGAAGGATGATGATGATAAGGATGATGATGATGGCCCGATGATTTTCGTGGACCATTGGACCCTAAGCTTTCTGACATTTGTCTCACAAGTGAGGAAAAACCCCGAAAAAAAACCTCACCAAGGAGCCTGTCCCGACCAGGAATCGAACCTGGGCCCGCTGCGTAACAAAGCAGCACGCTACCTCGACACCACAGCGGTAGACTGAAGAAGAAATATTGTTAGTAAAATAAAAGCAACGTTAACATTAATAATAAAAAAAACTTATGGAAAATACAGTCCACTTGCTCCGTAGACGACGATGTTGTTTTTGATCATACCTGGCGCTTTGGCCCGTTTAAAAGCCATAGAATCATCAAATGATTTCCTTAATTCATCTTTATTTCTCGTTGCTGTATTCCAATTCCGGATGTGAAATAGACTGACAAGCATCTTCCAACCAATAATTCTTTATGTGCTTAATATATTTCAATATACTCGTACATTTTTAACTAAAATATTATATTTGTCTGTCTGCCTATACCCGAACACCGCCACCTGGAGTGATCTCTTGCGGGAGTTACTTAATCAAAGCTAATATAATTACATTTGTTTCCCTACAGATATCAGAGAGCTACAGTGGACAGCCATCTGTTCGAAGGGATACTTATTGGGCAACTAAGATATTACTTGGATTGAAAAGGCCGATTAAAGTTACCTCATGCTCTAATTCAGCCTTCAGATTCTTTCACGAGCCCGACTCGGGATTCGCAGCTTAAATTCCCTCCCGGAGGATTGTTCCTTGATTTTTTCCATCCTACGAAAATTTCATCAACCTCGGCCAATTTTGAACTCTTGACCTAGAGGCAAGGACCATAGCCCCTAAATCATCAATGCCGATATTACTATCTTAGAAATATGCATAATTTTGTGTAATTTGTTGGAGTCATCTTATAACAGCAAGGTCTTTCTGACAAGGCTTTTCTCTCACATTTTTGCCAGTTACTACTTTCGTCATTATACCAATGTCTTTATTGTACTTCTCCTTTTAAAATTAACGAAAAAAATGTACAACGAAAGATTTCATTTCCCAATCATAAGCTAAAATAAATTGTATCACCTTCTGCAAGGTCGCTCTTGGTTTGTTATGAATTGCGGCTTGGCATTGATTCCATAATGGTGGTGAATATCTGAAAGCCGCCGCTCGCCTTCAGCCACGAAGACAAACTCTATTTCGGCTAAATATACAGTGTGATTATAAAGTCCCAGTACATTTTGTGGATAACGTAGCGCAAGTAAAACAAAAATTATACGGTAGTTTCTACTATCAAGTTAGTGTTCAACATAACCTTCATCAATCTCAAAACATGTTTCCCAACGACGCACCGTCGCCCGGAAAACATGCACCAACATATTCTCTGTAATCATTTCACTCGCTTGGCGTATGCGTTCTTTCAGCACTTGCAGATTAGGAAACTTGGTTCTGTAACCTGAACCCCCAAACAAAAAAGTCCAGGGTTGCGAGGTTTGGCGAACGAGGTGCCCAGATACGAGATGCCCTTCCAATCCACCTTTTGGGAAACCTGTCATTGAGATACCCGCGTATAGTGAGAGCAAAGTGTGGTGGTGCTCCATCTTGTTGCAACACCACTGTATCAATGATACCACCTTGCTGTAACTGTGGCTGTAAGAAAAGTTTCAACATATCAAGACATACGTCTCCCGTGATGGTTTCCTTTGCAATCTGTCTCTAACTTCCTCGTACGACTGGTCTCTTAAACGCGGAGCAACAATTTCTATCCGCTCTTCAATGATGAACATATTTGTATATTTCGAATGGCTGTAACAGAAATACGATATGTAAGCGATCTCTTTAAAATGTACTGAGATTTTATAATCACACTCTATTAAAAGGGACATTAACCCTGTTCAGGAACATTCACTGTTCTAAACTGAGAAAAAAGCAAATACGATCATATTCATGAGATTAAAAGGCATAATGGGCATAGACTATTCAGCACTTCCTACATTTGCTACTCAAAAAAAGAACTGCTAATATGGTTAAATGTCACTTGTAATTAAGACCATAGCATACTTTCGCACTTGATAACAAACAAACATTTGATAAACTGGTAAATTGATCCCGCTGCAGGTTTTGGGAGTTCTTTGGAGTAATAGGAAATCAAGGCTCCCACAATCGGCACAATGAGTTAGAAATTGTAATGTCCGCCTTCTCCCTCCCTACTTTCGGCTTCATCTGAGTTATATGTTGAGTCGATCCCACTACCATAGTGTCGTCAAAATATTTAGACCAGCTATAAAATTCTGACTACATGGGAATCGATCCCGTCACCTTCTATATTGTAGTGTATTGTCTCAACCAACCACAACGGCGCGACAAACCTGGTTACAAAGTAACATAATTATTTATCACTAACTTTGAATACTTCAGAACCTTGTAGTTATTGAATCGGTAGGTACGCTGTACCCAGTAAAGTGCACAAGGTGAACGAAACATAAACTTGTTATTAGGTTGTCTGTAAAAGGAAAAATGTAGGAGGCAGACTACAGTACGCAAGAAGTCCTGAAATCCTTACACATCAGCACGAAATTAATGTACTAGAAGGTACCGAGTTCACCTATTACATATACGTCACCTGGACCATCATGCCTCATACAAATCCCAAGACATTCGGGAGTATCTACAACCCATGTTCTTCATAGTAGAATCCTATTATTTACAATGACAAACGGTTACAAATAATATATTTCAAAATTTCACATTATGTGTTCAAAAGAAATGTCCTGAAAATAATTAAAAATGATTCCATATGTTCTCCTATTTCAGAATATTCTTACCCGATGAAAATATTATTTATATTCTAACAAATCATAATCGAATTACACTTTAGAGGTACCTCAGACCACAGATCGAATTACACTTTAGAGGTACCTCAGACCACAGATCGAATTACACTTTAGAGGTACCTCAGACCACAGATCGAATTACACTTTAGAGGTACCTCAGACCACAGATCGAATTACACTTTAGAGGTACCTCAGACCACAGATCGAATTACACTTTAGAGGTACCTCAGACCACAGATCGAATTACACTTTAGAGGTACCTCAGACCACAGATTTAATACATATCCCTAAACAGCCTCTGAAGTTTATCTGTATAGTTCACTATCTGTATAGTTCACTATCTGTATAGTTCACTTCAATTCTGTGGACTATATATTAATTCATTAAGCGTTTTATAGCCATTATCATATAATAATGAACCTAAAATGAATTATCTAATATAATTTTTTTATTTCACGTCTTATTACCCACTACATTAGGCCCTATCCTCCCCAAATGTTATTTCAAGAAAGAGTTGTACTTCACCATTTCATATTTAAAGAATAAATCCATGACGCGAGAGCCTCGAATAGTTAAAGGCGACTGAAGTGGTTGAGATATAACATATTACAGGGAGTAATATATTAAGCGCAATGCAATTCCTCAGCCATAGTTTCAATTTTCTTAACCGACGTTTGCTACATTTCTTGTCAGCTATGCGTTCAGATGCATATTGCACCAAATCCAGACCTATACGGAAAAAAAAACAATTCTGTAGCATAGACGAAAATCTAATTCGGGACCCCGGTATGATAGTCAAACAAACTAATCAGTATGCTACCAGATAATCATTATTTCAGATCAATTAATTTATTTTCAGAAAATCTGTACGAGTACCAGGAACCAGCAGCTACAATTTTCGTGTTTGTACCTCATATTTGAGTTAAAATTTGGCCTGAATCGATGGAGTTTCAGTGTACAAGAATCCTCAACTTGGCTCTTTCGGAAGGGAAGAAAAGCCGTGAGATACATTAAAGAATCTAGATTTACGGCAGAAAAATAATCGCAAGTGGAATAAGACATTTCTAAGCAAAACCTGTCTCTCGTGCGCGTTGGAACGTTAAATACTGACGTGAAATATTTAAAAAAATCGTTACATAAAATACTAATACCATATTCAAAAATGGTAATTCATGATCTTAGGACATTAACTAGAGAAAAATATTTGTATTATTTCGTATGTAAGAAAATATTTTACATTTTACTTTAATAATTGTGATCTATGACACATTTATAGTTAAGGTTTATTTTTGTAAATTTAACATAAGCTTCGTTTACAGTATCATACGGTAAAACGTTATGACCCTCACCCCGGCTTCGAACTAGAGATCACCAGCTGAGTCAACTCTGCTTGATAGATTACTGTTCTTCTCTTCAATAATATTATTGTATAATGTTAATTACTTCTGTAAATTTTTTTGTATAACATATGTTATTAAATTATTAATTCTAAAAAAATAATTATACTGAAATTATGCTCAAATTTCGGGAATTAAGGGGAGTTTTCGGAATCAAGACTGAAAACTACTTCACCGTATTATTTGTTATTCCTTCACATTATCGCATCTTAAAAATATACCGGAGATGTCCTAGTAGACTGCTGTATTTATTCCAGCGTTAAAAAATATTGGGACATTGATAAGGTCCTGTGTTATGTACCATTATACTATAATTTCCTTCCTTCGAGACTTCAGCGTCGCCTCTCATGAGATCACTGTACTTTGAAGGTTATTTAGAGGCACGAAGATAAATCCAAGATAATTTGATTAAATTATAGTCATCAATTTTAAATTCCTGAGTGAAAATTAGAGACTGAGAATGCATGAATTACTGAATGGTTGCAAAGGTTATAAATAAAGTAGTTTCATTAACTATGTTACAAATATTTTATTGAAGTCATAAGCAAATTCTATTACATCCAATTAAAATATTCAGCAGCAAATTTCTGGATATTATACTAATTGTATGGCAAAAATCGGCAAGAGAGTTTCTACTGAGGACATCCCTAATTTTGAAAACGCCGATGGAACATCAGAAAATTTTATACTTATGAAAGGTAAGATCATTCATGGGACAATTCAGAAGGACACATGTCAGGAAAATGTGGAGGATTTCTCCATTGCTTATACTATGTGCTAACTCACATTATCATGCAAGATGTAAGGTGAATTTTATTTTCCCTAAAATAATGTAGAATGTTTGTCCCAAGCCAGAAGCAAACGGCTATAGTATGCTCACAATTCTAGCAAAAGGTATGATCCCAATATAATGATGAATAGTTACACCAAGTTTCATGTAAGCCTTGGTGGCATCACCATGCAATTTTGTCACGATACACTTCTATATGTTGATCGACGGTCCCCTTCTGCGTTTATAAACATGCAGTGCAGTATACGCTTTTCACTCTCCATTTATACACTTAGGCAACAGAACTAGCTATATCAATTGCTGTTCTTCAATACAATTAACTGATGCCCATACATTGCCTGATAGCGAATGTATGATATTGAAACAACTTCTTGAATGTAGCTACTACGTTGTTTACATCTTTCGTAAATTGAGAAAGACGTGAGTTCGCCTTACAAAACTAGATTTTGGCTTCTGTACCGTAATAGGATTATCAGCACTCAAACATTAATAAATCATGTATTCTTTCAACATTAGAAAGACTGCGTACAGTTCCCAAGAATATTATGAAACTTATCATGGAACCAACATAAAAGCATTTTTAATTAACTTTCAAGGACACGTTTTAACACGGTGAATTGAAAAGTCGTATGTATTTGGAAAAGGAGGCAAAAGTAAGTCATTACATGAAATATTTCCGCCTGAGCTCCGTAGGGACAAACATTATGGGACTTAAAAATTTAACATGACGTTTGTACGAAGTCATAATGTCATTACTTAAAGGTTAAACTATTTTGAGAGTGTCTGCATGTAAACAGGTATAAGCGCATGAATAACAGAATGATATAAACAGTAATATTTAGTGCAATGTGCATATCATAGGAAAGCAAAAGATGAACACATCGCCTCTTAAACAGTCAAAGCTCTATTTATTTGGCGTCTGAAAAGGCTCTGTCTCGTTGTCCAAGTAGTCAGATATATACCAACGAACAGAAACAAGTTGTTAAACAAAGGTCCGGAAAACTTATACAGATGAAGGGACTGAAATTGAATTAATATTTTTCGGCTCCATTTGTTCAAATCAGTAGCCGTTACAATGGCATTCACGAAATACTTGACAAAAGCTTCGTATAAACGGAATAAATACACATCTAGAAGTTGGATGAAGCCAGAGCAGCTAAAGAGATCAAATGACATTCAAAAGTCGTAACATAGAAAATGGCGAGTTTGTGAGTGTCTCATCTTTTTTACTGACCTCGAGTCCAGTGGGAGGAAAAACCATCTTCATGCTATTAAGAAATGCTGAGCGAAAATACTTGTAAAAGTATACTTTTATACTTTCACAAAATTCGCTCTACAAGAAGCATATGATAACAGTCAGCAGATTACTTTCAGGAAAGGTTTCCTGTGATTAGGCTGACAGAAGGTACATTGAGGAGAATATTTTTCCATTCCTGAAAATGCCTATCATAATCACATATGCAGTGGCAGACACTGATCATACTGTGGCTTAGCTTTTCTTCGCGTTTTCAAACCCAGAGTTTGTCCAGAGTGAATCTGAATTCTCAAATAGACTCTGATAAGTGTTCGACTAGCGAGGAGTGGAGTCGTAACCATCTTCGATACGAAACGGTGTGATTTCTGCTTCACCTCTGCCATACTTGCTGCAATATTCCTTCTCACTTTATGCGTGACGGAACGCGAAACCATACAATTCCGCAGAATCTCCATACCAACGATTTAGAAATTCTCAAGTTAAGATGGTTATCAGGACTATTTAACTCATGTCGCAAATGGTAGTCAATGACCAATCACGTTTCAATGAATTCTGTTTTACACCAATGACAGTCGTGTTTCACCTCGCTCTTTATCAATTTCTCTTTATCAGCTCCTGCTTTTGTGATAAAGAAAGCTCCTCCTTTTTTAATATTCTGAACAGGTTAGACCATTATTTTTCTCCAATAAATACATGGAATGTAGCAAATAATGAATAGATTCAGTGATTTTACTGAGTTGTTTATTCAAAATATAAATGATTAACCTATAATGTTGATTATAATAGTTTGATGTGTTTCATTATTTCTCCACTAGAGTGCATTCTTACAATATTGCGATCCTATTTGGCAATAAATAATATGATCGAGTTGCAGTGAATATACATAACCTCACATTTCTAATTTGTTTTCAAACATCGCCGTTTACATAAACTATATAAATACTTTAAAACACCGGTAACTATAGGCTATTCAAATAATTATTTTGTAGTAAAGAGCTTAATTTTATTCGTTAAATAGTCCTAACAAATGCCAATCTTGATTTCCAAATTCTCTAGAAAAATTGGAAATCACTCGTGGCATTACTTATGATAAATTTAATCCTTCATCTGTAGTCACCATGCCTGATTCTTACATCATGACTGATAGCATTTGTATCTAAATTTGAAATGCGGCAGAAACATTGTATTAATATCAGCCAATGCAGGATTCTTCCTTTTTTCATTGTACTTTTAAAGCATCTCCTGTGTGACGAGAGGGAATTGATTTTTTACACGAGTGAAGGATCGTCTCTTTGCGCTAAATGAATTATTATTATTATTATTATTATTATTATTATTATTATTATTATTATTATTATTATTATTATTATTATTATTATTATTATTATTATTCGAACTCTTCCTGCTTTAATCGTCGTCGATTATGTTTCTTGTTATATTGGTAGAGGGACCGTAAGAAAACGTGCAGGTCTTCTTTTTTCACGTCCCATCATTATTTCGCCTTCCATGTCTTCCTGCTCATCTTTCACATCCAAATCGAGTGTCTGAACAAAAACAGTAGTATGTACGCTTCCACGATCTCCATATGTCCTTTAAAGTATCCCTCAAATGCTGGAACATCCGGATGTCCGCTATTCACAGATTAGCGTCATCAAAATGTTTATATCCATCCTTGTATAAGATACAAACGGTAACAATTACTTGTCACCCGTCCCAATAGAACACGAATAAGAAATAAAAATAAAATAACAAGTAGTAGATTTAACCTTTCAGTAAGAGCAGAAGTGGTGCTTACGAATTCGAGTAATGCCCGGAGAGGAATCTGAATACAAATTAAACATATGAGTAGGTACAACAGCAGCATTATGTAGAGCAAGACTTAACATTCCATAAGATGAAAGTAGGTGAATGCTTCCAAGTGATAGTTCGCAGTATTTCAAACAAACAGCTGTAATATCTCATTTGTAATTCAATGACTTCAAAAATAACTTCATTTTAATATTTAAGTGTGTACATTGAATCACTTCCTATAGACAGTCACGTTAAATGTAAAGTTCGAAAACTGTTGTCACTAAGGAGCTCAGACGGAAACATTTTCACTATTTGACTTACTTTCCAACAAATATGCTGCATTACCGCTTTTTTAATTCACATGAATGAAGGTTACTCTGTTCTTCTTCTTCTGCCCTCTTCAGATGTAGGCAAATGCCTGTTCTGCGACTACACCAATTGGTCAGTCCATCTGTTTTAGGGGCTATTGCCTCATACCCCGTGGTTGGTAACGCAGTTCTTTCAATGGTAACCGGTCTTTGGCATTCATAAACCATTCTGTAATTTCCCCTATTAGATTCATTAAATACGGTGAAAGATTCTGAAGTTTAAAAAAGTATAATCGAGAATAAAGTAAGAAATTTGATGCATTGTCTCCATAATAAAGCGTAGATTACACTTTAAAGATTTGATACTGAATTTTATTTTATCCGATATGTGGAACTTCTTAAAACTTTTCTAAGCTATATAAGCCCATCAAACAGTTTTTCGTCTTCTGAATGTTTTAAGAAAAGTTTACTAACTTTTCCAATAAAATCCATATAACATTAGTTCACGTCTTCATCGAATAATGCAAACTTTACTTACTTATATTATTTTATTTACTCTTCCATCTTTATTTCATTTAGTATATATAGGCTATTTTTTTCTTTCTTTTAACTTAAAAACACTAACTCCTAATGATTATATCGGGACTTTTGACGACTTGTTACACAATAATGATAAGGTGGGATGGGGTAAGTGTATCCCAAAATTCGGTTCGATTAAATGTATGTCTCAATATCACCATAAAAAGTGAATTTGCATTAATAAAACTTCCCTTGATGTTAGTTGGGGGTTTTAGAAACTAGATGAATAACTGATATTAGCATATCTTTATTAATAACATAATATAGTTTATTTAAATTTTATACAATGTTTATATTTTCAAAATTCAAATTTGGGATAAATGTGCACTTTTTATAATCTAATTTAAAAAGAAAACTCCAAGCGCGACAGGCCTAGAAGGCCCTTGGTTGACCAGCCGGCTGTTTTCCTTACATCGACATGTGTTAATCAAAGAGGTTCATCTAGCCAGTGTAGGGGTGACATGTGGTCAGCATGTCGGATCCCCCAGGCGTTATAGCTGGTATTCTCAACCTGGCGTCGCTACTTAATGTAGCTACCTAAATGCCTCCAACCAGCACAAGTCCCGTAGCTCTGCACCAAGGCTTCTTGCCTTAACCACTCGGCTATGGCGCGGGAATGGAGGACGTGTAGGCCTATAGAGCACCTTTTTCTCATTTATATATTTTTTTCTGCAATGTCTTAATTTCACTTAAAGTTATCATATATTTAATATACTCCAGGGTTTATGATCTGATGTACGCCAGAAGTTCAATTGTCTGTGCATGCTTTCTTATTTTAATAGCCAGTTAATGTGTATTTGTGATTGAAGCATCACTGTTTTTGGTTCAAGCTGTCTACCAATTATGATCATCCTCTGGAATATGCTTTCCCCCCTAGTTTTTCTCATAATTTTTCATCAATGATGTAAACAGTTTGAGAAGAAATTATAAAAAATGTCAGTTGGAGTAAGTGTAAACAATGATATACACTCGCCCCAGCAATGTTAGTACACATTTCCCCATGTGATATAAGCTGGTTCAAAACTGCACCATGGTAGTAAATTCTAATCTGTTATTATATATTTTAAAACAAATAAACAGCAATAGAGATCCATAAAACTGACATAATTACATATAACACATTCATAATCTGTACTAAAACTACATACACAATTCTGATTTGAAAATTTCATCACAATCTCATCAACCAAAATCAGCAGACATCTTCTCATAAAATGTACCTTCCAAACATCCTAAATAACCAGTCCTATCTTGTGCGCAAATTTCAAACCATGTAGTGAGGTAGCTCAGACAGCAGTTGTCAGTACAATGCGGTATAAGAACATGAAAATACTGACCTACTTTATACTTCACCCAGACTTACATTACCCATTCCACTTTAATAATAATAATAATAATAATAATAATAATAATAATAATAATAATAATAATAATAATGAGGATGATCGTTGAAGTAAGTAGATGTCTCTTTGCAATAAATAATAAATGTTTTGCACGATAGCACCGAAAAGGAAAAATCAATAGAAGTAAATGCAGTCACTGGCTAGTAAAGGGAATCATGTTATCTTCGTCCTTATTTTAGGTTTTATTAACCGAGTTTTACTACTTCCATATCCATAATTCCTACACACAATGAAAAAACTTAAACATGTATCACATTGAAAATATTAAACTCCTGCTAGAAAATATCGTGAATATATTTAAAAGTCTTCACTACGGTTCATGAATATTTAACACATCTCTTGAAAACATTCAACCTTTGATTAAAACTATTAATGTTCTAGTTTATATGCACAAAAGTAACAAAAAAATAAATAGTTTGTCAACTGTCTGAGTGCCATGGTGTACTCTTTTGTGGCGAGTTTTTTTTTTTAATTGTACTCGTATATGCAACAAATTACACAGAATGCATTTTCGTTAAAGTACGATGTTAAATTTATGCTAAAACGTAGCACTATAGATGAACTAGTCTGGTCATGTTGCTTTAATGTTTGTGTCATAGTAGTTGTTGATGTTCCTATGATCTTTCTCGAAAACAAGCGTAAAGATACATTTACATCAAAGTGTCGACGAACATAAATTACCATGGATTTTGTTGATAACACTGAGCAACAAAAAAGATACTTTTTTGTTTGTCTCAGAAAGAAAAATATGTGATTCTAATAGTATTTTTTCACCTGAATTCAAATATGATATCGTGTTTTCTCCATCACGCAAGGTTTCCGAGAGAGGCATTTATTATAATTTCAAACACTTTAATATTTTCTTCATTACACAATATTCGAACATTCGGACTCACCTAGAAAGTAAGAAATGACGATTTTCTGTTATATTTCGCTTGTGGACCATCCCTCTTGATGGTCCAACAATAATCGGCCAGCATATTAGGATTCCATTTGCCCTGATATATATTTTCCATAGCTGAAATATCCTAATGAAATTGTTCCCTGTGCTCATCGCTCACTGCGCCAAGATTTTCCGGGAAGAAATCTAGGTTTATTAAAAAAATAATTATTTAAATCCATTAATTGAAATTGAAATTAAAAAAAACTGTGGGTGATGGAGAAATTCCGAATACATATTTGAAAACACGATACAAAACTGCATTAAGTACAACTATTGGTACTCATGAGACAAAAATCATGTTGACCAGTGTTATTATCACACACATGACTTTCTCATCTATAAAATATTCAGTACTTTAAACTACAGTGAAGTTATATTTGCGATGTAAAGAAAACACGCGGCCTACACGGGGGACCGAAAGAAAATATCACTTATATTCGTAATCTCTCAATTCAAGTGCATGAATTTCTCAGCTTCAATTGCTATTATTAGAATATTCATCTACCGACAGGAAGATGTTGAAAATTATGTTCTTATGTCGCCACACATTTGACATATTTTAAGAAAGTTTGAACTCTCACACATTAGTACATCTTGTGAATTCGAACTTCCTGATGAACTTCCAGATTTGTTTCCAGATCGAGTTCAATTTCCTGGTTGAGATTTCTCAGAAATTTTCTAAAGTAAATGTATGGAAAATCGGATCACAACTTCGCTATTTCGTCATTACCTTTACTCATATTCACAAAAAATAAAATAAATAAGGCAGACATATAATTTGCAACAAAATAACCCGATGGTCATAATGTCAACAAAGAATGCGAGTATCATCATCGACTGTTAAATGAGACTTTAAAATCCAGTTCAGAGATAGTGTATGCTGTTTCTGACGAGTTTTCAATCTACATGCGTGATATTCTGTGGAGCCTGTGAATGGAGACTACAGTAAAAGATCCTTATTCGTGGGGGATATGTTCCGCAAATATGCGCGAATACAGAAACAATGAATATGGAATGGTAATTTGTATGGGTATGTAGAGGATACATTCCAAATTTCAAAATAAAATAAAAATTATCACAATAAAAACAATTAATGAGAGATTTTAAACAATTTATATTAATTAATGTCACGCTTAGGCAAAGGCTTAAATTACTTACTAATTTTTTCCTGTTTTGCCGCTTTTAAAAGGTCTTCAAATTCAGATTGAATTGTGCTGTGATTTCAGCAATTGAATTCCTTATTTTGTCTTCGAATATCTTAATTAATCGAACAATTCATTCATTAACATTGGAACAGCACGATATTAATGCAAACGACACTCGCTAACGCATAAACGGCCAAGCGTTTGTTAATTTTACTTTAAGAGACAACACTACTTTGTTCTGCTTCGGTCTTAATTTTCTTTCCTTTTACTCAACATTATAAATTTGGCAACACAGCAGAAGAGATGCGTATTATTCAATCAAAATTATTGGAACGAATGTCAAGTTGAAACAATAAAACACCGATCGTGGTGAAGTCGGCTTTTGTCAACGGACATAGCAGCACATGAAATACGGTGGCGGTTGCTTTTAAGAACGAACTTTAGGCTTAGTGGCAATAAGGTTTGTTTTACTGTGATATTAATTTGTCCATTTGGTTTGGATCGTTCTTTTTAAAAGTAGCCATGGCACGTGCCTGCAGTAAAGGAAAGTTGCCAATGCGTTAATAAAGGATATTTTATAATAAATTCTAATAATTTTATAATTTAAAATGCTTAACTGGGTAATAAAAGAAAAATTTTACTATGCATGGATTTCACTTCAAATCGAAGTGAATTTCATCTGAAGAAATTGTGATTTTTTTTTTACATTGACTCATAAAGAGAATGTATAGGCGACTGTAAGTGAAAAATCTTTATTTATTCTATAAAATAATTGAATCAAAAACTACTGAAGTTGAATCTCCTATCACCTTATACAATCTTTTTTTTACCTACCTTCCAAATTGTTACAATATAATAAATATCAGTGCGATTTGTATTAACTGAAATTCTTATGAACCAGATTCATATTTAAATTTTCGTGTTGCAGTTGTACATTAATAATAATAATATAATTATTATTATTATTATTATTATTATTTTTATTATTATTATTCAATAGGTGTTTTATGTATTTTATAGTTGATTTATTATTATATATTTATTATTATATATTATTAAATAATAATAATAAATCAACCATCAACAACATAAAAAACACCTGTTCCATTTTCTATCTCTCTCGTAGATTTTTTTTCTTTCTTAGTTCATTGTTCCAACATCTTCATAATTCTGCTTTTCCTACAGAAAATGTAAGACAAAACATTTCAGATGATTTTAAGGAGAATTTATGTTTTACAAGAGAATTTCTGGTTGAATTTAGATTGGGATTAATTTAGATTCGAATTGGGTAAATTGCAGTAGAGCTGGATTCTCAGGTCGGAAGTACACAGGAGACGCTACATAAAATAAAAGATTGTTTCTTGTAGAAATTATGAAGATTTATTCAAAGTCTTGAGTTCCTAGTAGATCCAAAAATTTAGGTGGTAAAATTCTTCACCGTCCATTTAAATTCAATTCTTCTTATTTTCAATATTGATTATGTTCCTCCTATAGTATCAAATTGTAATTTTCACTAGCCTAGTATTGGAGAGAATATTTATTTTGATCTGAAGAGCTGCTTGTTTCTATTTAGAACGAAGATTTTATACAGAATGGATACATTTAATATGTTATAATAATTTCATTATTGCGTCACATGAAATTATTTTTAATTTACAGGGTGTCCCATTCAAACCTTCCACATTTTAATTAAACATAACTAACAAAGTATGCGGAATTATGAAATGAGGCCGGTATTAAACGAAACAGAAACTCAAAGAATTTTCATTGCCACACACTCTATATTTGCACCATTAGTAGCACGAACAACATCAAGTCTGTATTCGATTTCATGCCACGTTCTTTCCAGCATGTCCATTGAACTGCTGGGAAGCTTGGCGAATTGATTATTGTGGACCTCTCTGAAATCCTGCTCTAATTTCTTCAATATTTTCTTCTGAACCACGTGTACGAGCACCTCCTGATTTTTTAACGCTTCCAGTCGCCAGAAACTTCTCAAGCCATACCTTAATGGTCTTCCCATCAGGTGCATTTCCTCCATAATCTCTCCGGTAATTTCTTTGCACTGTAATTATTGACTTCGTCTCTGCATACCAAAAAAACAGTTTGTGCTCGTTGCCGAGGAGTCCTCAATTTGTTTTATGTCATTGTCGTCCAACATGTGACAGATGAATTAACTGCAACAATGAAAAAAAAATCTTTGAGTTTCTCTTTATTTTAATACCAACCTCATTTCATAATTTCGCATACTTTAAGAGTTATGATTAATTAAAATGTGGGAGGTTTGAATGGGATACGGTGTATATTGGTTAATACTTCTATTTAATATAACGTTAAATCCGATTGGTCATAAAAGAAATAACAGTGCTTTTAATTCCAATCACAATTTAGTTTACTTTCACTTACGAGAGTATAATGACAGTAAGTTATTCAGATTTCTCTAGTAAAGTTTAATTCTAAATATTTAGTAAGATTTTAACTGTACCTAAATATTAAATTTGAAGTTAATAATTTTGTATTTAAAAATTATTTTCATATCTAAATATAACTTTAAATAAAAAATCTAAATATTTAATTGTTAGTGATTCTTATATTGTGATTGGAATTAAGAATGCTTATTTTTCTTATATGACCAATCAGATTTAACGTTACATTTAATAGAAGTATTAACCAACGTGAGGGGTTGCTGATCCCCCATCGGGCGCCACCCCAGGTGGTGGATAGGGGAATGCTTCCTAAATATAGGTGGTACCGGGGAAATGAAATACCCGGGGTGAACCAAAATCAGCATAGCGTCTGTTCCAGATTGGACGGTTATAATGGGCAGGTAGAGCTCAGAGCCGAAGAGAAGGCAATCTACCTAAGGGAAAGCACCCTAAAAACAAAGCTGAAGCAAGTTGGGAGGCTGTAAGGTGGCAATCCCACCACCCAACTATATCTGCGCAGCCCTTGTAAGGCGGCCAGATGAATTTTCTATTACTAAAAAGCGAAGGAGAAAGCCGGACGGAAACACTGATGATGGACCAGGCAAGAAAAGGACAATGATAAAGAATAATTTACTATTGGCAACATGAAATATAAAAGTGCTAAATAATAAACAGACAGAAGTTTTATATGAAATGAAAAAGAAAAAGGCAAATATAATGCTCTTAACAGAAACAAAGAAAAAGTTGAAAGGGACACAGGATATAGAAGATCACTTCCTTGTATATCATGGTGTAGAAAGACAACAACGTGCAACAGCTGGAGTAGCTATAATGATAGACCCCATTTGGAGGAAGAAAATACATAGCTATACTTTTATATAAGAAAGAATAATTATTGTCAGGTTTAAAATACAAAGAGGATATATGACAATAATAGGTATATATGCACCAGAACAGGGAAAAAAGAAAAAATTGAAAAATTTTATAAAGAACTTCAAAAGTAGTGAATAAAGTAAATAAAAATGATTATATAGTTATTGGAGGTGATTTTAATGGAAGAATAGGGTGCCATCCTATACCTGATATAATTGGTACACAAGGAGAAACAATAGAAAATGATAGTGGAAAAGAACTTCGACAATTTGCAATATTTAATGGATACAGAATTACTAACACCTATTTTAGAAAGAAAGAAATACATAAGTACACCTGGTCGGCTAGAGGATTAAGATCAATTATTGATTATTCTTGGTAAACAGAAAATTGATACCCTGGGTCACAGATGTAAGAGTATATAGAGGTTTCGATGTAGGAACAGATCATTTTCTCTTGACATGTAATATAAAATTATTAGAAAGATGGAGGAAACCAACAACAAGAAAAATTTACAATGAAGAAACATATAAAGTGAATTTATTACAAGAAGAAAGTATAAGAAAGTTGTATGCAAATAGATTATCTCAATATATATTACAGAGAGAAATAAATAATAATATAGAAGAGGAATGGAGCAACATCGATTGGGCTCTAAAGAAAGCAGCATATGAAGTTCTAGGATTAAGAAGGAAAAATTGTAAGAAGAGAGGATTAAGAATATGGAATGACGAAATTAAAACAGTTATAGAGGAAAAGAAGAAAGCATATTTACAATATTTACAAAAGAAAACTGAAGAAACAAAAGAAATATATTATAACAAAAGAAAGGAAGCAAAGAAAATTGTTAGGAAATCCCACCAAGACAGTTGGGAACGATATGTATCTAATCTAGAACATGATCTACATGGACGACAATGGACTGCTTATAGAACAATTAAATATTTAAATAAATCAGAAAAAGAAGCTGCATATATACCTACATCAATATCAGAACAACATTGGATAGAATATTTCAGAGACCTGTGGTACAACGAGAATGAAAACGAAGAAGAACCAAAATGTGAGAATTTGAAAGTAGATAAAATACAAATGGAAGAACTGGAAGAATCGCTCAAATTAACAAATAATAGAAAAGCTAGCGGACCAGATGACATCAATTCAGAACTAATTAAATATGCAGATATATTCTTTAAATTAAGATTCTTGAATTTTCTTAATATGTGTTGGGAGAATCATAATATACCAGCAACATGGAGGCAAGGTATAGTAAAACCAATTTACAAGAAAGGAGAAAGAAACCAACCATCTAATTACAGAGGCATTACCCTCCTAAATAGTGGATATAAAATCTATGCTAGAATAATAGCAAAACGAATACAACGAATTACTGAAGTAACACTAGCAGAAGAACAAAACGGGTTCCGAAAAGGAAGATCTTGTACCGATGGAGTATTTGCCCTGAATCAGATAATAAACAAAAGACAAGAAAAAAACCTGGAAACACATTTGTTATTTATAGACTTAGATAAAGCATTTGATCGAGTAAACAGGGAAATATTGTGGAATATCCTAAAAGAAAAAGGCCTCCCTATTCAGATTATAGAAACTGTTAAGAGCTTGTACTATGGAACAAATATTTGTATTGACCCACAGTTGACTAAAAATAAGACATTTTTTTTCAAATAAACCAAGGAGTACGACAAGGGTGTTCACTCTCACCTATATTATTTAATATTTATATGGACGATATCCTAAAAGAATGGAAGAAGGTTTTAACTAATGAAGGAATATTAATTGATAATAAAGATAAAATAAATGCTTTATTATTCGCTGACGATGTTGTACTTTTAGCAGAATCTGAAAATGAGCTCCAAATGTTAGCATATAAATTTAAATTAATAGCCAATAGATATAATTGTAAAATATCAATAAATAAGTCAAAAGTAATGGCATTTATTGGTAAATATGGAATTAGATCAAAAATTGTACTGGATAACAAAATAATAGAACAAGTATCACATTTCCAATATTTAGGATGTGATATAACTTACAGAGAAAATAAAGATATAGAAAATAAAGTAAATAAATTTCAGGCTATTTGTGGAACCATAAAAAGAACCTTAGGTCGGAAAACAAGGAAAGATACGAAACTTAAATTATATAAAACAATGGCTGTTCCTTTGTTGTTGTATGGAAGTGAAAATTGGATAATGAAATCAAGGGATAAAAGCAGGATACAGACTGCGGAAATGCTGTTTTTACGTAATGTGAAAGGATGCACAAGAGCGGATAGAATAAGGAATGAAACTATACGAGAAGAATTAAATATATATAAAATTGAAGATAAATCAGCGAAAATAATAAGAAATGGACAGAACACTTAATGAGAATGAACAACGAAAGAATACCAAAAAGAACCTTCCTGTATAATCCCAGAGGAACAAGAGATGTTGGCCGACCACGTAGAAGATGGACTCCACTTTTAACTTCGCCGGAACAGGCTGCATAGCCTAAACCTTGTAGTAGAAGAAGAAGAAGATTAACCAACGTATATTAAAAATAATTTCATGTGACGTAATAATGATATTAATTTTATAACATGATAAATTTATTCATTCTGTAGTATAAAACTTTAGTTCTGGACAGAAGCAAGCAGCTCTTCTGGTAAAATGTAATATTCTCTCTAATACTAGAACAGAGAAAAGTAAAATTTCATACTATAAAAGGAAAATAATCAACATATTGAATAAGAAGAATTTATTTTAAAGAGGCGGTGAAGAATTTTATCACCGGCATTTTATTCATCTACTTGGAATAAATCCTCATAATTTCTACAAGAAATCAATCTATTATTTTATTAAGCGTCGCCTGTATACAAATCTCCGACCCTGAGATGAGAATCCATCTCTACCGCAATTTACTCAATCCGAACTTAATCACCAAAAGCATAAATCTTTTGTAAAACTCAAATATCACCTTCAAAATGTCTACACAACGTGGGGCTTTATTAAGCATTCTCCTCCTTCAATTTGTTATCATTATTATAAAACTATTTATTATTATATATTTATTGTTATATAATAATAATAATAGTAATAATAATAAATCAACTATGAACAACATAAAAGCACCTGTTGCATTTTCTATCTCTCCCGTCGATTTTTTTCTTTTCTAGCCCATTGTTCCAACATCTTCATCTTTCTACTTTTCCTATAGCGAATGTGAGACAGAAACCATTTCAGAGATCAGGTAAGTCAAGCTTCTATCTATAACCGGATATTTTCAGTCTGATCCCACTGGCAAGGTAATGCTGGAACGCTATACATCTTCTTTATAATAAAACTTCTTGAACAAGAAGAAAGAGATGGAGAAGAAATAAGACAGACGCAAAGAGAAAGAGAAGATGACGCACCTACAAGATTAATGCCCGTAAGAAAAGATTTATGAGCAGACAGGAACAGTGATTGGGTATTGATTTTTTATCCTTCGTCTTTTGAAAGATGAGAGCAGGTAGGATTGAGGCAAAGATTAGGATGGAATTGCTATAATAGTAACTAAAACATGTATACGTACATCTTCAGACTTCGGCAACTCTCTCATTTCCTCTCAGGAATTTTGCCGATATAACATTCTAATGTATGTGTATATATATATATATATATATATATGCTACTGAAAATGTTTAAATAGTATATTACGATGTGAGTTTGGGAAGTGGTTTTTACAGAATCGAGGAAAATGTTTAAAAAACGAATGTAAAACATTTTCAAACGTGCGTTGTATATTCTTTTTGCGCGATGGTGTCAAAATAATAAATAATAGTAAAATAATAATATGTTTGTGGAAATATTTGCGTTCATTACAAACAATTTAAGTATGGGCAATGTTTATTAGTTAAAATTACAGGAGGCCGTGAGACAATATTAGTGATAAAATGGCGGCAGGTACGTATTTATTGTTTTATGATTTTTCAAATAAAGTTCAATTCATTTAAATGCAATGATTTGTTTCGTATAATATATATTAACACTGCCTTTTGGATATTTGTGTATATACATTGTATGTAGTATACATAGAGGACAGGGTTTTACTTCCCATAAGCGTTTTGTAATATGTAATATCACAGTATAGTTATTTTATTATAGTGTACTTATTTAGGTTGGCAACCCCGAAATGTAGGAAGTTGAATTTCTAATCATGGTCGCCATTGCTACGCACTGTCGCACAAAAAGGAAATATGCCTATATATGAAACTATTTCCAAAACGGATGCCCTTAGAAGACAACTATGAGAGTAAAGATATTCCGCATAATGCAATTATTGTAAATCGTTAAACAAGAAGATAACCGCTGTGGTCACGAGGTAGCGTGCTGCCTTATCACGCAACGTGCCCAGGTATGATCCCCGGTTGGGACAAGCTTCCTGGGTGAGTGTTTTTCTTTTTTTTTTCTCACCTGTAAGACAAATTTCAGGAAGCCATTAAGACCCAAACGGTCGCGGAATATCATCTGGCCATCATCATTATCATACTCGCTGATGTGGGAAGCTACCACACCTATAATCTCCTAGTAAATCTGCAAGCTAAAATGAAAATGTTATGATTGCAGTGAAGGACCTCCCCTGAGGCAGAACACTACGAAAAACAAAATGTTAAAGACATGTGGAAAGGTAAATTGTTCCTTATTTTGATACTAGTATGTTTGTAATAGATCTAAATCTGCGAAAAATGAAGGAAATCGAGATAAATGTTCATTTATTACATACTAGATAATTAATACCCGGCGTGCGCTGCTACGCCTAATAAATGAAAATTAATGTGCTTTTATGTTTAGTTGAATAAGTATAAGGAAAGATAATTATAAATTTATATTTTTTTAGATGCCCCGTGCTGATTAACCGGCGTTGCCCGGGAATCTACTTATCCCGATATTCTTGACATAAATGAGCTGAAATACGAAATTTAATGTGTTTTATGTCTAGCTAAATACATGAAAAAAATGTATATCGTAATTATTTTTAGATACCCCCGTGCTGTTTACCCGGCGTTGTCCAGGAATCTACTCATCCCGATCTTCTTGGCATAAATGAGCTGAAAGACAAAAATTAATGTACTTCTTATGATTAGTTGAATAAGTAAGATAATAAATAATTATGAATGTATATCGTAATTATTTTAAATTCCCCGTGCTGATTACCCGGTGTTGCCCGGAAATCTACTTATCTCGATCTTCTTGGCACCAACGAAAGACAAAAATGGTTATTGTGAGTTATCAGTAAGAGATAAACTTATGCTCTCGCGGACTTTTTGTAGAGCTTTTGAGATATTCAATTCAGTGTACATTAATTTTGTGTATTCGTTGTGGTTTAGGCAGTGTAAACAATTTAAGTGCCCAAAAAACAACTTTTTTCATATTTTCCACTACAAAGGTCGATTTTTAAGGGTGTAGGAGTTGAGTATCACATTTCTCTTATAGCCTATGTTCATACCGGGAATCTCCTGAACATTTTGCAAAATGCCCCATCACAATCGGTTCAACGGTATCGCCGCGCATAAATACAAACAAACAAACAAACAAACATACATTTTTATATATTAGACTAGTTAATACCCGGCGAGCGTTGCTACGCCTAAATAAATGAACATTAATGTGCTTTTATGTTTAGTTGAATAAGTAAAAGGAAAAATAATTATAAATTTATATTTTTAGATACCCCTTGCCAATTACCCGGTGTTGCCCGCGAATCTACGTATCACGATCTAGACATAAATGAGCTGAAATACGAAAATTAATGTGTTTTATGTTTAGTTAAATAAGTGAAAGGAAAAATTAATATCGTAATTATTTTTAGATACCCCGTGCTGTTTACCCAGCGTTGTATGGAAATCTACTCATCCCGATCTTCTTGGCATAAATGAGCTGAAAGACAAAAATGAATATACTTCTTATCATTAGTTGAATAAATAAAATGAAAAATAATTATAAATGTATATCGTAATTATTTTAAGATTCTCCATGGTGTTACCCGGTGTTGCCCGGGAATCTACTTATCTCTATCTTCTTGGCATAAATGAGCTAAAATACAATATTCGTTATTTGAGTTATCCGTAAAAGAATAGCCTACCCGTCAAGTGCTACTATTGCTGCATAGGAATCTACGTACTTGTCTCGATCTTCTTGGCATCAACGAAAGACAAAAATGGTTATTGTGAGTTATCCGTAAGAGATAAACATATGCTGTCGCGGACTTTTTTGTAAAGCTTTTTGAGATATTCAATTCTGTGTACATTAATTTTGTGTATTTCTCATGGTTTAGGCAGCGTAAGCCATTTAAACGTCCAAAGAGCTACTTTTTTCACGTTCACCACTACAAAGGGGCAAGTTTTAAGGGCGCAGAAGTTGAGTATCACAACTCTCTTATAGTCTATCTTCATCCCGGGAATCTCCTGAAAATTTTGCAAAAAAAACCCATCACAATCAGATCAATGGTATGGCCCCGCGAAGTAGGAACAAACAAACAAACATTCATTTTTTAATACCGGTATTAGATTACTAGTGTAAGAGATAATATGCCTGACTGATATCCCAGAGTCAATGATTCTATTCCCGTTATTATGATAGAACATTTTATTTGAGTGTAACGATGGAATGGGGTATCCTGAGATTTATGGAAAAACTGAGTGAGTACTTAAAATGTGTAGTGAATATAGATGTGAAAAATTAAATTAGGGGATGGATTAAGTCACGCTAACTCCATAACTCCTGTCACCTGCTAGTCAATGACAGATACCAAAGCTTCCGAGCTATATTTTCACTAACTATCTCAGTGTCACTATCGAACCCGTAGGTTCATGACCGCACGGACATAAGCTCTCCATGCATCCTTATCCTGAGTTAATGTTTTCCAATCATTCCCTGTATAATATACTTCCCTCAAATCATAGTTAATGTTACTTTCCCACCTCATTCTTGGTCTACCAACTGGGCGTTTTCCCTCTGGTTTTCCTACAAGAAGCTTCCAAGCAGGTATTTGATTCCCCATTCGTACCACATGTCCTGCTCATCGCAGTCTACTTGACTAAGTGTTCTTATTATATCTGATATCCTATAAAGATCATGTAGCTGTTAGGTGGTCTTCTGCATTGGCCTGTCTGTTCATCTCGTTTTGTTCCAAAAATTTTCCTGAGAACTTTATTCTCAAATACTCGTAATATTCTGCTCCCTTAAAATTAGTGTCTATGTTTCGCATCCATATAATAGAATTGAACATTATAAGATTTGTAAAGTACAGTATATTTCTTAGCCTATAATACATATGCGGTATTTTGTTACAGCCTGATTTTAATGTTGTAAATTGACAAAAAAAGTATAAATTTTCAAGTTTGTTTAAATATCTTCCACAATCCTAGACGTTTGTGCACATAGTGAGCACTTTTAACAGGCCTGCTGTAGATATACAAGATAAATTGAACAGCAAAATGTAATCAATAATATTACGATTCTACACTTTATTCTTCCTATAACTGTTCTTCGTTGTTAGTAAAACACACGAACAGATAATCTAATATATAAAAATGAATGTTTGTTTGTTTGTTAGTTCGTACTTTATGCGCAGCCATACTATTGATCCGATTGTGATGGGGCTTTTTGAAAATGTTCGGGAGATTCCTGGGATGAACATAGGCTAAAACAGAGTTGTGATACTCAACTCCTACATCCTTAAAAATCACCATTTGTAGTGGAAAACGTGAAAAAAGTAACTCTTTGGACGCTTAAATGGCTTACGCTGCCTCAACCATAAAAATACACAAAATTAATGTACACAGAATTGAATATCTCAAAAAGCTCTATAAAAAAGTCCGCGACAGCATACGTTTATCTCTTACGGATAACTAACAATAGCTAATTTTGTCTTTCATTGATGCCAAGAAGATCGAGACAAGTACGTAGATTCCTGTGCAAGCTAGCAGCACAAGGCGGGTATTCTTTTCCGGATAACTCACAATAACGAATTTTGTTATTTAGCTCATTTATGCCAAGAAGATCGTGATAAGTAGATTCCCGGGCAACACTGGGTAAACAGCATGGGGGTGTTTAAAAATAATTACGATATAAGTGCTTCTTTTCCCTTAATCAACTAAACATAAAAGCACATTAATTTTAATTTCTTTAGGCGTAGCAGCGCACGCCGGGTATTACCTAGTAATGAATAAAGAACACAACTTATAATATACAGCCTTTAAAAAAATTGTTGACGCAGTATCTATCGTTCACTTCAATGGAGAAGTCAGTTAAACTTGCTGCAACACTTTGTAACTTCTAATCTGCTTAAGCAGCAATTATTTTAATAACGTCAGTAATTTTCGTAGGTCCTATACTTACCAATTTCTGCAATGCCAGGAATGAATATCAAATACTGAAATGTCTGACGCCATCAATTTATTTACGGCAATTCTATTACTCCTATGAAAACACATGTAGAATTTTACACACTAAATCTGTGCTCTAAAATAGGGCCTACTAAATATATTATCCAATATTTCCAAACGTTTATGAATTAGAATGGTAATAAAAATAATAATTCAACTGACTTCTTAAATCTCAGCATATCCTCTTTCCAGGACAATTAAATATATTTAATGCATCCCTAAGGAGGGCTTGGCTGCACCAATTCAATTGAAATCCAGAAAATTTAATAGAGTTCTTTTCCATCTGTAATTGTGGGAACGATAGAATTAGCAAAGGTTTATGCGCTTAAGTTAAATCGTATCACTAGTGGACCAACGTGAGCTGCAACTTTTTAAAGAGGAAATGATTTAATAGATCCTGTGATTCTGTAGGCGTTTAAGAGCATGAGAATTATATAATGTAGGTCTCTTGAATACTAAAATGTTTAAACTGCAATTTAGGAATCACGTATTCAACGTTTGGCCCGCATTTCTGCGATTCTCTCTGATGACCGTTTCAATTCCTTTAATGCCACTTTTACGAGCATTTATGTGTTATTTTCTTTCTTCTATTCTTACGATTCTTTAAACGTATCTACATAAAACACACACCAGGCAGCAGTAAAGAGGGATATTTTTATTTGTTTGTGACAATACAGTCTCATTTGTACATTCAATTTATTTTAAATTCTGTAGTGATTTTAAAAATTAGTAGATTATGTACTAAATGTAAAGGTTTTCAGAGAAAAAAACCTTTGGAACAATAGATAATCCGTAATTATTTTTAGAGTATACATTTATGCTTAATTAGATGTGCATATACCTTAATTTAATATGCTTCCCTGCTTAATGCTTTGAACAGAACATAATCAATAACCTATACTCCACTGAAGAAGCAAAATATCACACTTTTGTACAAACAAGCACATCATATAACGAGGCGATTTTAAAAAAATAACATGGATTTTTTTTTGTTTGCTGCCTATGCAAATGAGATTTTTAAATGCATATCGAGCATCGCAGCAAAATTTTCGCTTTTTATGTTAAAGTGCTTTAATCGTCCTAGGGTGTTTTCCCGAGGTATGTTTGGTTTTTTAGCATTTTTTTATTTGTATGATGAATGAGGAGCTGGCCGATGCATCAACCACCAAACTCGGGGACGGGTAATTTTTGCTCAAGGTTTACTTCCTCTAGCCTGTGATAGTCCAGTATCTTACTGCAAGGCAGCAGCGCTAGTTTTGGTCCGCCCTGGGTATTTTATTTCCCCAGTACCCGCCATATCTGGTGAGCATTCTCCTATTCGCCACCTGGGGAGGCGCCCGATGGGAGATGGCAATTCCACACGGGATTACAGTGGTATAGTCATGTCAAAAGAATGCCAGAGCAAAGATTGCCTAAAATTGTTATGGAATGGATCCCATTGGAAAGGATGAAGAGAGGAAGACTGAAGAAAACTTGGATAGAAGGGGTACAAGCACCTATGAATATCAGATGATTGGAGGAAGATCAATGGATGGACAGAGAGGAATGGCATTTGGTTTCCGGAAGACAGCGGCAGCTGCCATGATACCGGATGATGATAAGGATGTTAAAGTGTTATTGCGCTAGACAAGACATAGAGTTTGTTTCTTTCAGGTGATATTTATCCATGTAGAATGTTACTGAATACAAGTTAATTGCAATTCTTAAGGTTAATAGATCAAAATAAAAAATAAAAACTCGGATTTGAAAGTTCCATATTATCATACAAAATAAAAAATTATGTATTACTGTATATGTATGCATGTACTCATATAATCATATGTACGTATGTATGATCTAAGAAACTATATATTATATATTTAAGTAGATTATATATCTATAGTATTTGTGTTTCAAATGTATTTACAGCAGCACCGTTATAAAAAAAAACCTGCGTGCAAATCTACATTTTTACACACGTAGATTTTACACAAATAAATTTTATTTCCAGTGTATGATATTTACCTTACTTATTGTTAAACAATTACATTATATTTATTGTTTAGCGATTACATTATATTATATTAAGCAATCATGAATCAAATAAATCTCTAGATATACCTCTCATAAGTTATACACACACATATACACGCACAAACAAACATAAAATATTCGGACAGAAAATATTATGTTATATATACTTTTTGCTGCCTTGTCATGCAGCGGGCCCGGGTTCGATTCCCGGTCGGGACAGGCTCCTCATTGTAAGACAAATGTCAGGAAGCGTAGGGTTCAACGGTTCCTGAAAATCATCCGGCCATCATCATCATATCATCCTTATCATTATCACCATCCTTCACCGGTGTGGAAAGCAACGGGAAGCTACCACACCTATAATTCCTTAGTAAAGCTGCAAATCATAGCATGAAAATGCTATGATTGCAGTGAAAGACCTGCCCTCGGGCAGAATTACTATGGATGGATGGATGGATATACGAAAGTTTCTTGTATCTTTTTTGATTCTGGGGAATTATATATGAATCATACTCTACCTTTATAAAATCTGAATATTCATAACTTCAATACCATTCTAATGTAACTGCTGGTCTATTCATTTCGTCTATAACGCATAGCGCGTTATTTATTCGTACATCTTCAAGCCTATAATATTCAGATAATACGGAGTATAGGAATACATTCATATAGTTTTAAAAATTACGAAATATGGTACTGTATGTCGTCAGAAATGATGCAAGCGGAAGTAATGTGGATCAACAAGAATCATTCTATATTGTTATGTCACCCTTCAGTCGTCAAGCGAATTTGTAAGTCTTAACACACTCGTACACCAAGCAAGCCATAGCTAACGACCGTCCACCCCCCCCTCCAGCTTCATATCCTTCAGTTGCATTATTTGCATCGGTCAACAGTAACTGATTTTGTCGCTATGTCACGAAATAAAATTGGACATAGAAAGAATAATTCGTTTATAAAAGGGCACTCAGAAGAATTCAGATTGCGGAATTGTGTCCTACAAATATTACTTTCTTCATGCTGCTAGCAGAAGACGAGTCGAAACCTGGAGTCTGAGAGGTAAAAGCATTTCGAACAAAGAAAAAGAGTCATTTCTCATCATGAAAGAGAAAAGGAAACTTGAAAAAAATATTGGTCTGAGCAAGAGTACAGAAGAAAATAATTACACATAGTGAGAAATATAAAGAAACCCCTAGATTGAATTCGCCTATTCTAAGATCCAGCGTGATCTTAACAAGACGCCGCCAAAGAAGTAAAAAAAGAGTGGTAAGAGAGAGTTTTAATAGTCCAACAGCAAGGACTAAGTCCTAGGAATGGATACAAAAGAAGGGAAGGATTTTTTAGGAATGAAACACTGGAAAACCGTTCTTTTTACAGATATTACGAGAAAATTAAGGCCTGGGAAAAAAAAAGAAAAATGAGAATGGGTTGAAGCAAGGAGATGCACTATCTCCTCTACTATTTAATTGTGTACTAGAGCATGCCATTAAATCTTTAGAGAATGAGGAAGGCTTACAACTGAATGGCGTTAATAAGCTGTTAGTTTATGCTGATGATGTAGTATTATTGGCCGATAGCGAGGAGATACTATAGGCCAACACGCACACACTATTGAGTAACACTAAGAAATTGGGACTGGAAGTAAATATCAGTAAAACTAAATATATGGTCACACGTAGAAATTCAGTATATAATGGAAATGGACAGCTAATGGCAAATGATGGAAATTTTAAGGAAGTGGCTGAATTCAAATACCTAGGAACAATAATCACAAATAGGAATGAGATGCACAAAGAAATTAAACATAGGCTCAATTCTGGAAATGCATGCTATTATGCATTGCAGAGACTTTTGATGTCCCAACTCCTTTCAAAAAACGTTAAGCTGAAAATATATAAAACTATTATTCTACCAGTTATATTATATGGACTCTTACTTTAAGGGAGGAAAGGAGATTACGAGTATTTGAGAATAAAGTTCTTAGGAAAATGTTTGGACCAAAGAGAGATGAACAGACAGGTGAATGGAGAAGACTACATAACAATGAACTACATGGTCTTTATAGGAAGCCAGATATAATAAGAACAGTTAAGTCTCGTAGACTGCGATGGGCAGGACATGTTGCGCGTATGGGGAATGAAAGACGTGCATGGAAACTTCTTGTAGGAAAGCCAGAAGGAAAACGCCCAGTTGGTAGACCAAGAATGAGGTGGCAGAACAACATTAACTATGATTTGAGGGAAGTAGATTATACAGGGAATGATTGGAAAGCATTAGCTCAGGATAGGGATGTATGGAGAGCTTATGTCCGCGCGGCCATGAACCTACTGGTTCGATAGTGCCAGTGAGTAAGTAAGTAAGTGAGAAGCTAGAATAAATAAATATGTTAGGTATTGTGAAACATGGTGGTGTACGATTATATATCTGCCCTGGTCTTCATTGAAAAACAGAATTCAAAAATACTTTATCTTAAAATCCTGAAGCAATCAGTAAATATGAGTATAATACAAACGGATATTAAGAATATGTTTTTTATTCTACCAGAATAACGATCCACTGTTGAAATTGTGCAACTCTGTTTGGAGTTTTATTATCCTCATGTGCTCCATCCCCTTTCCAATCCCCCGATCTAAATTCGATCAAACAAGCAAGGGATAAAGTGGAGAAAGACTGTGCATAAAACTCCGATGTAGTTAAAAGATCATTTGAAGAAGGGTAGAATAATATTTCCAAATCTTATGTGAAGAATGGGTTCACAGAATACCTAACAGACTGTGATAAGTCATTTAAAATAAAGGGAAATGCATTTAATATTAAAATATGTATATTAGTGTTTGGTTTATTAATTTTGTTTATGTATATTATTAATTTAGTCCGATTAAGTTTGTGACTACAAATATTGCATTTTAATGATATGTGCCAAACTAATTTATAATATTTTATGTTTTTAGGCTACGGTATATTTATTACTAAAAGGAAACGATTTAGAAATTGGAGGCATCAGTTATTACCGGAAAGATTTCTAAATTCAAATCGTGGAAGATTGGCATGCTGCGAGTTACTGGTAAACCCAGAAAATTGGATAAACCCGGGTAGATTTCTGGACAAAACGCGGAAAATAAGAACAACACTTATTCAGGAATAAATAAATATGTTAGCAAATTGCAATGCCATTAATTATTAATAATTATACATAACTAAGTTAATGTATAATGTAATTGTATTGATATATAATTGTAATATTATTGTTTTCTTCTTTTTTGTTTTTAAACATCAGCTTATTGTAACGGACTGTCAACAGCACGTACGGCTAACTGCCCGTGCGATCCATATTTGTAAATAACATTGTATGTATCTTACTTTTAGTTTAATAAAGTCCTTGTGTGTGTATGTATGTACTAAAATGAAGTGTTAAGTTTTGTATTGCATTGTCTGTATCCGTAAATCACCACATGCGTCAAGAGTGCTCCTTTGAGGGCGTTACTTAACCAAGTTAATTTAATTACGTTTAATTCCCTACAGATGTCAGCGAGTGAAAAGTGGTTAACTCATCGCCTCATTTACAACTGAAAGACAGCTAGAATATTTCTTGATGAGAAATGCCAATTACATGTAGCCCAGAGGCTCTAATTTAGGTTAGAGATTCTTATACGAGCCCGAAAATCTTCAGACTCTGAAACCCACAACTTAATGTCCTTCCCAGAGGACTTGTTCCTTGAATTTTTTCTTATCATTCACTTCCTATTTTAGGCTTTAATTGCCTATTCTATATTCACTAATAGATCTAAGACCATCTCTTCCTAGGACGCCCGATACTTATTCTTCCTCTCGGAAAATAATGAATTCTTCCATTTTTTTCTACATGCTATTTCCACTGTTTCTTGTTATTATGTATGTTTTCTTTTATGGAGCATATCTGCAGTTTTTCACGAATATCGTTTCTTATTTGGTCCATTCTAGTACACCCTTTTACTCTTCTTAAAAATGTCATCTCGGCTGCTAGGATTTTATTTCTTGTTTGATAGTGCTAATTCAAGATTCGCTCCCCTCTAAAAGAACAGGGACTGCTAATGTTTTATAAAATTTTAATTTTCCTTGAATTTTTCTATCCCAAAATATGTATTTACTCCAGTCCATTTTCAACTTCCGATTCTCGAAACCAATGGCAAGAAACTTAACCCCCATACAACCAAGACAGACTTTAATATATATATTTATATTTAAATAAACTTATGGGTGTTGTATAATAGTTTTCACTTTTTCAAATGTACTAATTTTATGCCTTGTGTATATATGTGTGAGTAGTACTTACTGTATATACAAATTTAGGCATACGTTTTAATGCCAAACTTAGTATTCTGTGCTATTAAACACTGCTACCTAACAGAGAAATTACTTTAGTAATAATTAATTTGTTTGTAAGCAAACATAATCCTACAATAAAACGTATTAATAAGGGAAATGGATACATCTGACCCAATGCACAATATATCCACGATGGAGTTATCCTCCAGGGAGAAGCGAAACATATAGCATTAATTTATGCCACATCACGCATGTAAATATAATACATGCCAAATAACACACCAGATATACATATCACTATGTTCGCACAAAATTAATATGTGCCTTTCATATTTACATTCTCATAGAAAGTATCCATATTCACTGAAATTTTATTTAATAATTTATATTTAAATATTGACATATATAATAGAAATACAATAATAAATAAGTATCCCAAAATTTAAATACAGTTTTCCGTATTAGTCACTAGTGTTCGGGGTATCACTCACTCACTCACTCATTGGCAGTAACGAACCCGTAGGTTCATTGCCGCGCGGAAAAAACTTTCCATACATCCCTATGCTTAACTAATGTTTTTCAATCATCACGTGTATAATTTACTTCCTTCTAATCACAGTTAATGTTATTCTCCCACCTCATTATTGGTTTACTAACTAGGCGTTTTCTCTCTGGGTTTCCTACAAGAAGCTTCCGTGCAACTCTGTCATTCCCCATTCGTACCACACCCTGTCCATCGCAGTCTACGAGACTTAACTGTTATTATATCTGGCTTCCTGTAAAGACAATGTAGTTCACTGTTACATAGTCCTCTCCATTCACCTGTCTGTTCACCTCTCTTTGGTCCAAAATTGTTTCTAAGAACTTTGTTTTCAAATATTCGTAATCTCCTTTCCTCTCTTAAAGTAAGAGCCCATGTTTCGCATCCATATAATATAACTGGTAGAATGAGCTTTATATAGTTTTAGTTTAACGTGTTTTGAAAGGAGAAGAGACGTCAAGAGTCTCTGTAATGCATAATAGCAGGCATTTCCAGAATTAAGACTATGTTTCATTTCTTTGTGCATCTCATTTCTATTTGTGATTATTGTTCCTAGGTATTTGAACTCAGCCACTTCTTCAAAATTTCCCTCATTTGTCATTAGCTGTCCATTTCCATTATATAATGAATTTCTATTTGACACCATGTATCTAATTTTATTGATATTTACTTCCAGTCACAATTTTATGTGTATTAAGTGATATTAATTACTAAAACTTATCAGTCTCGGTAAATGCGCGACTAGCGCGCAGCTGCCCCGACTGGCATCCCAGGTTCGAATCCTGGTGGTTCCACTCAGCAACACTTTCCATTCTCCCTTCCCCCCATCCATGTCATTTCATTTCTCATTAATTCAGTTCATATCACCCTTTATCTATCTCATGTTAGGAAAAATAGTTTGGTGGCTCCCACAGGTGTTGAAAATTTGTGATTGCAGGGATCTGGTGCGGAGACAATCCGCATGGTGACTCAGGACTCCGATCCTGAGCAGTAAAAAATTCCAGTAGGGGCCAATGAAATGATTATAGTCCCTCATCGCGACTATGGGCCCAACACAAAAAATGTCATTGTTTGTCATAAGAGAAGAACCTGGCGTGCTTGGACCGGATGACGATCTACAACTCACATATCACCTAGAGTAGACTTATTTCCATGTATCCATAATGTACTAGGATAGCGCAATAAATATTTCAGGTGGCGGTGCTAAGGTAAGTCTACTCGCACAGTCCGAATAAATAACTACTTAAACTTTGCCAAAGCAATATGATTTGCTATAATGAAGAATACACATAAAATTGAATGATGAGAGAAAATAATAGTATATTACGATGCGAGGTTGGGAAGTGGTTTTTACAGAAGCGAGGAAAATGTTTAAAAACCGAGCGATAGCGGGGTTTTTAATTTCCGAGATTCTGTAAAACACTTCACAAACGTGCGTTGTACATTATTTTTTGCGCGATGGTGTTTTCAATATGATAAATAATATTAAAATAATAAAATCTTTGTTGGAAATATTTGCGTTCATTATACGATAAACAACTGACTAACGGTAACAGTGTGAGCAATGTTTATTAGTTAAAACTACAGGAGGCCGTTACATCAATCAGTGATACAATGGCGACAAGTACTATTTATTGTTTTATATTGTTTCAAATAAAATTCAGTTAATTTAATATGTAGTGATTTGTTTCGTATAATGTACACTAAACCTTTTGGATATTTTTTTGTATATACATTATACGTAGTATACATAAGAGGACAGTGGATTTACTTCCCACACATGGTTTGTAATATGTAATATAACAATATAGTTATTTAGGTTGGCAAACCCGAAATGTAGGAAGTTGAACTTTCAATCATGGTCGCCATTGCTGTAAGTACGACAAAACGCACCATCGCCCAAAAATGTTATTTTTAACATAATTATATTATATAAAAGTAATTATTATAGAAAAATTTATTGTTTATAAATATTAATATTATTTCTATCTTACATTACGATATGTGACAATTTAGTAATAAGGAATATTTTGAAGATCATATAGGCCTAACTATAAACATTCTTAACAAAATTATAGCTATGGCTTTGCTGCGGTTGTGATATTTTCGATATTGCAATTTATTAAAATTTGTTTGAACGACTTGAATATTTCTTTATTGTTACGGAAAAATATTGATGATAGGCCTATCACTTTCAAAATAATTCCAGATTTAAAACAACAAATTTCATGGCGCAACAGGCCTAGAAAGCCCTTGGCCTAACAGACGGCTGCTGGCCTCACGTCTACATGTGTTAAGCACAGAGGTAGACGATCATCCTGGTCAGTATATCGGGTCCCCCAGCCGTTAAAGTTGGTTTTCTCAACCTGGAGCCGCTACTTATTATAGTACCCAAATTCCTCTTGAAGCTGGGTGGACACCGGTCCCATACTGAACGAAATTCCGTAAGAAAATGTCTTCCCATATGGAGACTCGAACCAGCGCAAGTCCCAGAGCTCTGCGTCAAGGCTCCTTGTCTTAACCACTACGGCGCGGGACACCACACTCAAAACAATTAATTACAAATATAGTAATTAAGTCAGATAATGGAAAAGTCTATACAGACAGATTTATGGCGTTTCTTTGATTAATTTCAGTGGATTAATATAATCAATTTAGAGACACAATCCAATGTTGTAATTTCATAAACGAGAGAGAGAGAGAGAGAGAGAGAGAGAGAGAGAGGAGAGAGAGAGAGAGAGAGAGATTGTGTGTCAATGAAAAGCTAATTTTCGTTTTTTGATAAATGAAAAGGAGAAAAACCTCAAAACAACAAAAATAATATGGCACATGTGATTTTCTTAATACGTTACATAAAAAAATGCATGTAACATCCTATCTTATAGGCTTATTCATAAATATTTTATATTGCTAGTTTAATTTATAGGCAAACAATTACAATTGTTTATATTTTCACAATTAATTTTATGCAACTTAATATCATAACTTTTTTTTTTATTTCACTGAAATTAATTGAAATAGTAAAAATACTAATTCAGAATGGTTTAATTTTACATTAGAGCAAAACCATGCTTTATTTAATTTCTATAATTATTATTTATATTTTCGTTTGTTCAAGGTTTCTTTCCTCTAGCCTTTGATAGTCCAGTATCTTACTGCAAGGCAGCAGCGCTAGTTTTGGTCCGCCCTGGGTATTTTATTTCCCCAGTACCCGCCATATCTGGTGAGCATTCCCCTATCCGCCACCTGGGGAGGCGCCCGATGGGAGACTGGCAACTCCACACGGACTTATTTAGGAACAAAATTAGACCATTCAGGCGATAACACAGTAGAAATTAAAAATATAATCGCACAAACAAAACAAGCAATAAATGCTTTAAACTCTGTTTGGTGGAGCAAACATATTACAAAAAATAGAAAATTACAAATATATCAAACCATAATTCAGAGCATTTTAACATATGGTGCTGAAGTCTGACAAACTCCTACCAGGGAAATGAAAAGAATTTTAAATACAGAAATGGATGTTTAAAGAAGATCAGCTGGAAAATCTGGAATGGATAGAATACGAAATGAAGAAATAAGGAAAATTATGGGTGTACAAGAGGAGCCGGACATCATAGACATCATAGAAAAGAAAAGATTGCAGTGGTATAGTCATGTCAAACGAATGCCAGAGCAAAGATTGCCAAAAATTGTTATGGAATGGATCCCAATGGAAAGGAGGAAGAGAGGAAGACCGAAGAAAACTTGGATAGAAGGGGTACAAGCAGCTATGAATATCAGAGGAATGGAGGAAGATCAATGGATGGATAGAGAGGAATGGCGTTTGGTTTCCGGAAGACGGCGGCAGCTGCCATGATACCGGATGATGATGATGATACATTTTCGTATGCATTTTTGCATTAACATCGGATAAAGCTATTCGTCAGCGTAATAATAATATGAATCACAATTATATTTGGATAAGTTGAGTAACATTAATATGGATGACAAATAACACATAACACACTTATCTTCAGGTGCAGTGAATTATATCTGTTTACAATGGTCCACCGCTGTGGTCTCGAGGTAACGTGCTGTCTTGTCACGCAGCGGGCCCGGGTTCGATCACCAGACGGGACAGGTTTCCTGGGTGAGGTTTTTCCTCACCTGTAAGACAAATTTCAGGAAACTTTAAGGCCCAAACGGTCCTCGAACATCATATGGCCATCATAATCATTAGCATTCATATTCACTTTAGATTAAGTTTAGAATTAAAGACTCTCTTGATGCACCACTATCATCACCACACATCATATCATCGGAGCTGCGTATTCCCGCCGTCTAAGCGTCCCAACCTCAGAAGAGGGTTACCATTAGGCCAATGCCAGGATAGAACACCAGAAATGTCGAAACGACAACCTGGGGCATTGAACAAACAATAGTAAGTTATATTATGAAGCGAGGTTGGGAAGTGGTTTTTACAGAAGCGAGGAAAATGTTTAAAAACCGAGCCATAGCGAGGTTTTTAATTTCCAAGATTCTGTAAAAGACTTCACAAACGTGCATTGTACATTCTATTTTGCGCGATGGTGTTTTCAAAATAATAAATGATAGTAAAATAATAACATCTTTGTTGGAAATGTTAGCGTTCATTATAACAAAACTGACTAACGTTAAAAGTGTGGAAAATGTTTATTAGTTTAAACTACAGGAGGTCGTGACACCAAGCAGTGATAAAATGGCGGCAAGTACGTATTTATTGTTTTATATTGTTTAAAATAAAGTTCAGTTTATTTAAAATGCAGTGATTTGTTTCGTGTAATGTATATTAACACTACATTTAGGATATTTTTTGTATATATATATTACATAAAGGGCAGTGGTTTTACTTCCCGCACGTGATTCGTAATATGTAATATTACAGTACAGTTATTTTATTACAGTATAGTTATGTAGGTTGGCAATCCCGAAATGTAATAAATTTAACTTTCAATCATGGTCACCATTGCTGTAAGTACGACAAAACGCACTATCGTGCGTTCTTTTAAAATATTTAAATGGTGTTATTATATTTAAATAGTTGCATTTACAGCCATTCAAACATATCTAATTGTATAGGAGTAAAAATTTGATTTGGTTATTTCATCAAAATTATGCATTAAAATGGAATATTTATTACAAACGCCCGATTGAGGAAGACCTTAAAATCAGATAGAGGGATAGTTCGTCTCTAGTTGTTAAGATAATGTGTGAGAGAATCTGGATGAGACTGATGTACAGAAATAAATGGAGTAATCATTTTAGAAGACCATGCAGGCAAGGATTTCTCGTCCAATAATTATGATGATTTTTTTAGCAGTTTATTCAGTATAAATCATAATGAATCAAAATAATTTTAAAAATTATTACAGAAAGGAAATTTTTACTACCTACAGATTTGTTGAGATGTCTATTGTTACGAGTAAACACAATCCTATCACTGCTGCTATTCACTGTCCAAAACAACCATCTCCTCTAGGAGGAAATCTTCAGAATTATTTGTTTATCTATATACAGTTATTCAATTTTTACATATCTATCTGTGCCTAAAGTTTCATATTCCTTCTCCACTTGTCTGTATCCATCCACTCCATATCCACCAGTCCTTTTGTTCTCATTCCAGTTCTTATTTCTTACATCCACGAGTTTCGAGATCTATCTTTCTTTCTTCTTCTAAATGGACACCGTTTGAATTTTTTTTTCTGGGTAACTTTATTCTTGTATTCGTCGTACATGCCCATACAAATTTAACAGCTTGTATCATATAATGTACTATTGAATATTTAATATTTATTGTCCCGCGCCGTAGCCGAGCGGTTAAGGTAGGAAGCCTTGGCGGGACTTGCATTGGTTCGAGTCTCCATGGGGGAAGAATTTTTCTCATTGTATTTCGGCCAGTATGGGACCGGTGCACACCCAGCATCGTGAGGCAATTGGGTAGCTACAATAAGTAGCGACTCCAGGTTGAGGAACCAGCTATAACGGCTGGGGGACTCGACATGCTAACCACATGTCACCCCTACACTGGCTGTTGATCATCTACCTCTGTGATTGACACATGTGGATGTGAAGGGCCAGCAGCCGGCTGGTAAAAGGGCAACCGCTGAAAAGTGGAAAGACCCTCAATCGGATCGGATCGGGATTTCTTCTCCTACAGCAATTCCCCCCCCCCCAATTTTGAACTTCTTGCTGCTCTCCTCAGAAATCCATTTCAATCGACATACGTTTTTGTTTAATGTCCATACATCAGCTCCATGTGTGACAGCACTTCTCACTATTGAATTATATACACTGCTCAAAAAAAATAGGGGATATTGTAGAATAACCTATTAAGACTATGTTTTTTGGAATAGTATTAGATGCAATCACTTTCTATTACTCCAAGATAATGTAAATAAGAGTTTGAAGTTGTTACGTAACCTCGGTACCAAACCAGAGGGCAGTGTCTGTACTGTTGATGTGAAAGGGTGGTGTGGGGGTGAATGTTTTGTTGCTGTTTTTAAATCCAGTCCAGTTTTCAGTTAGTGAATGACTTGCCTTAGGGACAGTGATGCCTCGACAACGTGATTTACCTGAACCAATGGCTTGGAGGGTCATAGGAAGGATGGAAGCTGGACAGACACAACAAGAGGTGGCACAAGCCATTGGGGTGTCTCAAAGCGTGATTTCCAGTCTTTGGAATCATTTTCAAAGAACATACTGTTCACAGAAGAGCCGGACAAGGTCGACCAAGGGCAACAACAGCAAGGGATGACCGTTACCTCTTGTTAACAGCCCGTCGGAATAGACAGCAGAATGCAACTCAACTGCGAAATACACTTCAAACAGCAACAGGACGCAGGGTGTCAACTCAAACTGTCCCTAATCGACTGCATGGAAGTGGTCTCTATGCCCGTAGGCCCATGGTGTGTACCAGGTTAACTCCACAACACCGTAGAGATCGCAGAAACTGGGCGGAGGAACATCGTGGGTGGAGGCATGCTGAATGGAGATCAGTTCTTTTTTCTGATGAGTCGCGATTCAACATGGAATGTGATAGTCGGCGTGTATTCATCTGGAGAGAAAAAGGGACACGAAACAATCCAGCTTTTGTACGTGAAAGATCCCCATATGGTGGCGGTGGATTGATGGTGTAGGCAGGAGTCAGTAGTGGTGGACGTACGGACCTCTACGTTATCCAAGGTGGTACTTTGACTGCGGTAAAGTATAGAGATGAGATTCTCCGACCTTTTGTCGTGCCTTATGCTGATGCCATAGGTGATTCTTTTCTTTTTATGGACGATAATGCACGACCCCACAGAGCTGGCTTGGTGGACGACATGCTGGAAGTGGAGGGTATCGAGCGTATGCAATGGCCAGCTTCCTCCCCGGACTTAAATCCGATTGAGCATGTGTGGGATGCATTAGCCAGGTGCATTGCAGGCAGACCAGCACCTCCCACAACTGTTCCAGAGCTGCACATTGCTCTTATGGAAGAGTGGCCACGTATCCCCCAAGAACTCATTGCTAACCTCATTGCATCAATGCCATACAGGTGTGAGGCAGTGCTGGCCGTTCGAGGAGACCATACACCATACTAAAGAAACATTTTCACCCATGTTAATGTTGCTTTGTTTGTTTGCCATATTCCTAATCAGGATCTCTTTGACATCTGGTGTGGTACAGAGGTTACGTAATGACTTCAAACTCTTATTGACATTCTTTTGGAGTAATAGAAAGTGATTGCATCTAATACTGTTCCTAAAAACATAGTCTTAATAGGTTATTCTACAATATCCCCTAATTTTTTTGAGCAGTGTAGTTGTAACTTATTTTTTCTGGTTATGTCTGTTCCATACGATACAATTTACCATTGTTATTGCTCTATCTTTATTTATTCTGTTCTTAAGAATTAATGACAACAATAATAATAATAATAATTAATAATAATAGTAATAATAATAATAATCATCAACGACAAGGATTAAGCCCAATGGCCTGTTCCGATCTCATTATTGGTCGAATTGGTCCTTCCATCTCTTCAATGGTCTTCCCAACAATCTTCTCCCTTTTGGTTTATAATTATACATTCTTCTTGGTTTGCGCTGTTCATTCATTCGTAATACGTGCTGAAGGTAAGCATTTTTATAGTATTTATTCTTTCACAGGTATTAAATATATTAAGTTCTGTTGTTATATATTCGTTTTTCTTTTTATCGGTCCTTTGGTATCCTGCTATTTCTCTCAACATATAATAATAATAATAATAATAATAATAATAATAATAATAATAATAATAAATCATCAGACCATCAGACCATCTTACTTTTTCCGACTTCAAAATATAATTGGAATTTGTTCTCTGGATTTATTTCGAATCGATCTAGATCGCTCTTTCCTACTACATATCATTCCAGAATTTAACGAGGTAGTCTTAATATATAATATTCATACTACGTGTTTGCACAAGATATTTCTGTATTTATTGATAGTTTATGTACCGTATTGGCCCGAATATAAACCGCACTCTGGCATAAGTCGCGCCCTTAATGTTTGGGGGGAAATCAGAAAAAAATAAGAGTGCAGAGAAATTTACCTCTCACATTAGCCAGTTAAAAAAACTGTTTACACTATTTAAACACACTTGTCTTCAGTTATAATGTGGGTAAATCACCCGGTACATCTAATCAGAGTCATCTCCAATGCCACTGCTAATTTCACTACTACCGGTATTTGTTTCATCACTACCAACTATGTCCATCACTCTCCTCCCAAATACGTCGTATTCACTGTCATTCAGAGCATTAGACACCCAGCATTTCATTAAATATTTTCTGATTGTAGTGGCATTTTTCAGTTTATCCTCCGAGGCGATCCTGCGCCGCACATTAGACTCGTCCAAACTAAAATTTTTGCCGGCTTCTCTATTAGACATACTCCTAGCATAACGAATAACTGCAAGTTTAAAACCAGCATTATAACTGCGCCGAATTCCCAAGCTTGTTGAATCTTTTCTTTCGATGTTTTCACAAGTTGCTGAAGAATAAATACATCGTAGTAGGTACTGTTTTAATATGTTCTAGATCACCATAATGCGAATACTGGTACATTGTTTCGTCATATAACATATAATTCCAAACACAAGTGCACGGCATTGTTGCTCCATTTCAAAATTATAAAGTTATGAATGTGAGCTACATTTCAAGTTTCTATTACATGTGAAAATTTATCGGCTGCTTAAACAAGCCGCACCATTAATTTTCGTGTACGAAATTTGAAAAATAAACGCGACTTATATTCGGGTCAATACGGTAATTAGATTTAATTCGACTTCTCGAATTTCATTTCTTTCGTGAGTGTGCAATGTGTATCCATCCAAGGATACAAGAAATTCCATTTTGCTGCCTCCAATCTGTGTAATTGACGCTTATTTAATGGGTATAATGTTCGAGTTGTCTATAAGGATAGGGAGGGATAGCCATGTTTTAGAAGACTTCAATATCTCCCAGGTCTCATTTTTTAGAAATATTCCATTGACAGTTCCCAGCAATTGCTGACATTTGCTAATTTTACTTCTGTGCATCTTGGAGTAAAAGGGGATTTATTTACTTCTTGAGCCAGTTAGAGTAGTAGTCCCAAAATAGTGCCTTATTACTACGCTTTTGTTAATAGCATATTGTTGTATGGAATCTATTTAGGATAATGATAAGGGCATAAAACAGTTCTATTGTGACAGAAGGCGATTCTCGTCATAATCCGTTTGCCATTTTATGTTCATTGCAGGCCTTTGTTTATCCAAGAGGGAAACCTAACATGATTATTTGAATATTCAATTAAATTCGAAAATGGTTTTATCAACTTCTGTGTTAGATCCAATGTTCATGCCTATCCACAATATATAATTTTAAATTATGTACAAAATAAATCGAAGTAAAAAATGATACAGTTAAACATATTTAATAAATTACCTTCAAAAGTATGCATTATTTCAACTGATGTATTTAAAGTATTACTAAAATAGTTTCTTACCAAAAATCTGATTTTTATGTTCTTAATGAATATGTATTATAGAGAAAGATGGAACATCAAATAAAGAAATAGCAAAAAGGATTAGTAATGGAAGAAAAACCATAAGAATATTAAACTCCATACTATGGAGTAAAAACATCATTAACAGAACAAAACTAATTTATAAATCCCTACTAGAAAGTATAATGTTATATGGATCAGATGTTTGGACAATGGTACAACAACATGTCAACAGAATAACTTCAGTTGAAATGGATTTATGGAGAAGAGCTGCCAGAAAATCTCGACTGGAAAAAAATTAGAAATACAGAAATTAGAAAATGGATGAATGCAGAAAGAAATACAATGGATGAGATTGAACACAGAAGGCTAAAATGTTATGGACTCGTAAGAAGAATGCAGGATGGAAGAGTACCGAAAGTCGTCTATGCGTGGAAAATTGAAAGAAGGAACAGAAAAGGAAGACGAAGAACAACTGGAAGAACAAAATTCAATGAAGAAATTTGGTGTAACAGATGAAGACACAGGGGATATAGAACGATGGAGAACTTTAATTAAGGGAAATTTTTGAATGTTTGTTGCCAACTGATAGTCTATAAGTCCGTAGTAATTTATATTTGTTTATTTATTTATTTTTAATTCATGTCAATTACTAAAATTGGTTGGAGAACCCCTCAATGATGAGGAAAATTCTCAAAAATGGAATAAATGATGAATATTTATGCCGTGATATTACATTAAGGTAATGTATATTTTCTGATGTTGTTAACCAATTAAAAAAAAAACATAGATTTAACAATGGTAAAGTCATGTGTAGCCTCCGAATGGTTTGGTAATATACGAGTTTCATCGTAACCTTGAATATCTCTTTTACAACAGAAAGAGTACCTTGTTTCATTAGAGAAATCTGTATTATATATGAGTAAGTATACACACAAAGGAATCCTTGTTTATTATAATTGTTATTTAATTAATGTTTACACTTGAAGAATGGGATATCGCAGATGCAGTTGCAAAGCTTAGGGTTTAGTTGTAAGTATAAACTTTGAGTTTACTGACAACCGGTGCTAGGGAGTTCTTGTATTAGGGCTGGGTCATCGTGCTATAATTAATGTTCTTGCGGAAAGGCAAAGTTTAGCAAAAGCCACTAAAGCTCAGCCACTTCGACATAATAGAGGCAACCATCCCTTTGCCCTACTTTACAATCACAACTGCCTTGAATTAATCGGAAGGAAACTGAACTAATGTATCTTGTCAGATCCTGTTACGATAGGTTCGTATTAAATGAACCACAAGAGCGTGTCTCATTACTTAGGTTCACTGCTAATTTAACTCAACGTGCTAATATCTCTTTAAAGGCATGCTTTCCAATCAAATTTACCAACATCTTTCACATCATTGCACGCATGCATCAAATGTATAGGTATTATCGCCTCAGGAATTTGGCTGTCCGTTTATAAAAAGGCGGGTGCCGCGCAAAAATGCTTGACAATGATTAACATGCGGAATTATTATAGTGGCGACAGTGGGCATCTTTGTATGTAATTATATATAGCATTTGCGGGAAAACAAAGGATGCCGCTGGACAACCATCATAGTGAAGCTATAATACGTAAGAGTTTGTACACTGGATTTTGAGGAAGTGGCTGAATTCAAATACCTAGGAACAATATTCACAAATAGGAATGAGATGCACGAAGAAATTAAGCATAGGCTCAATTCTGGAAATGCGTGCTATTATGCATTGCAGAGACTCTTGACGTCCCAACTCCTTTCAAAAAACGTTAAACTGAAAATATATAAAACTATTATTCTACCAGTTATATTATATGGATGCGAAACATGGACTCTTATTTTAAGGGAGGAAAGGACATTACGAGTATTTGAGAATAAAGTTCTTAGGAAAATATTTGTACCAAAGAGAGATGAACAGACAGGTGAATTGAGAAGACTACACAACAGTGAGCTACATGGTCTTTATAAGAAGCCAGATATAATGAGAACAGTTAAGTCTCGTAGACTATGATGGGCAGGACATGTGGCACAAATGGGAAATAAAATACATGCTTAGAACTTTCTTGTAGGAAAACCAGAGGGAAAACGTCCAGTTGGTAGAACAAGAATGAGGTGGGAGAATAACATTAACTATGATTTGAGGGAAGTAGATTATACAGGGGATGATTGAAAAACATTATCTCAGGAAAGGGATGTATGGAGAGCTTATGTTTAGAGGGCAATGAACCTACGGGTTCGATAGTGCCAGTGAGTTAGTTAGTTTTTGTACACTGGAAGTTTCAACTGTTTTCAGAATTACGTGAAATAAAAAATCAGTACATTTTCTCTCATTCATTCTATACTCACATTGGCTTCGAATTCTCTGTTGTAGACGGACTCCCACTCGCTCACGGCCTCAGATTTTAGATTATAAAAACCAAAGCAAGTAATTTTTTAAGCAGATATTAACATAAAATAAAGGGCTGCATCATTTACAAATAATGTAAATGTTAGAATTGTATTAGAAGTTGAATTCCATAACCGTAAAATTTAGATAAATGTATTTTGTTTTATAGGTCCAAATTAAATTAGGCGCCATCACATCAAAGATACATTTAATATCTCAAGTCATTGTTGGGAAAAATAGCCTATAATCGGATAATAATCTAGATGTTTATGACTTCATAATAATAGCTAATATTACATAATTACAAATTAATACACTTGGTCTCTTTCTTCACATGTGGTCACATCCAATTCAGATGGATTTATTTTCTTACTCTATTATAATTTACAAAACACGCATATTATGAGATACTTTCAAAGAATAAAGTATTTTAAGTTCATTACCATATAATGAATTTAAAAATTGTTTAAACAGGACATCTTATGGAATTATACAATGTGTTACAGGATTTCCTATAGACTAATTCAATGTCAGATCATAACTTTCGTTTACCTCGCCAGTTCTGACATTTATGAAATTTGGAATGATGGACGCTTGAGACAAGTTAAGTAAATCTGTCAATTTTTTAAATTTTATTTTGAACATTTTGTCTTAGTTACAGATAAGTAAAAAAAATCTAAATATTCGCAAAAGATAAAAACGTAATTTCAAATGACTACAACGTTTTCCTCAATAACACTGGTCAACATGATTTTTTGTCTCATGAGTACCAATAGTTGTACTGAATGCAGGTTTTTATCGTGTTTTCAAATATGTATTCGGAATTTCTCCATCACCCACAGTTTTTTATTTCAACTTCAATTAATAGATTTAAATAATTCTTTTTTTAATAAACGTTTTTTCGTCCATTTGTCCATTGTAAAATAAAACGGGGAACACTTTCATCAGGAGATTTCAGCTATGGAAAAGAGATATCAAGGCAAATGGAATCCTAACACGCTGGCCGATTAATGTTGGACCATCAATAGGGATGCTCCATAGGCGAAATATAGCAAAAAATCGTCATGATATATTTGGCGTGGAAGAGTTTTTTTACCATTATCTTTAAATTATTTATTATTTTTTATAGGTTTTAAGCTTTTTTATTTCCCTTATTATTTAGTGAACATATTTAAGTAGTCATGAAATTAAATAAAGTTAAAAGAGGAATTAAACTTTCTAGGTGAGTCCGAATGTTCGAATATTGTGTAGTTACGAACGTAGAAAATATTAAAGTGTGTGAAATTATAAATTCCTGTCTCTCAGAAACCTTGCTTGATGGAGAAAAACCGATATCATATTTGAATTCAGGAGAATAAATACTATCAGAATCACATGTTCTTTCAGAGAAAAAAAAAGTTTATTTTTGTTGCTCAGTGTAATATTTCAATACAAAATTTAAACACCGATTTAAACTAAAGAACAGATCTATTAATGATACCCTACATGAATTTGTATGACGGATTACAATCTCAAGGTTATTAACTTGTCATTTGACCTTGAATATCTCAAAGCATGTCCTTGAAGAATTACGGAAAAAATAATTCCCACATTATTCTACCCATGTACCAAATATTGGTCTAGCTCCGCAATGATAAGTCAGTATAGGATTAACGAGAGTGCCATGCTGCGCACTTCTGCAGGTAAGGCATAAAGTATAGGATTAACGAGAGTGCCATGCTGCGCACTTCTGCAGGTAAGGCATAAAGTATAGGATTAACGAGAGTGCCATGCTGCGCACTTCTGCAGGTAAGGCATAAAGTATAGGATTAACGAGAGTGCCATGCTGCGCACTTCTGCAGGTAATGCATAAAGTATAGGATTAACGAGAGTGCCATGCTGCGCACTTCTGCAGGTAAGGCATAAAGTATAGGATTAACGAGAGTGCCATGCTGCGCACTTCTGCAGGTAATGCATAAAGTATAGGATTAACGAGAGTGCCATGCTGCGCACTTCTGCAGGTAAGGCATAAAGTATAGGATTAACGAGAGTGCCATGCTGCGCACTTCTGCAGGTAATGCATAAAGTATAGGATTAACGAGAGTGCCATGCTGCGCACTTCTGCAGGTAAGGCATAAAGTGTAGGATTAACGAGAGTGCCATGCTGCGCACTTCTGCAGGTAATGCATAAAGTATAAGATTAACGAGAGTGCCATGCTGCGCACTTCTGCAGGTAAGGCATAAAGGCAAGAAAGTGTTAACTCAAGTACAGGCCTTAGGAGGTTTTTGAAATAGTAACAAGTTAAGACTTCCAGTTTTCTAGACAATCTGAACAAGACGTCACCCCTGCGTGGTGGCCGCAGAACATATGTCTGGTAGTAATTTCCGTTAGGGACTAAGTCGACCTCATGGTCATGGTGTCGCCAGAAGGTTTAAGACTGTTTGAAAAGGCTGACCCCACCGATACTCAAACCCGCGACCTTCCGCCTTGTAGCGCATTTATCAGAAATATACTTTTACGAGAGAGCAATTTTACTTTACAGACACAATTTTCATCAATAAATAAATGTAGACATAAGAGACAAAACTGCAGCAATTTTAGCCCATGGCAGGGCTCAAGATTCTCGGGACGTCTCAAGCATGACACTGTTAATACTAGTAAAATTCATATCAAATTCCGTTCAGGTGAAGTCATATGATGAAAGTTAAAAATTACATTGTACCTGTAGGTAGGTGTCGTCGTCCTCACTTTTGTTAAAATATTGTATATAAAATTAACTGGAGCGCTTTCGGAAGTTATCTTCCATTTTCTGCAGATTGAGTTTCCGCTATTTAATGTTGTTGTTGTTGTGTACGGTGATGTTTACTCCAACTGTTTGTAGCAGAAACTGACTTGTTTTTGACGATTTCGTATACATTAGAGCTAAACATCTCATTAGCGCAGGTCATCGAATGAACACAATTGAAAACACTCACGATAATCCACCGAGAAAACATTCCAGCTAGGATAAATATATTTGAAGACCTCGAAATTATAAAGGAAACAAACAACACTTCACTTTTCAATGAGAACGCACCCCAGTCAAACCCATTATACGAGATCGTCAAAAACGAGTCAGTTGTTGCTACAAACAGTTGGCGTAAACATTACCGTACACAACAACAACAAATAGCGGAAACTCAACCTGCAGAAGATGAAAGATAACTTCCGAAAGCGCTCCATTAATTTTACATACAATATTTTAACAAAGTTGAGAACGACGGCACCTACCAACAGGTACAATTTAATATTTAACTTTCATCATATGACACTGTTAGTGTTCATATCTTCTAGAGCCAATTGTTGCAGTTTATATCGTCACATTTTGGTAATAAAGTAGAACAAATCTATTATTTCTCAGATAGTGTAGCTTCGCCAAAATAATAATAGGAAATTTTGTCAATTTGTGACATCATGACTGGTGCGGATTTTTTAATCACAACTGGGTGGCATATAATTGCCAGCTCACATGGAAAAGGGCCTTGCGATGGTGTGGCAGTCGTCATTAAGAGATTAATGCGTGTGCCAGCATTCAGTTTTCATATGATGACTAAATTATGACACCGTGCTATTGTACGATTGGGCTTCCAAAAACAATTGCTCTTGCATTTTAAGTACATAATGAACAAGGTCTGTGATAATTACAGGGAGTTCCTCTTGAAACGTTATAATGGTGCTTTACCAATTCCTGGTATCCAAAAATTCACTATCTATTACCATAAAGTTGCACAACTATTAAAACCAAGGTATATTTAAATGCGGCTACATACAAGTTTAGATCAATATTGATGAATCCAATTGAACATGATCTGGAAACTATTCGTAGCTATGTCATTGTCATGTATAAAAATCAGTGGTAGGTTGTGTGTGTTCTAGATATTAACAGTCTTGCCATATAAATTAAGGTATGTTTTCTGTGCCCACGTGTAGACCTACCATAATTGTTATTCACATAACCATAGAAGCCAGGTATATTAAAAGTGGAAGAAACAACAGCCATTGTGAAGTTTGGCCTATGAATTGCAACTGGTCGGAATAATTTATGGAGCGAAACGAAATGGAGATGGTCACCATCAAGATTGCATGATTCTCCTAAGGTTTAAATTATGTCTTATTATTTACCAAGTCATTCACTTCCAAATATACTGTAATTTTCTTGTAATTGTGAAGGTGGAAAATTGTGGCAAAAGTTCGTATAAGTTGTTGCGCAGTTAAAAACCGTTAGTAATATCGGTAACACATATTGTGGAATTATCGCATATATTATGCTTCTGAAAAACAGTAAGTTGTACTATTGAGCATATATGGTATAGGCCTATGTCCGTGTCTTAATTTCAGGACATATACTCCTGTTAATCTAGCACTACTATGCAATTGAGGGGTCAGCCTAATATTTGGTACATGGGTAGAACAATATTGTTGTAATAAAATATATTTTGTTTTAAAATTTTCTGAATGGCACGTTTTGAGATTTTCAAAATCAAAGGTCCGACGAATGACTTTGAGCCTGCAATTTGTCGTAATAATTTAATGTAGTGTATCAATAAAGTATATTTCTTAGCTTATCAATAGTGTTTGAATTGTGAATCTAATACTACAATTAGGGGGAAATTTGCAGTCGTTTGTAAGTGTCATATTTTGCGAATTTTTTTACGTTTTCGTACGTGTCTTCATGTTATAAAATTTTCAAAATAAAAATCCAAAAATTGGTAGAATTATTTACCTTCTCGTATTATGTGTCCATCATACCAAATTTCATCCAAATCACAAATGGGGAAGTCGAACTTTTAATTTTTATTGAACATACAAGGAATTATTCTACTCAAATCATGTCAAATGCTGGATTCCACAAATGAAACCATAATGCAAATTGTGGCGAGAACTTCTACGTCCAATCAATGTGGGAAGTACGAGAAATTAATTAAAGGGAGATTAACTAACTAACTAACTCACTGGCACTATCGAACCCGGAGGTTCATGGCCGCGCGGACATAAGCTCTCCATACATCCCTATCCTGAGCTAATGATTTCCAATCATCCTTGTATAATCTACTTCCCTCAAATCAAAGTTAATGTTATTCTTCCACCTCATTCTTGGTCTACCAACTGGGCGTTTTCCCTCTGGTCTTCCTACAAGGAGCTTCCATGTAACCTCTTCCATTCCCCATTCGTGCCACATGTCCTGCCCGTCGCGGTCTAATTAAAGGGAGACAAACATTATAATTAAGCAATCAATAATTATTATCCGAAATTGGCCTTGTTTACATTCGTTGGAAACGGGAAGAAATGAGGAATCCATCGGTAACGATATCATAGTGATATGACCAATCATACATGGGGCACTAGGAAAGCTTTGCATTACACAACAAACCAAGTCCAGACAGCCTGGCTCCCCTAGGGCAAGAAAGAGTGGTTCAAACAAATATAAAATTGGGGGATCATTCTTCCGCAGATGTATTTTAGGTTTAATAGCTGAAGTGAATGTTTGTAAAAATGTCAGGGTGGTCCTATCTTCAGTACAGTGTTGTTATTCGATACAATATTTCTCGTGGTCTGACTGTAGATCAGTGCTTTGAGGAGATGGTTCCTGTATTGGGGAATAATTGTCCACATCCCATGACCATATTCCGCTGGTACAGAGAATTGAAGGAGGGAATTTTGGCCTTGAAGATGACCCTAGTTAAGAGCGATCGGTCAAGTCAGTTGTCGACAAGAACATCGACGCTGCAAAGAAACTGCTGGAGATAGAGAAGCGAATAACCTACCGGCAGATAGAAGAATCCCTCCATATTCCTGCACCAGCCATTCATAAAATTGTACATGAGCATCTTAATGTTAAGAAGGTTTGTTCACTCTAGGTGCCACATGTATTTACTCAGGAGCAAAAGAGCACTCGTGGCAAATGGTGCAAAATGATGTTGATAAAGTTTAATAACGGGGCTTCTCCTAACGTAAACAGCTTCGTCACAGGAGACGAAACATGGCTATATTACTATGGCGTCGAAACGAAAGCCCAGAACAAAGTGTGGCTATTTGAAGATGAGGGTACGCCAGTGGCAGTGAGGGAATCACGATCAGTGAAAAAGGTAATGAAAACCGTATTCTTCACTATAAGGGCGATTTTGGAACGGGTTGTACTGCAAAAACAATGCACAGTCACTGCGAAATGGCACACAGAAGAATGCCTGCTAAAGATGATTGCAGCACTGAAGAAACTCCGCCCAAGATCAAGGCTAGTCACATGGATGCTGCATCATGATAATGCACATGCCCATGGGGCCAGTGATACCGTGGAGTTGTTGAAGAAATAGAAACTTCCACTACTTGAAGATCCTCCCTACAGTCCATATCTTGCTTCTCGTGACATTGAACTGTTTCCAGAAGTTAAACTGAAGCTGAAAGGACAGCGTTTCCCTTCGCAAAGATGCTTTCAACAGCATGGGACAACGAGTGCACGGAGCTGTCCGAAAAAAAGTGGAAGCAATGGTTTAGTAATTGGTTTCGACATATGAAGAGGTGTATTGAGTGTGGTAGAAGTTTTTTGAGAGGTCGTAAAAAGCATGCCCGTATTGCAAAACTTTCCTAGTGCCCTAGAAAATGTAAATATGACCGATATATGCCACTGTCATAAGACGGAAGTAAGGTTAACGTCACGACCGTCTACCATTGTACAGGGTGGACCGCTCGAATGGACCTAATTTCAATTGCTTGTTACTGGCAAACGGTTGAAGATAGAAACTTAAAACAACGTTCATATTACAGAAAAACTCACCAAGTTTTGATATCCAGATCACCACATCTCTATATGAGCCCCAGCAGTCACTGTGACGATATCAAAGCGATGAACAATTTCTTGCCAAGTACGTTGGAGTATGTCTTTCTGGAATGTTCTCAATAGCCTCTATGATGCGCTCACGAAGATCACGAAGGTCTTTGACTGGGGTGGTGTAAACTTTATCTTTGACATAGCCCCAGAGAAAGAAATCCAGTGGTGTTAAATCGGGAGATCTCGGGAGCCACGCGATTGGTCCTCCCCTACCAATCCAACGGCCAGGGAAAATGTTGTCCAAAGTCGTACGAACTTCATTGGACCAGTGGGGAGGAGCACCATCTTGCTGGAAAACGATGTTAGGCTGCAGTTGTTTCAATTTGTGGAAAGAAGAACTGCTCCAGCATGTCAAGATATGTGGTACCACGAACAGTTTTCTCGGCGAAGAAAAACGGTCCAATGACCTTATTATGTGACAAACTGCACCAAACATTCATCTTCGGACTATCACGAACATGCTCTTGAATAGCGTGAGGATTCTCCGATCCCCAGATCCGCACATTATGTCGGTTTTACCTTGCCTGACAAATGGAAAGTGGCTTCGTCCGAGAAGAAAATCTTGGTCATGAAGTCAGGATCAGCGCCGAGACGGTCCAGCATCGTATTGGCGAATTCCACTCGTTTCGGCATGTCATTCGGCTCCAGACGTTGCACTAACTGCACTTTATATGCGTGCAGTTTGAGGCGTTTGTGGACAATCCGTTGTAATGTCGATTTTGGTATTTGAAGTTCCCGCGAAGCTCTTCTTAATGACTTCCGGGGGCTTCGCTCAAATGCGGCTTGAACATTTGCTACCATTTCATCGGATGCTCTGCGACCACCACCATGCTTCTTCAACACAGATCCTGTAGCTAATAATGTATCACGCCACTTCTTTATGCTTCTAGCAGTTGGAGCATCACGGTTAAACACACGCCGGAACTCCCTTTGAACTCTAATGATTGATTTAAACTCCGCATACCACAAAACAGCTTGCGCTTTCATCTGCGGAGTCGCCATTTTCACAAACAATTAAATCTAAGAACGAGAAACGTATCTTTGTGCCATCTACCGACAGGATTCGAAACTTGGTGAGTTTTTCTGTACTATGAACGTTGTTTTAAGTTTCTATCTTCAACCGTTTGCCAGTAACAAGCAATTGAAATTAGGTCCATTCGAGCGGTCCACCCTGTATACTAGTAACTAGTAAACGTTTATACAATAGACCAAAATTCTGCACTTTCTTTTGTTAAACCGACTTATAACTTTAGTGATGCCGCATTTTGACTACTGTGACGTTCTACTAATTGACATAAGTGACGGATTGTCGGACAAACTGCAGCGTGTCCATAATATGTGTATCAGATTCATATTTAATGTTCGAAAATACGATCACATTTCTCCATTATTCCACGAATTGTCATGGCTACATCTAAAAGAGAGAAGAAAATCGCACTGTCTAATTCTCCTATTTAAGATCCTACATACCTCGATTCCCAATTATTTATCATTCCCGTTTCCAGTATCTATCCTCAAACCATAACCTAAACACAAGATCACAACATAGTCTCCTACTTAATATACCGCAACATAGGACATCACATCACTCCATGTCATATACCATCTCCACTTCTCGCAACTGGAATTCCCTACCACAAGAAATAAGGGGCTGCCGGACAATGGCATCTTTTAAAAGAAATCTAAATTTATATTTGCTCTAAACTCGACTTCATTATTATCCAGTGTAAGATATATATATATATTAATTGGTGTTTCCCGTATAATGTATCATATTATATTATTATTATTATTATTATTATTATTATTATTATTATTATTATTATTATTATTATTATTATTATTATATATATTATCTGCGTTCACGCAGAAGGTAAATCAAGCTATGCAAAACACGTTATCCATGAAGGACATCGCATGTTAAATATTGAAAACACCCTAACAGTAATGCACAGAGAAAATAATCCAGCGAAGATAAACGTACTCGAAGAGATGGAAATCATGAAAGCAGCTCACAACGACAGCCTGATAAACGAAAACGAACCCAATACATGCAACCCCCTCTACCAGATCTTCAGTGAAACACCAGTTTTGAATCCTGCCGATGATGGGACAAGTCCCGAAAGCGCTACAGTTAAATGATAATTAAGTTGAGGAGACGGACCTTTCAGGTGAATATTCTATAATTTTATATTTATGCTAGTTGAGTGAAAAAAGCAATAGTTTTAAAAAACTAAAACAACACGCTTTATTAGAAAACCGGACTAAAAAAATTAAAAATAATTTTAATTTCCAACACGGTTGGGATAAAATTAAAGTGTTCAACAAAAAAATAATCTCCAACGCATATAAATAGAATAAAACTAGAGTTATCAACAAAAAGAAAATAATTTTACCGTCAGAAGCGTGGGGTGCTCTATATCAATATATCTGATAATAATAAACAGATATTGGTAAAAGTAAAGTCTCTAAGAAGAAAATGTAAAAATCATAAAAGCACCCAACGCTTTTGATGGTAAAATTATTTTATTTTTGTTGATAACTCTAGTTTTATTCTATGTGTTGGAGATGATTTTTTTGTTGACCACTTCAATTTTATCCCAAGAGTGTTGGAAATTAACATTATTTTCCTTTTTTTTAGTTCGGTTTTCTAATAAAGCGTGTTGTTTTAGTTTTTTAAAACTATTATTTATTTTTTATTTTTTAGTTTTAATATTTTACAGAAGAAGATATAAATGTAAATATCTTTAAATTCGATACTATTGTAGTATGAGCTAAAAGTAATACTCTTCTGAAAACAAATCCTCCCAGCCGGACTTGAACCAGCGACCTATGGATTACTGAAATTATATACCACTACAGTTCACCGCTCTACCAACTGAGCGCTTACAACGATTGATTAAAAAGTCGGCAAGTCCGCAACCTATTATACCTTACTTACTTACTCACTGGCACTATCGAACCCGTAGGTTCATGGCCGCGCGGACATACGCTCTCCATACATCCCTATCCTGAGCTAATACTTTCCAATCATTCCCTATATAATCTACTTCCCTCACATCATAGTTAATGTTGTTCTCCCACCTCATTCTTGGTCTACCAACTGGGCGTTTTCCCTCTGGCTTTCCTACAAGAAGCTTCCATGCAAGTCTTTCATTCCCCATACGTGCAACATGTCCTGCCCATCGCAGTCTACGAGACTTAACTGTTCTTATTATATCTGGCTTCCTATAAAGACCATGTAGTTCATTGTTATGTAGTCTTCTCCATTCACCTGTCTGTTCATCTCTCTTTGGTCCGAAAATTTTCCTAAGTACTTTATTTTCAAATACTTGTAATCTCCTTTCCTCCCTTAAAGTAAGAGTCCATGTTTCGCACCCATATAATATAAGTGGTAGAATAATAGTTTTATATATTTTCAGTTTACGTTTTTTGAAAGGAGTTGTGATATCAAGAGTCTCTGCAATGCATAATACACGCATTTCCAGAATTGAGCCTATGTTTAATTTCTTTGTGCATCTCATTCCTATTTGTGATTATTGTTCCTAGGTATTTGAATTCAGCCACTTCCTCAAAATTTCCGTCATTTGTCATTAGCTGTCCATTTCCATTATATAATGAATTTCTACGTGTGACCATATATTTAGTTTTATTGATATTTACTTCCAGTCCTAATTTCTTAGTGTTACTCAATAGTGTGTGCGTGTTGGCCTTTAGTGTCTCCTTGCTATCGGCCAATAATACTACATCATCAGCATAAACTAACAGCTTATTAATACCATTCAGTCGTAAGCCTTCCTCATTCTCTAAAGATTTAATGGCATGCTCTAGTACAAAATTGAATAGTAGAGGAGATAGTGCATCTCCTTGCTTCAACCCATTCTGGATTTCAAAAGTGTCCGAAAACTGTTTGCCTTTATGCACCCTACTCTTTGTGCCATTTAGACACATTCGTATAAGTCTAACTAACTTTTTAGGAATTCCGAACTCCAGCAGGATACTATATAACTTCTCCCTCTTAATTGAATCATATGCTTTTTTGAAGTCTACATATAGTTGATGTACAGTACCATTATATTCCCATTTCTTTTCTAAAATCTGTCTTATATTAAAAATCTGATCTGTTGTAGACCTGTTTCTTCTAAATGCACGTTGATGATCTCCTAGAATGTCATCAATATAGGGAGTAAGTCTGCTTACTAATATATTTGATAGAATTTTGTACGAAGTTGAAAGTAATGAGATGCCCCTGTAGTTGTTGCAATCAGTTTTATCTCCTTTCTTATAAATTGGTACTATAATTGATTCCTTCCATTCATCTGGAAGAGCTTCTTTCTCCCAAATCATACTAAGCAACCAGCATATCTTGTCCATCAATTTTTCTCCCCCTGATTTTATCAGTTCTGCCGGTATCTCATCCGAACCTGATGCTTTATACATCTTCAATTTTTCTATCGCCATTTCAACCTCTAATGAACTTGGTTTTTCGACTAGCATTTCTGCTGTCTGAAAATTATCCTCCTCGTTGTCCTGTTCTGTATGTACATTTAATAGCTGTTTAAAGTAACTTTTCCATCTATTTAATATACTCCTGGAATCTGCAATCATATCCCCATTTTCATTCCGAATTAGGTTTGTTCTAGCCTGAAACACTTTCTTCTCTATCCTAATTCCCTGATATAATTCTCTAACGTTCCTATTTTTTGCATTCATTTCAAGATCATTAATCTTCTCTCTCAAATATTCCCTCTTTTTACCCTTTAGTAACTTGGTGGTTTCCAGTCTAATACTACGCAATTGCTCTAAATTTACCTCATTTGGCTCGTGTAACCATTTCAATTTTGCTAGCTTTCTTTTCTTCACAATGTCGGCACATTCCTCATCAAACCATTTCTTGTTTTGCCTCTTTTTTAAAATACCAATGCTTTCTGATGCTGACAATTTAATAGTATCTCTTATAGCCTCCCATTCTTTATTTATATCAGTTTCTTCTTCGTTTGCCACATTGTCATCTGAAGATTCCAGTACTTCAAATGTATTAGCAATTTTGATTTGGTATTCTTGCCGCATTTCATCATTTTTCAAGTTTTTTAATTCAAATTTTACAGAATCATCTTTATCGTTTGTTCCTCTCATAAGCGATAGCCGTTGTCTGATTTTCACTCTGACCAGATGATGATCCGAATTGCAGTCTGTCCCTCTAACTGATCTAACATCGATGATGATGCTGTGCCAGCGTTTATCCACTAATACATGATCTATCTGGTTCCGAGTTTCTCCATCTGGGGACGTCCAGGTGTATTTATGAATATCCTTATGCTGAAATGTTGTGCTCTTAACAATGAGATTATTCAATGTGGCAAATGTGACTAATCTAACCCCGTTGTCATTACTATCTTCATGAAGACTGAATTTGCCTATTGTTGGTTTGAATATATCTTCCCGCCCCACTTTTGCATTAAAATCTCCCAAGACAATTTTCATATGATATCGTGAAAGGCTATCAAATAAGCATTCTAATTCTTCATAGAACTCATCCTTGATCTTGTCATCTTTATCTTCTGTGGGGGCATGTACATTTACAATTATAAAATCATGTCGTTTACCCTTAAGAATTATGTATGATATCCTATCACTAACAAACTTAATATCTCGGATAGCGGATAGGATCCTCCTTCTGACTAAAAAACCGTTCCAAATGCAGGTCTTTCTGCACCCCCGTAGTATAATGCAAAGCTTCCTGATTCCTGACTACCTTCTCCTAGCCTCCTAACTTCCTGTAAAGCGACTATATCCAAGGGCTATTTATCTAATTCCCGCGTTAATATCTCTAGTGCCCCGTTATTGTATAAAGTCCTAACATTCCATGTTCCTAGGAACATGTCCCTATGTTTGAGTCTTTGGCATGGATTCCCTGAAGTAGTCCCCGCCCGGAGAACCGAATGGGGGACTATTTGACCTCCGGAAAATTTTACCCCAGTTGAACCCATGTCCGCATTTCTTGACGGTTGTATTTTTACGGTGAAAGATCGTCACTCTTTCGACCAAGGTACTTTTTTCGTCTGGCTTATCACCGTCGACCAGTCCGGCATGGGTACCCCTATCGGCAGCAATGCTACCGCCGGCATAGCTCTCAGGATCATTTAAGCACGCAAGCCACTCCACCACGACAAGGTAAAGATACCATGGAGGGACCAATTATACCAGATTTCATTTTTTTTTATTTTCTGATGATTGTGGCCAGGATGTTAGAAACAAAATATGAAATTATTGTATTGTCACGGGTCCTTTACAAGTACATAAAGTTTCAAGTCGATCCAATGCTTCTAAGTGGGTGAAAATCGTGTTCAAAGATTCCGTTACATAGATACAACTACACTTTTTTGATTTTCTGATGATTCTGGCCAGGATTTTAGAAAACAAAATATGAAATTACTGTATTTTCACGGGTCCTTTAAAGTATACAAAGTTTCAAGTCGACCCAATGACTTTAAGTGGGTGAAAATCGCGTTGAAAGATTCCATTACATAGATAGTTAGATAGATAGATACAGGTCAAGCTAATATATAGCGTGTAAAAATGGTTTCAATGGCTTAATTCTGCCAGAATAAATAAATTATTATTTCTATTATTATTGTTATCATTATTATTGTTATTATTATTGTTATCATTATTATTGTTATTATTATTGTTATCACTATTATTGTTATTATTATTGTTATTACTATTATTGTTATTATTATTGTTATTATTATTACTGTTATTATGTTTATTACTGTTATTATTATTACTGTTATTATTATTACTGTTATTATTAATAATGTTTTATTATTATTATTATTATTATTATTATTATTATTATTATGAGATGGGAGAATAACATTAACTATGATTTGAGGGAAGTAGATTATACAGGGAATGATTGGAAAGCATTAGCTCAGGATAGGGGTGTATGGAGAGCTTATGTCCGCGCGGCCATGAACCTACGGGTTCGATAGTGCCAGTGAGTAATAAGTAAGTATTATCATTATTATTATTATTATTATTATCATTATTATTATTGTTGTTGTTGTAAGTGGGTCCACAATATCACGTTAAATTCAAACATGTCGCCCCAAGAGAATAGGTATTTTGCCTCGAGTCTTCGCATTATTTATAATGTTTTGTGATTTACAATTTGGATATTTAGAATTATTGGTATGCGGTATATTGACTTATTTCATTATATTGTCCCTCTAAAAGTTTATTTGTAATTTTAATAACATGAAATAAAGTAACCTTTAATGCATCATGTTTCGGTTTGACACTGTTTATACATATTAGTTATTTAATTAACGACAAATTCAGCATTACGTCTGCAGCGCTGTGTAATGTAAATCAAATAAAAAGCTCCCTGTTTAGGTAATAATTCAGATTGGTGGATCTTTTTGGTAATTTTTCCTATAAATATAAAACATTATAGAACTGTATCTTCCAAAATGTCCATTTACATTCCTAGAAACAAGTTGTGAAACAAAATAAGGATCATATTTGAACTTTAATGAAAAATATTATTCCAGTCCTCTTCGTCACATTCTCATCGACGAAAAATGTTACAATTACTTAATTTATATTGTAAGTAGTGTTTATTCACAACTATAAGTTAATATTTTACTATGTTCATCTTTGTTATAATATGTTTTGTAATTGTATTTTGTTCTACTGTTCCATGTTAATTTACTTCATAATGTTACGGAATTATAACCCTTATAACCATAAGCTAACAACAGGGTTTTCACATATTGGATATTAAAAAAAATGGAGAAGAATTGGATATACTCTGAGAAAAGTAGATGATTTTATTGAAAATACAATTGGTATCTACAATTAGAACGAATAGTTGGAAGACTTAAGCATATTTGAAGTATACAGGAAAAGAATCAGTTAAGTCACTTTTTTGTCGAAATTGAATTTAAGATGTCATTAAATTCTCCGCAGAAAGTACTAAAAGTTTTAAGTGTGAAACTGTATTAGATACAGTTTAATCGTGGTTTTATTTACATCCCAACTTTGACATACAGGCAAGGAAGTATTTATTTATTTTACCTGATGGAGTTAAGACCGTAAGGTCTTCTCTTCTACTTCACCAGGGTTAAATTATACATACAATAAGCATTATGAATTACACTGTTATGCATTTTAAAACATACTTTTTGTTTTTTTTAATGTGATAGGTGATTCTAAACGGCTTTTTTATGCTGAATTCGAAAATAATCTCCATTTCCTCCCATCACGTCAGATTTTCAAACTATTAACATTAAAATTTACAATGGTATGCCGAAAACTAATTAAAGTATAATTGTTAATATTAAACAATTTTTTTCAAATCAAACGTTTAAATTAAAATAACTGTACCTACAGTAACAAAATAAAAAACCTCTGCACCTTGTAATGAACTGTACACTTCACAAAATTGTCCACCACTTTTAAAACAGGTTTAGGCCTTTTCCTCTTTTTGTTGGGTGTTTTGATATTACCAGTTTCTTTTAATTCCCTGCGAATATGTACAGCACTACTCTCCGACAAACCAGTATATTCTGCAATTAATTTTATATCGTTCACTACAGTGCCAGGATTATGCCCCATAAACTTACAAAATACCTTTAACGCCGTTTTTCGCCACTCTAACAATTTTTCTTTGTGCTTCTAATAATTTTGATCACACATTTTATCACCGAGTTAAATTAACTACCCGACAGCCGCCATATTTGTAACTGACATTCGACTTCTTCTCAAGAATCGTTCAGTTTCAAACAAATGCAATTTTTAGTTAGTCTCCGACCTTCGAAGAAATATGTAGGTATATACTGTATTCTGATCAACTATAGGTAATATATATATATATATAGCTTTAAATACGTAATTATATTAATCGAGAACATGATCTATTTTTTCGCTTCCGCTGAACTGTGCTTTGGTCATGAACGAATCGCAGTAACTGCAGCAGTCATGTGCTTCGTGGATTACCCGCCCATTTATTTTCCTGGAGTGTCTTTCTTAGGCTGGACAGAAAATAGTAATATGTACTGCTGATATTAACTTATTTCGAGTATATCTATATAGTTTCTAAAGAGTATGCTTCATTGTTTATTTGTCTTTCTTTCCTTACCTTAGTTTAACCTCTCCATTTGTGGATACTTTTACATGTCTTACGCTATCCGAGCGTGACGGGACATGACTGTCGGGAGAGGATTTTAAACGTTTCATCACGCCTACTATTTCTTTACTACTATAGGACATAAACGGTCTCCCCGGGTGACTTATTAGCTTAATGCCAAAGCCACTTCAAGACTACAAGAACATTTAATATTAATGCACAACATTCACTCATATCCATACTAAATAAGGCGAATCAGGTGGTGATTATGATTTAACTATATTAATCTTAGAGTTTCCTGTCATTTGCCTTACAGATGAGGAAATAAACCTTACCCACGAAACTTCTCCCGATCGGGGATCGAACCCGTGCCCGGTAGAAATAGCTGTGAACTCTTATTTACTTTTACAATTAGTAATTCTTTGGCCACGTGGTAAACATACATAAGTCTGAAGACATAACTCTAATCGAGAGCTTATTAATATTCAATAACTTACTAATATTCAGAGATTTCTATTACTTCTGGCCAGTAAATATCCACCATAAGAAATTAGCTACCACTTAAGAGCTTTACCCTTATGATAGAGGAAGAAAAATGCTGTATTTCTAACATATTAATCTACAAAATAAAAATGCATTTTTTCTCTAATATCACAGTATTCTTTGGCGTGGTTTATACATTTGTGAAAGTTTCGTCTTTTAAGTGATCATTACGGTAAACATGATACTCTAATGTTCCATTTATTGGCTTTTTATAAGTTCATGAAGTATGGCCTACTGAAGTGAGACGTGGTACGAAACAAAATGTTTACTGAATCAGTTTTTTGCATTTAGTATGAACAAAAACTGTATAATAAAAAAAGCTCAGAAACGCACTTTATGTAAGTGGACTCTATATTTTCATTTGTTCAGGTATATTTTATTGTTAGGTTTATAACGGTGTAATGTGGCAGTACTTTTATGTTGTGAACTAATTAAGTTTTCTCCATTGTATTTTTTCTTAAGTTACATACATTCAAAATTTTTTCACAACCCTAAATAGCATTAAAATTCCAGAGGAGTTTAAAGTGTTCAATTGTAAAAAGTCGTATAATGTCTCAGTGGGAAGCCTTAATAGCAGAACAAGTACTACGTGAGCTTATTTTCCAGCAGAAAGTGGACCAAATGCTATTTTGCATTTGTAATAATGCGTTTTAGCAACTTCTTGTTTCGATTTGATATCCGCACTTACGCCTTGATTACGTTTTTTACATCCCTAAAATCTTCTGTCTTTTTTTAAGTAATGTCTTATATAACAGAGTTCGATAATAATTAAGTTCTGAAATATGAGCAGATGTCTTGTATAATGACTGAAAACAATACAAGAGAAATGCCAAATATGACTTTGATTTTAAATCAACATGATCTGCTCTCACATACGAAAGTTGTGAAATCTGAACGTGAGTATAATTTTCTCTCCATTACATTAATGCATGATACGAAAACTCTTATTTTACTCTATTGTTCGACTCCAGTACGTGCATTAGATATGGGCAATTATGAATTCGATAAATAATAGCAACATTGTTGTATATCAGCGATCCTAGTGGTGATCATTGGAACCTTGTAATTATGTTGTTGAATAGTCTTTGCTGTATAAATCTACAATATTGAAAGTGTCGAAATATGAATTTATGTGAATACATTCATTGTTTTTTTCACATTTAGTACGTAATACTGTCCTAATAAGATATTCAACTGAATTTATTTAGAAGGTGGAACTGGGGATTACTCGAATATCCATCAAATTCATCAGACAGGCGCCCTTGTGACTATAATTTATTCTCAAAGATCAAAGAACTTCTACGAGGTATTCAATTTCAATCAAGAATTGATATCTAGAAAGCTCTAGATCGATCAGTGAAAAAGATATCCAGAAATGGTGCTGCAGATGGATTTCTTTCTCCGTATTCCAAGGATTTGGTAACGTGTAGTTCACTTAACAAGAGACTATAAATGAAGTTCATAATATCAAAAATAACCTAAATAAATGTTTATGGTGTTATAGCAGTGTAGCCATTACTTATCGAATGCACTAGTATATAGGATATAACAAAATTCTGTACTCAAGTCCAAAACGGCTATCTTGTTTAATAGCTATGCGTCTGAAACAAATTATTAAATAAAAAAATCCGAAATTCTACTACAGTAAAACTTGTTTAATCCAGTACGTGAATAATGCACAGATATGTCCACTGTGAACAAATGTATTTGTCCCGGCGAAATAATTGTAATTTTAAGTGTATTTATCTTGCATAAAACGGAATCTGTCCAATGCGGAAATAGAAGTATATTTGTGCACAATCCACGACAAAAAATATTATAAAGCGGTACAGTATTAACCATCAGCAGTTTTTTTTTTTATTTTACTGAAGGCAGGTACCAAGACGGTTTTTACAATAATAGTGATTCAAACCAAATGAACAAATAAATATCAAAACAAAACAAACATAATTGTCCCTGACCCTAACATTCATTGTTAAAAGCTGTTGTACTTCACATGCCGATAAGTACACTAGTGTCAAAAATTAAAGCAACAAACTGAAATGTTTACTTTTTATCTTAATTGTGCCACAAAATATTACTGGCTCATACTAGAACAAAGGACTAAACTCAGTAAACATTCTAACATCATTTTTCATGAAATAGCAGAAATAAAAATTATTTTCTTCTTTTTAAAATTACCTTAAGTGTGAACTGAATGTGAACTCAGTATCGAGAAATGTGGTTACAAGTGCTCAATACGACGTGGCAACAACACAGGCCTCACAACGACAGTGCATGCTGAAAATGAGGTCATCAATCTGATTTTGTGGTATGAACATCCATTCTTCCTGCAGAGCAACTCTCAAAGTCCTCAAGAGTGATTGGTGGATGATGATGTGAAGCAACTCGTCTCTTTAGCATATCCCAAACATGCTCTATCATCCGATATGCTAAAGAGACGACCAAGTCGGGAGACCAAGCAGGCTAATCCATTCGAGCAATGTCTTCAATTTATTGGAATTCATAAACCACCGCTGTTCTGTGTGGACGAGCATTATCGTCCATCAGCAGAAGTCTGGACCCAACGTATCTCGACCCAAGCGTACATGAGGTAACAAGATCTCGTCACGATACCTGGCAGCGGTTAAACCTTGTCGGTTTACCGTACAACTTCCTGTTCGAGCAGTTATCATAATGCCTGCCCACACCATTATTGATCCACCTCCATATGAGTATCTTTCCAGAATGTTTCATGGCCGAAATCGTGTTCCAGATTCTTTCCAAATGTGAATCCGTCGAGAATCGCTCTGAAGACCGAATCTGGACTTATCTGTAAAGAGGGTATTAGTCCACTGTTCGTCCGTCCAACTCACATGTTGTTGGCTCCATTCTCGACTTTTTTTTTAACGTGTCAGGGGTACACATACAGCGGATATCCGACAGTAAAGACCTCTCTGTTGAAGCCTTCTGTACACTGTTTGTCGCGATACAAATGTTCCAGTGGAAACTGTGAGATCAGTTGTCAGTTGTTGTGCAATACAATACGGTTCCGTCTTGTCCTTATTGTCAAGTAACGATCCTCTCTTTGTGTGGTGACTCTTGGTCGTCCTTGCCCTGGTCTTCGGGTTACATTTTCTACCTCTACAAACTGTTGCCACATCCATGAAACAACAGAACGATACACATAGCATAATGGTCACATCAGCTAGAGACTCTCCAGCTTATATTCTCCCTGTCGTCCTACAACGCAGGGAGTCTGCCTGGCGTCTTCTCTGTGTCATACTGCACCTGAATGTTTACACAGTGAATGCTGAAGTGGGACTAAAGAGAGTAAACATAAAGTACCCTTTGATAGGTGCACTGACGTTATCACTTCATTGATTCTACAAAGACAGGAATGCTATCTCACATAGAGGATATGATTATACAGACATTTGCTTGCGTTCTACTGTGCCACTTGGCACTATTCTATTGTATATTAAACACAGGAAGGCGAAATTTCAGTTTGTTGCTTTAATTTTGGACACTAGTGTACTTTGATAAATGCCTCCATCGCATCGCCATGATCGGTATATTATTGTTTCAACTTTTTCGTTGCAATAATTTTGATTGACTAACACGTGTCTTTTGTGCTTTGTTCCCAGTTTACAATGTCGAGTAAAAGAAAGAAACATAATTAGTAGCGAAGAGAAACAAAAAATTAGTGTTGCCGCTTAAGGTAAAAATAAAAATGCTTGACCATTTATACGCGTTGGCGAGTCGTTTGCGTCTATATCACGCTGTTTCAATGTTAATGAATCAAGAAATCCGAAGACAAAATAAGGAATTATATAACAGAATTCACAGCTGAATATCAATCATAATTGAAAGATCTCTTGAAAGTGACAAAACAGGAAAAAGTTGCTAAGTTCTTTAAGTCCTTGCCTAAACCTGACAGTTAATATAAATTGTTAAAAATATCTCATTAATTTATTTTATTTTGATAATTATTATTTTATTCTGTAACCTTGGCACGTATCTCCTATATACCCATACAAATTACCATTCCATATTCGCGGTTTCTGTATTCTCGGCATATTTGCGGAACATATCCCTCGCGAATAATAAGCTTTTACTGTGTAGATTCTACCTGTATATATTCGGCCTCATTGCACACCCGTTATGCGAAATACAGATACATGTTTTGTAAATAACAATTGCGCTGTAAAATCTTAAATTAGTTAAGTTCTGAGACCGTTCTTTCACAGGTAGCGTTCTGAATTTACGGAATAAAGTTGGCTGAACCGTATGTGCCGTTCTCATTAAGCGAAAAAGTGAAAGTGATTGAAGATAAATCTCCAAACATTTCCGGACCGATGCTCCAAAGTCAAGCTATAGCTCTTGTTGAATCACTAAGGGAATAACGATTTCAAGGAATCTTCAGGTTAGCTGGACAGTTTTAAAAGACAATACAATGTAGTGAGGAATGAAATTTGCTGGGAATCAAAGAATGTGGACGAAAGTGTAGTTAGTGAGCGAAAAACGAAACTGCATTTCACGATACGCGCCTAAGAGACATTTTTAACGCTGATGAAATGGGAGTTTTTTTCGCACGTTACCGTCGAAGTCGCTCATACATATTATACTTCACTTTTCAACGGCAGCGGAACTACAATTAATCGAAGGTACATAAAAAGACATATACGGTACTCCTTAATCTAATATTATTAATAAATTTCAGTTCTTTTATAATGCGGAATTTTGTCCAATGTGGAAACAAAATGGTCCCATGCGATGCCGCTTTCAGCAAGTTTTACTGTATATGGATACAATGAAGAACACTTATGCTGTAAATTAATTTATCTCTCTCGAATAAGGATGTAACCAACAATTATCTGTGAGATTGCATTAAATGGAACACTATCTTACAGGAAAGCTCAGACTAATGGTAAATGATGTCAGGTAGCTGACAGTAAGGAATTACTTAAATAGTAAGTTGTGGAACATTACATAAATAAGAAATTTATTTTTACACCTTCAATTCACCTTTACAGAAATTTGTGGTTAAACCCTTTTACGAGGGAGCTCTTCAGTCATTGTACTCATGCTTCAATCAATATTACAAACTCTGTTAAAAAGCCATGATATTTTAATATTTTAGTGCTACATCTACGATCTGACAACTTGCACTCACTTAGTGACATTTGTCTGCCATCGTTGTAGAATATTAAACACGAAGAAAAGCAAGAGTATATGTGTGTGTGTGTGTGTGTGTGTGTGTGTGTGTGTTTATTTATCATCAACTTTATGTTATTTAGTTTAAAAAATTGTGAATAGAGTAACATAAAAACGGCAAAAGTACCTATGAATGAATTTATCATATGTATAGCGAATAGTTTATTTATCCATTTACATTTACTCAAAATTGGTCGGCACTTATTCCATTATTTCAACAAGAGCTCAATTTAAACAGAGATCAGCAACTACAACGGAAAGTAGTTAGTTCGAAACTAACAAAAATCATAAATGTAAACACTATTGTTACTAATGTACAAAACATTGCTTTCGTTTATGCTCCAAGAAGTTTCATTGTCTCTAATTGTACCTATATACCAGTGGCATGCGGTGGTGACAGGAATTACCCAGCTGTATGATGAAAATGCCTATGCCGGTCGTAAATTTGCTACCGAAAGGGTATTCCATGCAGAGAGGCAATAAAAGTATCTTGATCAAAAGAGTAACGAAATTTCACCGTTAAAATATAACCGTCAAGAAACGCGGACATGTATTCCACTAGGATAACATTTTCCGGAGGTAAAAAAATAGAGTATATTTCTAGGAGTCCATGCCAATTGGAAAATATTAACTCAGGTTATTGGTGTATGGAGAGTTATATCCGCGCGGTCATGAACCTACGGGATCGATAGTGCCATTGAGTTAGTTAGTATGACGAAAATGTGTGTTATAGTTTATAACCCGTCCCATCCAGTCAAAATATTGATATTTTAGCCAACAATTAAAACCAACTTCTATTCCAAATTGTTCAGTTTATAAATAATATGAGCATTTTTTATTGTAAATGTGTTTCTATAAATCTGCCACAATAGTATGGTATATAAAAATGATAGTTTTAGAATTCATACTCATGCACGTACAATTAAATTATATTAAGTGATACTTAATGTGAAGTGTGAAGGCTCTCAAAAGCTGATATCTAGTAGATTGTACACTTATTTGTTGTAAGAGGTAATTTTTCTCGTCGAAAGGTCTGCACGAAAATGATGTATTGTGTACAATGAAAAATATAGTCACATTCATTTTCAGTAACATGGCAAATCACATTTATCAGTAACTCTTACCACATATTTTTATTTTTATTTGTTTCTTTGTGTTTTGAAAAAGTATAGGCTATAAGTAACACCAATTAAATATTATGAATTAAAAAATATTATTTCGAAAGATTGTATTGCTGAGGTACTGGCGTTTTCCAATTCAGCCAATTATGTCTCTGGTCTTGCATCACCCAATAACATTTCTTCGTCAAAGGAATGTTTCACGAATCGATAGATGGTAACTTCGTTCATTCGACTCATGGTTATCGATGAACTTATAAACTTTTTCGAGTTGTGACATATGCCAGATACAGCCAGCTGGTAATCAGCAAAAAAAACTATGGGTTTAGACACAAATTATAATTTGACTTATCGCTGGTCTTAGCAGGCACGTACTAAAATATAGTACAGTATATGCGCATGCGTGACTTCATCTGTAATGTAGTAGCTAGTGTTAGTAGGGATAACATAGAGGAAAAACTCTGTGTATTCTTCTGTGTGGATAATGATAAATCAGAAGTCTCCGTCAAGCTGATGCGATTGATGCCCCGACGGAAAATTTGAAATTTAATGTTCACGCGTAATAGAATTTGATGAAACTGGCTAACTAACTAACTCACTGGCTCTATCGAACCCGTAGGTTCATGGCCGCGCGGACATAAGCTGCCCATACATCCCTATCCTGAGCTAATGTTTTCCAATCATCTCCTGTATAATTTACTTTCCCCACATCATGGAAGATGTAGTTCTCCCACCTCAATCTTGGTCTACCAACTGAGCGTTTTCCCTCAACTTTTCCTACCACAAGCTTCCAAGCAACTTTTTCATCCCACATTCCTGCCCATCGCAGCCTAAGAGACTAAATGTTCTTATTATATCTGTCTTTCTATGCATATCATGTAGTTTTCTCCATTGACCTGTATATTCATCTCTTTTTGGCCCAAAAATGTTCCTAAGAACTTTATTCTCAAATACTCATAATCTTCCTTTCTGCCTTTAAGTAAGAGTCCATGTTTCGCATTCATATAACTGGGAGAATATATGAAATTGGCAATTCTATTATTATATTTGTCCTAATTATAAATATACTAATTGCCCTAGCAGTGGTGGGATAGCTGAGGTTGAATGTACACTTAGAAAAAAAAAGAGCGGCTTCAAAACGCAGAGTCCCTGTTGTGCATGCTCGAAGAGCTAAAGCTGAGTTTCACAAGGTATCGCATTGTTAAATATTTTAAATAAGCTGCATTTGTTTTTAATCGTCTTAAATAGTTAAATAGCAGTGAAGGAGACATGTTTCTAGATATTTACGAGTGTTCGATGTATACAATATTATTCAAATTGCGACATTTGAAATAAAATTCAACTCTCGTGCATAGTGTGAAATTAAACAAGACAACCAGGATATAGACAACTAGTATCCGACGTTCTTCTAGCGTAGATCGTTAAACCAATTGCGAAAAAATGAAAATATATATAATATATATATATATGAAAGCTAGGGTCCAAGTCCCTTGACAATTATTTTTTTGTTTAATTATATGTATTCCGCAAAATACATCCCATTGTAATTAATTCCAACCACGTAATCTACGTCCATTTTACACTATTTTAAGTAATATCCCAGCCCTCGTAAACTTTATAACAATATTTAGCTACCGGTATAAATGTAACTGAGTGTGCAGTACAACGTTTTATAATAATACTATAAATATATGTAATAAAAGACAACATAGCTTCATAAATATTTATGTATTTATTTACTTATTACGTATTAGTGAGGAAAACGTTTTACCATTCAATTAAAGTATTTAATTTACATGGGTCAAGTCCAGCCTAATAATATCCCATAGATAATGGAAAATAAATAATAATAATAATAATAATAATAATAATAATAATAATAATAATAATAAAATAGCAATACTTCCAAATAGTTAGTTCGTTTTTTCTTTATGAGTGGACAGACAGAATAAAATAGAAAGCATTGTAACAATTAAAAAAGGTTGACCTCATCGGGAATCGAACCTAACACATATTGCATACGAAGCAAGACATAAGGCACCGAGCTAAGCATTCACTGGCTTGATGAGGACAAAGGAATGCTCTTCATTGGAGGAAGGGGAACGTATTGTAACTCTACTATGCAATTAGTTTACTCGTGCGAATCGCGCGTTAAAACTTGAAAATGTTGGATATCAAGAGTCCGCTCATTTTTTTTTGCTAAGTGTAACGTCACTGCCAAATAATCGTACAATTTAGAAAAGCGTTTGGACAGTGAATGTTGTCGGACCTATATCCACATATTTCCCAGAGTAAAATTGTTCCTAACTATTATTCTACCAGTTATATTATATGGACTCTTACTTTAAGGGAGGAAAGGAGATTACGAGTATTTGAGAATAAAGTTCTTAGGAAAATTTTTGGACCAAAGAGAGATGAACAGACAGGTGAATGGAGAAGACTACATAACAATGAACTACATGGTCTTTATAGGAAGCCAGATATAATAAGAACAGTTAAGTCTCGTAGACTGCGATGGGCAGGACATGTTGCACGTATGGGGAATGAAAGACGTGCATGGAAACTTGTTGTAGGAAAGCCAGAAGGAAAACGCCCAGTTGGTAGACCAAGAATGAGGTGGGAGAACAACATTAACTATGATTTGTGGGAAGTGGATTGTACAGGGAATGATTGGAAAGCATTAGCTCAGGATAGGGATGTATGGAGAGCTTATGTCCGCGCGGCCATGAACCTGCGGGTTCGATAGTGCCAGTGAGTAAGTAAGTAAGTAAAATTGTTCTTTCGAAATTATGACGTAACTCTTTTATTACACCTGTACTATTATTTATACAACATGAGTAAGAGGTATATTTTCTACACATCTACAATCCACAGTTTGGGAAATACTGCACAATTGTATTCGATATAAGACAAAATTGGTCTCTTTTAAAATCTCTTGAGAGAACTAAAGAGGGACACTTTAATTGTAACAACCCTGTTGTGTGATTCTCACCCTCCTCGAAAACCACATCACCCCTTTATACTCATTCTGGCTGTAGTAACAATCTCCATAGCGAGCAATCCATTGTCCTTTACATGGCGACCCCGGGGATCTTTGCTTTTGGAGCCGCAATTAAACATCAGCAATGCGCAGTAGCACCTGCCCATCTGCTCTATATTAACCGAGCCACTGTCCACCCTCCAACTTCCGCTACCAATTTTATTCTTCACATTTCAAAATCAATATTACCTCAGATAACATTTCAAATAATCCATTCTTAATAATTTTAAAATTAATAAGTTTAGTATTAGCAGGACTTTATTAGACAAAAAGTAAGATATTTACAATATTATTTACAAATATGGGTCGCACGGGCAGTAAGCCGTACGTGCTGTTGACAGTCCGTTACAATAAAGTAATAATTGGTACTAGTGTAAAGAAAAATAAACAACAAAAAAGCAATAACATTACAATTGCATAAAGAAAACACAATAATATTACAATTAAATAATAACACAATAGCATTATACAATAAAAAACATTAACATTACAATTACATAAAGAAAACACAATAACATTAAAATTACAATTACATAAAGAAAACACAATAATATTACAATTAAATAATAACACAATAGCATTATACACTAATTTATTTATATATAATTGTTAAGAATTAATGGTATTGCATTTTGATAACATATATTTATTCATAAATGAGTGTTGTCCTCATTTTCCGCGTTTTGTCCAGAAATTTACCGAGGTTTATCCAATTTTCTGGATTTACCAATAACTCGTAGCATGCCAATCTTTCCCGATTTGAATTTAGAAATCTTTCCGGTAATAACTGACTTCTCCAATATTCTAAATCATTACATTTTCCTAATGTATGTATCTCATCTTCAAAGTTCCCGCACATTGGACATATTCACATATCGTGATCGTCGCTAATTTTTAGAAATTTCCATGCCCCTAGCCTAAACCAAGCAAGCCCTGATGTCTCCTTAAATCCTAGGTTGAGTATATACGATTCTTTTCCCCAGACGTGTTTTATGTCTCTTTGTAAACACAGTGAGCGTTTTCCTGTACATTCGGCGAAAGTATCTTGTTGGTTTATATCTAAGTACCTCCTCCTTATTTTTCTCCACACGTTCTAATTAATAAGTTACTTATATTCCATCGACTATCTTAATTAATTCGTGATTTACGTATTTGACTACATTACTTATTAAACAAATGAAATTTCAGTATAGAATTTATTTATTACTAGCAAATACCCGGTGTGCGCTGCTACGCCTAAATAAATGAAAATTAATGTGCTTTATGTTTAGTTAAATACGTAGAAGGAAAAATTTATATCATAATTATTTTTAGATACCCCGTGCTGTTTACCCGGTATTGTCCGGGAATCTACTCATCCCGATCTTCTTGGCATAAATGAGCTGAAAGACAAAAATTAACGCACTTCTTATGATTAGTTGAATAAGTGAAATGAAAAATAATTATAAATGTATATCGTAATTATTTTAAGGTTCACCGTGCTGATTATCCGGTGTTTCCGGGAATCTACTTATTTCGATCTTCTTGGCATAAATGAGCTAAAAGTCAAAATCGATATTGTGAGTTATCCGTAAAAGAATACCTGCCATGTGCTGCTATGCTTGCACAGGAATCTACGTACTTGTCTCGATCTTCTTGGCATCAATGAAAGACAAAAATGTTTATTGTGAGTTATCCGTAAGAGATAAACATATTCTGTCGCTGACTTTTTGTAGAGCTTTTTGAGGTATTCAATTCTGTCACATTAATTTTGTGTATTTGTTATGGTTTAGGCAGCGTAAGCTATTTAAGCGTCCGAGGAGTTACTTTTTTCACGTTTTCCACTACAAAGGGCGATTTTTAATGGTGTAGGAGTTGAGTATCACAACTCACTTATAGCCATGTTCATCCCGGGAATCTCCTGAACATTTTGCAAGAAGCCCCATCACAATCGGATCAACGGTATGGCTGCGCATAAAGTACGAACAAACAAACAAACATTAATTTCTATATATTAGATTTAAATGGTCGAGATATGACCAGTAATATATTTTTCTACTTAACTAAGACAATTGCACTCAGTGCTACATTAACATATAGCAATCAGAGTACAAAACATATAAAGAAAATCCGTTCAAATGAATGATTATAGTAACAATATAATAGTAATTATAATATTATAACATAACACTATTTATAATATTATTCAAATTAATAACAATAACAATATAAAAAAGTTAAACCGAAACTCCCTAATTAATAGACATTAAATAAAATAGAAGTACGCGATCTCTCATCCCCGTTAGTGTAATTTCTAACTACTCTTGCTGATCATATGAATGGCAGTAAAATATCTGCTGAAATGGAAGTTATTAAAAGTAGTAATATGCATTTTTTTAATTCTCTGCGAAAATGATATTGTTTTCTTGGTATTTATTATTTCAAATCGTATGTGTTAAGATACGGAAATTTAACACAATTCCTTTCTACTTACAGAAAACATTTAAACCCTTCAATTTTGGTTTATTTTAAATTTCAATAAAATTTATATTTTATAAATTAATATCGTATTTGATACTATAATTACTATTACTACTACCACTACCATACGATAATAATAATAATAATAATAATAATAATAATAATAATAATAATAATAACAACAACTCACTGGTACTATCGAACCCGGAGATTCATGGCCGCGCGGACATAAGCTTTTCATACATTCCTATCCTCAGGAAATGTCTTCCAATCATCCCTGTATAATTCATCTTCCTTAAATCATGGTTAATCGTATTCTCTCACCTCACTCTTGTCTTATCTACTGAGCTTGTTCTGTCTGGTCTTCCTACAGGAAGTATCCATGACCCTCTTGTATTCTCCATTCGTACCACGTGTTCTCCTTATCACAGTCTAAGAGACTTAACTGTTCTTATAAGGGGCATATATCTCATTTCCCATAAAATACATGTAACTTGCTATTGTGCAGTGTTCTGCGTTCACCAGTCTGTTCGTCTCTCTTTGGTCCAAAAAGTTCATGAAAATTGTATTCTCAAATACTCGTAAATAAATATTAAATAAATATTTATTATTATTATCATCATTAGCACTATTATTATTAATGTTTTGTAACATTTGTATTCGTAAGGCTTAAGTTGCATAAAATAAATACAAGGTCTGTTCCCTGAAGATCACAAGTTAGATTGATAGACTGATGATAAGGTGGACTGTCCCATGCAGTCCGTACCTGAAAAAGTTCCTCTTTGAAATTTGTAGACCTACTATAGTCTTCCAGCCCGTCAATTGCCTATTTAGTTTCTCGCACACATGGTTTAAGGCAGTGGGTCCCCCAAAAGGAACAAAGCATTAGGTAGAAAACGCACAAATGTAAAAGTCAAATATACGCAATTTATCCAGGTTCAACTCCGCTCATTCCCATATAAGACTAGTCTTGGATCTAACAAATGAAATGGATTACATTAGAGGGAATGACAGATCTTGGAGAAAAAATCTCCACTCTGTATTAACTGGTTAAGAATTTCACAAAAAAAATCGGATTGATTTGTGTCGGAATTTTAACTTGAGTCCAGTACGTTAGCACCATTTGATGGTTAAATTGGTAATATAGGGTTTGCAAATAGTTGGGAGACTAGGAAATGCCGCGATACAGCAACAAATTTTGGAAACTTATTGTCCCAATCTCTAGAGAGAATTGAATCTATGATAACAATTAAGTCTAAATTTATTCAAGCTCTCCGACTGTTAATGAACAATTTATATGCAATAAAGAAACGAAAATTTATAGTTAAAACTAAAATATGATATATTTACTTCGGAAGCTAGAGTAGCAGATCCTGTGTCATATTTCTCGAAGATCGGTACGATCAGTTATTTATGGGAGGACTCTATTAATTTCAGTCGTTCGTTAAGCTGTAATATAATAGCGAACAACACGACCGAGATTGTCGACGTCACAAGAGAAACGCTTCGCCTCTAAGACGCTATTTCACGTTCTTTTCCCCCCTTTTTACTTACATCAAACGTCTAGCTTTTTCCCTCCATGACATAAATCCAATAAAGCAAAACAGCGAGCTAAGAAAAAAGGAGTCCTTATGTACTCCACTTTCAATCTGTTGTACTAGTGAAACGCTATATAGCCCTATTTCAGTATACAAAGTGCTACAAGCTGCTCCATCTCACAAAACTCTTACATATTATAGTTCAAATGATGTAAAGAAAAGATATAACATTTCCAAAATCTGAAATTTTATAGAGAACAAAATTAATTCATACAGTACTAAGAAGTATTTGGAAAAATGTGTTTGTTGCTTAAGAGACTCAAAATGGTGTTTTAATGCGCTATTTAATCATTCTAAACTAATTTTCAAAGTTTTCAGGGTTCATTTACTTTGAATGTAGAAACATAAACAAAAAAATGAGAATATTAACTCTTTATAATCAGCTACACAATACATATACATAAGGATTTTATTAAACTAAAAGTAAGATACATACATACAATGTTATTTACAAATATGGATCGCACGGACAGTAAGCCGTACGTGCTGTTGACAGTCCGTTACAATAAGTTAATGTTTAAAAACAAAAAACAAAAAAACAATAATATTACAATTAGATATCAATACAATTACATTATACATTAACTTAGTTATGTAGAATTATTAAGAATTAATGGCATTGCAATTTCTTAACATATTTATTTATTCCTGAATAAGTGTTGTTCTTATTTTCCGAGTTTTGTCCAGAAATCTACCCAAGTTTATCCAATGTTCTGGGTTTACCAGTAACTCGTAGCATGCCAATCTTCCACGATTTGAATTTAGAAATCATTCCGGTAATATCTGATGCCTCCAATATTCTAAATCGTTACATTTTCCTAATATATGTACATCGTCTTCGACATTCATAGCATGCTAGTCAGACGCGCTACCCGTTATATCAGAAGGCAGCCAATTTACAATATATAATGCAGTATTAAAAAGTTAATTTTTGACTTCTTTAAAATAATAATCAAACTCTTAGCCAATTTGTTTTTAATTATATTTTTTTTATTCAATGCCACCTGTTTGTCATTCGACATTTCAGGTATTCTCTCCTGGCATTGGCGTATTGTAACCCACTTCTGAAGTTGGGGCGCTTGGAAGGCGGGGTTACGCTGCCCCAATGATATGATGGGTGATGACGATGGGTAATGATGCGCCAGGAGAGGCCTTAAACCTAAACTTAATCTAATGAGGTGAATATGATATATATGATAATGATGGCCAGTTGATGTTCGGGATGTTTGGGCCTTAAAGTATCCTGACATTTGTCTTACAGATGAGGAAAACCCCCGAAAAAACCTCACTCAGGAAACGTGTCCCGAGAGGGGATCGAACCTGGGCCCGCTGTGTGACAATGCAGCAGCTACTTCGAGATCACAGCGGTGGAATTTGTTTTTAATTATTATACTCTTGGAAAATTATCAATGTTTTTAAAATACATTGTGTCAGTTCACTTCCTGTGAACCTTGATGAGATATGAATTAAATTTCTCAGCTTTAAGACTATTAATGTTAGAAAAACAAGTGAAACAGCTATATTGAAATTTTATTTAATTCCTCAAATTTCAATGTAATCTAGAGGTGAATAACTAACCATGGAAATTCAAAATTGTTAAACGCTCCAGTTGGTAGACCAAGAATGAGGTGGGAGAATAACAATGAATATGATTTGAGGGAAGTATATTATACAGGGAATGATTGGAAAACATTAGCTCAGGATAGGGATGTATGGAGACGTTGTGTCCGTGCGGCCATGAACCTACGGGTTAGATACTGCCAGTGAGTCAGTTAATTAAACGCTCTAGTAATACGAGCGGAATCACTAAACTGGAAGAAAATGTAACTTCCACAAAAAAATAAACCTTCACATACATTGCGTCTATCCTGCGGTGTCTAAACCATCAACCATAGTAGCATCAATGAAATGCAGAGATGGATATCATAAGTTTGGAAACTTGAATACAAATCGGTTCCTGCAAATCTCTATTTGTCCAGTAAAAAGAATAGCAACAGGCGTGAAATATGATGGCTGTCCCTGTACACTCAGTGTAACATTGATTTACAGTGGAGGGTGAGATCAGCGACAACAGAAATGAAATCGAAGGTTCACAGAATAGAGACTGATCATGTGCTATATTGAATTAGAATTTAGGAAGAACATATTATGACAGAGGCACCCATGTCCGTTTAAAATAATTTTTAAAAATCTGCTCAATTTTGAAGTAGGAAACAAAATTAAACTAGCGTTAATCTCCGATTGAGGGTCTTTCCACTTTTCAGCGGTTGCCCTTTTACCAGCCGGCTGCTGGCCCTTCACATCCACATGTGTCAATCACAGAGGTAGATGATCAACAGCCAGTGTAGGGGTGACATGTGGTTAGCATGTCGAGTCCCCCAGCCGTTAATAGCTGGTTCCTCAACCTGGAGCCGCTATTTATTGTAGCTACCCAATTGCCTCACGATGCTGGGTGGGCACCGGTCCCATACTGGCCGAAATACCATGAGAAAATTTCTTCCCCCATGGAGACTCGAACCAGCACAAGTCCCGTAGCTCTGCGCCAAGGCTTCCTACCTTAACCGCTCGGCTACGGCGCGTTAGTCTAAGTTAATCTAAGAACTTAAATTTAATATCCCAGTGCAATACAACTTCATACGCTATTTTTTAAAGAAATAATTTAATAAACTATTTTAACAGTTCACGGTCGATGAAAAAAATCTTATACTATGAAATAAAATCACCGTTTATACAACTAAGATGATGCAGAGTGACTTTTAATATTATAATGATGTGAAAAGAAAAATTAATGTCTAAACCAGGAATCGAACCATGGATCTCACGTATTCCGTACGAGCGTGCAAGACCACTACAATATTCGAGACATAGTACAAACATTAACAATTCTCTCCACATATACAAATTTATAATTCTCGTTTCGTCCGCTGCCACCAAAGTCAACGGTCGGCTTCATTTAGAAGTATCTATGTTTGAGAATTTCTTTTCACAATATCATTATAATGCAATATCCATTATTGGAACTGTGTTAAAATAACAATATTGGAAAGTGTTAAATAACATCGATTACTGCTTATAAAAGTGGTGGTGTAAAATTCTCAGATATCTATCTATAGTAATTCTGCCCGAGGGCAAGTCTTTCACTGCAATCAAAGCATTTCCATGCTATGCTTGCAGCTTTACTAGGGAATTGTAGGTCTGGTAGCTTCCCGTTGCTTTCCACACCGGTGAAGGATGATGATGATGATAATGATAAGGATGATGATGATGACCATAAGATTTCGGGGACCGTTTGGGCCTTAAAGTTTTCCTGACATTTGTCTTATAGGTGCGGAAAACCCCCAATAAAAACCTCACCCAGAAAAACTGCCTCGACCGGGGATCGAACCCGGGCCCGCTGCGAGATAAGGCAGCACGCTACCCCGAGACCACAGCTGTGGACTTTGATAATATAATAATAATAATAATAATAATAATAATAATAATAATAATAATAATAATAATAATAATTCATATATTTGAACGTTTACAGGAATAATCACTATGAGGTTTATTTTAAGATTTGAATTAAAATTCTTTACACCTCACCTCATATCCAGTCTTCTAATTATACCGGTTTCAACTTCAGTAATATCTCGTCGACTGATGTTATATCGTACAGGAGATATTACTGGGTTGAAGTCACCTAGGTTTTGAAACGGTACAATTATAAGAGGTGTGGTATAAAGAATTTTAATTTAAATCTTAATTCATAGATTATTATATTTGCAACAAATTAGCCAATGAGAAGGTTATAAATGCAATAGATTAACCAAAGAGAACATGAAAATAAAGTTTTTTTTTTATTCAACGTCCCATGTTGTCATTTAGACATTCTTGGTGTTCTCTCCTGGCATTTGGCTTAATTGCAACCCACATCTGAAGTTGGGGCACCTAGAAGGCGGTGTTACGTTACCCCGATGATATCCATCCATAGAAATTCTGCCTGAAGGCAGGTCCTTCACTGCAATCATAGCATTTTCATGCTATGCTTGCAGCTTTACTAGGGAATTGTAGGTCTGGTAGCTTCCCGTTGCTTTCCACACCGGTGAATGATGATGATAATGATAAGGATGATGATGATGATGGCCATATGATTTCGGGGACCGTCTGGGTCTTAAAGTTTTCTTGACATTTGTCTTACAGGTGAAGAAAAACCCCGATAAAAACCTCACCCAGAAAAACTGCCCCGAACGGGGATCGAACCCGGGCCCGCTGCGTGACAAGGCAGCACGCTACCTCGAGACCACAGCGGTGGACCCTGATTATATGATGGGTGATAAATGAAAATGAGGCGCCAGGAAAGTTCTTAACCCAAACTTAGCCTAAATTCCAGACCATGGGCAACCACACGAATGATTCCCTTTGAGGAAAAAATGACTGTGGTTTGACCGGGAATCGAACCCGGGACTTCATGAACAGTGTTCAGAAACATTGACCACTAGTCCATGAGGCTGGTCTCATAAGTTAAAGTGAACAATTTATTGGCTTTGGAAGCTACAACATTAAAATATGGTTATTAATTAAAAGCATAATGAAGATAAAATTTGTCGAAATACAATAAAATGTCCGTATACCTTTTCAGTATGAGGTGATGAAAATATTGTATTAAATGACAAATGCATCAATCTCGTGACGTGTATAACGGCAATGAAAAAGTAGATATGAGTCCCTGAGAAGTGATTCTTGTAAAACTTTTAATTTCTTTACGTAACAATAGATAAGCGGTGAATCGTATTTACAAATTATTGTCGAATCTCTTAAGTCCAACAGCAGGAAGATTTCAGCTATATAAATGCAGTAAACTACCACAACGACACGAAGATATCAGCTGCTCTATACCCAGTAAATCTTGATAATTAGCTTAAAAATTAATCGTAGGACAACACTTGGTAAAAATATCACTGGTATGAACTGATTAATAAATGTAGTAGTAGTAGTAGGACTTTATTAGACAAAAAGTAAGATATTTACAATATTATTTACAAATATGGGTCGCACGGGCAGTAGGCCGTACGTGCTGTTGACAGTCCGTTACAATAAAGTAATAATTGGTACTAGTGTAAAGAAAAATAAACAACAAAAAAAGCAATAGCATAAAGAAAACACAATAATATTACAATTAAATAATGTAATCTTGGTAGAAGCTCAACTTAAGAGTCGAATAATATCTACGATCAATGTAGTTAATCTTGATAGCGTGTGTCGAACTCGTATGAGTTTCAATACAAGCAGCCGCTTACTAAACTTGATGTTCATATGAGCTCGTCTCGGAGTCCACAGTCCTGATCGACTCTCTAGCTTAATCTATAAAACACGACTGTTCTAACGTTATAGATAAAATGTTAATTAAATCATAAATGGAAAACAAAGTGACTTAATCAAACGGTCCACCTATAAACTCGAAATTTGCATTTAAAATATACATATTACGATGTTTTAACGTCAATAAAAAAGAGTCATTATATAATGGCTATTATGAATAAAAATACAAATATTAAGTATATAAATAAAAAAGAGGAAAAAAAAATACATAAATATGACATCTAACGGAATATTTAACACATGCCCCAAATGGGAGTCAATGACCAATCACATTTCAATGATTTTTTTATTTACAACCAATCTCAGTTGTGTTTCGCCTCGAATTTATCAACTGAAGTTTATCATATTAAAGAGAGCACCTCCTTTTTAACATTCTGAATAGGTCATAGCATTATTTTGCAGTGACTGACCCCATAAGAAATACGGCTACCAGATTGTATATATATAGTGCATCAATGTCAGCTCATAGTGCATGCGGGAGATAATATCAAAATATTTCTAGCAATTGATTATACCACAAAAAAAAATAAACCACTGTTTGCACTTTCTTAAACGAATTATTTTCCAGGAAATGACGTTGCAGAAAAATATAATTGACATATTTACATCATTGGACATCAGAAATTACTTAATACCTATAAAGTAGTAGTAGTAGTAGTAGTAGTAGTAGTAGTATTCAAATGTTCTGAAGATCTTGATTTGTCATCATTCGCTTGTTAATTCCTATAATGTTGGTTATAAATTTCTCCAATAGAGTGTATTCTTACAATATTGCGATCCTTTGGCAATAAATAATATGATCTGGTTGCAGTGATGAACAAAAAAAGCAAATTAAGCTTACCAATCGTTTCTCATTTGTTATCAAACATCGCCGTTTACATTAAATATATAAATATTTTTAAATAACTATAGTTAAATAATGATTTGTGAGTAAACAGCTTAATTTTATTCGTTAAATAATCCTAACAAATGTCACTCTTGGTTTCCAAGTTCTCTATATAAATTCACTTCTCACTTCGTGAGTCGTGAATTTATCGATAATTTGGAAATCACTCGTGGCATTACTTATGATAACGTTTGCCTTTGAATTCAGAGGTAGATACAGAAGCGGAAGACATGCAAAAATAAACAATTCTTTATATAGCACATCTCCGCTAGCACACTACAACTAATATAATTCTCCCTTTAAATCGTGAAATTTTTAACACCTATTAAATTGTAAAATGTATAATGTCAACATACTCTACACACGAAATAAGGTATTTGTGACCATTTTAGGTTTCCAAGTGTTTATAGACTGGATGATATTTCTGTGGAGGTCCAGGTCTCCACCCCTGAAGTTTATTTGGAAAATTTCTTGGGGTGCCCAAACCGGATTCATTTGGAATGCACGTTTAAGTGCATATTAAGTTCTTGTAGTATCTTCTGATTCCTCTCATAGTTGAGAAGTGTATATCCTTAAATTCGTCGCGGATATCTCGTTTCAACAGCTCATATGCTTCTGAAATATGTTTTTTATTTTAGAATCCAGATCTCGCTTCCACAGAGGAAATATGGTAGTGCAAGAGTTTTATATAATTTTATCATGGAATGTCTTTTATAATATTTGGTATTTGAATAGAATTTAGCAGTCCTAATATTTGTAAAAATTGTGATTTTCTTAATCAAATCTTTCTCTCCTTCATAGAAAATATTTCATCCTAAATACTGAAAATAATGTAATTGTTCTAAAATCGTTTTTGACTACGATACAATTTTCTTCTAATCGAATTTATACCTTTAAATGCTAGTACTATATTATTATCTGATGATATTTCCATGCCAAATTATTTTATGATTTTATGTACTTCCAATAAATCATATTGTAAATTTTCTTCAGAATTTGCAATTACAACTTGATTATAAAAAAAGAGTACCGTATCTTGTTTAATAGTGTTGTTTGCAATCAGAATTCCTAATTCGTAATCCTCATTACAAAGGCGAATCTTCCTATCCATATATTATGACGCATCGTTAGGTCGGCGTATAATTTTCGTGGGTGGGGGCGACAATTAAGGTCTGTCATGTAGCCAAGAAGTGTACTCATGAGTCACGACTCGGAGAGGCCCGATATGAGCTTTCCAGATGCGTCTCTGCATCGTTTTCTAGAAGAATCAGCCTCTTGACGTTTCCATTCGAGAAGGCTCAAGACTAAGCTTCTAAAAAATTCGACCCTCAAATACAAGAATGATAAGAGTCGGTCTATGAGTCAGTCGGACTGAGTCGCGAGATATATTCATGAATTGACAGGCGATATGTGCACTGTGATCTGAAAAATATATATATAGTATTGGGAAGTGAAGACTTTTGCGAATGTGAAGAAATTAACTATAAAATAAATTGTGTTTGTGAAACTCTCTTAGCAGAATACTTACACTAGTCAACATGATTTTTGTCTCATGAGTACCAATAGTTGTACTTAATGCAGTTTTTTATCGTGTTTTCAAATATATATTCGGAATTTCTCCATCGCCCACAGTTTTTTTTATTTCAATTTCAATTACTTACTTACTTACTTACTTACTTACTTACTTACTTACTTACTTACTTACTTACTTACTTACTTACTTACTTACTTACTTACTCACTGGTACTATCGAACCCGTAGGTTCAAGGCCGCGGCGGACATAGGCTCTCCATTACATCCCTATCATGAGCTAATGCTTTCCAAGCATTCTCTGTTATAAATCTACTTCCCTCAAATCATAGTTAATGTTATTCTCCCACCTCATTCTTGGTCTACCAACTGGGCGTGTTTTCCCTCTGACTTTCCTACAAGAAGCTTCCATGCAAGTCTTTCATTCCCCATACGCGCAACATGTCCTGCCCATCGTAGTCTACGAGACTTAACTGTTCTTATTATATCTGGCTTCTTATAAAGACCATGTAGTTCATTGTTATGTAGTCTTCTCCATTCACCAGTCTGTTCATCTCTCTTTGGTCCAAAAATTTTCCTAAGTACTTTATCTCTCAAATACTTGTAATCTCCTTTCCTCCCTTAAAGTAAGAGTCCATGTTTCGCACCCATATAATATAACTGGTAGAATAATAGTTTTATAGTTTTTCAGTTTAACGTTTTTTGAAAGGAGTGAGGACATCAAGAGTCTCTGCAATGCATAATAGCACGCATTTACAGAATTGAGCCAATGTTTAATTTCTTTGTGCATCTCATTCCTATTTGTGATTATTGTTCCTAGGTATTTGAATTCAGCCACTTCCTCAAAATTTCCCTCATTTATCATTAGCTGTCCATTTCCATTATATAATGTATTTCTACGTGTGACCATATATTTAGTTTTATTGATATTTACTTCCAGTCCTAATATCTTAGTGTTACTCAATAGTGTGTGCGTGTTTTCTTTTAGTATCTCCTCGCTATCGGCCAATAGTACTACATCATCAGCATAAACTAACAGCTTATTAATACCATTGAGTTGTAAACCTTCCTCATTCTCTAAATATTCAATGGCATGCTCTAGTACAAATTAATGAATTTAAATAATTATTTTTAATAAACGTATTTTCGTCCATTTGCCCATTGTAAAATAAAACCAAATGAGCTAACTCAAATGGTTTCAGCTATGGAAAAGAGATATCAAGGCAAATGGAATCCTAATATCCTGGCCGATTATTGTTGGACCATCAAGAGGGATGCTCCACAGGCGAAATATAGCAGAAAATCGTAATTTCTTACTTTCTAGGTGAGTCCGAATGTTTGAATATTGTGTAGTTACAAATGAAGACAATATTAAAGTGTTTGAAATTAAAAATTCCTGTCTGCCGGAAACCTTGCGTGATGGAGAAAACCCGATATCATGTTTGCTCCACCAAATAGAGTTTAACGCATTTATTGCTTGTTTTGTTTATGCGATTCTATTTTTAATTTCCACTGTGTTATCGCCTGAATGGTCTAATTTTGTTCCTAAATAAGTACATTCAATACTAAGTTTTAGTTCTTTTCCATTGTTGAAATTTACATTTTCAATTTCTTCTCCTATACACAGATATTTAGTTTTCTCAATGTTTATATAAAGTCCCCACTTTTCATATTCTTCTTTTAGATTTTAGCCATATATTCTATGTCATCGTCGTCTTGTGCTATTAATACCTGGTCATCTGCAAAATTTAGTGAATATACATGTGTATTTTGGATTGGAATGCCCAATTTTCTTGACATGTTTTCCTCCAGTCTCTTGGTACTCTTTCGAGATAAATTGTGAATAGAGTTGGAGATAAACTGCAACCTTGCCTTAAACTTTTTGTAATATTAATATTATTAAGTAATATTACTATTAAATAATAATAAGAATAATATCGGCACTGTTAACAAAATACAGTCTGGATCAAACTGTAACTATGCTTCAGTTCGTAACTCCACAGGTGGTACAAGTAACAGTAAATCAATAAACATCAATTAATGTAACTTGATCCTGCTATACATAGATACAAGGTGTTGATAAATAGAGAGTAATTTAATTAAACTACACAATTTGAACTGCTTACAGAGTGTCTTTACACGAAGTGGGAACCAGTGGTTGTAAAGTGGCGGAGTTTCAAGTAAGCGCTTGATACTGATAAATCGATATGAAAGTTTAACTTGTACTACATTCATTTAAAATTCCTAAGATAGAACAAACTCTCTTCCTGATAAGAATTTAAATTAATCTAGTGCGCTACCTTACTACAAATATTGAATAATGAGAATCAAACTTTACTTACTTAAGTATTTCATAAAACGGGATTATACTTTATATCTTATCCCACACTACTTGCTTAACGTTACTCTTTAACATTTTAATAATTGTGTAAAAGTACCTGATATCTCAGTCGTCCTCAATAATTTGCAGTGTTGTTTTATAGGAGGCATTTCGATAACTTAAGTATCATCTTCTTTTTTTCATTTTGGTACTGACTGTTGTTTGTAATTATTTTGTACAGAGGGTTTATGCTGGGTATGTTCTCTGCTGAACAAGAACATCATCATCATCATCATCATCATCATAGTACATTCACGAATTTAGGCCATTTGTTGACCTGTTTCGGCCTCAAGAGAAACACCATCCAGAAGTCTTTTGAGTGGACGTCCTGGTCTTCTTCTTCCTGCAGGTTGATATCTTAACATTAGTTTGGTATTCTGTGATCTTCCATTCGATGAACATGTTGTATCCATCTTGACTTATAATCAGAAATTTTGTTTTCTAAGATTCCATATGTAATTCTTCTAAGATGTCTTAATTTTTTGTGATCTAGTAGTGTGTATCCTGCAGTCCTCCGAAGATATCTCATTTCAGCAGATCTAAGTCTCTGTATATCCTTCTGTTTCAACGTCCATACTTCGCTACCATACAAAAGAGTTGGAAGAGCCAGTGTTTTATACACTTTCAGTCTTGAATGCTTTTGGACTAACTGTGGCTTGAAGATAGAATTTATTAACCCTAACCCAGCATAATCCCTCTGTACAAAATAATTACCAACAACAGTCAGTACCAAAATGAAAACAGAAGATGATACATAAGTTATCGAAAGGCCTCCTATAAAACAACACTGCAAATTATTGAGGAAGACTGAGATATCAGGTACTGTTATACAATTATTAAAACTTTAACACAGTAACCTCAACGGAGTTTCATAATGTATTTTAAAAACATTGTTACTCTTTAAGCAGTTAAAATTGTTAAAACGGACACATAACTGAACCGAATTATGGGAAAAGCCTAAAACCCTCATTAAAACATTTACTACATGGTAAGGATTGAACGTTGATTAACAAGGCCGTTCTCTGTTGTTTGATTGTAGAATTTGCGTAAACTACCTAGCTCGTCCACTCTATTCCTCAAGCATATTGGATAATTTTGACGTCATGTCTACATCATTCATGATTGGTAGCGACATCGTGGAAGGTGACATTACGTTGCCGCTCTGTGACACGTTTGCCCTGACATATGGGCTATCATTCGGACTTAAGGGCATTTGCTAGTGAGTATCTGCTGTTCGATTAGCTTTTTCTTACTTACTTACTTACTCACTGGCACTATCGAACCCGTAGGTTCATGGCCGCGCGGACATAAGCTCTCCATACATCCCTATCCTGAGCTAATGCTTTCCAATCATTCCCTGTATAATCTACTTCCCTCAAATCATAGTTAATGTTTTCTCCCACCTCATTCTTGGTCTACCACCTGGGCGTTTTCCCTCTGGCCTTCCTACAAGAAGCTTCCATGCAATTCTTTCATTCCCCATACGCGCAACATCTCGAAGATAAATTAAAGTTAATTTATCTAAACCTATAATACATAACAAAACAATAATTTCATCACTTATTAAACAGATCCTAATGAGTTGATTGATATCCAAATTAAGTTATTAGTGGTGTTTTCTATAACTTGGCAATAATCACAACATTGAAGTGGAAATTACTAAAAATTTGCATTTTATGTTCATCTGGTACCATTTTCTCAGAAACTGTTTGTAAGAAATGCATATTGTTTTTATTCACACTGTTTAAGATAGCTTGATATATGAGGTTAAAAGTTTTGGTAGAAAAGCCTTCATTGTGTTCATAACATTTCTTTAAAAAGTTTATAATTTTTATGATTTTTTTTTGTACTTAAATGTTTTCTTGACTATGTTACAATTTACCAATTCTTAACCTCACTTACGGAGAAAGTGAGATATATATCCGCTAAAAAATAATATTTCTATCTACAATGATTTCTGAAAAAGTGTACCTAAAATCTAAAAAAAATCAGAGTTACAGAAAAAATGTAATTCAATGTTACAATCATTTCCAAGTAATATAAAATACCACTAATTACTTAATGTTAATATCAATCAACTCAGCAGCATCTGTTTAATATGTGGTGATATTTTTATTGTGTTCTCTATTATAGTTTTAGAGAAACTTTAATTTGTTTCATGTAAGAAAAAGCTTACCGAACAACAGACGACAGAACATTAAATAAATAACTTGTATGTAGACGTAATTTAAACCTAAGATTATTACTTTTAGTGTTAAACAAGTGACACTATCTACAGTCTTATTAACAATATTTTTTCGCGATAGTGCATCTCATCGTACTTACAACAATCGCGACCATGATTGAAAGTTCAACTTCCTACATTTCGGGTTGCCAACCTAAATAACTATACTGTAATAAAATAACTATGCTGTAATTTTGCATATTGCAAACCGCGCGTGAGAAGTAAAACCATTGCCCTCTCTATGTCTACTACATACAATGTATATACAAAAAATATCCACAGTCCAGCTTACACAGACGGCTCCCAGCCGGCTGATCAAGTGAAGCCCATTCTTACACAGAGGGCTGTGAGCCGGACTGAGCAGCTGTAGCTTCTTCTTACTGTTTCTTTAGTTTTGTCAATAGATGGCATAACATGTTATACACCGTAGGAAATCTGAGAGAATGATCTATTCAATGGTGTACAACAAGATCGATTTCTCCCGATAGATCGCGAGTTGTAAGCCGTTGTTTTTCGGAGAAGCTAATTTTCTTAAAATTGAATGGTAAATATGGGTGCAAAAATGGAGGAAAATATTAATAAGCCAATACATTATACAAAACAAATCACTTCATTTTAGATGAACTGAACTTTATTTGAAACAATATAAGACAATAAATACGTACTTGCCGCCATGTTATCACTAATTAGTCTCACGGCCTCCTGTAGTTTCAACTAATAAACATTGCCCACGCTGTTAACGTTAGTCAATTTTTTATAATGAACGCAAATATTTCCAACAAAGTTGTTATTATTTTACTATTATTTATTACTTTGAAAACACTATCCCGCAAAAAAAATGTACAACGCACGTTTGTGAAATGTTTTACAGAATCTCGGAAATTAAAAACCTCGCTATCCCTCGGGTTTTAAACATTTTCCTCGCTTCTGTAAAAACCACTTCCCAACCTCGCATCGTAATATACTATTATTTTATTTTGCATCTTTCAATGTCATTGATTATATTGGGTCTAGAATTACTGAATACGTATCAGGCGCTGCCTATTAATATTATATAATTATGTTTTTCACTGGTTTTGTGTTGCTATGCAGTTCTATACACGTCTGCAAATGTTTAATATTGCTTCAGTCTTCACTTATCTGCAGGTATACAGATTAATAAGTGAAGATGTTCACCATGAGATTTGTGTCTTGTTTCCTTTCTGAATATGGGTACCCTTGTTTTCCCAGGTATGTGTATTATCAGTTTTATTCCTTATGATTGTCTAACATTCGTTTGTTAGTTGTTGCCATTCTAATTTTGAGCGTTCATTTCTTAAATGATTTTCAATTATTTCTGTTTGTTTATATAATTCCAATGTTTAATTTGATTGTACCGTGGTGACGTAATTTTCCTGCCGTGACGTTTCATAGTAGACTCTGTGATGGTGAATATGTGTTCTGTGCTCTATCCCTTCCTACTATACCCTCTCCTAATGTCTCTTTTCTGACGTCATCGGCGCGACTTGGGATGCGCGGTGACCAGAAGTCTGTTCCAGTTAACAGTCGGAATCAACGTTTGGTTCCATCAAATTCGGCGGGGTTCGAAGAAGCGATCCCTTGCCAAGGACTGTTAATTTGTATTTACTAGAAGAAAAGCTGTTAAGATGAAGATTGTTAATTTCTGCGTGATTGAGAACTCTAGTATGGATGTATATATCATTACCGATATTTAAACTCGACGACTGTTCTTGTTATTTTCATTATGTATTATCTCTCGTGTTTAATTTATTATTTCAAACAGCTAATTGTATACTTTACTTTTTAACATCATTAATTATATTGATTTTAGTTAATATTTCATGTTTTTCTGGTAGCGTGCTTAACTTTGTCAATCTGAACTTGAATCTAAGTTTTGTGCGCTTTAGAGCAATTCCCATTCCTCTCATGATAAACGTAAATTATATAAATGGTAAAGTCAAATATGATTAGCAATCTCTTAGGATATCTATGTTGAATAATACACTAGAGGTCGTTTACAAGAATGATGAATTTAGTCTGTATTTTGGGTCCAGCTACAGACACTGATTGATGACTTGTGTATTACAAGTTAGTTTGAAAATTGAAGATAGGTTCTGTAAGAAGAGAGCATCCACACACCCCCTAACCGACGGTGCATGATTTTGTTTAATATTGGTCTACTTTCTTAGGATAGAGATGGATGGAGAGCTTATGTACGCTCTTCCATTAAATTACGGGTTCGACGTGCCAGTGAGTTAGTTAGATAGTCATTGGTCAACTATTGCCTACGGTGCTCTAATGACGTGAAACGTTGCAACTTACAATTGAGATAATAAACAAGCTAAAGGTGTTCGAAAATAATATTCCACGGCAAATATTCGGTCCTTTTACAGATGATAAAGAAGAATAGACAAAAGTTTTACGAGGAAATCTACCCATTATGCCGTATTCCTAATATTGTCAGGATTATTAAGGTTTGAATATTGAGATCATGTAGCTTGAATAGACGACAGAATAAATACTTTCAATTATATTCATTGGGATATTCCTAGGCATACATGGGAGGATAATATTATGATGGATCTTAGAGGAATTAGATAGGTGATATCAACCAGATTCAATTGGCTGATGATGGGTACCAATGCAAGACCTTACGTCATTTTACTTGCATATTCCATAAGCCATAGCGTTAATTAGTTGGTTTGTTAGTTATTAATTCTCTGTTATTTAACTGATGTGCTCCTTCATTTTCCAGAATTATCAACATCAGGAATTCATTATATTATAACATTGCTAAATTATTTTTATTCTTACTGCTTTTGTACATTCATTGAATTTCATTTTTAAGAATAACTATAATTAATTACACAGCTCTACAAAAAAAATATTTGTTGCCTTGGATATCTCAGCGAATTCATATGTTTTCAAGTGCACAGTTTACGAATATATTCATGAATGTGCTGAATGTGCTCCAGTTTTTATGATTTTTGCGTGTCTTATATCTTAAATGTTACTAATAAAATGTATGTTTCCAGTCATGATTTGATTTCTGCGATTTTTTTTTTCGCGTATACAAACATCACGTGATCCCCACTCTCACACTCCTAACTCCGCACATCGGCCGTGATCTCAGTTATTTGACAAAATTAAAGTACTCACGACGTGCATCTGGATATGATAAAACAATTCGTCAAAGCTTTAGACAAGGAAGGAGAATGTTTCAAAAAAAATTTAAAGAAAATTTCCTAAGCTCAGTATGGAAAAGTTAAAAGGCAGAATATTTTATGGTCCTCAAATTCGGCAATTGATGAAAGATTAAAAATTTATCAAATTTATGACTGTTCCGGAAAGTGAAGCTTGGAAGGGTTTCGTATTGGTACTAGAAAATTTTCTAGGTAACTATTAAGTGCCAAATTATAAAGAAATTGTGCAAAACATGTTGAAAAGCTTATATATTCTGGGAGCAAATATGAATATAAAGTTACACTTTCTCCACGGACACCTGGATAGATTTCCGGATAATTTAGGAAATTATAGTGACAACCAGGGAGAGCGCTTTCACCATGATCTAAAAGTAATGGAGTAAAGGTATCAGGGTAGATGGGACCGTCACATGATGGCAGATTACTGCTGGTCTTTAAAAAGAGATTGTTCCCTAAAAAAATTATAGAAGAAAATCTTATAAATGCGTTTTTCTGAAGTATAACATGGGTTTTCGACATTTTTCTTTCTATTTACGTCGGTGTATACTAATGTTTCAAAAAACAATTGACATTATAAATATATCTGTTTTTTTTTCATATTTTCCGATTTTTGTAGTATAAAATGAAAATAAAATTTAAAAAAGAGCAAATCTTCCAAAATTATTGATAGTTTCATGAATTGTGAGCATAAATATATCCGAAATTAATCTTATATCAAGGGCAACAAAACCACTGTTAACCAGTGTTATGCTATGATTCAAGGGAAACATGGACTCTTACTTTAACGATGGAAAGAAGATTACGAATATTTGAGAATGAAGTTCTCAGGAATATTTTTGGGCAAAAAGAGATGAACAGAGAGTGAATGGAGAAAACTCCATAATAATGGGCTACATGATATGTATTGGAAGCCAGATATTATAAGAACAGTTAAGTCCCTTAGGCTGCGATTGCAGGACATGTGGCACGAATGGGAATGAAAGATATGCCTGGAAGCTTCGTGCAGGAAAACCAGAGGGAAAACACCTAGTTGGTAGACCAAAATGAGGCGGTAGAATAATATTATCCACGATTTGAGAGAAGTAGGTTATACAGAGGATGATTGGAAAATATTAGCTCAGGATATGGATGTGTGGAGAGCTTATGTCCGCGCAGCCATGAACCTACGGGTTCGTTAGAGCCAGTGAGTTAGTTGAGTTAGTTAGTTATGATTCAAGGTAAATAAAACCCAATTCGATATCAGTATTAATGACAGAGGAAAACCATTAAAATTAAACAAATGTATCTGCTCGATTATCTGAACCCGGGATATTCCGAATACTTCAAGTTCGTCAAATTCTCTCCTATACAAGTATTGCATAAAGACTGTCGTACAATACCAATATGCTATTCGTAACTACATTTTCATGCATAGGAAAATACAATCGCAACGATTTGATTCCGATATCCCTATAATTTATGTGAAGTATGTTGCAGTGTTACAGCGACTATTTAAATCATGCCCCAAGTGCGAGTCAATGACCAATCACGTTTCAATGAATTTTGTTTTACAACCAATCGCAGTCGTGTTTGACCCCGATATTTATCAATTTGAGTTTATCATATTAAAGAAACATCTTCCTTTTAAATATTCTCAACACGTCAGAGTATTATTTTGCAGTGACTGACTTTCTGAGAAATACGTTGAATATAGGAATTAATATATTTTTAAGGTGTAAAATCCTAGAATACATGTAGCTCCCAGATTGTATATATAGTGCATGAATGTAACTGGATACCACTTGCGAGATAAAATAAAAAAATAGTAGCAATTGATTATACCACAATAAAAATAAATCACTTTGCACTTTCTTAAACGTATTATTTCCCAGGTTTTTACGTTCCAGAAAAATATAATTGACATATTTACATCATAGGACATCAGAAATTAATTAATAACCTATAATGTTGGTTATAATATACAGTTCTACGCAACGGATGCGATGATCTACAGGGAATGGACAGCAGCCAGATACGACCTCAGACACACCGTGACGAGAGTCGCGGTCCATGGTTTTCACCACAGGATATGCACAACAGTGAAGCGCCATAACCCAGAAGAAAAGTGCAAGTGCAAATTATGTGGGCCGCACTGCGACCGATATCACCTATTACACTGTAAAAACATAGGAACATCGATAACAGACTTATGTAAGACATGAAAACAATTCTTTCTATATGGCCATTGGCTGCAATAATACCTATTATTATTATTATTATTATTATTATTATTATTATTATTATTATTATTATTATTATTATTATTATTATTATTATTATTATTATTATATATTCTATATATACACTTTTTGATTGTCGTTTCATTTTGCTTGACCAGCTTAGGGTTGCATTCTTACAATACTTATTTGGCAATAAATAATATGATCTGATTGCAATGGATGAGCAAAAGAAACATAACAAAGTTCCTCATTTGTTTTCAAACATCGCCGTTTACATTAAATATATAAACATTTTAAAAAAACTATATATAATTATGATTTGTGAGTAAACAGCCTAATTATATTCGTTAAATAGTTCTAACAGATGCCACTCTTGATTTCCAAATTCTCTAGATAAATTGGAAATCACTCGTGGCATTACTTACGATAAGTCCCTCGGTAATTATTAATCTTCAGATACAAATATTTCCTCTTTACAACACACTGGTAAATTAGCAATGTAACATACAACCATGAAAGAGAAAGAATTCCAATTATTCGAAAATATATGTATAAAATATGTTCTCTTTGTGCTTGAGTGACCACATGCAAAGCAAATATCGAATTATTCTCGCTCGACTGGAATATACTAGAATTCCATAACAGTTATTCCTCACATTAAGTTGATTGTAACATTATAGTAGTTGGGTATTCACTCGGTGTCCCTTTGACTATTTCATCAAATTCTGTGTTGTAATCAGAAACAGTTGCATAATATATCGTTAATTGGAATTTAAATATTCATGTTGAAACATGGGTATTCATGTTCAAACATGGTTATGCATGTTCAAGCAACATGGTTAATTTTTTTACTTTGATTAAAATATGCGGCATTATTTACAATCAAACAAAGGAATTAATATCGTGTAAAAATGTAGTTTTTTATGTCTCGTTTCCTGTTATTCTAACAGATTTTACGAAAAATTGCAATTTTTAAATGTACAATGAAAATTATAATTTTAAGAATAGATATTGCACATAGTGTACATACATTAATGAAGTTAATATAGTTTGTTCGCTCTTATACTAATAATGGCCTAGTTATCATTCTTGTTGAGGAAAGTAAGTTGAATTTACCAGAGAGGTCTTGGCATCCATTGACAGCGGCATGTAATTGTTCAACTTACTTCCCTAGGGAAGAAAAGTAACTGACAATTAATAATGTAAAAATGTCATTTACTTACAATTTTATTGTATCACACTTATTTCTCACTTTTATAATTCAAATTTATAGTGATTGAAGAGTAATTACAATTATTAACATTAGCTACAAAATTTGGTTGATTTTCATTAGTATTTTTTATATTTATTTCAATATGTTTCTCAACTTTATGTAAATAATCTTTCATAACTTCCGTTCAACTACCACATGTTTCAGCTGCAATTTTATAACAAAGTATTTTTTGACAACTTCATGTTGTTCACTAAACTATTCGCAATATAACATCACAATTAATCACATCTGTATTAATATGCAGTCTGAAACTGTTATTTAAAATGCATGCCACTAATTCAGACAACAATAAACAATTGCAGCTGTTTTATCAACATTCCCTTTAAATTAAACAATTAAACTCTTCAAACCAAGATATAAATTCACATTAAATATAAAAATTAAATATAATTATTAGTAGGGCCTATATTACAATGCAAGGTTAGGAAGTGGTTTTTACAGAAGGGAAGAAATTATTAATAACCGAGCGATAGCAATGTTTTTAATTTTCGAAATTCTGTAAAACACTTCACAAACGTGCATTGTTCATTTATAATTTTTCATGATGGTGTTTTTTTTAAAATAATAAATAATAGTAAAATAATAACATATTTGTTGGAAATATTTGTTGGAAATATTTGCTTTCATTATAAACAACTGATTAACGTTAACAGTCTGGCCAATGTTTATACGGTAAATGCCGAAAATAATTTAGTTGAGACTACAGTAGGCCGTGACACAAATCATGAATAAAATGGCGGTAAGTAGGAATTTATTGTTTTATATTGTTTCAAATAAAATTTAGTTCATTTTAAAATGCATTGATTTATTTCTTATAATATACATTAATACTACATTTTGGATATATATACGTTGTTCGTAGGATACATAAAGGGCAGTGGTTTTACTTCCGGCACTAGGTAGGTAATTTTTAATATTACAGTATATTTATTTTGTTATTTATAGGTTGGAAACCCCGAATTTTAGAATTTTAGAAAACTGAACTTCAACCATGGTCGCCATTCCTGCAAGTAAGACAGAACGCACTAACGTGCAATATATATATATACTCTAGATATTATAGATATTACATATATATCCGCAATTCGGGAAGTAAGTACATTACTAGTCTCGAACTTATTTGCTAGCCCTCGTAAAAGTCCGGGCTTAAACATGGCCTCGCAAAGTAATATACAGGATGTCCCATTCAAACCTCCCACATTTTAATTAATCATAACAACGTATGCGGAATTATGAAATGAAGCCGGTATTAAACGAAACAGAAAATTAAAGAATTTTCATTGCCACACACTAAAACACCTCTATATGTGCACCATTAGTAGCACGAGCAATATCAAGTCTGTATTCGATTTCGTACCACGTTCTGTCCAACATGTCCATTGGTACTGTTGCAATTGTGTCAAGGATACGGGTTCGTAAATCATGAAGATCTTGTAATGGAGTCGCAAACACACGGTATTTTACATACCAGAAAACATACTGTGCTCTTTGTTGAGGAGTCGCCATTTTGTTTTGTCATTATTACCCAACATGCGACAGATGAATTAACTGCAACAATGAAAACAAACATTCTTTGAGTTTCTCTTTCTTTTAATACCAACCTCATTTCATAATTCCGCATACTTTGAGAGTTATGATTAATTAAAATGTGGGAGGTGTGAATGGAACACGATGTACTACTTACTACACATGTTGCTTACATAACCGTTAATGTGAAGAATTTTAAATAATAGATTTTTTTCATCTAATTTTCTAAACTTTACGTAAAATCTATAGCCTATATCAGTACGTATGCATGTATGTTACGTTCATAGGCTAGAAAATTTATATTTAATTTTAGGAAGTGATATTTTGAGGTTATTTTAATTAAATTATTTTCAGTCTGATCATCTTACCTCAATATTAATGTTGATTTGTTCTTGGACATGTTTCAAAACAACATTAATATTGAGGTAAGATGATCAGACTGAAAATAAATTTAGCAAATTTATGATTAATTGGTCCTCCCTTAGCTAAGGGACACATTATAGTGTTCACTGGGTTTCTCTACCTATTATAATGAAACTTCCAAAACTTCTGAATACTTCAACCACTAAGAGAAGCAGCACGATTTCACTTTCCTTTAAATATTTCCAGATCATCAAAATAGGTTAAATTATTTAGTTTTGATATGTGAATTTTATGTAGTTTAATATCATCGTAGTTATTTTGCGGCGCGATCCTAATATCTTATTACATTGAGTTTGAAAGTTTTGAGTGACTATATCGACATTCCTTTGCCCGGGCCCATAGAAGGCAAAGATTAATCCACCTTTCCTTTGTAAATTACTTAACATATAGTACTGAATGCTAAACAGTATTATAATCGTGGAAGCTAGAAGGAAAAAGGGGATTAATTTGGCTTGAGAAAGCTTTAGAATATACATCAATACGAAACATGACTAGCTACACAATTAGTAAACATACGTTAACTAAAAAAAAAAACTTTTAATGAGAATCATGAGTCAGATAATTGAAATACAAATAATATAATAAAAATGTATCTTCTTGGCCATTGAAAGAAAAGATATGAATGAAATAATATAAATTAACAAACTCGATCATCAATAATTCAAAAAGTCAATAATAATACTAATATTCATACATACATACACACACACACACACACACAATCCAGTCCAGCCAAGGGCTAGGGTTCACAGTCCTGTTTGCCCTAGCCTGGCTTATGGGACTGATGAAACCAAACAGCTCCTTCGAGCTACAGTCGATCTGACCACGACGATCCCAAAGTTGATGATGACCCTGATACTAACTTGCACAGCTTATTTGAGGCTTTCGATAACAAGGGGAAGATGGGCAGTCACACGCAGCGCATGAAGAAGTAAGGGGGAGGTACGTAGGAGAGAGGACAATGAAGACAGGAATTTGGCACTGTTCTATAACTTCACCGTAGAGGGAAGACACGATGACGTAGTTGTTACATACCGAAAAAATGATTTCGGTACAATTTTTCACATCCTTGTATTAAAATAATTACTGCAATTAATCTAACCACGGTTCCACCAAGCAATTCTGATACAAAATTGATATAAAATTTATCTTACATCCAATTCTCATTAAAAAATTATACACAGGAAGTAATCCATATACTCCTAACTTCAACAAAATTCCCACCAAAATTATTGAATATCTTATAGAAGCCTCTATTTTAAGTTGACAGAATAGTATTTGCCGAATGCATGTGTATTTTATACATATACCTTAAACTTTAGTTATATAAATGTATGCAAATTACCACTATCGTTTTTGTTGGAAAACTGCAGTTTGACTAGGGCGCTGTTTTCCAAACTTTTATTCTGGATTCGTTTGACTGAAAACAAAATCACGGATCCTCAATTAATAAAATTATAATGAGTATTCGTATTTGTATTATGTAAAATATTATGTAGCATCTACAACGAAATTACCAACACTTGCGAAAATATTATTTTTCTCCAGTATAGTATCATACGGAATTGTATAGCTGAATTTAAGAAAAAAATATTCAAAAATAATTCATATCCAGGCATCTTCTGATAAAAAATGTTTGACCTTCCTTGGGGATCCGCGCAGCACAGTTTGGAAACTACTAGGCTAGGAGAAAAGTCCCGCGGTTTGGCATCGAGCAGTGAGAGCGTTTATCTATCTTTGACATCACACTTAATACACTAATCAGATGACGTAAGTAACACATGTACCTACTGCACATAGTCAAACATATTGCAATAATAAATTATCATAAGTAATGTCACGAGTGATTTCCAAATTATCGATAAATTCATGACTCACGAAGTGAGGAATGAATTTATCTAGAGAATTTGGAAACCAATTGTGGCATTTGTTAGGACAACATAACGAATAAAATTAAGCTGTTTACTCACAAACCATTATTTAAATGAAGTTATTTTAAAATATGTATATATTTAATGTAAACGGCGACGTTTGAAAACAAATGAGAAACGTTTGTTATGTTTCACCTGTTCATCACTGCAACCAGATCATATTACACTGGTAAATAGTGGTTTTGTTGCCCTTGATAAAAAATCAATTTCGGATATATTTAGGCTCACAATCATGAAACTATAAATGATTTTGGAAGATTTGCTCTGGTTTTTTTATATTTATTTTCATTTTACACTACAAAAATCGGATAATATAAAAAACATATTTATAATGTCAATTGTTTTTTGAAAAATTAGTATACACCGACCTAAGTAGAAAGAATCTATTTTTAAAGACCAGCAGTAATCTGCCGTCATGTGACGGTCACATCTTTCCTGATACCTTTCCTCCATTACTTTTAGATCCTGGTGAAAGCGCTCTCCCTGTTCGTCGATATAATTTCCTAAATTATCCGGAAATCTATCCAGGTGACTGTGGATAAAGTGTAACTTTTTACTCACATTTGCTCCCATAATCTTGAAGCTTGTCAATATTTTTTGCACAATTTCTTTATAATTTGGTGCTTTATAGTTACCTAGAAAATTTTCTACTACCAATACGAAACCCTTCCAAGCTTCACTTTCCGGAACAGTCATAAATTTGATAAAACATGCATCTTTCATCAATTGCCGAAATTGAGGACCATAAAATATTCTGCCTTTTAACTTTTCCATACTGAGCTTAGGAAATTTTCTACAAATGTATTTGAAACATTCTCCTTCCTTATCCAACGCTTTAACAAATTGTTTTATCATACCTAACTTGATATGTAATGGTGAAAGTATGATTTTGTCTCTGCTTAGTAACGGCTTGTTTGTTACTTTGGCTTTACCGACAGTTAAGGACTTTCTCAAAGGCCACACATCTTGTTCTCAATGAAGTTGCTTTGCTCTACTATCCCACAAACAAATGAAGCAAAGGCATTTTGTGTATCCACGTGTATTTATACATGGAAACTTATCCAGATGCATGTTGTGAATATTTTAATTTTGTCAAATAACTGGGATCACTGTTCGATGTGAGAAGTGCGAGAGTGGGGATGACGTGATGTTTGTATACGCGAAAAAAATGCGCAAAGTCAAATCATGACTGGAAACATAAATTTTATTAGTAACAAGCAGTTTACTGTTTAAAATATAAGATATGCAAAAATCATAAAACCTATAGCACATTCAGCACTTTCATGAATATATTCGTAAACTGTGCACTTGTAAACATAGAAATTCGCAGGATATCCGGGGCAACAATTTTTTTAGAGCTGTGTTATTTATTGCCAAAGGATCACAATATTGTAAGAATGCACCCTAGTGGAGAAAAAATGAAACACATCAAACTGTATATTAATTAATTTCTAATGTCCTATGATGTAAATATATCAATTATATTTTTCTGGAACGTTATTACCTGGGAAATAATGCTTTTTAAGAAAGTGCAAACAGTGATTTCTTTTTTTTTGTGGTATAATCAAATATAAAAATGTTTTACATTATGTCCCGCAAACACTATCTGGTTACATACGTGCACTATATAATATATATATATATATATATATATATATATTATATAATCTGGTAGCCACATGCATTCTAGAATTCTTACATCTTAATATATAACTTGTTATATTCAACGTATTTCTTAGAGAGTCAGTCGCTGCAAAATAATGATCTGACATGTTCAGAATATTAAAAAGGAGGACCTTGATTTTAAAGTGATAAAATTAAATTGATAAAATCGAGGTGAAAAATATTGTGATTGGTTGTATATCAAAATTCATTGAAATGTGATTGGTCATTGACTCCCATTTGGGGCATGAGTTAAATAGTCAGAACTAAGATATAATTATCATCGGTACTAAAAACCTTGACCCCTCCATTCTCTTTTACCTTCAGCCATCTTCCTCCATCCATTCACTCTAATTATCCTGAGGTCTTGTTCCAAATTATTCATTCATCTGATGGGAGATCTTCCCACTTTTCTTTGTCAACAGTTTTATTTAAAGATACTTTACGGCATGGATCTGATTCATTTTCTCTGAAAAGGTGATCCAGTGGTCTTATTTTTAAGTTTTAATTGCTTTAATTAAATCAATGTCATCATATACTCTGAAACTTTCATCATTAAACATCATTTTCACATATCGGTCCAAAAAAATCCTTAAAATTTTGCTTTGGAATATATTTTTTTTGTTCAGTACCACCTGTTTGTCATTCGACATTTCAGGTATTCTCTCCTGGCATTCGCGTATTGTAACCCATTTCTGAGGTTGGGGCGCCTGAAAGGTGGGGTTACGCTGCCCTAATGATATGATGGGTGATGACGATGGGTAATGATGCGCCAGGAGAGGCCTTAAACCTAAAATTAATCCGATGAGGTGAATATTATATTGATGATAATGATGGCCAGATGATGTTCGGGGACCGTGTGGACCTTAAAGTATCCTGATATTTGTCTTATAGGCGAGGAAAAACCCCGAATAAAACCTCACCCAGCAAACTTGTCCCGAGCGGGGATGGAACCCGGGCCTGCTGCGTGACAAGGCAGCACGCTACCTCGAGACCACAGTGGTGGACATTTTACGTTTACTTTCTCACATCCTAGTATCTAGGCCTCACTTCCGTAAGTAATTATAGGTCTCAGAAGTATTGGATTAAGATGAAGTTCCGTTAAGAACTAACATTTTTTCACACCCTGTAATTGATAGTAGTGATAGAAAAGAATGTATTTTATACTAGGAGTTACATTATGATACTATATAGCACTTACTCTTTCCCTGAAACAAAATACAAAATCACTGGACAAGTAGCATATTTCCCTTCTCACTAGTCACCAGTCTGAAGGTAGATCTTGGTGGAAAGATCCTGCGGCTCGCCAAATTAATGACAAGCGGTGAGCAATTCCTTTTGGTTCTCCTGGATGTCCAGAATAGGAGAACCCCGGGTTCCTGCTAAAGCATTTGCCCCGGTGTGATTTAGAGAATGTATAGTTACCGATTAATTATATAATAAACGAATTATCATCATTCTAACCTGCATGGTAGCAGCTGTGTGCATATTTGATTAATGATTAGGCAGTGAATGTTTGAAAATGGCGCTTGTGGCCGTCAGCCAATGAGAGGCGAGTGATTTTTTAAAGTGTGTATTATTGTATAATGTTATTTAGATACCGGAATTAAATGTTGTCCATGATTTTTTTTAATGCTTTCCAAAATTATGTGAAAACCTTGCTACTTATATACAACATTTCAAATACGATGTTACTGAGAACAAAATCCGGCACTGAACTTGTAGTCTATACCACGTGGGACTTCTGGAAACTTTACAAATTGCATTTCAAGCTCGTGACTCCTCGATTGATTTCGGCAAAAGGAGTAGCTGAAGCCAAGTAGTGAATTTCAAACCGGACTACCTTCAAGAATACTCTAGAGACGAGTGTTGAAAACGTGGGTAAGAAAAAAAATGTAGATCCCCTTTCCAGTAGCTTGTATTTATGGTCTGAGATTTTTCCAAATGAGAGATGCTACTCAAACTCCCTAAACATTTCTTCAGAGCAGTTTATTTTGTTTCTTCTCTGTAAATCTGCACCCAAGCTCTTATCTTAATAAGCTATTAGGCTATAGGCTTTAGTAAATTTAACTCGTGAAAAACATGCAACTCTGCATCGCATCAAACATTGTCTTCCCTGATCTTTATTATGTTTTTACAGTCAATTTAGTTTGTATTTTACTTAACGATGCACCTTAATCACAAAAAATACGTCGCAATTCAAATATGAGCATAAAAGGTCCTACATATTTTCCTCAGTGATTTTTTGTCTTAATTTTGAGGCTATTTTATGTGCCGTAAATATATGAGATGGAACTTATACTTAAGTTTCCTTCCTAGGATTTCATTAACACATCTATTTTCTTTCATAGTCGATGCTACTAAATTTATTTGTTTTTATCCTTGTTTAAATTTACATGACAGACATCAACTTTTTATACAAGCCCGCTACACTAGCTCTGATGATAACAAACCTTTCTCTGAATAACCAACTAACCGTCTGATTTCATGTTTTATCCTCTCTCATATAGTTAGGCGTCCACCACCATGGGACTTATAAGCCAATCCTGCTGATAGGAAATTAAAACTGTATAGATTATATATCTGCATAACAGTGAGTTACATGGTCTTTATAGGAAACCAGATATGAGAACAGTTAAGTCTCGTAGACTGCGATGGGCAAGACATGTGGCACGAATGGGGAATGAAAGACGTGCATGGAGGCTTCTTGTAGGAAAACCAGAGAGAAAACGCCCCGTTGGTAGACCAATAATGAGGTGGGAGAATAACATTAACTATGATTTGAGGGAAGTAGATTATTCAGGGGATGATTGGAAAAATTGGCGCAGCATATGGATGTATGGAGAGCTTATGTCCGCACGGCCATAAACCTACGGGTTCGATAGATCCAGTGAGTTAGTTAGTTATAGGTTATACATTGGTAAACCTCCTATCTTTGATTATCGTATTTCTAGGATCACCGCCCAAAACAGCACAAGACCAGAATACACACCCAGACTTGTGATGTAAAATTAAATTCCTCTAATTCGTGGAGAACCGAATCTGAAGCATATGAGCCAACAGGGATACAGTGGGGTTGGAATTTTGAATTGTAAAATTTTTAATCTCGGAATCAGGATGAGTGGTAGTGCTCAGTTTCTGATAATTAAATTTTGCAGCGGATGCCTGGATTAAATTCCAAACCCCTCAGCAGAGAAAATATATAACTTATTGAAAAGGCATGTGGTGTATTTTAAAGCGATGAGGACGTCACTTGGATACATTTCAAGAATACTCTTTGTATTGGTACAGGACTTCACTTTCTCATTTATCATAAGTAATGACACGAGTGATTTCCAAATCATCGATAAATTCACGACTCACGAAGTGAGGAGTGAATTTATCTAGAGAGTTTGGAAATCAAGAGTGGCCTTTGTTAGGACTATTTAACGAATAAAATTAAGCTGTTTACTCACAAATCATTGTTTAACTATAGTTATTTTAAAATATTTATATATTTAATGTAAACGGCGATGTTTGAAAACAAATCAGAAATGTGAGGTTATGTTCATTCACTGCTGCTTGATCATAACTTATTATTTATTGCCAAATAAGATCGCAATATTGTAAGAGTGCACCCAAGTGGACAAATAATGAAATACAACAAACTATATATCATAATCAACATTACGGGTTATTCATTTATTTTTTTTAGTAATCAACTCAGTAAAATCAAGGAATCTTTTCATGATTTGCTATATTCAATGTATTTGTTGGAGAAAAATAATGCTTTGACCTGTTCAGGACATTACAAAGGAGGAGCTTTCTTTATCACAAAAGCAGGAGCTAATAAAGAGAAATCGATAATGAGCGAGGTGAAACACGACTGCCATTGGTTGTAAAACAACATTCATTCATTCATTAAAACGTGATTGGTCATTTACTAGCATTTATGGCATGAGTTAAATAGTCTTCATAATCATCCCTCATACAACAGTATATACTTAAAAACCATATATTTGACCTATACATTGAAGTACACTCTGATTTTAGGAGAGTAAGTTCGAAGATTCAATTACTTATCGTCAACGATCTTTATTCCTATTTATAACCTTTACTACTATAATAGGAGGAAAGAACCCGGATTCCACTTTATGTTCTCCAAAGGATACGCAAGAGCGGCCAAAGAAAACCCCAAACATTGATATTTTTCCTGTTCAGTGAGTTGAATTTTCTTTGGAGATTGATTGTATAATTATTCTTCATCACGAAGCTCAGCTGTCTCTTAAACCAAGGCTGATTGAATTATAGTTTAGGTTCAATTGCCAAAATAATTCATAGGTCTATCTTGCAATTTAAATTAAGTAGAATTTATTCAAATAAAATATATTGAAGACTTACCAAAATTATGATTTAAGTAATTAGTAAAGTTACATGTCCAGCTGTTCTATTCAATTTTGTACTTGAGCATGCCATCAAAACTTTTGAAAAGATGAAGGCCTATAACTCAATAGTATTAATAGGTTGTTAGATTATGCTGATGATGTATTATTGAGCGATAGCGAGGAGATGTTAAGGTGCAACGCACACACTCTATTGAGTAACACTAAGAATTTGGGACTGGAAGTAAACATCAATAAAACTAAACACACGTTCACACATAGAAATGTGTTATACAATGAAAACTTACAACTAATGACAAATGAGGGAATTTTTGAAGAAGTGGTTGAATTCAAATATCTATGAAAAATAAGTACAAATTGGAATGAGATGCACAAAGAAATGAAACAAGGATCAAATCACGAAATGCGTGCTATTATGCATTACCTACATTAAATCCAGAAACCAACTCCGACTCCCCTTCAGCAAAATCAAAGGGAGTTCGGTTGGTTTCAGCTAAACAAGAAATAAATCATACTAAAGATAAAGGTAAAGTAAAAAAAATAAATCATAGATAATCCTGAAATACATTAAATATTAGGAACTCTTATTGTCCCAACTCCTTTCATAAAACATTAAACTGAAAATATATAAAACTTATTGTCCCAGTTATATTATACGGATGCGAAACATGGACTCTTACTTTAAAGGAGGAAAGAAGATTACGAGTATTTGAGAATAAAGTTCTTAGAAAAACGTTTGGGCCAAAAAGAGATGAACAGACAGGTGAATGGAGAAAACTACAAACTAGTGAGCTACATGGTGTGTATAGGAAGCCAGATATAATAAGAACGGTTAGACAGCGATGGGCAGGGTATGTGACACAAATGGGGATTCAAAGAGGAACATGGAAGCTTCTTGTAGGAAACCCAGAAGGAAAACGCCGAGCTTGTACCAAGTATGAGGTGGGAGAATGATATATCCATGATTTGAGGGAAGTAGATTACACAGGGATTTATTGGAAAATATTAGCTCAGGATAGGGATGTATGGAGAGCTTATGTCCTTGAGGTCATAGAGTCACTGGTTTGATAGAGCCAGTGAGTTAGTTAGCTAGTTATATATCCAGCTGTATGAACTGATAACAAGCATCCTATAAGGATCCGCAATATGTAGATATTTTACTAAGGTCCAAGCTGTGTCTAGGATTCATGAACCTCACATGTTTTTCAAGGTATTACTGACTTGGGATGTTAGCTAAATAATGTATTAATCTTCCTGTAGCAGTAACATTGATAAACTAACAGTAGTATAGTAGCAGTAATACTGACAGTAGTGCTAGTAGTATTAGGTGAATGCTGTAGTGGTAGTAGTTTTGATATTAGCCATTCAAAATATCTCTGTAGGCGGAAGAATTACGAAGCTCTGTTTGTTGCTACACGTGACGTCATATAAGGCAGTGTACACTGTCAGCGTCCCACGTCCCATTCCCTTCTGCACCTTAGATAGCAGTGTCACGTGTTCCATTCCTGCATAAACACGACTGCAGTGCCCTCCGTCAACAACTGCGCTTACTCCTTAAACGGGTAATAATGGTAATAGTAGTATTATTAATACTTTCTAATACTCTAGATTTGATAATAAATGTATTATCTACTGGTTTCCCACACTTAGGTGAGTTATCTTGACTCACATTGTAACAGATGTTCCAGATTCATTTATTTTGATTGTCGAGAACACGAATCAATATACCAATTATACAGGTTGTCCACAAAGTTCAGCTACCAAAACAATTTAATTTAGCTCGTAAACTATTTGTGATAGAGAAATGCTGTTTTTGCAGCGTGTTCTACATCTCTCAAAGTTTTGTTTACATTTGTTGCAGATTGTGATTTAAACGACAATGACGACACCGCAGGAAAATACTCAATGTGCGTGGTGATACGCTGAGTCTGCTAAATCACCCTAACTGTTCAACGAAATTTCCGTCGGCAATATGGGATGGCACGGCTTTAGTTCGCAAATCATTCACAAACGAAGTAGGTCGAAGTTTCGCTGTGTCGGATAATATTTTCTTTTATTCCGATTGAGGGTCTTTCCACTTTTCAGCGGTTGCCCTTTTACCAGCCGGCTGCTGGCCCTTCACATCCACATGTGTCAATCACAGAGGTAGATGATCAACAGCCAGTGTAGGGGTGACATGTAGTTAGCATGTCGAGTCCCCCAGCCGTTATAGCTGGTTTCTCAACCTGGAGCCGCTACTTATTGCAGCTACCCAATTGCCTCACGATGCTGGGTGGGCACCGGTCCCATACTGGCCGAAATACCATGAGAAAATTTATTCCCCCATGGAGACTCGAACCAGCGCAAGTCCCGTAGCTCTGCGCCAAGGCTTCCTACCTTAACCGCTCGGCTACGGCGCGGGACTATTTTCTTTTATACTAACTAAAATTTAATAGTGCAGGATCCGAAGAGAGATCGACTTTCACCGATCTGCTTACCTGATGTAACATATTTTTTTTATTAAACCACGAATACAGACGAATGCATCCAGAAACACTTTTTTTCCATCACTCCAGGGATTAGCAATTGCCCGTTCCGACTTCATAATGCATCAGCCCAACGTCTTCTAGGTCTTCCAACATCACGTCTTCCTCTTGCTTGATAATTTGTTGCTAACAATGGATATGTCTCCTTACTCATTCCATCCATATGATCAATCCACATCTGTCTGTAATTCGTGACCTTATCCAATAAAGGCTGTACTTTCAATTCTTCTCTTATATCCTCATTTCTTATTCTATCAAGTCTTGTACATCCTTTTACTTGTCTTAGGAACCTCATCTCCGCCGTCTGTATTCTATCCTTATGTTTTTTCATTGGAGCCCAAGATTCACACCCATACAAAATTGTGGGAACCGCCATAACATTATACATTTTTATCTTGGTTTCTTTTCTAATTTTATTTTTGAATGTTCTTTGTATTGTTCCACGCACCGTCTGAAATTTATTTATTTTGGAGTCAATATCTCTTTCCACATTTTAGCCAACATCACAGCCCAAATATTTGAAACTAGACACCTGTTCTATACTTTGATTTTCTAAAATGATTTTGGATCTCACTGGATCTCTTCCTCTAAAAGCCATGATCTTCGTTTTCCTTACAGAAATTTTTAGATCATATAATTTACATATTTCATTTAATGCATGCATAGATTTCTGTAAGTCGTCTTCATTTTTTCTGTATTATGATTGCATCGTCAGCAAATAGAAGATTAACCCCAGAGGCTCAGAGGAAGCAGCCCTTCCACCATCCTTGTCCTGCGAAGCGCTCGTAACGCTTCCAGGAGACATTCATCTTACTGAGAAGCTTCATGGAAATCAGCCGGATTGTCCAGAAACACTTGCCTGTTAAAATATGTTCATGGCGATCTTTAATTAAAATTATTAACTTTTATACTACTTCATGACCGGTTTATTGTAGGCAATACTATGCCATTGTGTTTGTAATTAAATTATCTTTATTTTGATATGTATTTCGATTGGTAAACAGATCAGTGCAGACACCCATATTAACTTACCTGTTTATACCTGCTTGACAGGTAGTCATGACCAGAAACGAGTAGGCAATACTATCCAGGCATATTCTTTATGTTTCAAACTCTCGGTTCAAATAATATTTGTTCGGTGAACAAGTGGGTGAAGCATTCGAAAAAAAAATTAAAATAATTTTAATTGAATATATAGCCATGAACATATTTTAATAGGCAAGTGTATCTGGATGTATTTGTCTATATTCGAGATATAATAAAAAATATATTTCATCCGGTAACCAGATGGGTGAAGGTCGACCTCTCTTCGGATCATAGACTAGCAGAATTGATAGAAATTAACACTATGAGGTTTTTATTATGATTTTACATTCCACCTGATATTTTGAGGTGAGATATTTATTTCCGATTCAAATTGTTACTAAATCCTTATACACTATTTCTATCTGCACTCACTATAAGTAAAAAATACATATCACAAAGCGGTATCCTGTAATGATGGAACATCAAAAACAGCATTCAGTAATTCATCTACTGTATCTGCTGAACCCATAACACGGAAAGTGCAGCCAGTTGGTATTATAACAGATACGACGATATCAAAATTAAACTGGTGTGTAATTTTGGTTGTTTAAATAAAATAAACGTCCACTGATGTGGTATAGGGGTAGCGTTGTTCCTTCAAATGAAGCGGACCCGAGTTTGGTCCCCGATATGGACAAGTTTCTTTGAGTGAGGGTTTTTTTCCTACAAGACAAATATCGGAAAATCTAATTCCCAAAATTTTCCGGACTTTTTCTGATCTATTTTTTACAATCCATTTTTTCTAAATTTAAAATTCCTAAAGAAACGTTTACTTAATCACTTTCCAAAACACCATTTTCTCTATTTTTCTTAAAAATACTAATATACAATAAAAATTTTAATAAATGTATTCACTTCACATATGTACTGCACCTGATAATGCAGGAAAATATCTGTTCTTCATCACTTGTATTATTCTTAATAATGCTAACTATATTTCTGATGATATTGTTTCTGAAGGCACCCGCCTATTTTTGGGTCTGCCTTAACTTCTATTCCCATTCCGGTATTTAATTCGGTTACAATAGTTCCGTATGAACCTGGACTTTTTGAAAAATGCTCTTTAGGAAAAATGGTTTTAAATATTTTAATTTGCTAAAATGATAATTAAGAAAATCCGTTAATCATAAGTAGAGCGAGGAATTATATGATGAAAATTATACGAAAATATGAAATCGTAAAGACAAAATATGAAAAATATGAAAATTATGACGCAAAAATATTATGAAGCTACTATTTTCTAAACTTGTTACATATATTTATATACATAGGCCCACTATAACTTATAAGTGTACATACCAGCACATAAATGAGACAAACAGAACTTATTTGTAGCTCAAGAAATCAAGATGTTCATTGTATTTCGATTTTAATTAGCTTTTTCATTAATTCTGACCCAATATAACATATTATATTCATGATCTGAAACAATTTTAATGGATTACGCTATAGTATAGTTGTATAAAGGAAACGTGGTGCAAACAGGAAAGTCGTGGGTTTCGAGTCTTGATATGGTCAAGATTTTTAGCTGGACCAGATCTTCTGGTGGCTTTGTGGAGCTTGGGGTCGACTCGAATCTTATTGAAAGTGAGTACTAAATGCATGTTCTGGGCATAAATGCGGCCGTAAGACAGATCCGACAACTTGGCAGACATCTCGTGCCTATTGTCTAGAAAGTTGGGAGTTTCAACATACCACTACCCCAAAGGCCTCCCAAGACTGTAATGGAATCACTCTACCTTCATAAATAAAAACTGAGAGGTTATATATAATACAATTAATTAATGTACTGAATTATATTTAATTATGAAATCCAAACATATACAAGAAACAAAATATTGTAACCAAAACAAACAGGTTTCCATGAAATCTAGCACTAACAAAATTTAGAACAGGTATAGTTTGGATTATTGCTATTTTTATATTGCATAAAGATATTAAATTCCTGGAGATGCAAATGTAACAATAACATTAAATTTGACGATTTAAAATACAAGTAAACCATTCCAGATGTCACATTTGGAGAAAAAAAATGTTAAAAGTTATTAGTCCATAATTGATTCCAGGTATTGTTTCAGAACTCTCTTTGCAATTAAAGTTACATTTAATATTGAACTTCAAACATGGTGAAATGTAGTTAAGAATTATTTTAACATTTTTTTTTTCATGAAATGGGTCTAACATAGTGTCCATAATCTTGTGTGTTTTGAATAATCCAATTGTCAGTTCTGTTTGTAATACACAGACATTTTTTCTATATTTTCTGATAGTAAACTATAAGACCCCACAGTCAGAATTGTTTTGCACGATGAAAAATTATGCTTAACATCACACGATGTTATGACAGCATACTTGTATAATGCTATATTCGATAGTTTGATGTCCTTACCTACATGAACTTTACTAATTTCACAAACGGAAATGAGTACCAGACGCTTGTTCTGGGGGTAAAGGCGGCCGTCACGCAGGGCTGACATCAAATGCCGATTGTCCAGAAAAAGTGGTAGCCTTATCCTCCTACTACCCCAAGGACCTCTTGAGGCCTGTAGTGGGATTACTTTACTGCTTCAAGTTTACCAGCAGTCTCTCCTATGTTTAAACGCTGTAATCTGTTCACAAAGTAAGGACTGCTCTCAGGTAGCAATAACGAGTTGACAGCTATTATACCTGACTATAGAATATTTCAACATTCTTCTACTTATTCATTTAGGCTCATGTTCTTTTTCTGGGGATCGAGTTAAGGACAAAAACCTCCATCTAACACTGTCACTCTGTGACTCCTCATCTAATTATTTGCTTTTATAAAATCTATCTATCTTGTTCAGAAGGGATACTGAAGAATTTTCACTTGTCTATCATGTTAATAATAATAATAATAATAATAATAATACTTTATTTATTCTGGCAGAGTTAAGGCCATATGGCCCTCTCTTCAACTCAACCAGCACACATACAAATAAATATTCGACAAATATAGATATACACTATACTAATTATAAACAGTTAAAGATACAATAAATGTAGCAATGTAAATGTCATGTACAAACAACATTTTATAGGGTAATAACAATAATGATACGATAATAATAATAATAATAATAATAATAATAATAATAATAATAATAATAATAATAATAATAATAAATATAAATATGATACATATACGGGAAACACTAATTAATATATATATATTATATATATATATATATCTTACACTGGATAATAATGAAGTCGAGTTTAGAGGCCATATAAATTTTAGATTTCTTTTAAAAGATGCCAATGTCCGGCAGCCCCTTATTTCTTGTGGTAGAGAATTCCAGTTGCGAGAAGTGGAGATGGTATATGACATGGAGTGATGTGATGTCCTATGTTGGCGGTATATTAAGTAAGAGACTATGTTGTATCTTGTGTTTAAGTTATGGTTTGAGGATAGATACTGGAAACGGGATGATAATAATTGGGAATCGAGGTATGTAGATCTTAAATAGGAGAATTAGACAGTGCGATTTTCTTCTCTCTTTTAGATGTAGCCATGACAATTCGTGGAATAATGGAGAAATGTGATCGTATTTTCGAACATTAAATATGAATCTGATACACATATTATGGACACGCTGCAGTTTGTCCGACAATCCGTCACTTATGTCAGTTAGTAGAACAGATGGAGATACTCGGAACCAGATAGATCATGTAATAGTGGATAAACGCTGGCACAGTAGCATCATCGATGTTAGATCAGTTAGAGGGACAGACTGCAATTCGGATCATCATCTGGTCAGAGTGAAAATCAGACAACGGCTATCGCTTATGAGAGGAACAAACGCTAAAGATGATTCTGTAAAATTTGAATTAAAAAACTTGAAAAATGATGAAATGCGGCAAGAATACCAAATCAAAATTGCTAATAGATTTGAAGTACTGGAATCTTCAGATGACAATGTGGCAAACGAAGAAGAAACTGATATAAATAAAGAATGGGAGGCTATAAGAGATACTATTAAATTGTCAGCATCAGAAAGCATTGGTTGTTTAAAAAAGAGGCAAAACAAGAAATGGTTTGATGAGGAATGTGCCGACATTGTAAAGAAAAAAAAGCTAGCAAAAATGAAATGGTTACATTAGCCAAATGAGGTAAATTTAGAGCAATTGGGTAGTATTAGACGGGAAACCACCAAGTTACTAAAGAGTAAAAAGAGGGAATATTTGAGAGAGAAGATTAATGACCTTGAAATTAATGCAAAAAATAGGAACATTAGAGACTTATATCAGGGAATTAGTATAGAGAAGAAAGGGTTTCAGGCTAGAACAAACATAATTCGGAATGAAAATGGGGATATGATTGCAGATTCAAGGAGTATATTAAATAGATGGAAAAGTTACTTTAATCAGCTATTAAATGTACATACAGAACAGGACATTGAGGAGGATAATTTACAGACAGCAGAAATGCTAGTCGCAGAGCCAAGTGCATTAGAGGTTGAAATGGCGATTGAAAAATTGAAGATGTATAAAGCATCAGGTTCAGATGAGATCCCAGCAGAACTTATAACATCAGGGGGAGAAAAATTGATGGACAAGATATGCGGGTTGCTTAGTATGATTTGGGAAAAAGAAGCTATTCCAGATGAATGGAAGGAATCAATTATTGTACCAATTTATAAGAAAGGAGATAAAACTGATTGCAACAACTAAAGGGGCATCTCATTACTTTCAACTTCATACAAAATTCTAACAAATATTTAGAAACAGACTTACTCCTTATATTGATGACATTCTAGGAGATCATCAATGTGCATTAGAAGAAACAGGTCCAACAACAGATCAGATTTTTAGTATAAGACAGATTTTAGAAAAAAATGGGAATATAATGGTACTGTACATCAACTATACGTAGACTTCAAAAAAGCATATGATTCAATTAAGAGGGAGAAGTTATATAGTATCCTGCTGGAGTTCGGAATTCCTAGAAAGTTAGTTAGACTTATACGAATGTGTCTAAATGGCACAAAGAGTAGGGTGCGTGTAGGCAAACAGTTTTCGGACACTTTTGAAATCCAGAATGGGTTGAAGCAAGGAGATGCACTATCTCCTCTACTATTTAATTTTGTACTAGAGCATGCTATTAAGTCTTTAGAGAATGAGGAAGGCTTAAAACTCAATGGTATTAATAAGCTGTTAGTTTATGCTGATGATGTAGTACTACTGGCCGATAGCGAGGAGATACTAAAGGACAACACGCACACACTGTTGAGTAACACTAAGAAATTAGGACTGGAAGTAAATATCAATAAAACTAAATAATATATGGTCACATGTAGAAATTCATTATATAATGGAAATGGACAGCTAATGACAAATGAGGGAAATTTTGAGGAAGTGGCTGAATTCAGATACCTAGGAACAGTAATCACAAATAGGAATGAGATGCACAAATAAATTAAACATAGGCTCAATTCTGGAAATTCGTGCTATTATGGATTGCAGAGACTCTTGATGTCCCTACTCCTTTCAAAAAAACGTTAAGCTGAAAATATATAAAACTATTATTCTACCAGTTATATTATATGGGTGCGAAACATGGACTCTTACTTTAAGGGAGGAAAGGAGATTACGAGTATTTGAGAATAAAGTTCTTAGGAAGGTTTTTGGACCAAAGAGAGATGAACAGACAGGTGAATGGAGAAGACTACATAACAATGAACTACATGGTCTTTATAGGAAGCCAGATATAATACGAACAGTTAAGTCTCGTAGACTGCGATGGGCAGGACATGTTGCACGTATGGGGAATGAAAGACGTGCATGGAAGCTTCTTGTAGGAAAGCCAGAGGGAAAACGCCCAGTTGGTAGACCAAGAATGAGGTGGGAGAATAACATTAACTATGATTTGAGGGAAGTAGATTATACAGGGAATGATTGGAAAGCATTAGCTCAGGATAGGGATGTATGGAGAGCTTATGTCCGCACGGCCATGAACCTACGGGTTCGATAGTGCCAGTGAGTAAGTAAGTAAGTAAGTAAGTAAGTAGAACGTCACAGTAGTCAAAATGCGGCATCACTAAAGTTTGGATTAAAATTCTTTTAAGAGTTGTAGGAAGAAAATGTTTAAGTCGCTTTAGGGAATGCATTATGGAGAAGATCCTTTTAGATGTTTGTTTTACTTGCACATGCCAATTTAAATTATAATATAAGTAAAATCCCAAGTGTTTAACGACGTTACAGTGTCAAAATTGACATAAATATATTTATTTCAAGAAATATTTTAATGAATTCCTAGAACTTTTATTGAAAAAAAATACGGGAATTTGAAAGTTGAAAAATATTTTTTTTTTTCCCAAATGCCCCACGTTTGTCTTTCGACATTCCTGGTTTCTCTCCCGGCATAGCGTAATTGTAACCCACTTCTGAGGTTGGGGCGCCTGGAAGGCCGTTGCCCCGATTATATGATGGGTGATGATAGTGGTGCGCCAGGAGAGTCCCTAATCCTAAACTTAACCTAAGATGAATATGAATGATGATGATTGTGATGGCCATATGATTTCGGAGACCGTTTGGGCCTTAAAGTTTTCCTGACATTTGTCTTACAGGTGAGGAAAAACCCCGATAAAAACCTCACCCAGAAAAACTGTCCCGACCGGGGATCGAACCCGGGCCCGCTGCGTGACAAGGCAGCACGCTACCCCGAGACCACAGCGGTGGACAGCAGAAAAATATGAAGGAGTATGAAATTTTCATTAAAATATGAACATTTTGCTAAAATATTATGAAATATTAAGTTTTTTGTTGGTCTTATTTAAATCTACATATCATGAAATGTAAAGATACTTAGTCTCAGCGCTCTCTGACAAATAGTTTAAAACATGAAATTTCATAAAATTCCTCGCTCTAATGATAAGTAATGTCACGAGTGATTTCCAAATCATCTAGATAAATCCACGAGTCACGAGGATTTGAAAATCAAGAGTGATATTTGTTAAAATTATTTACAAATAAAATTAAGCTGTTTACTCAAACATCATTATTAAATATAGTTAACCGGTATTTTAAAATATTTATATATTAAATTAAAACGGCGATGTAAGAAAACAAATCAGAAATGTTAGGTTATGTTCATTCACTGCAACTTGATCATATTATTTATTGCCAAATAGGATCGCAAAATTGTAAAAATGCCCCATAGTAGAGAAATAATTAAACACATCAAACAGCATATTATAATCAACATTATAGGTTGTTCATTTATTTTGTATTAGTAAACGACTCAGTAAAATCAAGGAATCTGTTCATTATTTGCTATATTCAATGTATATGTTGGAGAAAAATAATGCTCTGACCTGTTCAGAATATTAAAAAGGAGAAGCTGGAAAAGATATATCTATAAAGAGCGAGATGAAACACGACTGTCATTGGTTGTGAAATAATATTAATTGAAACGTGTTTGGTCATTGACTACCGTTTGGGGCATGAGTTAAATAGTCATCATTATAATCCATGCAAGTATTAGGCCATGTGGCCTGTAACGATCTCAAACAGGAATTTTCTATCCTACGTTTTCCTGGACGTCCCAGCGATCTTTTGCTTTGAAGGTAGTAACGAAGCTTAGCTTTTTGGAATTCTGCGAGATGGCAGTCGTTGAAGGTGGTATTTCGAGTTGATTTATGAATATGCAGGGTGAATTTTAATTACACCGACAAACTGCAGGGACTGATTCCTGATTGGAAATAGAGGAAAACATACCCTATAAATACCTATCCATCAATACATCGTTGCCACGGTAGATGGCACTGACGAATGGCATTATTGTCTCGGCCCTGTTGCATGGCCTGCTAGATGACCGGACAAAAACTCCCTGGACGTTTACCTCTGGGGGCATCTGAAAAGCGGTGTGTATGTTGAACCAGTGCCTGATGTGCTTACCCTTCAACAGCGTGTCCACGTCGCCTGTGACGCTATTCGGAGAGAGGCCGGAACATGTGAAAGAGTGAGGCAATCCATGATACGACGTGTGAACACGTACATTGCATCCCATGGAGGCCACTTTGAACATCTGTTGTGACGTGGATGCTATTATCCTATGTACTGTGTGCCGGGATGATTTGTTTTAGTTGCGCGTACATCGTTCACTTTCGGAGAAGTTTTTATAGGAAATTTTTTCCAACTTTCATTTTCAGACAGTTCCTGAAGTTTGTCGGTGTAATTGCCGTTCATCCTGTATAGACCTATACATAGTGTTCTGCCCAAAAGCAGGTATTTCACTGCAAACTCAGCATTCTCCACTCTTTCTTTAACTCAGCCTTCCTTTTTGTACCCGCATACAGTACAAACCATTTGTTTAAATATCATCTATTATCTGATGCATTTTTCTGCCTTTAACCTTCTTTTCGTAGACCATTCCTTCTAGGACATCCGTCGACAAGCAGTTTCTCCTTAGCCAATGGCCAATCCAATTTATTTTCCTCTTCTATGAGTTCCAGCATTGTTCTTCGTTCACTCACTCTGTCTAAAACATCTTTATTATTTTTATTTTGTCTGTCCATTTTATACGCTCCATCATTCTCCATATCCACATCTTAAAAGCTTCCATTCGCTTTACCATTCCGTCGTAATGTCCACGTCTCTGCACCATATCATGCTACACTCCACACAAAGCACTTCACTAGCCTCCTCCGTAATTATTTTTTGCAAAGTTCCGCAGAAATTGCTTCTCTTCTTGTTAAAAGCAGTTTCGATAAAGAATAATATGCTGAAATTGAGCATGATAGTTCCCGAACACCATCTGGTCTTCATAACCACCTATCACATTCGCCGTGATTAATAGGAATGTATGAGCGAATGGTGTGTACTATTTGAAATATGTATTGTCTTGGATGTGGCCCTCGCATTGAGATGATGACTCATCCGTGTATGCCCTCCATCCCCTAGTGTGGTCAAAATAGTAGGAATGTGATCCGGAGTTTACGATCCTCTTCCGTGCCCCTGCGAGGTCCAAGTGGCGGCGTAAAAGTATCTTTATTGAAGAGGTTAAACTAAGGAAAAGAAAAAAGGAAAGAATAACGTAAACTGTTAAACTTACTTGACATTAGCAAACCTTTTGATATTGTAAACCACTACTTACTTATCGTAAAACTCAACCGCCAACACCTGTCTGACAGCGCTGCATGCTAGTGCGATTCATACCTATATGGACGTCAACAATTTGTTTCATTAAACACTACATCGACTTGACGCAATGTGCAGGTGGGAGTCATCCAGGGCAGTATTTTCGGACCTTTTAATTTTCTCAATCTACGTCAATGAATTATCAACTCTATTAAAGCACTGTCATTACCATCTTGATGCTCACGATCTCCAAATGTATCTACATTCATCTCCTGATTGCCTCTACAACTTTACAAAAATAATGATGATCTCGTGTTAATCTTTAACTTGTCTTCAAGCTTCGCTCTAAATCTCTTCTTCTTCTTCCGCTTTTCCCCACTTATAGGTTTGCCGTCTTCAGTTTCCATTTATCTCTATAATTCCAATCTCCTTCTTCCAAATTCCTATCATACATTATAATTCTGATATAGGTTTTCCATTTCCATCTTGATCTGCCACGTTTATTTCTTCCAGGGGTGACCATTGATATATATATATAGTTTTAGTCATCTTTCATTTTCCATTCTTTGTACATGACCATACCATTTAAATGTTAGATTTTCAATCCTCTTAACAACGGATATGGTGACATTCATTTCTGTCCAAAGGAATTCATTCTTTATTTTATCCTGTCTTGTTTTATTGAGGCTTGTTCTAAAATAATAAAATTCAACTGTTCTTATTTTATTCTTTTGTAATCCCGTCAAAGAACAAATTTCACTTCCATGTGACAAAATATTCTGTATTACGCTCTTATAAATTTTGATTTTATCTCTAAATCTGAATCCTTAAAATTCACACGGATTCTAATAGGACAACAAAGACGCGCACAACATTTGACATATCTACACTTCGAAACATTACTATAAATAATATCATAATCCCATATTCTTCTTTATTACTAGATATTGGACTAAAACCAGACCCAAATTTAACCTGGCAAATACAAGTGAAACGTACGTGTAAAAAGACTTTCTATTTTACATTATCTTAGAAGGGAACTGACAATCATTGCAATGCGAAACCTACCTTGAAATTTCTTCCAGAGAAGTGTTGTGATGCACCAATGCTGTGTCCAAAAACCTATCTGCCGTTTTTAACCACAAGACAACTGAAATCTAGCACAAAAGCTCTCATTTAAATTACAGTGAAGTTGATACATCTCCTCACTTGATGAATTGGAAAACCCCGACAACCTGCACGCGCGCCGCATTCCGCCTCACTTCATTCCACTGTAGCCATGCAGGGCTGTCCATCTGCTTCGCACAGTGGGGTACTATTGCTGGATTCTGTCCCTCTATTTTAGTGCCTTGTAGTTACAAACGGCAAATGATTTTTGAACACGGCCTTTGTACAACACAACGCTTCTCAGGAAGAAATATCAAGGTAGGTTCCGGCATGCAATGGTTGACAGTTCCCTTGTGAGATGTATAAAAAAGTTCTTCCTGTTTCATTAAAAAAAACTCTTGTGCATAAATTTGTGATGTCACACTTCGATTATTGTGACGTCATATATAATGAAATTACTTAAACTTTGACTTGTCGCAGATATTGCAGCGTGTTCACAATTCTTGCGTTCGTTTCATATTCTTACACTTGAATCACCCCTCTTGGCTCCGTCTTAGCAACAGACATAGAGTTTAGACTCTTTCAGTATTTCCAAGCTTCTGCACTCTTGCACTGCTAATTACCAGGCGTTCAGATTTGAGAAGTTATCTTCTCACCGCCATTTTGACACTGATTCACAAAATAACAATCTACTGACATTCCCTCTCCTCGTTTTATTCTGCTTCTATCAAAATTATTTCTGCCCGCTCCTGGAATTCCCGTCCTTAAGATACCAGAGGTTACCGAACACTTAATACCTTTAAGTCACACTTATACAATTACTGCGTAAAGAATTATTTTTCTCAACAGTTGGATGTGTTCTATGTCAATGGTAGTTCGATTTTGATTTTATCTTCCATTTTATACATTTTATGTTTTATTCGTTAACCTAAACCAGGTCTACTGAATGTGTGCGATAAGCCTTCTTGTGAATGCTGGACGCCTTAATGGAGGGGGGCGGTAGAAGGTCCACCCTCAGAAAATTGGGGGAGCGTCGAGGAGATCTAGGAACGTGATGGCTGGTTTTAAAAAGGGCGAAAATTTAGGTTTATCTCATAAACTATAATTAAATGCAGTCTACTGAGTAATTATATTACAAAGGATCCATCTTTCTCATTGAAAATGGATGTTTTAACTCAGAAAATAGAAAATTGTACGTTTAAAAACAGTAATTACAATTATTATTTTAAATAGATGATATTTTAAAAATTTGGAGGGCTACATTTTTGTTTTATTCTCGTGGGCGAAGTATGTTTGAGAAGCTATGACCTGGACTTCTAGAGTAAATGTCATAAAATGATATCACTGGAAATGCAATAAAAAATGTGGCCAGTGCAGCGCCGCTTTCATCACAGCCGTACGAATAGGAGCAGTGCACACCTAATGCAAGGACATCCTTGAGACTGCGACTCAGCGAAGTCTGTAAGTACATACCTGTCGTTATTCATGATTTTATCTTTGTTTTTATAATTTTTTAAACTTTCAAGGACGTCAAGGAATTTAAAATTAACGACCGATCTAACCAGCCTGAGATTACTTTGGTCAATAATGTGACCGTGATTAGAAATATGTTGAGCAATCGCAGATTTATCAATTCTATTCAATCCAGAATGTGCAATATGCTCATTAAATCTGGTTAGATACTTTTGTTTGCCCAACATACTTCTTACCACAGTTTTTACACCCGATCTCATAAATACTGGATTTTTTTAAAAAATCAACTTTATCATTAGGATTTCCGACATTATTTAACAACGGACCGGAAGTATAAACTAATTAAGTATCTAATCCTTTAAAAATCTTGCTCTAAACTTTACTTAAAATTCCTTGACATCCTTGAAAGTTTAGAAATTTATAAAACAGAGATAAAATCATAAATAAACATAGGGGCCCTATTCCAGTCAGCGCTCTCTTTTCGTTAATTTATATAGAGAAGAAATAGTTTTATGATGTCAATATTATTTCAAATCAATTATGGCATGTGACGTAGTTTGTTTTTATCTGATTTTTAGCTTACGCATTTCAGTTTGTTTGTCTTCAGTCAACATTAAGTCTTGATAATGAAATGCGTTGACTCTTTTAACTTACTAAATTGGTGATTTGGGTTTTGATTGACTTTGTGTAGTACAAGTTTATCACCAAGAAGATCCTATTTATTAAATACAATATTTGACCTCCAAGTCAGTGGATCATATTTGTCTGTTGGTAAACGTTTAATTTTTAATCATTATCTACTAGAAGTTTCTGTATAATGATATCTGTTGGAATTTATGTTTCAAATTTCTCCCCTGTGGATTGTGCTACAATTTAACTTCTGATTCCATCAATTGAAGAATCTACAAATATCAACATGTTCATCTGATACCCTGTGCCTGAAAGTTATATTATAATCATCATTGTGATTTGCCTTTAAGAAGAATTATTTACGATTCTCAACATGGGTTCCAGAACATCTTATCATAATTTATATGATACTAGCTAATATCCGGCGGGCGCGGCGTGCGCTGCTGCTCCTAAATAAATATTAATGTGTTTTTACGTTTAGTTCAATAACTAAAAGGAAAAATAATTATAAATTTGCTCTCTTCGTGATTGCAGCTAAAACAACCAATAAACTAATTAATTCTAATTTCAAACTGCCTTCCACACAATCCAAATAGTAAATAAAATGTCATCTTCCATAATTTAATATTCAGGCAATCACTGTAAGGTAAAGTCATATCGTAATTATTATTTAAATACGTGCTGTTTACCCGGCGTTGCCCGGAAATCTACGTACCCCAATGTTCTTGGCATAAATGAGCTGAAAGACAAAATTCGTTATAAAAGAATATCAGCCGTGCGGTGCTATGCTTGCCCGGGAATCTGCGTAACCCGATCTTCTTGATGTTGACATCAATGAAGGACAAAAGTGATTATTGTGTAAGTATCCTTAAAATATAAACATATGCTGTGGCGGACTATTTTTGTAGTTCTTTGAAATATTCAATTCTGTATACATTAATTTGGTGTATTTGTTACGGTTTAGGTAGCGTAAGCCATTTAGACGTCAAAATAGGGACTTTATTTACGTTTTTCACTACAAAAGGTGATTTTTAGGGGTGAAGGGGTTGAGTATTAAAACTCTCTTATAGCCTATGTTCATCCCGTGAATCTCGTGAACATTTTGCAAAAAGCTCTATGACAATCGGATCAACGGTATGGCCGCGCATAAAGTACGAACAAACAAACAAACATTCATTTTTATATATTAGATATTATGTATCATAAAATAAGAACTAAAATTAGTTTGATTGGTTTGGATATTGCTCTTCTTAAAAATTGTAAAAAGAATCCGTTTTCTCTAAATTTATTCAAGTTAAGGTATCTTAGAATAATTACATTTAGATAGAAAATAATTACATTTTGCTAAAAAAATCGCTAAATTCAGAAATGCAGTACCTCTATTCTAAAAGAAGCAACTTATAAATCCAATCTTAGAACCTTTGAAAAATTTTAACTTCAGATATTTAAGATTTGGGATTTTTAAATTGGTGTGAATTCCAAAGATACATGTATTTAACCATCAATAGTAAAGTTCAGAAAAAGATTCCTTCTCTACAAACTAAATTAAAACAACTTCTTAGTCACAGGAGTAAGTCTAATGTATCTTCTAATTCTGTCAAAATTGTTGAAAATTTTCTTCGCAAGCTTTTAATAAACAAGAATTACAATGTTAAATGAAGGCTTAAAATTTGCTCTCCCGGATCAAAATTCTGAACTTGAAAATTTCATTGTTGGTATAGAATCTTTAATAAAAAATTTAATGAACCTACGAAACAGTATATTAGAGAAAATGCTGTAAACAGCCCATTTCAAAGAATTTGGTAACTTATGAAAAAATGTCAAATTGCAATGATATTTCAAATAGAAAAGTCATTAAAGGTTTGCGAAGAAAGGATTGCTTCAACATGGAAGCCGACAAAGGAGATATGGTCGTTGTCTTAGATAGAGAGATTACTATAATCGGGTCAATGACATGGTTACTAGTGGCACTTATAATCAAATTGATAAACACCCTCTACCTAATATGGACAAGGACGTGACTAATGTTTTGAATTCATGCAGTATCTTGTTATGATGGTGATTTTTTTAAAGTTGCAAATAAGTCCACGTAACTCTTTAAGAGTATACATACGATCACGTCAATAGATGTTTCATTACAGCTAATTTTCTGTCGCATGGCCGATATGAATAACTTCTAATCGGGATATTCTTAATTAGTTTCTTAAATCTCCCGGAATAAAAAAGTCCAAGGAAGAATCGGGAACAATTTATGGTTTTTATTTTGGCCTGGGCTGTTATCAGCGAATAAATGAAGCTGTTCAGTGCCAGGTGATACATATTCCATGATATAGTGAAATAAAAATGAAGCAGCTTGATTCGGTCCTTTATATGCGTCTCCTTTGTGGCACATCTAAAAATGTACTAGTTCAGTTCTCATGTTGTAAATACAAAATACATAGATATTTAGCTGCATTAATTAAAATATTTCTTGGACAGGAATTTTAGGCAGCTCCAAGTTCTGCATAAAATCAAACAAGTCAAGGACTTTATGAGATTTTTAGAGAGATTTTAGTTTCATCCATTGTCTTCTGGAACTTCTTCGTTCCCCTTTTATGGACCAACAATTCGGCATGTGTTATTTTCTTGCTTCTGCCACAAAGAGTTTTGCTTTTTATTGTGTTCTTTTTTTCATTTTTTCACAAAAACAATACGTGTCGACCTATGGCCTTCCAAATCGGAGACTGACATTTTCTTTGAAGTACTTTGCATAAACAATGTGGGTAATTGTTGTGCGAGGGTACTTAGCTTCAAATAAAGTGTACATTTTAGACAATACAAAGTTCAGGAGACAGGTACTTAACTACCCTATGCCAGGGGTGTAATGTATTTCTTTTACTGGAAATGAGATAATGTGATTATGAATTGTCAATAGATCATTTCCAGATTTGTTGAAGGGATAGGGATGTTTACCACGCCTGTCTTGCGGCCTTTTACCTTCTAGAAGCAACTAAAGACAAAAATTAATGTACTTCTCATGATTAGTTTAAGTAAAATGAAAAATAATTATAAATGTATATCGTAATTATTTTAAGATTCCTCGTGCTGATTACCCGGTGCTGCCCGGGAATCTACTTATCTCGATCTTTTTGGCATAAATGAGCTAAAAGACAAAATTCGTTATTGTGAGTTATCCATAAAAGAATACCTGCCATGTGCTGCTATTCTTGCACAGAAATGTTGAGGGAAAAAAGTTAAATTTACTCCTGTAAATATGATTATAAATTGAACTTTTAATCACTTAGGGTTTATTGAAAGTCCTGTAAACAGGGGGTATCATTGAATATATCCTGCTATAATTGCAAACACTAGGAATCTATATACTTGTCTCGATCTTCTTGGCATCAATGAATGACAAAAATGGTTATTGTGAGTTATCCGTAAGAGATAAACTTATGCTCTCGGGGACTTTTTTGAAGAGCTTTTTGAGATATTAAATTCTGTGTACATTAATTTTGTGTATTTGTTATGGTTTAGGCAGCGTAAGCCATTTAAGCATCCAAATAGCTAGTTTTTTCACGTTTTCCATTACAAAGGCCAATTTTTAAGGGTGTAGGAGTTGAGTATCACAACTCTCTTATAGCCTAATGTTCATCCCAGGAATCTCCTGAACATTTTGGAAAATTCTCCATCACAATCGGATCATGGCCGCGCATAAAGTACAAACAAACAAACAAACATTGATTTTATATATTAGATTATTATCTAAAGCGTGGTCCACCGCTGTGGTCTCGAGGTAGCGTGCTGCCTTGTCACGCAGCGGGCCCGGATTCGATCCCCGGTCGGGGCAGTTTTTCTGGGTGAGGTTTTTATCGGGGTTTTTCTTCACCTGTAAGACAAATGTCAGGAAAACGGTCCCCGAAATCATATGTCATCATCAACCTTATCATCATCATCATCATCCTAAACCCGTGTGGAAAGCAACGGGAAGCTAGCACACCTACAATTCCCTAGTAAAACTGCAAGCATAGCATGAAAAAGCTATGATTGCAGTGAAGTACCTGTCTTCGGGCAGAATTACTATGGATGGATCTAAAACGTGATTGACTACTTACAGAAGAAAAGGCCACATAGTCTTAGCTCCGTCAGGTTAAATAATAAAATAATGCCAAGTTTCGTAAAAATTTAAATATATATGTTTTTATTTCTCACATCAGGCTTGTAATAACTTCCTGGACACTGATTGGATGGAACGTATCGGAAGGATACAACATTTGTGATATAAATGCAAAGATTTAAGTATACATAATCTGAAAGAGGGTTTCTAACCTATAAATCTACCTCACGTTTAGTTTTCATATTTATACAAAGCGGAGACATCTTTCAGCAGATGAGTTATAGAAGACACCCATGAAACGAACAAAAAATATACCAAAAGGAGAAGGGTAGGAAAAAAACTCTCGAGAAATCAGGGGCAAACGTGCACAACATGGTTTGACAAATGGATTGGCTCTTACAACCCCTGTAGTATCGTAAACTCGAGGGTTCCCACAGGCTGAGTATATAACAGTAATGTTTTGAAGAAACGAGCAGAAATCTTCCCAGGGAATAAGATAGGCTCACATCCCTCCTTCTTAGATGATAATGTGTGTTTGTGTGTGTGTGTGTGTGTGTGTGTGTGTGTGTGTGTGTGTGTGTGTTACAATTCGTCTTTTGTAAACATAAAAGAACTCCTATAGGCCTATCAATCTTTCCGCAATGTTTTTTTTTTTTTTTCCCCTTTCAATCCAAGAGATCAATATGAAATTAGCCAGAAAAGAAAATAGGTAGACTAGACACTCTTGATCATAGCTGTGGTTTAGGGAGACTATTTAACTCATGTCCCAAATGTTATATATATTTTCACTTCTCATATTCTATTTTCACTTCTCTCAACTAGAATTCCCTACCACAACAAATAAGGGGCTGCCGGACATTGACATCTTTTAAAATAAATCGAAATGTATATTTGCTCTAACCTCGACTTCATCATTACCCTGTGAAAGGTACATATGTTAATTGGTGTTTCTCATATAATTTATATTATTACTATTATTATTATTATTATTATTATTATTATTATTATCCAGTATTGTTATTGTTATTATCGTATAAAATGTTGTTTGTGCATGAAATTTACATTGCAACATTTAATATATTTTTAACACTTCATAATTAGTATAGTGTATATATATATATATTTGTCAAATATTTATTTGTATTTGTGCTGGTTGAGTGGAAGAGAAGGCCTCATAGCCTTAACTCTGCCAGAATAAATAAAACATTATTATTATTATTATTTGTTATAAATAGGATAATTTAGGATAATTTAGGACTAGATATTTTAATTAATTATTTTAAATAGTATTAATATTATAGGGTTCATATTAGTAATATTATAGGTTTCATATTAGACAGAATATGTAATCAGATTTACCTTGACTAGTACAGTTAGGTCTATATCAAATCATATACAGTTACAGTTGAGGTTCTGGAAACATCCAAAAACGAAATATAGCCTAAGGATGAGAAGGTCAGGGTTTTTCGCATTCCAAAAGACAGCCAGGACAAATGTACCGTTAGGGCCTATGAACTTACTATGCTTGGTGAAAGAGAGAGAGATTACAGTTAGGCCATCAGAGTGGGAGTGATATAAGCGAAAAGTGACTGAACGGGAGTGTTGTAGTTTTCGAGCACAGCTGTGGTAAGTCTGCACATGTTATTCTTAATAGGATAAAATGGGGGCCTTTATAATAAGATCAAGATGGATAGGTTTAGAAATAAATTTAAGTAGTATGAAGTAATATGGGTTGTCTAGCCCGGTATGGGGCGAAGTTTCAACATACCACGGTTTAACCTCTCTCTCTTTCCCTCCCCCATGAATATGTATTAGAATAAGTTAGGCTAATTTATTTATTTGTAATTAATTGTTCTTATAATTTTTAAATATAGATGGTTATTTAATTAGTTATTTATTTGTCTCGAATACCCTCTACTATAAAGTCATCAGCCATGCCGCTCGGCTAACGTAATCCGTAGGTAAATCACACGATCTTACCGTTCACTAGTAATCCATGTTCCAAAGGTCCTTTATGCCCTAAAATAGCTACCCTAGGTGTAACAGTGGTGCGCAGCGGTGCCGATCATATAAATATATATATATATATATATATATAATTTTCTGATAGGGAAACGAACCCTTACAGTTCCTGGACCGTTTGGAATACGTTAAATATTAATATGTTGAGATACGTACAGTCAATTTAGTATAAGATTTATCTGAAACATAGGGACATTATTAATTGATATTGTTAATTAAAATAAATTAAACAACATGGCAAGAGAAAGAGAGAGACGTAGAATAATTCACACAAGGGGAACAATAGGTTTTTGAACATCCATATCTTGTAAGAATTTTATGTGCTATGGTTATCTTAAATGTTAAGATGTTGTTGATGCACCAGGATTGAATGGCAATTTTTCTTGGAAAATACATAACAAATATGTTTGCGGGATTCGAGGTATGTGGGTTTGAGATGCACTTGATAAATATTGGAAATATTTAGGCACATGAAATTAGTATTTTACTTATTAGGAGGAGTTAGTTTAAAACATTGGCATGGATCGTTTCTGCATGCGTTGGAAAATATATTAAATATGGAGATTAAATAAATAAACGGACTGTGTCACTCCTATGTTGGCAATACTAAATGTCAAGTCGAAATCATACCGACGTTGTTTAAATTAGTGGAAAATGACAGGTCATATGTATACATATGTATATACATGTATATATGTATATATATATATATGTTTATGTAGCATATATGAAATAATTTACGGGGCAACTACAGGGTATTGTTGAGAAAATATTTAGAGAAAGGAGTCTCGGGTTCGAACCCTGGTGACTAGCGTTACAAGATGGCGGCTGGAGTGAAGGCTAGGTTATGAAAGGTCAGTAAAAACAGTAAAATAAGTTTCACATACGGTGACTACCAGTTGTTTTTTTTATTAGATTTCTAGTCCGAGAACGGTAAGCCAGGAGTGTTCTAAATTAGCTATACTACAAGTATATTCCTAGCAGGAATGTTAAGAGATGTCCGAGGAACATTTAGTTTGAAATATGTCCCCGTATGCGAGGCTATCTAACGGGATTTTGATAAAGATTCTGAAAATTTTCCAACTTGAATGAGGGAGTCACACTTCAAAATAATTCGCTCTGCAGTATACATGTTACCGAATCATCAGATCAAATATCCAAAATCATAAAGAGTATCAAATTTTTTTTCTAAAACAGATTGATCTGGCAACACGTGTAATGTGTTGGCTAGGATGTCGTCACTAGAAGTCCTGGATTCGAACTCAGGAAAAGTGTATTCAGTATTTGGTTAATCTCTCCAGACTAGCGCCAGTATAAAAATTTATTCGAGGTTATTGGAACTTGAACTAATAAATTATTTTACCTTTTTTTTACAAGTCAGGAAGATTTAGCATTGTCGGGAGTAAATTGGAAATTTTCCGCAACTCGTATAACTAAGTTATCGAAGGAAAATATGGAAGTATGGAACTTAGATTCTTTTACAGATTAAATAACAAAATTATTTAAAATAAAATAAAAGTGGCTCATGGAACTCAGTTTCCTTTACAAAAATAAATAATTAACTTAGATAAAATCTTGGTTTCAACGGAGTTTACTTAAAGTGTAACTTATAATAGACCCAATTATACTTGGATGGGACACCAGTAACGGAAATCAGATTACATCTCGTAATGGTGTATTGAAAATAGATTCTGAAAACTTTCCACGACTGTTACAAGGTATGTCAGCTGATGGTTCGAACTAGGACACATATCTGTCGCATAATTTCCTTATAATTTAGAGACAAAGAAACATAATTATTAATCTATCTTATCGAATCGGTCGATGAACGTTAATAACCATAAGCGGTGAGTTTATTAAAAAAATGGGTTGGTTACAGGATGGGCTAGCATCTAGTGATGAATTATGATTTAAATGATGTTTGATTCATAAGATAGTTAGTACTGCTGAGGGAACCCTGATGCTGACCATTCTTATAATTCTCTGTCCGAGTAAACGACCTTGCCCGCATTAGACTAAGAATTTAATTAAATAATAGTAGAACATTATGTTTGGCAAAATAAACATACACGGATAGGCCCGAAGATGTTAATAAAAAAAAATTACTAGGAATTACAAACATTATATAACGTAACGATCGCAATGATCACAAACAGTAACGTGCCTATAATTTTTTTTATTTTAAAACATTAGGAAACATGAATAGTCTTTTATATAAGTGTGGCGATAATTACGTCTAATTTAAATCTCACTTCAAAAAAAAAATAATAATAATATCCACAAAAATAAATGAATAAATACATGGAATTGTCTATTAATCCTAACCCCAAACGATATGATACTGCATAACCAGGGATTTTTTTTTGGAGTTTCTGTTGTGAATTATAAGTCTTATGTTTTATCTACCTTATATTTTTTTTTTTTTTTGAATTTTCAACCGACTTTATACATTAATTAGGACTTTTGAGTAAATATTTGAATACCTATATGGTGAATGGTGACTTGCAGTTTCCCCAGAGTGATTTTTATGCAGTGAAGAGTTTGGATTAAATCAAGAGTGTCTAGTTATTTAGGCATTATCTTTTAATGCGACTACATACTTAAAACAATATAATTTAGATAGGTGGCAGCATTTTTGTAAGATTGTGAACTGTTCCGATAAATTTTATAATATTATTGGATTATTTAATTTCATAGTGAAGTGAGCAATCTAGTCGTAGATCTTTTAAATATTTTATTGTAGCAAGCGAAGTTGATAATTGAAACGTGGTGATAATGCCAGCGCACTGTAGGACCCTAGAACCCTGGAAATAATTTCTTGTCATTCAAGTGCAGTTTTTGAATATTTGAGTAGTGAAGCAGACTTAGTGGTTTAACTTAATCCGTAAACGCTCGATCGTCATAAATAAAAAAAAACTTTCATTATATATTCCGGAGGAAAGAAATATTTGAGGAATGAGAACATGTGGGAAGTTAGAACTGAATTAATGAACTCCGAAATAATAATAATAAATAGCCAATAAACAATGATATCATTAGAATAATAAATAATTACCTTACTAAAATAAGCTAATAATCTGTGAAATTAAATTAACTAATTTAAAAGTACAACATGGATGGTAAATGAAACTAACTGAGGAAGCGAGTAGATAATCGTAATCGCTACAATAAATTAAACCCAAAGATTATGAGAACCACAAGTAAATATGGACCAACTACGAGTAATCTTAACAAACTAAGTTAAATAATATGAATAACTAAGTAATTAATAGTAAAGCAGGTTGAAAGGTATAACGGAGCAATCAGATTACGAAGACAGGTCATGAGTAAAAGAGGAAGAATCAGTGAATAATCAACGGGCAATCTGAGCTATAAAAGTAAAACATGATAACTAATCGACCTAATAATTAAAGAAATGATATAAAACATAGTAATAATCATAATAATAATTCACAGAAAAATTAATAAACAATAATAATAATAATATAATAAAAATAATTCACAGAAAATTAATAAACAATAATAATAATAAATATTAATAATAGTACTAAATATAAACTAATTGCAATAACATATGATTAGCATGATATGTTATATCGATACTTAAGTATAATTAATTATATGAGGAACACCTCAGATTGGAAAGACCAATTTGTTCATGATGATGATGATTAATTATATGAGGAACAATCAGATTGAAGGATTGCGGATAAATATGAAAGGAACAAGGGCTAAAAATCGTAATACTGAGATAACAGATAGGACTAGCAGTAATCCTTATATCGTCTTTTAAATAATAATCGTAATCATAATAATCATAAATAATAGCAAGAATAATAACAATAATAACCTTAATAACTATATTATGAAAATAAACAATGATACCAAACATCAGTGATAACAATAAAAGTGACAGTCATACTGCATAATAATAATAATTCACAGTAAAATTAATTACCAATAATAATAATAATAAAACCAGTAATAAATATAAACAAATTGCAATAACATAATGATAAGCATAAAACGTTATATTAAAGTAATAATTAATAATAGGAGAAATCATTAGATTAAAGGATGGCGGATATTATTTAAAAGGAAAGAGGTCTAAATGATCGTAATACTGAGGATACAGATAGGACTAGCGGTAATCCTTATATACGTATTTGATTAATAATAATTAATACCAGAAGTAAAGGAAGTAAACAACGTGATAGGAGTGACAAACAAACATCGACGAATAAAACCAGGAAGATAAAACTATTAATAATTAGTGAAGATCCTAAAACTTAATAAAAAATATAATAAAAACCGCCCGAATAGTAAAATAATAATAATTAATAATAATAATAATAATAAACATTATTAACTGATAATAATAAAATATAATAATAATAATAATAATAAATAAAATAATATATTAATAATAATAATATATTCGCGGTAAATTAATAAACCACACTAATAATGAGTATTAAATAAGAGCGAACTACCAGAATAAAACTTGTGTTTATGAATAAAATGAAAGATAACGGAAAACCACAATCTCATTTTCAGCAATTAGGACTCATTTAAGTATGAATGGGTTCCGGGATAAGTAGTAGGCTAGTTTGCGAGAAGATAACGTGAAAGCAGTCCAGATAGAGGCACGTAGTATGTTAAGCCTATAGCGGAAGACGAATGATAGGGTTCAATTAACCAGCATTATGCCAACACGAGGTTAGAAACTTATTTTAACATCGCAAGAAATAAGGAGTGACAACAGTTCAGTTTAAGAAGGGCGGATGTGCTTTATCCAACTTGGTTAAAAAAAAATGTATTACAAAGAGAACGGAAGAGGGGCATGGGAACTTAGGAAAATTTATAAACTTTTGAAACGCAGTGAAGAATAGGACAAGCGTTGAAGATTCCCCAGAATTATCGAGTGACAAACATGCAGAAATGATCGAAAACAAATTAATTTATTCCCATAGTAATTTAAAGAGATGGAGGTTAGGATACTCACCGATAGTTGGGTGTCTTAATCGATCTAGTGGAAAAGTATTATCATATAAATTTGGGAATTCAAGGGCTACACTGAATATATTTTCTAATGGAAATTACACACAATTATTATACTCGGCGGATCATGACACTTGACTGAGATGCATACAAGAGGAAACAGAGAAAGAATCTGCGGCCGGGATCTCTCCCTCTGTACACCTTGATAGCATATCAGTGGGACTAGTGACCAGTTGAGAATAGACACACACACACACACACACACATGGGATTTGAAACTTATTTAAATAGTAAATGACCACTAGATCGCCTTAAGGCTCGCCAGACTTGGGCCTACAGATCACTCGGAACCATATCAAGATAAACAAGCGAATAGACTGTAACCTAGGTCAATCTTGGCTAAGCGATGTTAGGGAAATCGCACAGAAACCCAAAAGAAGTTAGAAGAGTAACAGAATTAGGATAGGAAGCAAGGGAGGCATTCTATCTTGATGGAGGCCCGGCACATGCTAGAGCCACTGGGATAGAGATGCGAACAGCGACCCTTAGGAGGAAACAGTGCACAGACGAGAGAGACAGAGAAATAGGGAAGAGTTAGGGAGTGCACAATCGGAAGGTGGGACACCCCCGTAATAAAAGGATCTGGAGTCACAGACCTCCTCGGTGATCCTGGGGCACTGGCCATAAAACCTTGCCGGCTTGGCACTGACGTTTAGGAGCAGGGAACAACGGCAGGTAGAGCAAATAGGCATCGGAGAAATAGTGGCAAAGGACCACTTAGAAACAGAGGACAACAAGGAATTGAAAGAAAATATAGAATCTTTAGCAGAAGAAGGCACCCGGGTGTTAGGAAGTGAAGTGGGCAAGAAACGAACCCCGTCAAGGGAAATAGGATCAAATCCGCCCCTTTGACGCAGCAGTTGTTCGGTAAGGTCACCAACTTGCCTAAGGAAATTTCCGAGGGAGGAAAATTAGAGGGTGTGTCAGGAAGGAACCGAGTCACTGTTGACAGGATGGGAGCATCCCGGCCTCCACCTCGTGGTCGTGCAAGGTAATAACCGAGTACCGATGTCGGAGGTCGAGCCCATTTCTGGTCTTCATGGTCGTTGCGCGGTGAATTGGCTAACCCACCCCAAGAATACATAGCCGGGATTAGGAACTGAGTTTAGCAAGAGACGAACCCCGTCTGGGAGGATAGGATTTAATTCCCTTCTGGATGCAGTAGTGTTCGTTGAGGAACTAACAGAGTTTCTAATGAACCCGAAGTTAGGAAGTGAGGTGAGCAAGAGACGAACCCCGTCTGGGAGGATAGGATTTAATTCCCTTCTGGATGCAGAAGTGTTCGTTGAGGCACCAACAGGCTTTCTAAGAAAAGACAAAAGAAAAGGATAGAATTAGGAAGGACAGGATGCCAGGAAAACCGCGAAGGAAAGTCGTACGCACACATGAATATGGTCCTAACGGGTAGATAACAAATACTAGCAAAATAACACCGGAAACACTAGTGCACTAGAGGGAACAGAAGGAAAATTGGGAAACGCACATACATACGATTGTGCCATCGACAGGTAGAGCCAAGAAGGACAGATTGACCTAGGATGGAACGGGAAGAGGACGACATAAAAACGAGAGGTTAAACACCTATGGTGGTGTAGATAAGTTTAAGCACATAAGCAGTCTAAAGTAAAGTAGAGCCCCTAGGATACAAGCAGAACAGATAGGAGTAGTTCCGAGTGAAAGAAGAAGTAAGGAGAGAACCCTGGAGTAGGACATGGGTAAATATTTCAAAGTAAGAAAGGAAAGAATCGAACCCCAATAAATGATGATAGGTATGGAATGGGAAATCAAGGAAACCCCGGGAGTAAGAAGTAGACAAAAAGCAGTTTAAATACATGTAGATCAGGAAACAATCAAGGAATAAAGTATACAAACAAAAAAAAAAAGTATAAAAAGTTCAACAAATCAGCTATGAGAATTTGCCAATCAAACAAACAGTTCGGTAAGGTAAGAGTGTAAAGCACGCCGTATCAGAAGTTACGGCAGCAGAAGGGAGAATGAGGACAAGGACTCAGGTTACGTAACATCGCGGTGACTTCAAAAATTGAATCAGTAAGGATTCAGAGGTTAAACTAAGTGGATTGATATATTAGCAGTAAGATCAGATAGTCCGGGAAAATTAGACATAATGAATAATGAAAACCTGAATCCCTGTCCAGACACAAGTAGCTTAAAAATCATATCTCAATTAAAGAACAATTAAGACTAGGAAAGGGAGAGTTAAGGAATAGAGGCAGTTATTTCAGAAGTGGAGAAAGGAAAGAATGCTCTCAAACTCAGGACCCTAAGGAAACGATGACGTAAATTCAGGATACGAGTATTAATTGGTGTTTTGTAAGGACTAATTCGGCTTTGGTCAAGTTAGCATTTACATGATAAATAAGTGTAGTATATGTCCTTCCAACTGATGTGAAAACGAGCGCACCCAGTCGAACCTAGGACTCTATTATAAAGAAAGGGACTAGATAAAACCCTTAGAATTAGGCAAATTTAGGGTTGCAAAATATAGTAAGATATCGACCGATCTAATTATGGACATTATGTGTATATATACATCTGAAGAACTGTCAAATTGAAAGTTCTAGGGAAGATGCAAAAAAATTATTTAGAAACTGATATTTGTTGATGATGGCTATACACAGAATTGATAGGCATAAGAGCACTCTTTCCCGTTTTCCAGTTAATAAAAAAAAGAGAAATTTGCAAAATACAAATTTTGTTGTTTGTAACATTGAGATATGACTAACTAGGAGTAAATTTAGAGGAACTCAAACCTAGGGAAAATTATATATATAAAAAAAAATGTACCTGGATGTTCAAAAGAGAAAAAAAAAAATCGGGACATTTTGATTATAAGGTAGGGGAGTCATCCCGATAAGCCCATAAGCATCAATGGTTTCATTTCAAAGGCCCAACTGAACCTATTAAGAATACATGGTGTAGACTCGTAGTAATTAAGAATAAACACAACTACAAAAAAAAACAAAGTAAACAAAAGAAGAACCATTAAGGCAAGAAAAACACATTTTGGCACGAAAACGACTACACACATGCCTGGATAGACTATGCTCAAACTATATGAACACGACTGGGCCACCTAGAAGCGACGGAGGATGTTAAGTCACCTAGGACATTCCCCACACCACGGAACTTGGTCAGATCAGCTGATATCAAAACAAAAGGAGGAAGACAGGGTCTACGCGGGTACGACTTACTACATCAGGGATAGTCATTCAACATGGGAAATGTCCACCAGTCAATACGGTGCGACATGAGAGACAAAGCAAATACCTTAACCATGTCAAACCAAACCTTTGCTAGTCCGTGGATCATATAGTAATTCCCAACCAGTATTATACAGTGAGGAAAAAATTGGATAATAAAACACACAAATCCTATTAAACCTATCCTCCGGATAATCCATGGCTCCTAAAAGAAATTGCTGGTCTCGAGAACTTCAAAGGACAGACCCAGTATCCGGCATGGCTCTCTCCCGACTGAAGGAAGATACCATCACCGAACGTGGTCCCAGGCATCGGATTTCAAACAGGGATGCTGTAAGAGATCAACATGAGCTGCGGACATGCGCGGCGACACACAAGAACTAAGTGCTCAAGTATCTCGGTGGACGCGGCGAGTGGAAAAGCCGAGTGTTGTGAAGAAAGTGATAAGCTCAAATTAAATATTTTAGAAAAAAATGATAATAAATAAAATTTTCGAATCTAAAGAAGTGTGCAAAAGTAAATGAAAACAAAAACAGCAAAGAAAAAAAGAAGAGGGAATAAGAATATATAATTTGTGTTTCATGTATATCTTCTTGTTTCAGGTGCAGAGTGATAAGCTAATCCATTTTTTTCCCCTGCTGTCTAGCGTGTTTTTAACACCAAATGACCGTGTAGCAATAAGATGGAGTAGGTAAACGTCATATGTCAAATGTTCCATATAGAAAGGAGAACTTGGGTAAAATACGAGGAGAAAATGGATTAACTTAAGCACAATATTTCACCGTACATAATTATTTAAAGGGTATTCATGTTGCATTTCTTGTTGTACACTAGTATTTTGGACGGGGTCAAACTTGGGGAAAGGAAAAGGAGCTACACTGTAAGATCTAGGTAAGAGAAAAAAAAAATCTCTAGAGCATGGTGTGTGGTCAAACGAAATTTCAAGAAGATTTTATGGGGAACAACATACTATGGTTTATGATAACGGCCTGAAAAGGGTTGTTTTCTTTAAAATCCCTTTGTCAGGTTTGAGGAAGGGGGAGTACTGTTATAAATAGGATAATTTAGGATAATTTAGGACTAGATATTTTAATTAATTATTTTAAATAGTATTAATATTATAGGTTTTCATATTAGTAATATTATAGGTTTCATATTAGACAGAATATGAAATCAGATTTACCTTGACTAGTACAGTTAGGTCTATATCAAACCATATACAGTTACAGTTGAGGTTCTGGAAACATCCAAAAACGAAATATAGCCTAAGGATGAGAAGGTCAGGGTTTTCGCATTCCAAAAGACAGCCAGGACAAATGTACCGTTAGGGCCTATGAACTTACTATGCTTGGTGAAAGAGAGAGAGATTACAGTTAGGCCATCAGAATGGGAGTGATATAAGCGAAAAGTGACTGAACGGCAGTGTGGTAGTTTTCCGAGCACAGCTGTGGTAAGTCTGCACATGTTATTCTTAATAGGATAAAATGGGGGCCTGTATAATGAGATCAAGATGGATAGGTTTAGAAATAAATTTAAGTAGTATGAAGTAATATGGGTTGTCTGGCCCGGTATGGGGCGGAAGTTTCAACCATACCGCGGTTTAACCACTCTCTCTTTCCCTCCCCCATGAATATGTATTAGAATAAGGTTTTTTAAAAAAAGTTAGGCTACTTATTTATTTGTAATTAATGCACGTATAATTATTAAATATAGATGGTTATGTAATTAGGTATTTATTGGTCGCGAAAGACCCTCTACTATAAAGTCATCAGCCATGCCGCTCGGCTAACGTAATCCGTAGGGGAAATCACACGATCTTTACCGTTTCACGTAGTAATCCATGTTCCAAAGGTCCTTTATGCCCTAAAATAGCTACCCTAGGTGTAACATTATTAATTTTATTATTACTTACTTACTCACTGGCACTATCGAACCCGTAGGTTCATGGCCGCGCGGACATAAGCTCTCCATACATCCCTATCCTGAGCTAATTATTTCCAATCATTCCCTGTATAATCTACTTCTCTCAAATCATAGTTAATGTTGTTCTCCCACCTCATTCTTGGTCTACCAACTGGGCGTTTTCCCTCTGGCTTTCTTACAAGAAGCTTCCATGCAAGTATATTATTAGTAGTAGTATTATTATGGTAGTCAGTGACCAATCACGTTTCAACGAATTTTGTTTTACAACCAATGACAGTCGTGTTTCACCTCGCTCTTTATCGATTTCTCCTCATCAGCTTATTTTTTTCTGAACAGCTCAGAGCATTATTTTTCTCCAACAAATACATTGAATATAGCAAATAATGAACGGATTCCTTGATTTTACTGAGTTGTTTACTAAAAAATAAATTAATAACCTATAGTGTTGATTGTAATAGACAGTTTAATGTGTTTCATTATTTCTCCACTAGGGTGCATTCTTACAATATTGCGATCCTATTTGGCAATAACAAATATGATCAAGTTGCAGTGATGACCAAATGAAACATAACCAAACATTTCTCATTTGTTTTCATGCATCCCCGTTTACATTAAATATTTAAATATTTTAAAATAACTATGCTTAATTGGTTCGTTAAATAGTCTTAACAAATGCCACATTTGATTTCCAAATCATCTAGATAATTGGAAATCACTCGTGACATTACTTATGATAATCATTGTATTGTGAGTTTGCAAAGAAATTTAAAAACACTTTCTCTGCATCCTATTGTTGCAGTTGTAGGCATTATTTTATAGAGTAATCTAATAGATATAGTTAATTATAAAGAGCGATATCTGTAAGGATTCGTATCATAGACAAACTAATCTATAATGTAGATGTAATAATCGTTTCTGCTTAAGTGTTTTTTTCTTTCTTTCTTTCTTTGGTATTTTCGTTAACTGCAATGTAAATACCAGGTAACCCGGGTCACAATTACCCTACGGAATCACTGGCTTCATACTTACCAACAATAATGACAATAGAAAATTAAATAAAGGCAACTGAACATTATTATTCACAACAATGAAACTAGATTATCATAGTTCTATCAAAACTACGAATTAGTGTTAGTATTTTCCGAATGAGAACTAAAAGTAGTTTTAAGATTTGTTAATATATTTACCTAATGCCTTGTAAAATAAGCGATAGATTAATTTATTTTCTTTGTAATTTTCTTTCTTTTATTTATATTTATAGTAGATTCGAGCTGTTATTCCTTTCTGTATTCATTCTATCATTAATTTAATTTTAATTGCATTTAATTGTATTGTATTATTAGACATTATTTTCATTATTATTCAATTTGATAGATAATTAACTGTATAGTATGGCTATTATTGTAAGTTTTTGTATTTATATGTAACATATGTTTGTCCTGGTGAGAACAAGAGAAGGCCACATGGCCTTAATTCCACCAGGCTAAATAAATCTATTCTATTCTAATTAATAGAAACAGTATGTCGCCTGGGCTAATTATAATGCTGAATTTCAGACCAAATACAGTAATGGCACCAATAGCAAAATGACGTTATCATTGTAGTTGAACCGATTATGATAATAAATAATACTGAAATTTGTATTAAATCCACTTCAGTGCACACTTTAACATTATACAAAGTTAAAATAATTTAAATTCAATTCAATTGCAATTTCTTCACGATACGAGCAATACAAAGTTTCGCTAAACGAAACATGATTTCAAAACTGTACTTTACAATGAATTATAACACAAAAAATATATAGGGCTAATAATTCAATTTCGATACCTTAAAATAAAACCAGTCTATAATTGCAGAATCTAATATATAAATATAAATGTTGTTTGTTTGTTTGATCGTACTTTATGCCCGGACATACCGTTGATCCGATTGTGATGGGGCTTTTGCAAAATGCTCAGGAGATTCCCGGGATGAACATAGGCTATAAGAGAGTTGTGATACTCAACTCCTACAAAACAACGTGAAAAAAAAGTTTGACGCTTAAATGGCTTACGCTGCCTGAACCATAACAAATACACAAAATTAATTTACACAGAATTGAATATCTCAAAAAACTGTACAAAAAAGTCCGCGACAGCACATATGTTTATCTCTTATGTATAACTCACAATAGCCATTTTGGTGTTGCATTGATGCCAAGAAGATCGGACAAGCGTACGCTGCCGTACCGTTCATCCGATTGTGATCGGGCTTTTTGCAAAATGTTCAGGATTTTTCCGGGAAGGTTATAGGCTATAAGAGAGTGTTAATGCTCAAGCCCTTCACCCTTAAACGTCACCCTTTGTAGTGAAAAAGTTAAATGAAACAGGGCTTTTTGGACGCTTAAATGGCTTACGCTGCCTAAAACATAACAAATACACCAAATTAATGTACACAGATTTTAATATCTCAAAAACTCAACAAAAAAGCCCGCGAGAGCATATGTTTATCTTTTAGGGATAACTCACAATAACCATTTTTCTCTTTCATTGATGCTAAGAAAATCGGGACAAGTAGATTCCCGGGCAAGCAGAGAAGCAGCACGGATATCTCGAAATAAAGAATTTTGTATTTCAGCTCATTTATGCCAAATACATCGAGATACGTCGATTCAGGGCAATGCCGGGTAATCAGTATGGGGTATCTAAAAATAATAACGATTTAAATTTATAATTATTTTTTACTTATTCAACTAAACGTAAAAACACATCATTTATTTAGGCGTAGCAGCGCACGCCGGATATTAGCTAGTAATTTATAAAAGAGATAAGTTGTCAGCATATCCAGTCACTTAATGACCGATATGATACATGAGAAGTTTTTTTTATCAATTTGTAAGCAACTCAAAATCGCTGTCATTGGTTTATAAATAGGTTATGTCATATAACTTCTTCATATGCATACCTTTACTTTATTCCCTACTTTTATGGTTAGGTGAGAGCTTGTACGAATCATAATAATTAATCGAAACCTACTGTATCATAATGATAAACAATCAACACCCATCAAATATATCCCTCATTTTTTGTAAAAATATTAACGATTGTGCTGCTTCATAACTCATAAAAAAACAAAATTATAATTCTCTACATCAGTTTTGGGAATAGATAAAAATTTCCAAATTTGGAGCCCAAGACGAGCACATAAAAATATATTAATTACAACTAAATTAAATTTCTATTTGACATAATTCAACTTCAGGGCTGAAAAGTTTCATCGGATTAGTTGTGTGAGAATAAATGGGTTCACAAATAAAAGTGAACATATTTTACATTGAGTTTTAATAGGAACACTGTAACGAGTATCCGAAATATTTTATATGAATGAAATTCTGTAAGAACATGATGTAATATATACTGCACCTCAAATCTTTCTTTTTTACACGCTTTATATTAGCTTCACCTGTATCTATCTATCTATATATATATATATATATGTGTGTGTGTGTGTAACTGAATCTTTCAACGCGTTTTTCACCCACTTAAAATAATTGGATGGACTTGAAATTCTGTATACTTGTAAAGGACCCGTGACAATACAATAATTTCATATTTATTTTCTAAAATCCTGGCCTGAATCATCAGATAATCAAAAAAATGAAAACTGTTATAATAGGTTGCGGACTTGTCGACTTTTTAGTCAATCGTTGTAAGAGCTCAGTTGGTAGAGCAGTGAACTCTAGTAGTATATAATTTCAGTAATCCATAGGTTCAAATCCGGCTGGGAGGTTTCTTTTTAGAAGAGTATTACTTTTAGCTCATACTACAATAGTATCGAATTTAAAGATATTTACATTTTTATCTTATTCTGTAAAATATTAAAACTAAAAAATAAAAAATAGTTTTAAAAACTAAAACAACACGCTTTATTAGAAAACCGAACTAAAAAAATGAAAAATAATTTTAATTTCCAACACGCTTGGGATAAATAATTTTACCATCAAAAGCGTGGGGTGCTTTTTATGATTTTTACATTTTCTTCTTAGAGACTTTACTTTTACCAATATCTGCTTATTATCAAATATATTAATTTATAAAGAGCACCCCACGCTTTTGATGGTAAAATTATTTATCCCAAGCGTGTTGGAAATTAAAATTATTATTAATTTTTTTAGGTAGGTTTTCTAATAAAACGTGTTGTTTTAGTTTTTTTAAAACTATTATTTATTTACATTTTAGTTTACGTTTATACCTACTTACTGAAACAACACAACACATTGTCTATCATAAATCTTTTATGTTAACCTCATACGTTCCAAATGAAATTATTGAATATTCTACACAAAAATTAGTTGCAAAACCAAGGATAAGTTTTAGACTAAAAAAGAAAATGTTTAAAATATGCTGCAAGAAATTTATCTGGGATTATCTTGAACTAGACTTCCGTTTAAATCCATGCATGTTGTATGATAACATGGAATATTTGGTGGCACAATTTTTTTTTTTTTTTTGCAATGACACCAGATTTTCTTTAATGGTATTTCTGGCTTTCTCCCCTATTTTCCTGAATTCTCGCCTATTGAAATATTTATACAATACGCAATTTTTATCTTCTGTAGTAACAATAAATTTAAAAATGTTAATATTTATACCATTCTCAAAAAAATTATATTTATAAGGTTAATATGAATAACCCATAGAAATGTTATCAGATGGACCTCATAACCAAGCTTTTTTATACCAGCATTTAAAAGTTCATTGAAACAAACACTTTACATTAGGGATATGTTTTATTATCATCGCAAATTCACAAGCAATTTTGTCTTATGAACATGAGAAACGAACAAGATGTTAAGATATTATTTTGTCATTTTAAAGATATAAAGGTTTCTTCTTGTATCTCGGAGTACCAGTGCAAACTCAGTATGTCATGTGTAGGTCTGTAGGGTTTCCTGTATTTTAAAGTGCCGCTAGTTATTTTACTTAAAAATGGAACAACTTTTAATTGAAAAGCGTAAATTAATCAGATTTTATTATTTCTAAAAATAGTGGACGTTGTAATACAGACTTAACAGTCCATTCTTGAGTTATTCGCATTATTATTATTATTATTATTATTATCATTATTATTATCATTATTATTATTATTTTATTATTAATATTATTATTATTATTTATGTTATTTTTGTTGATAAAGTGGAAAACACACTATATTGCAATATTTAAACTTATGCTACCCCGAACATAGTAAAACGTCTAAAGCCTTAATGAAAAACGTAAGAATAAATTGTTCTTTCTGTTATATTATTCAGAAAATACTCCATTCTGCTTACTATTTTCACTCGAGTCACAAGGCAGCAAAGGAATGCTCATTAATTCGTGTGTCTAAAAAAAAAGAACTGAAAAAATGTGTAGTAACTTCAGATTCAGAGTGGAAAAAGAGAAGATAGAAAGAAAAGTGCAAGAGATGAAAACAAATTGGGATAAATAAAATAAAGCTAGAAGAAAGAAACAAGCTCTAAAGTGTCAAAGTAGCTTCAATTCGTTTTTTTTAAATATAAATTATAACGTTCAGGATCGGAATTTCTTCTAATAGGTTTTTCCTTTATTTATTGATTTATATAATTTCTATTTACTTTGTTCACTTATTTGGAAATATAAATAAGGCATTCAGTTTTATACAGAGCTAAAGGTTAAAAATAAAACTTCAAAGCCGTATGGATTAGTGGTTATCTTCCTTGCCTCCGGCCGAGGTCAGTTTTTTTTAGGATGGAAAAACCCAAGAAGCAAGTCCCCCTGTAAGGGACTTCAAGCCGTGATCCCAAGTCTGAATATTTCCAGGCTCGTAAAAGAACCTTAAGCCTGAATAAGGAAGCCTCTAGACAAAATATACCGACCTTCATCATCCTAGTAACACCTTAATTGCCTACTAGATCTCATTGGGCCGGTATTTGACCGCATACCATTTACCGATCACCACTTTAGTAACACCTTAGCTATCTACCGGATGTCTCATTGGGGCGATACGTTGACCGCATTTCATTCATGACATCTGTAGGAAAGTGAGTGTAACTAAATTAACTTGGTCTAGTAACTCCTAATAAAGGACAGAGCTAAGGACCAACATTGGGCTGTTATGCCATTGTAGATATACATTACTAAATTCAGCTTAATAAGTGTCATTTAAATTTTACAATAAAATGTTAACGTTTCACATTGACAAAGAAAAATAGTAAGTTAGCTACAAAGAGGAAAATCTACTACTAACAACCATACAATCACTTGGGAACAAATAAAATTGTTTAAATTCCGTAAAATCTTATACAGACTTATCACAACCACAAACAAAGGATATAGCCTATAAATATATATATTTCATATAGGCCTAATATATATATATTTCATATTATATATATATTTCATATTATATATATATATATATATATATATATATAAATAAATAATATGAAAAGAAAAATGAATGCTTGAGTCGAGATTTGAACCCGAGTATCTAAACTCTGTACGTTTATCGCTCTAACCAACTTAGCTAATTAAGTATTCCAACACAAACATACATTTTTCTTATATATGTAGTATTCTCACTATATATAGTATATTTTTTTTACATACATATGGAATTTATTAAACTAAATGTAAGATACATACAATATTATTTACAAATATGGATCGCACGGGCAGTAAGCCGTACGTGCTGTTGGCAGTCCGTTACAATAAGTTGATGTTTGGTAATAATATACTTAAAAACAAAAAAAAACAATAATGTTACAATTAGATGTCAATACAATTACATTATACATTTACTTAGTTATGTCGAGATTTGAACCCGAGTATCTAAACTCTGTACGTTTATCGCTCTAACCAACTTAGCTAATCAAGTATTCCAACACAAACATACATTTTTCTTATGTATGTAGTATTCTCAGTATATACAGTATATTTTTTTTTACATACATAAGGAATTTATTAAACTAAATGTAAGATACATACAATGTTATTTACAAATATGGATCGCACGGGCAGTAAGCCGTACGTGCTGTTGGCAGTCCGTTACAATAAGTTGATGTTTGGTAATAATATACTTAAAAACAAAAAAAGAAAACAATAATATTACAATTAGATGTCAATACAATTACATTATACATTTACTTAGTTATGTAGAATTATTAAGAATTAATGGTATTCCAATTTGTTAACATATTTATTCATTCCTGAATAAGGTTGTTCTTATTTTCCGCATTTTGTCCAGAAATCTACCCAAGTTTATCCAGTTTTCGTTTACCAGTAACTCGTAGCATGCCAATCTTTCACGATCTGAATTTAGAAATATTTCCGGTAATAACTGATGCCTCCAATATTCTAAATCGTTACATTTTCCTAGTATATGTATCTCGTCTTCAAAGCTTCCGCACATTGAACATATTCGCATATCGTGATCGTCGCTATTTTTTTTAAATTTCCATGCTCCTAACCTGAACGAAGCAAGCCCTGATCTCTCTTTAAATCCTCGATTGAATATATAAGATTATTTTTTCCAAACTTGTTTTAGGTCTCTTTGTAAAAACAGTGATCGTTTTCCCGCACATTCGGCCAAAATATTTTGTAGGTTCAAATCTAAATACCTCCTTCTTATTTTTCTGCACACATTCTTGCGATTTTCAGTTCCTTTTCTCCATACCCAACCCGTCCCAATCTTTTGGAGTTCTCTCCTAACCACGTCTGCCCAGAATTTCCCATTTCCATTCCTAATTTGGTGGTCGTAACAAATTGTTCTGAGCATTGTTTGTTCACCTTGGATTAGCCGCAACCAATACTTGAGTACACGAATTTTGCAATTTATGTCGTCCTGAAATGATCCAAATTCATATAGAATTCCACAGTTAGAAACGGCCTTACTAAGTCCTGTAATATATTTTAGAAAATGCGTATATACCTTATTTAGTATTTCCGTTCTTTGAAAACCCCAAATCGCATTACCATAGTGCATTACTGGCCTCACCATCGCTCCATACATTTTTTCTAACGTACTAACTGGAATATCGGGCACTCTACCCAGAATACTGAGAATATTATTAAGTTGTCCCCTCCCTTTGAATAATGCGATATCAATATGTTTCTTCCACTTTCCGTTCATTTTAACGTATATATATATATATATATATATATATAACTATATATGTTCTTAAGAGTCTAAGAACCCATATTCATAGGTTTCAGCTATTCTATTTTTCGTCCATATGAAGTTGACCCCCTTTAAAGTCACACGCAATTAATGGCATTCACAAATAGTATCCAGGAGGCTAAATAATACTACAGATCGATTCATGAAACTACCACACAAGAAACAATTTCAAAAGCACATGTTAAGTTCATGAGTTGTTCTCTTATGTTTTGTTGCAAAATAAAACATATACCGTGTTTAACAAAATAAAGCGTTCTATCAGATAAAGAAAAAAGATAAAAATGATTGGATATTGTCTTCGATACTGGACTACTGGCAATGACATCTGTGTCGGCGGCTCCCTTCTCACTCCGATCTACTGTTGTCTTTCCGTTACGGGCCTATGATCACAGTTCCGTCTCAGACGTCGAATTTCCTCCAGCAAGACGGTTCTCCATGTCTGCGACGCTCGAGCATCGCCCCTCGACGTCGCTTGCAATGAGCTGTAGTAATCGTAACGGCGTCGCCAAGTCGAGGTAGCGTGTGGTCTCCTGGCCCCTCCAGACGTTAAGTCGCATTCAGAGCACAGTTGAAGTTGATGGCGCGATGTTCTGCCAGCAACAGGTGTTGTTTAACCTCACGGTTCCTTAAACCGCATACAAAAGCAGACGCTGCCACCCCGTCGATGAATATTGCTGGGAATACAATTAGGACCTCGTGCGGCGGACTCTCATAAGATCCTCGGTCGGGACAAGTTTCCTGGGTAACGTTTTCTCGGGATGTTCCTCATCTGCAAGACAAATGTAAGGAGATCCGTTGAAATTGGGCATCTTAGGTATTGTATGTCGGTAGTTTGTCGAACTTCAGACCTCGTTAAAAAATCAGCCTGAAGCTCCTCAATGGTGTGACGAACCTTGGAAATTGTTAAATGATGAGAGGTTTTCTCTTGAAGATCTAATTTCCTCCCTAATATTGTCTAAATTATTCTCTTGTTCATTCTAACTCCTCCCTCATGTCACGAACTTCACCATCGGTTCTAGAAATTTAATTTTTCAACGGGATTTCGTAAAATTAGACGTAGGCCTACACAAATTTAAGTGAATTATATATCGATGCAACCGCTATTACAATTAAATGTGGTGTATGAAAAGTTCACGTCACTTCGTCATATAGTTTTCTTGATTGAATTTTAAACATGCGAGTACTGATCACGGGCTGAGAGCAACTGAAGATTTCCGAGCATCTCCGTGACGTCAATATTCAAAAGAAAGCAATAATATCTATATGTGATTTATGCGAGTTCTATATTTCATGTTTCGAATATTGTGGTGCCGATTGCTTCTCAGTAATTCCCCAAACGGTCAAGCCCCAAGGACGTGTGCAATGGTTTCGTGCTCTCCGCGACAACGTCTACAGAAGGTATCGTCCCTAGACCAGCCCGGCAAATAACGCACCACAGATACATTGCCTTGATTTTAATTGCTTCTCTCCATTCTGAACAAGACAAACTTTGATTATCACGAATCCATTGCTTTGCTGGTGTATATTCACTGTAGAGAACAACACCTTTTCTTTTATGAGGAAGTTGATCCCAGACAACTGCTTCTTTGTCTCTTAGTTGTTTTCCAAGTTTCCTTGCATCTGATAGAAGACTTCGAGAATTAATATTGATGTCACTAGGTTCAATGTTAAAGTCTCTCACTCATTGTAAACTTTCCTCTTTTAGCTTTCGGAGAGTAGTAATATATGTATTATTGTCTTTGAAAAGAATATGGAAAATGGTTCTGTTAGTAGTAGGCCATGATTTTCATTCATATTAATACAGTTATTATTTTTATATAATTAGAGAGTTTATCTATTTTTATCTTCTTTATTTGTTGATTAAAGTGTTGGAAAAAGTTTGTTAACTAACTGTGAGTGTTGGTGAAGCTGATAATTTTGTCTAGATTGAATAATTTTAATGACTGTGTTCTTCAGAAATTATGAGGTTAAAATGACAGGTAAAAATCAAAACAACAATGTTTCAAACAGAAATCTGATATTCCTGTTTCTTTTTCAACATCGAATATCAAGGAAGAGGTTAATAAATTATTTTCAGATTCATCATTTCTTGAACCAATAACGGAAAGTCTTGAAAATAAAGTTATAATTAAATTACAGGATAGTTTGGGCATTTAGCATGGGTTCCCTGAACTAGTCCCCGCCCGGAGAACCCAATGGGGGACTATTTGACCTATTACAGGATAGTATTGATTTTAATACTTCCATTATAAATAATGTTAGAGCTGAATTAAAGCAAAAGAGATGAAATAATTCTTGATCTACAAAATATAATATCTAATTTTAATGACTACTACAGTATTAGAAGATCTTCAGCAATACCAAAGGCTTAAGAACCTTGGGATACATGGCATACCTCAAGCTGACAAAGAATCAGATGATGATATATATGATATTATTATGAAATTAGGGAAAGAAATTAGTCCCGCGCCGTAGCCGAGCGGTTAAGGTAGGAAGCCTTAGCGCAGAGCTACGGGACTTGCGCTGGTTCGAGTCTCCATGGGGGAAGAAATTTTCTCATGGTATTTCGGCCAGTATGGGACCGGTGCCCACCCAGCATCTACCCTGGTGGTCCGTTTATCGGGCCCCAGCTGTGATCACAACAGCAACAGGGCGCGTCCCCGGGTGGCGGATAGGGGAACGGTCGGTGGTTTGCTTGCACTCCTCCCGGCTAGGTCCAGACCGGACCCGCGGGCCATTTGTGAGGTCGTCAGGACTCGAGCGACCTGATGTACTACATAGCTCGTGCTGCGCCCACTTCAGCAGCAAATGGCGTCCCCTCGGTGGCGTAGTGGGGAAAAGGTCGGTGGATCTGCTAGTCAGTCCTCCCTTCCAAGTCCGATGGACTCGTGGACCATAAGTGGGGTTAACAGGAGACGAGCGCCCTGTTGTAATAAAGCTCAAATATCCCGGCCCACAGCGGGATCAGCGGCCGTCGTGGCGAGGCGGTGGGAGATTGTGGAGATTAGAAGCTCCCTTCTCTTGGTTAAAATCCCGAGGTCCTTTGTGGGGGCACTCATGGGCGATGAGCTCCCTGGATGCCTACATTGCTCAGTGGGCTGACTCACAGCAGCGGCACGACTAGGCTTAGTCTTGCGAACGGGCTGGTTGGGACAATACCGGGCGTAATGCTGGGAATTACCACCAGCTCGACAAGCTCGAGAAAGGAGGAAGCGCGGTCTTTTGGCTTTTGGGACTTAGCGCCGACTCTGGAACCGAGTGACCCAAGGACAATCTGTGAGGTCGTCAGGAGTTGAGCGACCTGACGTACTAATGCTCAGGCTGGACCCACTTCAGCAACCAAACACGTCCCCAGCTGGTGCACTGGGGGAAAGATCGGTGGATCTGCTAGACAGTCCTCCCGGTTAAGTCCAAGGGACTCGTGAACCATTAGTGGGGTAGGCAAGAGTTGAGCGCCTTGTCGTACTAGTTGCTCATCTGTTGGAGCTTGCGAGCTCCGTGCTGGCCCACAACAGCTGCAGAAGGCGTCCCTGGGGGCACACCAGGGCTCGACTCGGATCAGTCCAGACGGGAGCTACTGTACTGGTTCCTGGCTCGGCCTACGGGCCCGTCGACAAACTGTGGGGTCGCCAGGAGATGAGCACCTGGATGTACTAAAAGTCTCACACTGTTGGGCGTGTAGCCCTAGCCGGTCTCACAACGGCTGCAGGACACGTCCCTGGAGGCAGAACAGGGGAATGGTCGGTGGATCTGCGACAGCAGTCCTCCCGGCTAGGCTCATGGAGCCCGTGGACCAACTGTGGGGTCGTCAGGATTGAGCGACCTGATGTACTATGTAGCTCAGCAATTCCCAGAACTGCAAACTCCAACACTCTCTCCCTGGGGTGTTGGTTTAAGGACCGTGAACTTGAACGTGGACGTGAACATAGGATAGGGAGGACTAGAACTAGGACTTGGGAGTATGGTCATGACGACCGAGGTATCCCAAGGGGTGGACGGATGGGCCTAGATGTCCACCCAGCATCGTGAGGCAATTGGGTAGCTACAATAAGTAGCGGCTCCAGGTTGAGGAATCAGCTATAACGTCCCTACACTGGCTGTTGAACATCTACCTCTGTGATTGACACATGTGGATGTGTAGGGCCACCAGCCGGCTGGTAAAAGAGCAACCGCTGAAAAGTGGAAAGACCCTCAATCGGATCGGGGAAAGAAATTAATGTGGAACTAAACAACATCGATACTGATATTTTACATAGATTGCCAACTCCTAAGTTAGGTCTCACTAAAACAATTCCTGTGAAAGTTGTTAATTGATGGAAAAAAATTGAGATGCTTCAAGCTAAAAATAAGTTTCCTAAAATTGTAAGCACTACAGTACTTTGTTTCCTAATCTTGCAAGTCAAAATATCTATATTAATGAACATTTAACAAAAGCTAACAAAATATTATACAATAATGTAGAGATTTACGTCCTATGGTCAAGTTTGTTTGGAAATAGAGATTGTAAGATTTTTGTACTAAAAAGTGAAAAATATCTATCTACTTGCATAAAAAATAAGGATACTTTTTTAAAGTTCAAATCTTCATTATAAAGAGGTTATATATTTAAAAAAATAAACATATGGATTTATTAAATTTCAATATTGCAAATAGTGTAACTTTTAATAATTCTGAAAGTTATTTTGATTCTGTTGAGAAATTTCTTGAAGATAAAGAAACATTTTCAAAATTTTCATTATTATCCTTCAATATAAAAAGTTTAAAAAATGAAGTAAATTAAATTGAAATTTTGGTTCATACACTACATTTATCAGATTTTATTATCCTCCCTGAAATATGGTTAAAAGGTAATGAATTAAATTATTTTCAATTATCTGATTATAATATTTTTGCTATATGCAGAAAGTTTAAACAAGGTGGTGGTGGTGTTGGAATCTGTACTTATGATAGTTGGGATTCCAATGTTATTTTTTAATTTAATAATGATGATGATTGTATATTAGGTTTAGAAGTTCGTAAACTTATTGTTAAATTGTTACTTATAGGTGTTTATAATCCTAGCGAAAGTATTGCTAAAGAATTACTGAATACATTAAAAATGTATATCACTCAATACACAAAAAATAATATATTAACAGGATATTTTAATATTAATATTTTAAATACATCAAATATTATAATCAATCATTCTAAATTATTTTGTGAATCATTTTGATTTCAAAAATGTAACTCTTTTTATCCAACGAGATGTGCAAATAATAGAGAATCACTTATTGAGATTATTCTCGGTAATAATCCTACATATAATTATAATGTTTCGAATATACTCAATGATAATAGTGATCATAGCATATTAATTTTAGAATTTGATGTAAATGATATTAATACTTACAATAGCACTAATAATTCAGGAACAAATAATGATATTGATAATTCAACTTCATACAGATCAAATTTAATAGATTATAATAAACTGAATTCATGTTTTTTTCATAATACAAAAGATATAAGTATAGATTATGATGATATTGACATCTATTATAATTATTTACTTTTATTACTAGGGGTATTGCTGATAGTAGTGTTGCATATAAATATAAGTATAAAAATAAAATTAAAACTGCTTGGTTAACTGAAAATTTGATTCATCTAATTGAACTTAGAAATAAGTTTTTTTGGAAAATTAAAAAAATCCTAATAATGCATTTATAAAAGAAGATTATGTCAGATAACGGAATTTGGTTACTTCACAAAGACGTAAACAAAAAAAGGAGTATTATGCTCAATTGATTAATAATAATTTTAATAACCCAAAACATATATGGAAAAGAATTAATGTAATTTTAAGAAATCATATTAAAAATGAATTTAAATACCCTATTAAAATGATAAAATTACCTAATAATGATATTTTATGATTCCCAACAAATTGCTAATACTTTCATTGATTATTTTACTAATATTGGATTTAATTTAGCTAATACAATCAATAATATCAATATTTTGGATTCTTCTTACTATTTGCATAAATCTCGGTATGCTTCCTCTTTTTTCTAACTCCTATTACAGAATAATATCCTTATTGAAATCTAAAATAAATAGTAACAGAGATAGTCTTAATAATATTATATTTAAGAAATGCAAAGACACTATCTCTCAATATATTGCTAATTTAATTAATTGTACTTTTGAAAATGCAGTTGTGCCATGTAAATGTAAAATTACAAAAATTATTCCAATTTTTAAGAGTGGAGATAAATTGATTATTGATAACTATAGACCAATACCTATTTTACCAACTTTATCTAAAATACTTGAAAAAATGTGTAAAAGATAGATTAATAAACTATTTAAGAAAACATAAAATATTATATAAATACCAATATGGATTTAGTAAAACATCAAGTACAGTTGATGCTGCAATGGATATAGTAACACATATTGAAGATACATTATATAATAACAATGAAATAGCACTTGGTTTATATTTTTGGATCTTAAAAAAGCATTTGACACAGTTAATCATAAACGTTTATATGACAAATTAGAAAAAAAAGCTGGTATCAGAGGATTACCTATGGAATGGTTTAAAAATTATTTATCTGAAAGAATACAATTTTTATCTCTTGACAATGTTAATGATAGTTATGAACAGATAGTATTATGTGGTGTTCCTCAAGGTTCAATTTTTGGGACCTGTATTATTTCTAATTTATATTAATGATATCAGTGAATTAAATATTTATGGAAAGGTAATGTTATTTGCGGACGATACTAGTATATTTTATATAGGAGATAACGTTAATATAATTTTTGAGAATTTATTGCATGATATAAACATCCTTATACAATGGTTTCATCTTAATAAATTATCAATAAATACTTCAAAAACTTTTTACAATTTGTTTCATATCAAAATATAATACTACATCAGGATATAATGATTAATAATGAAGTAATAAATAATGTAAATCCGGTTAAGTTTTTAGGCTTAATTTTAGATAGGAATTTAAATTGGAAATCTCATGTTGAACATTTATGTAAACGGATATCACCTATTATAGGTGTTCTTCATAGACTTAAAAATATTTTACCAATTATTTATATTAGAAGTATATAGTATTACTCTTTAATACATTATCATCTCACTTATATGCTACCTATATGGGGAAATGGTTTTGATTACATAACTCACCCTCTCCAAGTTTTGCAGATTAGAACTATCGGAATACTTATATCTTATAATTTTATTTATACATTTTCAAATATTTTACCATTAAAGGAACTAAAAAAATATATGATTTGTATACATATATATGTTCAAAATTATTAAGAATCTATATCTCACCATAACATACCCTTAATTTTTAATAATAATTATAGTTTAGAGGTTATAGTTTATTACAAAAAGATACTAGTTTCTCAACAAAATATGGTGTAAAAGGGATTCATCATGCATTACTGAACCAATACAATAACTTACCAATTGAATATCAACATCTCACGAATGTTAAACATATTTCTATATGTATTACTTACTTACTTACTTTACTTACTCACTGGCACTATCGAACACGTAGCTTCATGGCCGCGCGGACATAAGCTCTCCATACATCCCTATCCTGAGCTAATCCTTTCCAATCGTTCCTTGTATAATCTACATCCCTCAAATCATACTTAATGTTATTCTCCCACCTCATTCTTGGTCTACCAACTGGGCGTTTTCCCTCTGGCGTTCCTAAAACAAGCTTCCATGCAAGTCTTTCATTCCCCATACGTGCAACATGTCCTGCCCATCGCAGTCTACTAGACTTAACTGTTCTTATTATATCTGGCTTCCTATAAAGACCATGTAGTTCATTGTTATGTAGTCTTCTCCATTCACCTGTCTGTTCATCTCTCTTTGGTCCAAAAATTTTCCTAAGTACTTTATTCTCAAATACTCGTAATCTCCTTTCCTCCCTTAAAGTAAGAGTCCATGTTTCGCACCCATATAATATAACTGGTAGAATAATAGTTTTATATATTTTCAGTTTAACGTTTTTTGAAAGGAGTTGGGACATCAAGAGTCTCTGCAATGCATAATAGCACGCATTTCCAGAATTGAGCCTATGTTTAATTTCTTTGTGCATCTCATTCCTATTTGTGATTATTGTTCCTAGGTATTTGAATTCAGCCACTTCCTCAAAATTTCCCTCATTTGTCATTAGCTGTCCATTTCCATTATATACTGAATTTCTACTACTGTGACCATATATTTAGTGTTATTGATATTTACTTCCAGTCCTAATTTCTTAGTGTTACTCAATAGTGTGTGCGTGTTGGCCTTTAGTATCTCCTCGCTATCGGCCAATAGTACTACATCATCAGCATAAACTAACAGTTTATTAATACCATTGAGTTGTAAGCCTTCCTCATTCTCTAAAGATTTAATGGCATGCTCTAGTACAAAATTAAATAGTAGAGGAGATAGTGCATCTCCTTGCTTCAACCAATTCTGGATTTCAAAAGTGTCCGAAAACTGTTTGCCTACACGCACCCTACTCTTTGTGCCATTTAGACACATTCGTATAAGTCTAACTAACTTTTTAGGAATTCCGAACTCCAGCAGGATACTATATAACTTCTCCCTCTTAATTGAATCATATGATTTTTTGAAGTCTACATATAGTTGATGTACAGTACCATTATATTCCCATTTATTTTCTAAAATCTGTCTTATACTAAAAATCTGATCTGTTGTAGACCTGTTTCTTCTAAATGCACATTGATGATCTCCTAGAATGTCATCAATATAGGGAGTAAGTCTGCTTACTAATATATTTGTTAGAATTTTGTACGAAGTTGAAAGTAATGAGATGCCCCTGTAGTTGTTGCAATCAGTTTTATCTCCTTTCTTATAAATTGGTAAGATAATTGATTCTTTCCATTCATCTGGAAGAGCTTCTTTTTCCCAAATCATACTAAGCAACCAGCGTATCTTGTCCATCAATTTTTCTCCCCCTGATTTTATCAGTTCTGCTGGAATCTCATCTGAACCTGATGCTTTATACATCTTCAATTTTTCAATTGCCATTTCAACCTCTAATGCACTTGGCTCTGCGACTAGCATTTCTGCTGTCTGTAACTTATCCTCCTCAATGTCTTGTTCTGTATGTGCATCTAATAGCTGATTAAAGTAACTTTTCCATCTATTTAATATACTCCTGGAATCTGCAATCATATCCCCATTTTCATTACGAATTATGTTTGTTCTAGCCTGAAACGCTTTCTTCTCTATACTAATTCCCTGATATAATTCTCTAATGTTATATTTTGTTATATTCATTTCAAGATCATTAATCTTCTCTCTCAAATATTCAAATATTGCCTCTTTTTACTCTTTAGTAACTTGGTGGTTTCCCGTCTAATACTACCCAATTGCTCTAAATTTACCTCATTTGGCTCGTCCAACCATTTCATTTTTGCTAACTTTCTTTTTTTACAATGTCGGCACATTCCTCATTAAACCATTTCTTGTTTTGCCTCTTTTTTAAACAACCAATGCTTTCTGATGCTGACAATTTAAGAGTATCTCTTATAGCCTTCCATTCTTTATTTATATCTGCTTCTTCTTCATTTGCCACAGTGGCATCTGAAGATTCCAGTACTTCAAATCTATTAGCAATTTTGATTTGGTATTCTTGCTGTATTTCATCATTTTTCAAGTTTTTTAATTCAAATTTTACAGAATCATCTTTAGCGTTTGTTCCTCTCATAAGCGATAGCCGTTGTCTGAGTTTCCCTCTGACCAGATGATGGTCCGAATTGCAGCCTGTCCCTCTAACTGATCTAACATCGATGACGCTACTGTGCCAGCGTTTATCCACTAATACATGATCTATCTGGTTCCGAGTTTCTCCATCTGGAGACGTCCAGGTATATTTATGAATATCCTTATGCTGAAATGTTGTGCTCTTGACAATGAGATTCTTTGATGTGGCAAATGTGACTAATCTAACCCCGTTGTCGTTACTATCTTCATGAAGACTGAATTTGCCTATTGTTGGTTTGAATATATCTTCCCGCCCCACTTTTGCATTAAAATCTCCTAAGACAATTTTCATATGATATCTTGAAAGGCTATCAAATAAGCATTCTAATTCTTCATAGAACTCATCCTTGATCTTGTCATCTTTATCTTCTGTGGGGGCATGTACATTTACAATTATAAAATCATGACGTTTACCCTTTAGAATTATGTACGATATCCTATCACTAACAAACTTAATATCTCGGATAGCGGATAGTATCCTCCTTCTGACTAAAAAACCCGTTCCAAATGCAGGTCTTTCTGCACCCCCATAGTATAATGCAAAGCAAGCTTCCTGATTCCTGACTACCTACTCCTGGCCACCTATCTTCCTGTAAAGCGACTATATCCAAGGGCGATTTATCTAGTTCCCGCGTTAATATCTGTAGTGCCCCGCTATTGTATAAAGTCCTAACATTCCATGTTCCTAGGAACATGTCCCTATGTTTGAGCCTTTGGCATGGGTTCCCTGAAGTAGTCCCCGCCCGGAGAACCGAATGGGGGACTATTTGACCTCCGGAAAATTTTACCCCAGATGAACCCATGTCCGCATTTCTTGACGGTTGTATTTTTACGGTGAAAGATCGTCACTCTTTCGCCCAAGGTACTTTTTTCGTCTGGCTTATCACCTTCGACCAGTCCGGCATGGGTAACCCTATCGGCAGCAATGCTACCGCCGGCATAGCTCTCAGAATCATTTAAGCACGCAAGCCACTCCATCACGACAAGGTAAATATACCATGGAGGGTTCTAATTGTATTTAAAAATGTTTTCTCATTGCTTTCTTAGTTAATTTTGCTGATTTAATTATTATTAATATTATTATCCTGTTTAAATATTGTATTTATATGTGTATGTATATTATGCATTTATAGTAGTGTGTATTACTTAAACTTATGTCTGATTTTGTTTTCTTGTTTTTATTGCTAATAGTTTCATGGCCAATATTTTTTGCATATTGCCCCTTAATATGAACAATCTTGCTCCTTGGGGTCTTTAAATAAATAAATAAATATGCTGTAATGTTGTTTCCCATGTTGCACAAACCTTTATTCCGACGTTCATTGTATAACATGTGATCAGGGACATCTATCAGAAGATGTAAAATTTCTTTAAGTCCACTTCTCAAAAGTTTTTTTTTTAATATTTGATTTGGTGGTGCTGTTTGAAACGAGTAAATTAGAGTAGGATATATGGAACAATTTAAAACTGTACATTTCTGATCAGGCTGTAGCAGCAGTGAAGCAATGAGAGTTTCAATATTATTCCGTAATTTAGTAAGATTCATCTAAAAAGTTGACACCTAAATAACGAATAGTATCAGTGATTTAATGGGCACGAATTTTGAATATCTATCAAATTGGAGAACTTTTTTCATATAGTTTATGTTTCTCGATTCAAAGCACTGCTGATTTTGAAACATTAGTTTGAAGTAATGTAGTATACAATAATATTAACGATAAAATAGTAATACAATAAAAATATGTATAGACTACAAAGGGGAGAGCTGATAATTTATTCTGATGATGTAGAATTATTAGGCGATAGCGACGAGATACTAAGGGCCAACACGTATATTATACTAAAAAATTGGGACTAGATATAAACATCAATAAAACTAAATACATGTTCACACATAGAAATAAATTATATAATGGAAATTGACATCTAATAAAAAAAATGAGGGAAATTTTGAAGTGGCTGAATTCAAATACTTAGGAAAATAGGAATAAGACGTACAAAAAAATTAAACATAAGTTTAATAATGGAATTGCATGCTGTTATGACTCTTGTCGTCCTAACTTCTTCAAAAAACGTTAAACTGAAGATATATAAAACGTTTATTCTCCCAGATATATGGATGCGAATCATGGACGCTTTCTTGAAAGGTAGAAGAAACAATTACTAGTGTTTGAGAATAAAGTTCTTGAGAAATTTATTGGAGCAAAAAGAGATGAACAAGAAAATTAATGGAGAAGACTACATAACAGTGAGTTATATGGTCTTTATAGAAACCAGATATAATAAGAACAGTTAAGTCTCGTAGAATGCGATGAGCAGGACATGTAGCACGAATGGGGAATGAAAGAGGTGCATGGAAGCTTCTTGTGGGGAAAACTCTCAGTTGGTAGGCCAAGAATGAGGTGGGAGAATACGATTATCCATGATTTCAGGCAAGTAGATTATACAGGGTTGATTGGATAATATTAGCTCAGCATAGCGATGTATGGAGAGCTTATATCCGCACGGCTATGAATCTACGGGTTCGATAGTTCCAGTGAGTTAGTTATACAATGGGGAGAAAAAGGAAATAAACACGTTTGCCGGCACTTGTATTTGAATCCGAGTCGTCATGCATCTCTCTCTAACAAATCACTTCGCTTTGTTTTATATCTTGTAAGCCCTTTGTTTCCCTCAACGAGTTTTATGCGTTCTTCCCCTATAGGGAAAAAATGGAACCATACTAAATTAGTTCTACCAGTGTTTTGTATAGATGTCATTGGAGTGGCCCGTGGTCAGCGTTCCCCCTCATTATGACATCTAGCAAATCAAGGAAGTACTAGGACGGGACAATTCGGTAAAGTTTGTGTAAAGGCCTTTTTATTCAGGCTTAAGGATCTTTTACAAGCCTGAAAATCTTCTGACTCGGGACCCACGGCTTAAAGTCCCTCCCGGAGGTTTTGCTCCTTGATTTTTCCATCCTAAAAAATCCATTCTTTTATATAAAAGTAATATTCCTTAAATTCAATAAAATTAAAATAAGTTATAAAGTTTATATTTAAAGATAGCTTTATTATTGAATGTATCGTCGCAAAGTAGAACCGTTATGGTTTGTTATAATGAACATAAAATAATGACGTTAGAACTTAAGAGCTCGAGTTATAATGATATGGAGCATTATTAAACACTTGAGCTAATTGTGGGTGCTGCAAGTATATGAAGGAAGTTAGCAACATTTTACACTCAACTTCTTGTTCATCGTTACACTCATTACTTGTTGACTTAGCGAGAAGATAACGTGAGAGCTAGATTAATTAGACGTACGGTACTTTCACTAATTTGTGAAACAGTATTCATGTCAAGTAAGACAAATTTGTACGTGAACAAGTGTATACATTCCGCTATTTCTGCTCATTTCATAGTCAGTTGAGATGGCTAAATGTTATTGTGTACAAGTTGCATCCGAGAGGATTCCGTTCAGTTCCCGCCACAGTCAGTCTTGGAAATCTCCAGGAAGCGTACCTGTCTCTGCCTCTGTGGTTCGAGGTTTGAGTCCTGTAAAAGTTTATAGAATTTTTCAGGTGATGAAAATTCGAAGACGAGGAAGTATACCTGTCTCTGCCTCCGTGGTTCGAGGTTTCAGTCCTCCTGCCGAAGTCTATAGAATTTTTTAGGTGATGAAAATTCGAAGACGATATCTCATAAAATAATAAAAAAGTACCTGGTATATCATTGGTCCTTAACTAAATTAAATTTCTGTTTAAAAAAGCTTTGTCAACTACTTCACAATTTTTTTAAACAGAAATTTAATTTAGTTGAAGACAACTGATAGGTAAGGTACTTATTTAAATAGTTTAACATTTTATTGCATAACCTCAACGGTACTGTACAATGAATTTAAGAAATATTGACGATGTCTCTTTCCGAGGAGAAGTTAAAAGAGTATTTAAAGAACCGAAGGATATATCAAGCACTTCCATCGTAACATTCACAATTCCGGAGCTGAAGATAAACATAATATCGAAAACAGACTAAATTAAAACCACAAAATATAAATGAAGGCGAATAATCTTAAAAATCAATCTACAAGGTTTTACAGGGCCTCGATGACAAATTTCTAGGAACGATAGGTCATAGAGAGAGAGGATGAAGTTTTGGAAAAGAACATCCGTTCCCGAAATCCGTATTTTCTCAATAGAAATTAATGACTATCAACTATACAATAGCACTACGGTTACCGTCTTAATGCTGACGCTCTCTAAATTTACCTACATTCACCTACAGATTCCATGTACAACAGCTTGACGAAAATGAATGACCATCTCATATCTACCTTTAACTGGTCTTCACGTTTCGGTCTAAATCTGAATCCAAACAAACCATAAGACATTGTAATGGGACAACGAAGACTGCTCACAACATTTGGCATATAAACACTTCCAAACATTACTATAAATAATATATTTATGCCTTATTCTTCTTCGATACAAGATCTAGGACTATATCTAAGATCCAAATTTAATCTGGCAAACACAAGTGAAACATATCTGCAAAAAAGACTTTCTCCGTCCTACATCATCTTAGATATTTAAATAAATTCCTCCCTTTTTCAATAAAACAAATTCTTGTGCAAAATATTGTGTTACCACATTTCGATTGTTGTAACGTTATATATAATGTCCTAAACTTTGATTTGTCGCTGAAATTGCAGCGTGTTCATGTTGCTTACGTTCTATTCATTTTTATTATTCGCCGTTATGATCATATTTCCCAGCATTGCAATATTCTTTCTTGGCTCCGTATTTTATATTTTATTAATTCTATAATAAATCAAAATTCATTGTAAATAATAATGGTATTGTATATTTACTAGTAGTAGTAGTAGGACTTTATTAGACAAAAAGTAAGATATTTACAATATTATTTACAAATATGGGTCGCACGGGCAGTAAGCCGTACGTGCTGTTGACAGTCCGTTACAATAAAGTAATAATTGGTACTAGTGTAAAGAAAAATAAACAACAAAAAAAGCAATAACATTACAATTACATAAATAAAACACAATAATATTACAATTAAATAATAACACAATAGCATTATAGTCCACCGCTGTGGTCTAGAGGTAGCGTGCTGCCTTGTCACGCAGCGGGCCCGGGTTCGATCCCCGGTCGGGGCAGTTTTTCTGGGTGAGGTTTTTATCGGAGTTTTTCCTCACCTGTAAGGCAAATGTCAGGAAATCTTTAAGGCCCAAACGGTCCCCGAAATCATATGGCCTTCATCATCATCATTATCATCCTCATCATCATCCTTCATCGGTGTGGAAAGCAACGGGAAGCTACCACACCTACAATTCCCTAGTAAAGCTGACAAGCATATCATGAAAATGCTATGATTGCAGTAAAGGACCTGCCTTCGGGCAGAATTACTATGGATGGATGGATAGCATTATACACTAAAAAAACATTAACATTACAATTACATAAAGAAAACACAATAATATTACAATTAAATAATAACACAATAGCATTATACACTAATTAATGTATATGTAATTGTTAAGAATTAATGGTGTTGCATTTTGATAACATATATTTATTCATGAATGAGTGTTGTCTTTATTTTCCGCGTTTTGCCCAGAAATTTACCCAGATTTATCTAATTTTCTGGATTTACCAATAACTCGTAATATGCCAATCTTTCCCGATTTGAATTTAGAAATCTTTCCGGTAATAACTGACGTCTCTAATATTCTAAATAATTACATTTTCCTAATATATGTATCTCATCTTCAAAGTTCCCGCACATTGGACATATTCGCATATCGTGATCGTCGCTAATTTTTAGAAATTTGCATGCCCCTAGCCTAAATCCTAGGTTGAGTATATACGATTCTTTTCCCCAGACATGTTTTAGGTTTCTTTGTAAATATAGTGAGCGTTTTCCTGTACATTCGGCGAAAGTATCTTGTTGGTTTATCCTATATCTAAGTTCCTCCTCATTATTTTTCTCCACACGTTCTTGCGATTTTCAGTCCCTTTTTCCCATATCCAGCCCATCCTAATCTTTTGGAGTTCTCTCTTAACCTCGTCTGCCCAAAATTTAACATCTATGTTTTTAATTTGGTGGTCGTAACAAATTGCTCTAAACATTGTTTGTTCACCTTGGATTACTCGCAACCAGTATTTGAGTATACGAATTTTACAGTTTATGTCGTCCTGGAATGACCCGAATTCATATAAAATTCCACAGTTAGAAACGGCCTTACTAAGTCCTGTAATATATTTTAGAAAATGCGTATATACCTTATTTAGTACTTCCGTTCTTTGGAAACTCCAAAATCTATGTAATCATCTATGTTTATTGCAATTTTGACGTAAACTATTTTTTTAATATTTTAACTTAGTTTAGTGGTACACAAGTCCATAAGGCCTTAACTCTACCATGTAAATAAACGTCGTCGTCGTCTTCGTCTTCTTCGTCTTCTTCTTCGTCTTCTTCTTCTTCTTCTTCTTCTCTTCCTCGTCTTCGTCTTCTTCTTCTTGTCGTCGTCGTTGTCGTCCCAAACAAGTCGATTATGAGTTTCTTGCTTGGCGAAGGTGCACGTTAGTGACATTCTGCCTTGTATGCCTTCATTCTGCTTTACAAGTAGTTCAGATTATGGGGATGAATGAACTGCGATAAACCAACAGAATATATCCACGTTGCAATAGCTTTGTTCTAATTCATAAACACCTTTGAGAAAAGAGAAACATTCATCCTCACCACATTGACGGTGGAAGGCATGATGTACGGAAACCGGAGTTCGAGGATGACAGTCGAGGTATTTAGTTAAACATTTCCATGCGTGCTATTGCTCATGACATGGGCGTAAGTACCTATCTATTTGGAAGGTACTGCAGGATTACAACACACAGAATATGTATCAACAGGCACTTGAATACGATATATTGCAACTCGTATGCAATTTGTACGATGGTTTCTTCATCGCAGTGCTAATGATGTTGCCTTTCCCACAAACGTGTTATTCGTAGATGCGGCCAACTTTTCACGTGATGATTATTTTGACAACAGTACTGATTACATTTAGGACTATGAGACCTTACTTTCAAAATCACGAAAACATTTTTTCTGTGATCATCGGGCTGGAATTTTTGTTATTTATCGATCTATTTGGACCTGTAATTTTGCCAGAAAATTAATTACAAACTGTACTCCCATATCTGTAGGACAATACACCGTTTGCTGTGTATAGCAACCTCGTAATGATTTTCCAACACACTTGATTATTGATGCACCAGCACAACTAACCGTCAGATTTGAGAAATAATGGATAGGAAAGCAAAACCTGTTCCATGCCCATTCCTTTCACCTGACTTAATTTGATTTTTGGCGGGGTGTCAAAAAGTATGGTGTATTGAAACTAGAGTTGCCACCAAAACAATAATACTTTTCTTAAACAGAATCCAGCTGTCTCGTCAGAATTGATAACTTCTGCAAAAAATATAATTGTTATATTTTAAGGGCGATTTAAAATATTGTGTCATATAATTCAAGATTCTCGATTATTCCACTGGCCATTGCATCTTCTGCGCTGGAGCTGGAACCAAGATGAGCTCGGAAATGTCGAATACATCTAGATACGTCGATTCGGTGTAATATCACGAAAGTTAGATCTTAAAATGGTCCACCCTGAAAGCCTTAGATTAAAAACGTTACCCGAATCTCTTAAGGGCTACAGGTTACTAGAATGTTGTTTAATTCTGTTGATGTGAGCTGATATGAACGCGTATTTTCATATTCAAGGACTATTTAACGTTGTACATAGTTATCTCTATACTATGCATGACCCGGAACTGACGGCTTTGAAATTTTTCTTCGGAAAAAAATCGAATTTTCCTTTACCGAAAATGCAACTGTCCTGTGACAGGATCGAAGATGTAAACCTTGAAGTTTTAACTAAATGGGTATTATTCTATAGATATGAACCGAAAGTACCTTTTTGCGGTTCAGTTATTCATCTTTGTGCTCCTCCAGAACATTTATGAAGCCTGCCAATGTCCTTTGTTCCGTGTGGCTACCCCTTCCCTTTTACCCTTTCCCCGCGCATCTTTATAGCGCTCATCCCCTCTACCCGCGAACCTTTTATATGCTTGGTAATCTCAACGAACCTTATCATCGATCGGCCTAGCAAGTGGCGTTATGTTGTGTAGAAGTGGATTCAGTATCCGAATCCAGCTTAAGTACACCATGCATCGGCGAAGTTAACATGGTGATTTATAAGATAAACAAGTGGATTGTGACCGAGGAATGGTCGGATTTGAGTTAGTCCAATCAAGCATGGAAAAAGGAATTCCAATGGAGTTTGGACATGTATGAGTGTGACAGTTTGTATGGTATGTTATCTATTCAGTTATACTTTGTTATTATCTATGTCTGATCGATTGATCGAAGATCAATCTTTTGTTATTCATTTATTACTTTGTTTTTACAATCAACACTTGTTTTTTCATTAAAAGCTAACTTTTATATTACGCCCCTTGTTGTTATTTAAGAGTAATCATTGTTCTCTACCCTGTAACGAAGTTATTTCATTCTATGCAATTTATATCAGTATTTATATTTATATGCACGTTCAACTGGAAAAGAAAGATGAATTGTTAGCCGCCTTCTATGGGCCCGAGGCAGGCTGTTTTCTCATTAATAACTTCTTTAGATATCAGGAACACGTTACTAAGTACAGCATAGTCATAACCCAACGATCCCGGAAGGTAGCAGTAGCAGTGAAGGTGGTTCATCCGCCACATATTGTTAAGTCAGAGTGGAGGTATAACACGCCACAATTGGTTTATCAGAGCGTGGTTTTGGGTTTTTGAGTTCAACGGTTTTTTGGGTTCAATGTTTTTTGGGTTCAATGTTTTTGGATTCAATGCGCACAAATGGTCGCAGATGTGTAATTTTGGGTTCACTAAGTACATATGATAGCAAAGCGTTTGTTTTGTGTTTTTCACATTACAAGATATGCTGTATGTTATTAACTGTGGTTCTTGTAGTATCAATTTAATTCAAGTTTCGGAGTTTTGGTCTCAAACACCAAGACAAGGGTATGAACTCTGTATTATGGTCCTTAATGAAATTTAGAATTAGAAAATCTGTATCTTTTCAGAGATATTACCCTGCGGATTATTACTTGTTTTCGATACTTGGTATTTATGGTAAAGTTATTAAGTATTAGTTTACGTGTTTGTTTTACGTTACGTAATATTGACTCATCTTTCTTTATAACAGAGACTGATTTATGCATATAAAACTACGTTCGCCTATAATTGTTTACATCTTGTGTCTATTATACTTTGTAATCATGCCTAGTTGGATAGATGTAATATCCAAAGACCATCTCGCTCGAGAGTTAAACCTACTAGGTATTGAGGTTGAAGGTGATGTAAACATATTACGTCAGCGGCTTAAAAATCATATGAATTCTCTCTCCCCGGCTGAACAAATGTTAATAAAGCGTAAGTTTATTGTAGATAGTGCAAATCAAGAGGATTATTTGGCAGAACAGCATAAGAATATAAGTGATCATAGGCTTAGCTCTATCAAAGATTTTTCGAGTGGAACTGTCTCCAACCTTTCTCTTTTTTGGAAGAGAATAATCAGCGGATTTTCCGAGAGTTAATTAGAAAAGTTGATCCCTGCGACGGTGAAGATAAGGAATCGCTAGTGGTCTTCCTCATTAAAATTAACTCGCTCTTCGAATTGAAATTGGTTCCCGATGAGTATTTTGTAAACTCGATTTTGAGTTGCATCGGAGGAATTCTATTGAAAGTCTGGAGTGAAGTTGTTAAGTTGAGATTCTCTTGGATGGAGAGTTTAGAACATGTGAAGTGTTCATTGTTGCCTCCTAGATTGTTGGAAGACTTTTGGATTAAATTTGTCTCACGACGATTCCAAATGCCTAAGGTATCTTTGTTGGAGTTTATCTCCAATATACAAGGAGCTTCACTTGTGTTGAATCCTTTATTTTCGGAAGAAAAGTTAATGGATCTCATTCTGCAAAATATGTCCCCGGCTACTAGACAGCATTTGGTTTTTGCTACTAAACCGCAAAATGTAGCCGAAATGTGTGTCTTGGCCAGGAAGGTGGCGGATTTCGAGATCGCTGAAAGACAGAGGGACTTTAGTGAAAGAAGTAGAACTGACAATTTAAGTAAATCTAGTACTTCGGCGAGTCGTTCTTCTTGGCAATCAAAAAAGAATTTACAATGTTGGAAATGTCAGCGGTATGGGCATCTTTCTAGAGAGTGTCGATCTTAATCTACGTGGTTTGTTTATATATATGTTTGTTTGTTTGGGATGTTAGAGTATAGTACCGATGGATATAAGTATTTGAGCTGATTGTACCATCCTTTTTGTTGTCAGAGTTACCAGAATGAGTTTCTTTATATGTAGGTCAGGTCTTGCTAATGAGACGCAAACTAAATTCTAAAAAAGGGTGAATAGAAGTTAGTCGGCGTCCATGACCACATTATAATACAACATGTTGATCTAATTAAATTACGTAATACTGTGGAGTAAACTCTAGCATATTTGTAGAAAAAAGAGCTGTATGTTAAGCTAGATATTTTGTATTATGACACATGTTGAAGTAGTATATCTATGGTTCTGCTTTCCTGCTTTTGCCTGTTCTTTGTTTCAGTTTACCTTTCCTAACACTGGCAGTTCGACTCTTTGTAAGCCTGGAATGTTCGGCAGTCGAGCGCTTGGAGGATCCGGCCGACCCCCGAGTGCCCAGCTGACCAACATAGTGGCTTTTGGAACTACGGATTCCTGGAAAGCGGTGGAACGGGATTGCGATCCGGCAATCCAATTATCATATCGTCACCTGGGTCTTCACCTGGAACACCGCAGACTTGTACTATGGCGGCTGAATCAAATGGAGTTTATTTTCAGCGCATGAATAGTTTACATTAAAGCGAGTGTGGTGATTGTGATATTGGGGACGATGGAAGATTTGCATTAAAGTTACCGCTGGAATCCGATAGTGTTTATGTGCCCCTGCCAACGTGGGATTGTTTCACTGGACATTACTTTAAAGCCTATGGACTCTTTTTCTTTTACCCGGAGGGTGTAGGGGGAGCTATTGAACCGAAAGTACCTTTTTGCGGTTCAGTTATTCATCTTTGTGCTCCTCCAGAACATTTATGAAGCCTGCCAATGTCCTTTGTTCCGTGTGGCTACCCCTTCCCTTCTTTACCCTTTTCCCCCGCGCATCTTTATAGCGCTCATCCCCTCTACCCGCGAACCTTTTATATGCTTGGTAATCTCAACGAACCTTATCATTCGATCGGCCTAGCAAGTGGCGTTATGTTGTGTAGAAGTGGATTCAGTATCCGAATCCAGCTTAAGTACACCATGCATCGGCGAAGTTAACATGGTGATTTATAAGATAAACAAGTGGATTGTGACCGAGGAATTGTCGGATTTGAGTTAGTCCAATCAAGCATGGAAAAAGGAATTCCAATGGAGTTTAGACATGTATGAGTGTGACAGTTTGTATGGTATGTTATCTATTCAGTTATACTTTGTTATTATCTATGTCTGATCGATTGATCGAAGATCAATCTTTTGTTATTCATTTATTACTTTGTTTTTACAATCAACACTTGTTTTTTCATTAAAAGCTTAACTTTTATATTACGCCCCTTGTTGTTATTTAAGAGTAATCATTGTTCTCTACCCTGTAACGAAGTTATTTCATTCTATGCAATTTATAATCAGTATTTATATTTATATGCACGTTCAACTGGAAAAGAAAGATGAATTGTTAGCCGCCTTCTATGGGCCCGAGGCAGGCTGTTTTCTCATTAATAACTTCTTTAGATATCAGGAACACGTTACTAAGTACAGCATAGTCATAACCCAACGATCCCGGAAGGTAGCAGTAGCAGTGATGGTGGTTCATCCGCCACATATTGTTAAGTCAGAGTGGAGGTATAACACGCCACAGATATATTATAATACTGATTTTTTTTATTATGGAGCTGATTTAAAATATTACAGTATATTCTAAAACATATTAATTACCACATCGTGATGGCAGTAGAAATAAACCCAGCAGGTTAATTTGATCTGTATAATACAGAGACATAATTTATTTTTAATAAAATTTGCAATTTTTACCTGGCTATAGGTTTGTGTTACTAGATGAGTAAGCGGAAACATTGTTACCTCCTCTGATGCATGAGTTTAATGTTACAAATTGGAATTGTATATAAATCATCTTATTGCGTGTAGGAGGGAATAAAGTTAAGCATCAATTTCTGTTACACTGAACATTACTTTCACCAATAACTGACGTGGCCATATTTCTGAAATTAATTATTTTTACTCAGTACCGTTTACTTAACTGAATATACAGAATGTAAATTTGCTCGAGATGTTGTGCGGGGCGGATGTATTACACTATTAGAAGGGGCTGAAGTCCAGTGCATTCGAATATTTAGATAGAATAAAAAAAATAATTAAAATAAGTTATGTCTCAATTGATAACTTAATGAGATGGTCCCTGTGAACAAGTGGATATCGACTTGATGAGTCAGTCCCAGTCCCAGTGAAAAAGTGGATATCGACTTAATGAGTCAATCCCAGTGAACAAGTGGATATGGACTCGCCTCTTGTTTCAAGGTTCGCAGGTTCTATCCGGCCGGGGTCGATGGATTTATCAGTGCATAAAAACTCAGAGAAAAGGTTCCATAGGAAGGGATACAAAGTCATGATTCCTGTGTCGTAGATTTACGACACGTAAACGAATCTCAACGATGGAGAAGGAAACCTCTGAGAAAATTTGAATTACGATATTAATGACTTTAGCTATTAAAGAAAGTCATTAAATAAAAATACAACAACGATAGTAATTAATTTATGAATCTGGAAATTGTATATGTAATTTAGAATATATATATATATTATTTATTTATTTATTTGTTTATTTATTTATTTACTTATTAATTAATTTAGTACCGATTTTTAAGCTATATTTTCAAAGCTTGTCTTCAGTCATTTACGCAATGTATTAGAGGAAGAAACTCTAGTAAGACATGATCACAAGAAGCCGATAATATCAACAAATTGGTTTCCTCAGAACACAAAGATAGCACGCGATATCCTTCGTCCTGACGTCATGTTGGAGAAGAACTTTAAATCAATCTTCTCCCTAGACGACATGAGAGAAGATCTCTCCCTCTCCCTCTCTCTCTCTCTCTCTCTGAGAAAATATAAGAAGATTCATTAACAGGAAGGCACTAAAAGTGCAAATAGATTTCCTTCTCGCCACTTTAAAAATCCATTTCCAATCAAGAAGTGGATGAAAACATCCGACATGTTAGTTGATTAAAATCAAGATATTTACTCACACAAATGTCTGAATCTGGTCTTTTAAAATTATACGTGATTAAATTATAATAATTGTTTAAAAATGACAGCAAATATCTTAGAAGACTAAATTAAAATCATAGTTTTAAAAAAGAAAGATTTATTTGTAGTGCAATTATGATCATCATCCTGTATCATGGTAGCTTCGCCGTCTTCCGGAAACCAAACGCCATTCCTCTCTGTCCATCCATTGATCTTCCTCCAAACTTAGCCGCTTGTACCCCTTCTATCCAAGTTTTCTACGGTCTTCCTCTCTTCCTCCTTTCCATTGGGATCCATTCCATAACAATTTTAGGCAATCTTTGCTCTGGTATTCTTTTCAAATGGCCATACCACTGTAATATTTTCTTTTCTATAATGTCTATGATGCCTGGCTCCTCTTGTACACCCATAATTTCCCTTATTTCTTTATTTCGTATTTTATCCATTCTATGTTCTTAAAACATCCATTTCTATACTTAAAATTATTTTCATTTCCCTGGTAGGAATTTTTTTCAGAATTCAGCACCATATGTTAAAATGCTCTGAATTATGGTTTGATATATTTGTAGTTTTCTATTTTTTGTAATATTTTTGCTCCACCAAACAGAGTTTAAAACATTTATTGCTTGTTTTGTTTGTGCGATTCTATTTTTAATTTCCACTGTGTTATCGCCTGAATGGTCTAATTTTATTACTAAATAAGTGCATTCAATACTAGGATTTAGTTCTTCTCCGTTGTTGAAATTTAAATGTTCCATTTCTTCTCTTATACACAGATATTTAGTTTTCTCAATATTTATATCAAGTCCCCATTTTCCATATTCTTCTTTTAGTTTTTTGCCATATATTATATGCCATCGTGGTCTTGTGCTATTAATACCGGGTCATCTGCAAAATTGAGTGAATATACATGTGTATTTTGGATTGCTATGTCTATTTTTTGACATTTTTCTTCCAGTCTCTTAGTACTCTTTCAAAATAAATTTTGAATAGAGTTGGAGATAAACTGCAATCCTGCCTTAGACCTTTTGTAATAGTAAATTCCTCTGTTATATGATTTCCAACTTTTATTTTCGAAATTTATTCTTTGTATAATGATTTTATGGCTTCTATTAACCTTTTGGTAATGTTAGAATTGTCTAAAGTTTCCCATAACATTTCTTGAGGAATACTATCATATGCCTTCGTTAAATCGACTAGTTAAATTATAATTATTTAAAAAAATTATGGTCACCACCTGGAAGAAATTAACGTGGCTGACCAAGATGGAAATGGAAAACCTAAGTCAGAACTATAATGGATGATAGGAAGTTGGAAGAGAGAGATTGGAATGATAGAAATAAATGGAAACTGAAAACGGTAAGCCTATAAGTGGGTGAAAGCCGAAAAAGAAGAAGAAGAAGAAAATTGTCGGCGCGGTGGTTTAATTGATATGTTACTTGTTTCTGGTCCCGAGGGTCACGGCTTCAAACCCGGCCGTGCTCGATGGATTTTTAAGGTTGAAAAAATCTCGGGTGGGTCCCGAGTTTGAATATTTCAAGCTCGTAAAAGAACCACAAGTCTGAATAAAAGGCCTATGTGCAAAATTACCGAACATTCCCATCATAGTAATATTTTGGTTTCCTAAATGTCACTATGAGGTGGAACGCTGACCGCGGGCCGCTCAATGATATCTATAAGAAACAAGTATACCTTAATTTCTATAGGCCTAGTTGAATTTCTCCCCTGTAGGAGGAAAATGCCTAAGTTTCACTCAGAGCACACTACTGCTAGAGACACAATTTAATTAGAATGGCACCAGTTTTTATATGCTTAATTTGTTGGCAATTTTTCATTTAATTAATATGGTTTAATTGTGGAAGCGAATTTTGAGCTACACAATCAGAAATATATCCGCCGACAAGTGATTCTGGATGATTTGCGATGTACTGCAGGATATATAATTATCACCATAAGAGGAATGACGAGATACTGCAAGAATTCAATAACTGCAGGAAGGGAAAAATTCTAAACATGAGATAAATGGTTTCAACAGGTACTCGTATCTCAAATGACAGCACTTATAACATCTCAAGAAATACTCCAGTACCATCCTCAGGAACGACGGCGACTTAGATATTCATAGTACGTCTTCCGGGCCCTATATTGAATGAAAACGGGTCAACAATGACCTAATTTCGTGTGAATAATGTCGTGGTAAATATTAATAATCCAAAATGGCAAGAAACCAAATTATCGAATACATTATTTTTATTAACAATCATAACTGTAAAATAAGGGAAAACATATTATTATTATTATATCCCTTATATATATTATTTTTAGATTTTGAAAAGGCCTATGATAGAGTCAAACGGGACATAATGTGGAAAATAATGGAAAGCTACCAAGTCCCCAATAATCTAATAAATGCTATAAAAAGTTTATATGAAACCACAATTATAAAAGTAAAGTTAGATTATGGGAAAATAACAGATAAATTTGAAATTAACCAAGGTTTGTGACAGGGATGTGGACTATTTGCATTACTGTTTATTCTATATCTAAATAAAATTGTCCAGGAGTGGAAAAAACTAAACCCCCCAGGAGTAAAAATATGTAGAGGAAACCAAATACAAACAATAATCTTCGCAGATGATCAAGTACTTCTAGCGGAGAATGAAGATGATATGCAGAGATCAGTGTTTAAATTGCAGAATACCCTGGAAAAATACAACATGAAAATATCTGAAAATAAAACCAAATCCATGGCAATCACTGGAAAGGGACTTTCGAGAGTAAAAATAATAATAAATAATAAACCAATAGAACAAGTAACACACTTTAATTATTTAGGTAATAATATATCACAGTTTCATAATCAAAAAGATGTGGAAACAAATTTAGAAAAATATAACAGATTAAATGGTATAATTAGGAGAAATTTTGGAAAACAAATGAGGAAAGAAATCCAATTGAGATTTCATAATCCCATAGCCAAACCTGCTCTGCTATACGGAAGTGAATGCTGGACACTTCGAGCAAAAGATAAATCCCGCATTAATAGTTCACAAATGAGATTCCTCCGATCACTAACTGGAGTAACATTAAGGGATAGAATGGAAAGTGATGAGATAAGGATGCAGTGGAATAGTAGCGAAATGGTTGAACATACACAAAATTATCAGATTAAATGGTTCCAACACGTCCAGAGAATGTCAAATTCCCGTTTACCAAAGATGTTTTACCACCTCAACCCTAAAGGCCAAAGAGACCTCGGAAGACCCTTCAACCGATGGAAAGATCAGTTTTTTAGTCGCAGAACGGCCATCATCACCCAATACTGCATTCGGAAGAAGAAGAAGAAGATTAATATTACTAAAACTTAAAGGACATAAAATGTTGTATACAATCTCAATAAATGCAAGTTATGTTTTAAAAAGTAATAAATAATGGTAATTTATGGAAACCATGTAGTACAGTTTATTGTCAACGATTATATTGACAATAACTATAATATTGTCAGCAATGAATTTAATCTAATAGCTGGAAAACTAGGTATTTTATTTTAAATAAATAGGAAACTGTTTCGAGGGATCTATTTTACCATATTGGTAATTATGAGTTAAACTGCCCCTACACGATCAATATTTACGTCAATATATTGCACAATATTTGATATTGTACAATAATAGTGAGCGTCTGTAGATCACATTGAAAGATTGCGCAATATATAGAGTCAATCAAAAACAGTTTGATTTTTACACGCTTTATATTAGCTTCAGCTGTATCTATCTATCTATCTATCTATATATCTATCTATGTAACGGAATCATTCAACGCGATTTTCACCCACTTAAAATCATTGGATCGACTTGAGACTTTGTATACTTATAAAGGACCCGTGACAATACAATAATTTCATTTTTTTTCTAAAATCCTGGTCAGAATCATCAGAAAATCAAAAAAAGTGTCTTTGTATTTATGTAACGGAATTTTTGAACACGATTTTCACCCACTTAGAAACATTGGATCAACTTCAAACTTTGTATACTTGTAAAAGACCCGTGACAATACAGTAATTGCATATTTATTTTCTAAAATCCTGGCCAGAATCATCAGAAAATCAAAAAGTGTCTTTGTATCTATGTAACGGAATCTCTGATCACGATTTACACCCACTTAGAAACATTGGATTGACTTGAAACGTTGTATACTTGTAAAGAACCCATGACAATATAATAATTTCATATTTATTTTCTAAAATCCTGGCCAGAATCATCAGAAAGCAAAAAAAAAAAGTGTCTTTGTATCTATGTAACGGAATCTTTGAACACGATTTTCAACCACTTAGAAACATTGGATAGACTTGAAACTTTGTGTACTTGTAAAGGACTCGTGACAATACAATAATTTCATATTTTGTTTCTAACATCCTGGCCAGAATCATCATAAAATCATAAAAATGAAAACTGGTATAATAGGTTGCGGACTTGTCGACTTTTTAGTCTATCGTTGTAAGAGCTCAGTTTGTAGAGCGGTGAACTGTAGTGGTATATAATTTCAGTAATCCCTAGGTCGCTGGTTCAAATCCGGCTGGGAGGATTTGTTTTCAGAAGAGTATTACTTTTAGCTCATACTACAATAGTATCGAATTTAAAGATATTTACATTTTTATTTTATTCTGTAAAATATTAAACCTAAAAAATGAAAAATAAATAATAGTTTTAAAAAACTAAAACAACACGCTTTATTAGAAAACCGAACTAAAAAACGAACATTAATTTTAATTTCCAACACGCTAGGAATAAAATTAAAGTGCTCAACAAAAAGCCATCTCCAACACATATAGAATAAAACTAGAGTTATCAACAAAAAGAAAATAATTTTACCATCAAACGCGTGGGGCGCTTTTTATGAATTTTACATTTTCTTCTTACAGACTTTACTTTTACCAATATCTGCTTATTATAAAATATATTAATTGATATAGAGCACCCCACGCTTTTGATGGTAAAATTATTTTCTTTTTGTTGATAACTCTAGTTTTATTCTAGGCCTATATGTGTTGGGGATGGCTTTTTTGTTGACCACTTTAATTTTATCCCTAGCGTGTTGGAAATTAAAATTATTGTTCATTTTTTAGTTCGGTTTTCTAATAAAGCGTGTTGTTTTAGTTTTTTAAACTATTATTTTTATTGTGCAATCTAGTAAATATTGCGTCGTCTGTTGGCAATATTGCGCAATACTAGTGCAGTTCTATATTAACAGTGTTGAAATAAACTGCACAAGTTTCACCCACGAACTAATTTATTGAGCAATATTATTGCACAGTGTGGGTTGGCCAAGTAATACTATTGTACAAAAGAGTGTGTAATATATTAACGTAAATAAAGATCGTTTAGGGCCGCTTTAAATGCATTTCACGTAATTTCGAAGGAAGTTATTGAAGTTCTCGTGAAAAGATTCAATTTGTTTACAAATCTTCATGGATACCACCATGGATACCGAAAATGATAATCGCAAAAGTTGTATTTATACAGAGAGTAGACAAATAATGGGAAAAAATATATAAATCTTTTTCAATATAGTGTAGGGTCATTATTAGTCTTTAAAACATCTGCAATTCTACTTTATTTATTTCATACTACTAACGAATGTATTCTATGGGTGTATTGTACCATTCTTCATGAAGAATCTCTTTAAGAAAGGAAGGAGATAGAAATCTTGTACTTACTCTCTTGTTTCCAAGTCATACCACATTGCCTCAATAATATTCAGTTCTGGAGATTGAGCTGGTAGACATCTGACTTCTCCTTTATCTTTCTTAAATCAGTATTTAATGCCGTCAGCAGTAGCGTAAGTAAAGACATTGTCATCTTGATATATAGCATTACCTGATGGAAGCAATGTGTATCTTTAAGTGCGCATGGTCCCCTAGAATGCCCTCATAGACCTTAACAGTTTCATCATCTTTCAAGTCATAAAAAAACAGGATTTGCTGCTAAAATCATTCTTGACTCTCCATCATGTTTAACATTATGCATTAAGCAGTCTGTTTTAAGCTTATTTTGGTATTCCCCAGACATACCGATAATAGGGAAAAGTGTAAATTTAGATTGACTATTTAACTCTTGCCCCAAATGGGAGTCAATGACCAATCGCATTTCAATGAATTTTGATTTACAATTAATCACAGTCGTGTTTCATCTCGATTTTGTCAATTTAATTGTATCATATTAAAGAAAGCTCTACCTATTTAACATTCTAAAAAGGTCAGAACATTGTTTTGCAGTGACTGAATATCTAAGAATTACGTTGAATATAACAATTTATATATTAAGATGTAAGAATCCCAGAATTCATGAGGCTCATAGATTGTATACACAGTGCGCGAATATAACCAGATAATGCTTCGGAATATAATAGAAGAACGTTCGTAGCAATTGTTTATACAATAAAAAAAAAGGAACCACTGTTTGCACTTTCTTAAACGTATTATTTCTCAAGTATTAACGTTCCAGAAGAATATAATTGACATACTTACAGCATTGGACATCAGAAATGAATTAATAACCTATAATGTTGATCATAAACAGTTTGGTGGGTTTCATTTTTTCTCCACTAGGGGGCATTCTTACAATATTGCGATCCTTTGACAATAAATAATATGATCTGGTTGCAGTGATGAACAAATGAAACATAATATAAGTTTCCCATTTGTTTTCAATTATCGTCGTTACATCAAATATATAAATATTTTTAAAATATCTATATTTAAATAATGATTTGTAAGTACAGCTTAATTTTATTCGTTAAATAGTCCTAACAAATGCCACTCTTGATTTCCAAATTCACTAGATAAATTCACTCGTCACTTCGTGACATCGTGAATTTATCGATAATTTGGAAGTCACTCGTGGCATTATTTATGATCAAATCACATGAAATGTGTCCAATCATCGGATATCCCTGACTTGTGTTCACAAAATCACTCTTTTCTCTTTATTAATTTCTATATGTAATAAATGGTAAACTAACTGCGACTCTAACATAAATATATAATTGGTGATGTTCCATCCTCACTGTTCTGGTACAAACTAGTTCCCTTAAGGTAAACCGGAACGTCGAAGGTTCTAGTTCCGGTGAGGTTAGGCTAGAAAGTCTAAGTTTCTAACGACATCACAGTCCTGGGCCAATTCACCTCTAACGGAAATTAGTAAAGTAGTAAAGTGATCCCACTATTGATTTAAGAGGCCGTTGGGATGATAGGAGATTAAGGTTCCCTCTTTCTAGACAGTTGACAGTTGTCAAGTCCTGCTAGAACAAACATCTGGTACATATTTTCTTTGGGGGCTGAGTCAACTCTAGAATGGTGCCACCAGAAGGATTAGACTTACCGGGACTCGAACCCCAGACCTTTCGGCTTGTAGCGCATTGACTTAACCAACTATGCACTTGCGGGCCCCCAATGGAAATGAGTACCAAACAATATTACTCTGTGGGTAAAGGCTACCGTCCCGCACTGCTGACAGCCCTGCTGATACCTCGTGCTGATTATCTAGAAAGGTGGAAGACTTTTCTTCCTACTACCAAAGGCCTCCTAAGGTCTGTAGTGGATCCACTTTGCCTTTATGGGGAATAAAAGAAGATATGGAAACTACTTGGGGGAAAACCATAGGGAAATCGTCCAGTAGGAGATAAATAATAAGATGGAAGAATAACAGTAACTCCGATTTGAGGGAGATGAATTACATAGGGACTGATTAGAAAATATTAGTACGATTTCAATAGCTTCATTAGTTATCACTAGGACCCGGATGTTTATGACCTTAAATTTTTAAAAAATGACCTATAATATTCCCTACAACTGTATAGAAATGACCTAACGAAAATAATACATTTCGTAGTATTAACTAATTAATAATTATTAATTTATTAATTATAAATTATCTAATGCAAATAATGATTATTTATTGGGTAACTGTTCTAAAACAATTCATGTTCTTAGTAGTAACATAAGATAATTCAAAAATTAATAATAGTCGCTAGGTCAATCTAATTTCTATTAAACTAATATGAAAAGTTATTAACTAAACATACTTAGTTGGCACTGCAATACACCTCAAATCGGGGTTACTGTTGTCAGCTAACACTGTTTTATACTTGAGGTAACTTCTTTCTACTTCCACAGATGTAATGGGTGCGTATGTCACTGGCTATTAAATATTCGTAAAAAAATATCCATTCTGAATTCTTTAACTGGCAAAATATGCATTGTCTGAAATCCTTTATTTTATCTAACACATATTTTCAATTTCCAACTGCTTCCCCAATCTCTTCATTTACATTGTTTATACAATTTTCAGCACTATTGATTAACTCTATTGACTCTTCCAATAAACATTAACCATAGGTTATTTAAAAAACTGACGTATAAAAGTACGAAAAGTAAACAAAATGACCTAAAATTACAAATAAAATTTGTAAAATGACTTTATCAGAAAAATGTGAAAAAATGCATTTTAATGACCTATAAAAACTTAATATATCTAACATATTTATTGCAAAATGCACTTAATTATTAATCTGCATCATCTCTGACAACTCGTTAAAAAATATGGCATTTCATCAAAATCCGGGCCCTAGTTATCACTTACGAGTTTCGACAGCGTCATTTGGAATTAGTAGTCTATTGGCAAAATGATGTATCCCTTCTTATTACATTTTGTGGTGTATGGTGAATATATAACTAACTCACTCACTGGCATTATCGAACCCATAGGTTCTTGGGCGTGGATCATAAGCTCTCCATATATCTCTATTCTGAGCTAATGTTTTCGTATCATCCCCTGCATAATTTTTCCCCATCCAAAAAATACGTTAGTTGTATATTATAGTCTCATTGAGTCGATGCACTGACTACATATCACTGTAGGGAAATAATCCGCGTCAATAAACTCCCGCTAGGGGCACCCATATCTCCATTAGATTAGTATGAGACACATACTTACATATCTATACCATTTACCTCCCTCAGGTAATGATTATTCCTCCATCTCATTCTTGGCCGCTCTACTTGGCGTTTTCGCTCTGGTTTTCATGCCCCTCTTTCATTCCCCATTGGTGCCATAAGTTCTGACCAACACGTTCTATGCGACTTCACTGTTCTTCAAACATGTGATTTGCCATAAAGATCATGTAGCTCACTGTTACGAAGTTTTTTTCCATTCACCTGTCTGTTCGTCTCTTTTGGTCCAAATGTTTTCTGTAAACTTAATCTGTGAATCGGTCCCGGTCGATAAATGGTTTCCATTCTAATCTGTAGTCCCGATTTCCCGAATTCAAACCTTCGAATCCATTAATTTTGAAGAACGTAAAAATCCTGAGTATGACTCTCTTCGGAAAGTTAGACAGATTGGGCCTTTGTTGAAGATTTACGTAAAAGAACGTCAAGCATGAAATGAGGCATCTGAACAAAATTTGTTGGACCTTTCGAACCCAGATTTGAAACACGACTCTAATCCTGAGCAGCTAATAGAACCGTTCTATACTTTGTAACAGTTACTCATATGTGATCTGGTAGAAGTATAATGTTTATCCCTTGATACCGTTAGGATTTATAATCACGAAAATTACAATTAATTTGGCATTTATTAATGTTATAATGAAAACATTAACGATTCAAAATGCAAATTGACTAGTTAAATGTATGTTGTATATATAATTTTAATTAATGTACAGCGACTTCCTTCTATGATAAGATTAAATAATTATGGACAATATCCCAACAACATTGTACAGGAGATACTGCATCCCTTGCTTCAAACCACTATGGATTTCAAAAGTATCCGAAAACTGTTTGCCTACACGCACCCTACTATTTGTGCCATTTAGACACATTCGTATATGTCCAACTAACTTTTTAGGAGTTCGGAATTCCTAAAAGTTAGTTAGACTTATACGAATGTGTCTAAATGACACAAAGAGTAGGATGTATGTAGGCAAACATTTTCGCATACTTTTGAAATCCACAATGGTTTGAAGTATGGAGATGTACTATCTCCTCTACTATTTAATTTTGTACTAGAGCATGCCATCAGATATTAGAGGACGATGAAGGCCTCAACTCAATGGTAATAATAAGCTCTTAGTCTGTGCTGATGATGTAGTACTATTGGACGATAGGAAGGAAATACTAAAGGCCAACACGCACACACTATTGAGTAACACTAAGAAATTGGGACTGGAAATAAATATCAATAAACCTAAATACATGGTCACGTTTAGAAATACATGAAATAATGGAAATGGACAGCTAATGACAGATGAGGGAAGTTTTGAGGAGGTGGCTGAATTCAATTACCTAGGAACAATAATCACAAGTAGGAATGAGATGCATAAAGATATTAAACATAGGCTTAATTCTGAAAATGCTGCTATTATGCATTATTGGGACTCTTGATGCCCCAACTCCTTTAAAAAAACGTTAAACTGAAAATATACAAAAAATATTATTCTACCATTTACATTATATGGATGCGAAACATGGACTCTTACTTTGAGGGAGGAAAGGAGATTACGAGTGTTTGAGAATAATCTTAGGAAAATATTTGGATCAAAGAGATATGAACAGACAGATGAATGGAGAAGACTACATAACAGTGAACTACGTGGTCTTCATAGGAAGCCAGATATAATAAAAATAGTTAAGTCTCATAGACTGCGATGGGCAGGACATGTGGCACGAATGGGGAATGAAAGACGTGCATGGAAGCTTCTTGAACGAAAACCAGAGGGAAGTGCCCAGTTGGTAGACCAAGAATGAGATGGGAGAATAATATTAACTATGATTTGAGGGAAATTGATTATACAGGGAATGATTGGAGAACATTAGCTCAGGATAAGGATGTATGGAGAGCTTATGACCGCGCGGCCTAGAACTTAAGAGTTGGATAGCGCTAGTGAGTTAGTTAGTTTAGTTAGTTATCGCAACATGCAACAGACTGTGGCAACTGAAATTTTGAAGTGATAGGAATCAAGACTGCTCTGTACATTCAAAATACTGTCTTTATTCCTTCATTTTATTATTTTCTTTTACGAATTCGTTATTTCTTTTCTTTCTTTCACCTTGGTCTAATCTTTCCTTTGTAGGTATTTTCATGTTTCCAACGCTTCCATCCATACTTTTTTTTATCTCACAAGGATATGGAGTGACTCCCATAATGAATGATCAATTCAATGCCAATTCCACCCTCGAGACAATACGAACATATTTTCAACGTATTAAATGAAGTAATGATTTTCTGTTAAAAATCATATATTATTTATGATTTTCTCAACAAAAAGCATACCAATAACCTCAGTTAACATCAGGAGATCGTCAAAAATCGACCTCGTTGGCCTAGAGGTTGAGATCCTTATCTCATTCCGATAGTCGCGGGTTCAAATCCGGCCGGAGTCCTTCGATTTTTTTAACTCGGAAAATCTTCTCCTTCTTCTACTTCACTTCACAGCTAGGCAAATTGCCTGTTCCGCCTCACAAATGTTCTGCCCATCTTTTCACTGGCCTTCCTACATTCCTTGAACCTCTTGGCTGTAGTTGAATTCTCTTACAGTGTTCCAAACTGGGAAAATTCAAAGGACAAATCCTCCGGCAGGGACTTTAGGCCATGGGTTCATCTGTAATTTATGAAGAAAATTTCGTTAAGTGAAAACATGCACCACATTATTGTAAGTAAAGAAAAGCTGAAACGAGTTCCCTCGATATTTTCCTGTTACCCCCTACTCATTATTTATGCCAAATTTTCCTTAAATCTGATACCTACCATAGTCTATATGTTTTTAAAGTCCCTTATTTTATTTTTGTTTACAAAGTTTCCGATTTACTTTTTAAACGATACCCCTCAATTAATTTTTTAGTCTACAAATTATATAGATATATAAACATATGTTCAATATTGTGATATCACTACGCTATATATATGAATGTTTAAAAATTACGCTCACTAAATCTATCAGTGTATTGCAGAAACGAAGTCTGAGTTCGATCACGGCCTTACAAATTGTTAATGTTACCATGACAACCATGAAAACAGAAAATCCACGGCTGTCGATAATTGAAAAAAAACTCTTAACAATGACCATGTTTTAGATTTTCTGTGGAATTTTAGTTACTTTTACAGTTGTTATGGAAACAATAAAAAATGAGAAACTGTGATCGGTGGTTAGACTTCGTTTCAGAAATCAACTGGATTATTTATTGCGATAGCAATGGTTTATAATTACCATTTATATCGAGAATGTACAATTTCAGTTCAGTTGTATTTCACTTTCGGTCTAGTGCACATAGTATGGGATGATAACCTACGTTTTCAAATCCATCCATCCATAGTAATTCTGCCCGAAGGCAGGTCCTTCACTGCAATCATAGCATTTTCATGCTATGCTTGCAGCTTTACTAAGGAATTGTAGGTGTGGTAGCTTCCCGTTGCTTTCCACACCGGTGAAGGATGATGATGATGATAATGATAAGGATGATTATGATAATGATAAGGATGATGATGATGGCCATATGATTTCGGGGACCTTAAAGTTTTCCTAACATTTGTCTTACAGGTGAGGAAAAACCCCGATAAAAACCTCACCCAGAAAAACTGCCCCGACCAGGGATCGTACCCGGGCCCGCTGCGTGACAAGGCAGCACGCTACCTCGAGACCACAGCGGTGGACTGTTTTCAAATAATTACATATAAATATTTGTTTATCAAAATTACTTACATGAAGAATTCCTGGTGCTAGGTAACTACCGTTATCTCAACAGAACAATAGTCCAGTTCATGCATCGCATCATGCAAACTATCCTAATAACGGTCATTTTAAACTAATTTGAAGGAAATGTAACTTTCAATTGGACCGTAGTAGGATATGAATTTATAACTATCTATCTATCTAACTCACTGGCACTATCGAACTCGTAGGTTCATGGCCGCGCGGATATTAGCTCTCCATACATCCCTATCCTACGCGAATGTTTTCCAATAATTCCCTGTACAATCTACTACTTCCCTCATATCATTGTTAATGTTATTCTTCCACCTCATTCTTGGTCTACCAACTGGGCGTATTCCTTCGGGTTTTCCTACAAGAAGCTTCCATGCACGTCTTTCATTCCCCATTCGTGCCACATTTCTGCCCATCGCAGTATATGAGACTGTTCTTATTATATCTGGATTCCTCTAAAGACCATGTAGTTCATGTTATGTAGTCTTCTCCATTCACCTGTCTGTTCATCTCTCTTTGGTCCAACAATGTTCTTAAGAACTTTATTCTCAAATACTCGTAATCTCCATTCCTTCCTTAAAATAAGAGTTAATGTTTCGCATCCACATAATGTAACTGGTAGAGGATATGAGTTTATAAGTAAACGTTTTCCATTTTACACCACTTAACACTAAGTGTGACACCAAACAGAGCCGAACATCCTGTAAATAGCACTATACCATGTCTCCTGGTGAACAATATAGTTGAACTCAAGCGTTGCCTTTAAATTTCTGGGGAAGCTGTTCGATAATGGTAGAGCTCAATCTTTAAGGATAGCCTGGTAATAGAAAGCACAGCATTATTCTTCTCCTCTAGCAACGTTGCACTATTGTGCCCTCGGTAATATTCGACAGCAAGTGTTGAAATTCTACTCCTTCCTCCGGCAGCTTATCACCACCCTATCTTCAAGTCATGATCATCAATCACCAGAAAACCTCTAAGCTGCTACAAGCCCCATTATTTAGTACACACACCATTGATCCTTCTCTAGCATAAAATATGCAGCGAGGAAAAGAATAGAAACCCCTTCTTTTCAAACATACATCAATTACAAAATAAAAATCGTATAATATTTATTATTATTTAGTATTTTATTTAACGGTATTCATTAACAAGTAAAGTCATTAGAGTTGCAAATCAATCTGGCGGTGAAAAGGCCGACTAGTTTTGATCAGAGGTCTTTTTTCTAGGCTTCAGATTATTATTTTACTTCCGGCAGATCCACTGCACGGATCCTTGGATTTAGTTCACTTCCGACGAAAGACGGACTTAATATTTTATGCCCCGAAAAATCCATCGATCCTGCTCGGATTTGGATCGGCGAACCTCAGAACCAATGACGAGCATGATAACCACCAAGACTTCATAAAAGTAATATTATTATTAACATTATATGGATCGGAAGTTTGGACAATGACACAACAACATGTCAACAAAGTAACTTCAGTTGAAATGGATTTTTGGAGAAGAACTGCCAGAAAATCTCGACTAGAAAAAATCAGAAACACAGAAATTAGAAAATGGATGCCTGCAGAAAGATATATAACAGAGAGATTGAACACAGATGGCTAAAATGGTATGGACACGTAAGAAGAATGCAGGATGGAAGACTACCAAAGGCCGTCTATGCATGGAAAATTGAAAGAAGGAACAGAAAGGAAGACCAAGAACAACCTGGAAGAACAACATTCAAAATCAATGAGGAAATTTGATGTAACAGATGAAGACACAGAGGACAGAGAACGATGGAGAACTTTAATTCAGAAACATTTGTGAATGTTTGTTGTAAACTCATAATCTATAAGTCCGTAGTCATTTATATTTATTTTTTTAATGCATGTTAATTACTAAGATTGGTTGGAGAAAACCCTCAATAATGAGAAAAATTCTCAGAATGAATGAAAATATTTTATTATCATCTTCATCATCATCACAAACATCGTCATTATCATATTAGATGAATTGGTTTGCAATCGCCTCTTAAACTTAATACATCTGATGAACAACTTCAATTTTATAAAACAATAAAGTACAAAACTTTCAAGAATAAAAGAAAAATGTAAATTCGTAGTAAGATTTTCATATTATGCAAGTGAAGCATGAACGAAATTTTCTGATTAAAAAATAAGAGAATCTCAAAAATTATTTTTTTTAAATCAAGTGATTACGGATTCATAGATAACGAAGATGATCCAAAATAAGAAACATATTCTTCAATTGGAAGGATTAACTGCACAATCATATAAATAGGATGGTACTCACAATTTTATTAAAAATCTTAAAATATAACCTGCAGGAAAAATAAGTTTGTATCAGACCTGACGTCGCTATCATCACCATCATTATTATTATTATTGTAGAAGAAAGGTTACCCAGGAAAACATTGGAATTAAATAATAAAGAAAGGAAAACCTCGAACTCGTGGATACAAGAAATAATAACTGGAATGAAAACAAGAGGACTGGAGGAAATAGATAGGGTTGGTAGGGACTAGTGGAGAAAGAAAATAAAACTAAGCAAATAAAGAAGTGTAAACATTGAAAGTTCGTATTTAAATAAAAAACTATCGTAAGTAATGCCACGAGTGATTTGCAAATTATCGATAAATTCACGATGTCACGAAGTATCCAGTGAATTTATTTTGAGAATTTGGAAATCAGGAATAAAATTAAGTTGTTTATTTACAAATCATTACTAAAATATAGTTATTTTAAAATATTTTTATATTTAAAAAGAAATGAGAACCGTTTATTATGTTTCATTTGTTCATCACTGCAACCAGATTATATTATTTATTGCCAAAGAATCGCAATATTTTAAGAATGCACCCTAGTGGAGAAAAAATGAAACACATAACACTGTTTATAGCCAAAATTATAGGTTATTAATTAATGTCTGATGCCATATGATGTAAATTATATTTTTCTGGAACGTAAATTCTTGGGAAATAATACGTTTAATAAAGTGCAAACAGTGTTTCTTTTTGTGGTATAATCAATTGCTACAAATATTTTTCTATTATATCTCGCAAGCAGTATCTGGTTACAATACAATCTGGGAACCACTTGCATTCTAGGATTCTTGCATCTTAATATATAAATTATTATATTCAACGTATTTCTTAGAAAGTCAGTCACTGCAAAATAATGCTCCGACCTATTCAAAATGTTAAAAAGGAGAAGCTTGATTTTAATATGATAAAATTAAGTTTATAAAATCTACGTATTACGAATGAATGAACAGCGCATACCAAGAAGATATTATAGACCAAAAGGGAGAAGAAAGATGTTGGGAAGACCATTGAAGAGATGGAAGGACCAATTCGACCTATAAATAGATCGGAACAGGCCATTGGGCTTAATCCTTGTTGTTGATGATGATAATAATATAAAATCGAGGTTGAAAAAGACTATGATTGATTGTAAATAAAAATGCATTGAATTGTGAATAGCCATTGACTCCCATTTGGGGCATGAGTTAAATAGTCATCATTAAAAACTACATGATTAATACTGAGTCTATGAAATTATGAAAATTACTGAAGAATCTAGTCTTCTTATGGCACTATACCCATTCCAATTTCATGTCTACATGCGTATAGTCTAGAACGAATCCCCATACAATTTATAATTCTCCTCTCCACAGAGTTTGCCTTTATACACCGTGATTCAAAATTGACTTTACAACTTTACAAGCTTATAGAAATTTATTTAGAAGACCTACAGAATTGGTTTAAATGTCATATGATAGCACAACTCATCAAGTTTGAAGACCTACAGAATTGGTTTAAATGTCATATGATATACGTGGACGGCCAGTATGCTTGGAATAACTAACCGAACAGCCAGTCCTAACAAATGTTTGGTGCCAAGAATAAATTGTTGGCCTGCTAGGAGGACCCTTACCATACTGGTTACGAAATATACGCTGAACAATTTTCGCAGATTTAGTTTCTTCGAACAAAACACACAACGAGCACGCTCGGCACCTGTGAAAGCAGCCATTTTCATATGAACTACGTTAGCGCACGCGGTGAGAGAACTAGGTACTATAAAACTATGTCGGGTGAAAACTTGATGAGTTGTGCTATCATATGACATTAAAACCAATTCTGTAGGTCTTCTAAATAAATTTCTATAAGCTTGTAAAGTTGTAAAGTCAATTTTGAATCACGGTGTATAGACCTCAGTGTTAATATTTTACACGAATCAATGTTAACATACAATTTCACAACACAGATCAAACTAATTCAACATGTAAGATATAAAAATGTATACGTTATAGGAGTAAAAAGTTAAATACAAAATAGATTTTTTTCAGACAAAGATCAAACACAATGTCGAAAAAATTGAGAAAAACGAAACCCCTAGCGTCGCTATCAACAACCTATAATCTACTACAAGTAATTACACGGTTCAGCTGGTTGAACTGACACCTACTTTCTAACTCCGCTGGGGCACCTTTCATACAGTGTCTTACAACTTTGATTTATATCCACGTAATTCCTTCTCTTATTTTCCTCTTCCCTCCGTGTTGTAACATAATCATTTTGATTCCCCTCCCCTTACACTTCTCGAAGGTTTTCGCCACATTCTCACTGTTTTACAAAGAAAAAAAATACGTGAAGAAAATATATAAGAGAAAATTAAATAACGTGTTAGAGAAAGTTACTAAAAATTTCTTCATCGTCATCTTCTACTTCTTCTTCTTCTTCTTCTTCTTCTCCTCCTCCTCCTCGTCCTCCTCCATCTCCTTCTTGTTCCATTCACTGAAGACAAGGTGTCTGTTCCACTTCAACATATTGCCTCAATTATACAGGATGTCCCATTCAAAGCTCCCACATTTTAATTATTCATAACTAACAAAATATGCGGAATTATGAAATGGTGCCGGTATTAAATGAAACAGAAACTCGAAGAATTTTCATTACCACACTTTGCCTTAAAACACCTCTATATGTGCACTATTAGTAGCACGAACAATATCAAGTCTGTATTCGATTTCGTGCCAAGTTCTCCCAACATGCCCATTGGTACTGTTGCAATTTTGTCAAGGATACAGGTTCGTAAATCATGAAAATCTTGTGCTGGAGTCGCGAACACACGGTCTTTTACATACCCCCAGAGGAAGTAGTCCAGTGGACTGATGTCTGGCGAACGTGGGTTTATGTCATTATTGTCCAACATGCGACAGATGAATTAACTATAACAATGAAAACAAAAATTATTTGAGTTTCTCTTTCTTTTAATACCAACTTCATCTCATAATTCCGCATACGTTGAGAGTTATGATTAATTAAAATGTGGGAGGTTTGAATGGGACACGGTACATATTTCCCACTTTTCTTCGGGCATCCAATATTTCTTTTCCCATTTGGGATTTTATCCCTAGCTATTTTAACTATTCTGTCATTTGACATTCTATTTATATGTTCATTCCATTCTTTCCTTCTATTGTTTATCCAATTGGAAATCTGTTCTATTTGTAAATTTTCTCTTATCTTATCACTTCTAATGTGATCTCTTAATGTTATGTTTTCTATTGTTCTCAGAACTTTCATTTCGTATGTTTCCAGTAGGCGTCGAGTATAACATGTTTTCGTCTAGTTTCTGCTGTATATGTAAAAAGTGGTCTGATTACCGATTTATATATTTTATTTTTAGCATATTTTCTTAGATATTTATTTTCTTAGTGGAACTAGCTCCATTCCGAGGCAATATATTGGTGCTTTGTGCTGAAATTATTTTACTAAATAATTTTTAGAATGAAAATACAGTTCATCCAAATCACATTTAAACGTCTGTTTGGTCTGTTTAGCTTGGTCTCCATCTGTTAGGTGTTGAATTTATACCACATACGTCTATACATGGGATTTTTTAATTCTGTGTCCTCAGTGTAAACATACATAAGTCTGAAAACATAACTTTTTATGATACTTATTAATATTCAAATAACTTATTAATAACTAGCAGATCCGACAGATGTTGTCTTGCCCGAACGTTCAATTCTCGTGTCATGGCTTGACGATAAAAAATATGCCACTTTTTTAACATAAATGTCACTAACTAATAATTTCGCAAAAAAAACTCCTCACTGCCATCTGCTGTGGCTCAAGAAGCGTGCATTATGATGTCTAATTGTTGTCGCGTTGCATATGTCGGTAATGCAGATAACTACACATGTGACATAAAAAATTCCAATTACCCGTCGGCAGCGCACCCTACTGGAGAATTTTTTAATATAAACCATTCAAGGACCCACACAAACCCAAACACACACAATTTCATTAAAATAGGTCCAGTCGTTCAGGTAGTTTTTAATTTCGGATTTCAAGTAGACTTCCACTTCTAATTGTCTGATTTCACTCATTTTTTGACAATATCTACCTCGGTTTATTTCAATATGATATACTTACTTTCGTTGTGAAACATCGAAAATTTTGATTGCTAGAGCGATTTTTAAATTTTCACTTCAGGTGAAATCCTACACCTAATGGTTTTAGAGGGTCCAATTGTAAATCTGAACCATCCAGGGAGCCACTCAAACACACACAAAAAAAATGTCATCAAAATCGGTCCAGTCGTGTAGGCATTTTTTAATTTCGGATTTCAAGTAAACCCCCAATTCTAACGATCGGATTTCGCTGATTTTTGGATATTACACATTTCGCTTTATTTTAATAGGATATTCCGACTTTTTTTGTGAAACATCGAAAATTGAGATCACTAAAGCGATTTTTAAATTTTCGTTTCAGGTGAACTCTTACACCTAAAGATTTTAGAACGTACTAGGTAACAGCTACTAAACATTCACCGCATCTGAAACCCTGTATATACAAATTTTCACTAAGATCGGTTTAGAAGTCTATAAAGGACAGACAGACATACATTCGTTTATATATATATATATATATATATATATATATATATATTCTCTTTAATTTGCTTACTTGATATAGTCAGCTAGTAGATGGCAGTGAAGACAGTGTTCTCGCGACATCTAGTAATAATGGAGAGTATAATACATATATAAGAAAAATAAGTGTTTGAATTGGATTCGCCTGGTAGTGTAATGGATATCACGCTGAGGTACAGACTCAGAGATCCGGGTTCGAATCCCGTCCAGGCATTTATTTTTCTTATCATACCATATATATATATGTCAACCGCTGTGGTCACGAGGTAGTGCATGCTGTCTTATCACGCAGCGGGCCCGGATTCGTTTTTCCGGTCGGGCCAGGTTCCTAGGTGAGTTTTTTTTCGGGCTTTTTCCTCACCTGTAAGACAAATGTCAGGAAGCTTAGGCCCAACGGTCCCCGAAAATCATCCGCCCATCATCAGCATCATCCTTACCATTCTTCACCGGTGTGGAAAGCAACGGGAAGCTACCACACCTGTAAATCCCTAGTAAAGCTGCAAGGCATAGCATGAAAATGTTATGATTGCAGTGAAAGACCTGCCCTCGGGCGAAAATACTGTGGATGGAATATATATATAGATCGGAGATGTGGATTACTTCTGATCAATAGATATCTACCATAAGAAATTAGCTATCACTTAAGAACTTTAACCTTATGATAAATGCTGTATTTCTGACACATTAATCTACAAAATAAGAAATCGCTAAAATCGGACTTATGCACTTTTACCCTAATGCCACAGAATTTAGCTTGAATTTACTCTAACTCTATTCATTACCAATGGATTAGTGGTTACAATGCTCGCCTATGATTCCGAGTTTCGCGAATTCAAATTCAGCCAAGATTGATGAATTTTTCAGACCGTACTCGTAAACATCCTGACTATGAATTCCTGTAGAAGGAAAGTAAACTTTGCAGCTCTTTCACGCCTATATTAGATATATAACGCTAATGGTCTGGTATGTTATAAAGATTCGTTAAATAAAATAATATCTACTTATGCGTTGTGAAGCCATCCATCCAGTGTAATCTTCAACAACAATCACGGATTATGCCCATGTGGCTTGTTCCGGTCTCATAGATTCTCATTCAAAAAGTTGAATCCATCTCTTTTTCGATCTACCATCATTCCTGTCTCCTTTTGGTTTGTAACTAGGTAATCATTTTCGGTATGGGTTCATATTTCATTCTTTGAACATGTTATTTCAGTTTTTTCGAAAGTATTTTATTTTATCTAAAAGTTTAAAAATATTTAGCTCATTTCTAATATCTTCACTTCTTTTATCTAGAAGTTTGTAGCCAGCTACACTTCACAGAAATCATTTCAACTGCTTCTTTAATCTTCTATTCTCTTTTAGTCAACACCCAAAATTCTCTACCATACAACAGTAAGGGACTGCCACTGCTTTATAAAATTTTAGATTGGTTCCTTTCTTATACTTTAAACATTCTATTAATTGTGCCATATGTATAATTAAATGTATTTTGTTAAAAAGATCTTCACTTTTTAAATTGCAGATTTAATAAACCAGGTATTTAAAACGGTTCACTTGTTCAGTGGGTTTCCCTTCCAGAATTATTTTAGCTCATAAGGTATATGTTCCCTTAAAAGCTAACATTTTCGTTTTACTTATTGATATTTTGAAATTATAATTCTGTATAATATTATTTAATTGAAAGAGTGATTTCTGTCTACCATTTTCTGAGCTAGACATTAGAACTTGGTCGTCTGCAAAATGTAAGGTATCTAAGATCGTATTTCTTATTTTGAAATGTGAGCTCAAAATGTTCTGCCAATTATTATATATGGCATCATGAATATAAATATTAAAAAGGGAGGATGAAAGCGGACATCCCTATCTCACACCTCTATTTATTGTTGCTGTTATATTATTTTTAATTTTACTCCAGTTTCTATTGTTATTTTATTTGCTACATATAAACTTTTTATTGTAGTTATTAAGTGCTTAGGCACGTCTTTCTGTTTCATCTTTCCACCATTTATTTCTTTTAACTTTGTCAAATGCCTTTTCAAGATCTATAAATGCCATAAAAGTTGGTACATTATATTCACTATGTTTCTCAATTATGTGATTGATAATGAAAATGCAGTCTGAACAGGATCTGCCTTTTCTGAATGAATGTTGGGCTTCTAGGATAATACTTTCCATCATTGCATTTAAACGGTTTTTCAATATAGATGCATAGATTTTATAACAGGTTCCCAAGACATTTATGCCTCTATCATTTTGACGATCTCCCTTTTTATAAATGGCCATCTTTTTATATTATGGCCATCTTCCATTCTTCTGGGATATGACCAGTCTTCCAACATACATTCAACAAATCTAAGAGACGTTTTAGTTGAATACAGTCATATTTTATTAGTTCATAATTAATATTATCAATGCCAGGGATTTTGTTTACAGTGATTGATAACAGTTATTAATTCTTCAAATGAAATTGGATCTATATTTTCATAAATTAAAGATAAATGTATTTCATCATGATCTGATTGTTCTGTCAAAGATGTTTAAAGTAAGATAACCATTTATCCTCAGAAATTACGTTGAATTTGAGTTTATCTTTTTTCCTGGTTATTAATGTGTTTTAGGCTTTATCTTTTCGTCCACGTAAATCATGTTCCAGGTCACTAATATATTTTTCCCACGAACTCCTTTTAATGTTTCTAATTTCTCTACGAGCAAGGCCTTTTTATTAGGTTTTCATCTGGTCTCATGTTCAAGTACCTCAAGTATGCATCTTTTTTTTTCACTAACCAATTTGTTATTTCATTGTTCCAATTTTTTAATGTTTTATTATCATATATGTTATTTCCAGTTCCAAGCGATTCAGAAGGAGCATGTATTACATTATATTTTATAATACATGCTGCTTCGTTAAATATAATAATATCTACCTATACGTTGTCATGCCATACATCCAGTGTTCTCGTGGTTTTTCTTCTCTTCTCCCGCCTTCAGATTTCCATTACAATATTAAATTCCCTCTTCATTCTATGAACGTTCCTTAAAGGTGGCCAAACCATCTATCCATCTATCTATCCATCTATCTATGTCTATCTATATATCTATCTATCTATATCTATCTATCTATATCTCTCTATCTATATTTATATCTGTCTATCTATCTATCCATATAACTATACATATCTATATCTCTATCTATATATATATATATATATATTTCTCCTCCCCCACATACATTTTATTAAACTGTATTTATTTATTATTACTCTATTTATTTATTTTATCTCTTCCTTACAAACTTGTTCTTTGTCAATAACACATTTCCATATCCAATACTTTAACCTGTGTAATGTCCAGCATTCTGCTTCATACAGAAGGAAACATAGTACCACTTATTCATAAATCCAGATTTGTATTTCACTTAAAATATTTATCGTGCCGTACGTTTTCCTCCTTTTATTATTTTAATATTCTCTTACATCAACTTCTAACATGAATTCAAGATATTTAAATGTGTTAGGGGTCTAACCATTATTATTTATACTTGTTCAAATAAAAATTGAGACTAAGAAAAATTCGTAATAAAAACTAATTAAGTCATAAAGTTCTAGGAGCTACAGTTGAAAATCTCTTATTCTGTTTCATTCTTGGACTAGCTATTGGGCACTTTCCCTCTGATTTTTCCACAAGAAGTTTCATTTATTAATGGCAAGCGCTCTCTGCTTGACGACCAATGTTCTAACATAACTTTATTTCTATCTTTATAATACAAAATAACGTAAATCTTTAATTCTAATTAATACAGGGTTGTCTATTACATTCTCTACGGGTCCAGAGTCAACTGATTTATAAGAGAATGGAGTTCGCTGTTGTCGCACGCTACAGTCAGTATTTCTATCAATAAAAGTTCAAATAGTAAAACTTGTACCTGATGTATCGCTCGTCCTCAACATTAAAATTCAGTCCACCGCTGTGGTCTCGAGGTAGCGTGCTGCCTTATCACGCAGCGGGCCCGGGTTCGGTCCCCGGTCGGGAAAGTTTTTCAGGGTGAGGTATTTATCGGGGTTTTTGCTCGCCTGTAAGACAAACCTCAAGAAAACTTTAAGGCCCAAACGGTCCCCGAAATCATATGGCCATCGCAATCATCATCATTCTTATTCATCTTAGATTAAGCTTAGGATTAGGGACTCTCCTGGCGCACCACTATCATCACTATCACTCATGATATCATCGGGGCAACGTAACCTCGCGTTTCAGGCGCCCCAACCTCAGAAGTGAGTTACAAGTACGCCATGCCAGGAGAGAACACCAGGAATGAATTTTAAAAGTATTTACTTTCTCTCTTTGTCCTTTCTTATCTATTTTTTCTTACCACATTATCAATAAGAATACTACAGTGGCAATATGAATACTGTGATTTCAATCCGTTCCTATTGCATTACGTGTATTTATTTATCCAGGTTGTTTTTTGTCCTCCACTTTTCCTCTTCCCGGTTAGAGTTCAATTTAGAATAAACAGGTAATGTTCATGAGGAATCTATATTTAATTATCTTGCAAAGTGTACAAAATAATAGTAAATTTGTTTATTTTTCAGAAAATTGATTACTGAAATTTGGATATTCATACTTTTTTTAAGAATAAACATTGTATTTAATTCTTATTTATGCACACTTTAAGAGGAAATGTATCGAATATAAAATATGTAGTTATATCCAGTAGGCTGTGAATTTATATTGTTTTATTTGCATGTGTTTCATGTGATCACTGATCTCATTTTAATAATATTATTAAAAGGTAACTACGTATCGAAAGATCGTCGGTTCGATTCCTGATGGGGCCACGATTTGTAAACTGGCATAAAACGTCCCTAGTGCCACCATGGCCCTGAGGTCGACTCAGCCCCTAACGGAACTGAATACCTGACGTGTGTCTTAGAGTTAAAGACGACATGACAATCCGACTCAGATCTCGTGTTCATTGTCTAGAAAGGTTGCGGGATCACTTTAACTTTTAGTTTAATATTATCAAATTATGATTATTTTTATGACGAAATTGTTCCTGAAAATGAAATTCCAACCTATGTATTTCCTTGCACGACTGAGAAAACCCAGAAAAAGTCAGTCACGCAGAACTGCAAGTAAAATATGTGAAGTTTATATGGCTACAGATTACTAGCGCAAACAAGTTTCATATTGCATTTTAGCATAGCTATTACTTTTAATAATCAGATCATATATATCAAGTTCTTCCTTTGGCCAGCAACCAATCGAAGGGACTATTAATATGCTTTCAAGTCTTATATGAGAATTTCCCTCAAACGCTGGAGGGAAAATTTTCTATAGGATCGTAACAGGCCTTGGCCTAATACTTGGAAGGAAGAAGAGGAAGATATATCAAGTTTTGTAGCGAAATATACGAACATTGCTGTCTCTAGAGTGATATTTAAATTTTCACTTTAGGTATAACCACCACTTTTAATGATCCGATTTTGCTGGTTAATGAGCTTGATCTTACCTCATTTGACTGTGATAAATAAAAACTCCAGCCGCTACAGTATTGAGACACATTTATATCCATCCACAGTAATTCTTCCTGAGGGCAGATCTCTCACTGCAATCATTGCATTTTCATGCTATTCTTTGCAGCTTTACTAGGGAATTGTAGGTGTGGTAGCTTTCCGTTTCTTTCCACACCAGTGAAGGATGATGATGATGGTGATGATAATGATAAGGATGATGATGATGGCGACGATATGATTTCGGGGACCGTTTGGGCCTTAAAGTTTTCCTGGCATTTGTCTTACAGGTGAGAAAAAACCCCGATGAAAACCTCACCCAGAAAACTGTCCCGACCGGGATCGAACCCGGGCCCGCTGCGTGACAAGGCAGTACGCTACCTCGAGATCACAGCGGTGGACTGACATATATATATATATATATATATATATATATATATATAGTATTTAAATATTTCATCGTCATTTCTGCTGCCTATTAGGTAGATCGATGAAGATTAAAAAAAAATATAACGTATTTTCATGCGTACAAACTGTATAATATATCTCCCATTTTATATGTATATGGAGAGAGAGAGAGAGAGAGAGAGAGAGAGAGAGGAGAGTTATTTATTTAATTATTTACTTCATCCACATTTCTGCTGCCTATTAGGTAGATCGATGAAGATTAAAAAAATATATAAGTATTTTCATGCGTACAAACTGTATAATATATCTCCCATGTTATATATATATATATGGAGAGAGAGAGAGAGAGAGAGAGAGAGAGAGAGAGAGAGAGAGAGAGAGGGAGGGAGAGTTATTTATTTAATTATTTACTTCATCCACATTTCTGCTGCCTATTAGGTAGATCGATGAAGATTAAATAAAAGTAAAAAGTATTTTCATGGGTACAAATTGTATAGGGGCACGCCGTAGCGTAGCGTAGCGTAGTGGTTAAGGCACTACGCTACAAGCTGGAAAGTCGAAGGTTCGAGTCCTAGTGGGGTCAGGATTTTTAAACTCACCCAAACCTTCTGGCGGCTCTATGGCCCTTGGGTTCGACAAAGCCTCTAACGGAAATAAGTACCAGACGCCTTTTCTGGCATAAAGGCGGCCGTCAAGCAGTGCTGACATCCCGACTGATATCAAGTGCTGATTGTCTAGAAAAAGTGAGAGCCTTAACCTCCTACTACCCCAAGGGCCTCCTGAGGTCTGTAGTGGGATCACTTTTCCTTTACAAACTGTATAATTTATCTCTAGTTATATTATTAGTTTTAATTAGCCTGTGGTCTCGGGTAACGTGGTTGCTAACCTGGGTTCGATCCCCGGTCGGGACGAGTTGTCTGGCTGAAGTTTTTTTCGGGCTTTTTCCTCACCAGTATGACAAATGTTGGGAAATTATAAGGCGAAAATTGTCCTTGAACATCGACTGACCATAATAATAATCATCATTCATATCATATTTACTTTGTTTAATATGAATGAATGAGTGAATGATATGTCTCGTCTTAAATGTTCCTGTTGTCAGCATCTCAAGCAGTTTAGTTTGAAGGAGAGCGAGAGCAGTGTCCTGAATGTGATGTCAGAGATATACTGAACACCCACCGTTCGAATGTGCTGGAGTATGGGATATATACGAAGGTCTGACTCTAGTTGGATACATACTTGTTTTCATCTCTAGAAACTCTGATTTGACTAACAATCTAAACATTCTTGCTAGACTAATCATTTTCAAAACATACTAGTTACGTTATTCAAAAACAGTAAGACTGGACTTGGCGTTTTTAATGTCAACGTTTCTGGATTAATGTATGCGATTTCTACGGTGCAATTTCTACCCCATCTGTTTTTTTTTCATTCATTCCTTCCCAACAGCGGGTTGTTCAACTGAGTAAATAACAGTAATTGTTATTTTGTTTTTTGTAATGCTCTATAAAATGAAAATAAATAAGAGATCCACGGCCTGGTTTAAGCAATTAGACATCACAGTATAAGTATCACAGATATACATGGCCTTGCTGGTCAAAAAAAAAGTATATGTTTGATCCAAAGTTACAAATCCTCTCTCGATAGGTAGTGTCCCTGTAAGCCCCGTGTGACGTGATAAATGTAAAAGTGCCTATAAGGGCGAAGTTTAATTAAGGTAAAGAAATACAGATCAGTTTTAAACTCAATTATCATTAAGAAGTTATAGTTATTACTCTTATCGACGTCAGATTGGTCAAGTTTTGATTTTAGTATCTGATATGAACTGTGATTGTTTTATTCTAATGTAGCATATGTTTGTCTTAGTGAGTGGAAGAGAAAGCCGCAAATATTAACTCCACCAGGCAAATGAAATAAATAACCTCAATCGTTACATTCTTTCAGAATTCGCAAAAAATAAAATTGTCGGCACCGGATTTGAATTCGGAATCTCCCGAAAGCAAGTCACAAACTCCTGAATTAATGTTTTGAAAAAAATAATCATAAAAAACTCTGTTAGAATACTTCAAATACATGTACGGATTCTTTGATCTTAAATAAGTTTTTAACGAGCAAGTCACATAGAGAGAACGTTCTACTGTGCTCGTATTTTCGGAAGTTGTTGAAAAGTAAGATTGATTTTCCCGGACGCCTGTTAGTGACCTGTCGATGGGGGTATTTTGGTGACAGAGCTGCTATCTTTAAGCCTCCAGACAGGCTTGAAAAGGGGCAGCTGATGTAATGGTTTTACTGTCCTGACACGATTGCCACTTGAATGTTAGATTGACGTTTAGAGAGAAATGGCTGTAAAAAGTGCCAATATAATTTAAAGATGATATTCATTATCAAACCCCTAACTTTCGATCAATTTGTCTTGATGTTTTCATACTTTATCTCCATTTAGATACATTACATAAACTACATTTGTATAACAGAGTAGCGTTATAATATCATATATTTTATATAGTTTCTGAAATATTTGTAAGATTTATACATAGTAGGTCCATGACTTTGATTGTATTCGTTCTCTACAGTCTCTTTAAGAACAAAAAAAATATTTCTCAACCTTATTACGCATTCATATCAAGAACTTTAAGGCATATGATTGTTCATTAGATTCTTTGGGTATATTTCAGCTGTGACCCCTATAGCCATGTGTTTTAGATTCATTTGTTTGCTCATATTGAATTTTAATAATTATGAATAATTATTGATGAATAATTGAATTATTAAAAATACAGTTTGTGGCGAGTATTACCACGCTCTGATAACTATTTTGTAGCGACTTGGTTTTACCAACCATGCGCTGCTTAATAATTTTGTACGTAGACGTCACTGCTACCTTCCGGGATCGCTGGGTTATGAAACTGCTGTACTTAGTAAAGGATTCCAAACATTCAACGAAGTTATTTACAACTAAACAGCCTGCCTCGGGCCCATAGAAGGCGGCTAACCATTCATCTTTCTGTTTCCACTTGAACATGCATATGAGTATAACACTGATTATAATTTGCATGGACTGAACTAATTTCGTTATGGGATAGAGAACAATGGCTATTCTTTAAATAACAACAAGGGGCATAGCATAAAATATTGGTTTTTAATACAAAATAAGTGTGGATTATTATAAAAAAAATAAAGTAATATAAATAACAGAACTATATCTTGGAACAATCAATCTGAGCCCAATAATAAACAAAACATAATAAGATAACGACGTACCATTCAAACAATCACACTCAAACGTCTCTAAGCAGAATCGAAAGTCCTTCTTCCATGCTGACTTAGATTAAATTAAATCCGACCATTCTTCGGTTTACAATCCACATGCTTATCTTCTGCATTACCATGCTAACTTCGTCCTTTGCATGGTACACCAGAGTAGGATTCCAACACTGAATCCACTCGTAAAGAACCCAAACGCCACTTGTTAGGCCGATCGACTGACTGCTTAAGTCCACTGAGATTGCCGAGCATATATCAGGTTCGCGAGGAGAAGGGATGTGCGCTACCAAGATGCGCAATGGAAAGGGTTAAAGAAGGAAGGGGTAACCACACGGAACACAGGAAACATTGGCAGGCTTCACAAATGTTCGTAAGCGGGAAGGAGCACGAAGATGATAACTGAACCGCAAAAGGCACTTTCGGTTCAATAGCTCCCGCTACACCCTCCGGGTAAAAAGAAAAAGTCCATAGACTTCCAAATAAAGTCCAGAGAAGCAATCCCACGTTGGGAGGGGAACATAAGCACTATTGGATTCCAGCGGTAACTTCAAAGCAAATCTTCCATCGTCCCCAATATCACGATCACCACACCTGCTTTCATGTAGACTATTCCAGCGCTGAAAAATAGACTCCAATTTGATTCAGCCGCCATAGCACAACATTGCGGCGTTCCAGGTGAAGACTCGGGTGACGATAATCCTCGGATTGCCGGATCGCAATCCCATTCCACCACCGCTTTCCAGGAATCCATAGTTCCAAAGCCACTATGTCGGTCAGCTGGGCACTCGGGGGTCGGCCGGATCCTCCAAGCGCTCGACTGCCGAACACTCCAGGCATATAGACTGTAGAACTGCCAATGTTTAAGGAAAGGTAAGCATACAAACTGAAACAAAGAACAGGCGAAAACAGGAAAGCAGAACCATAGATATGCTTAATTTAACATGTGTCGTAATACAAAGTATAGCTTTGACATTCAGCTCTTTTTCATTTATAACAAACATGCTTGAATTTACTGGATATCAGTACATTTTTTTAGCTGACTCACATGTTGTTTCATAACATGGCCACTGACGTTTTCTAACTCCAGAGTTACTGGTGTTAGCAAGCGTTTTACAACATAGGGCTCAGACCATTTGAACATAAGTTTTCCCATACGTTGTTCTCCACGATTACTAAGTGGATAAAGGCGGTAACGTACTCGATCGCCAACTTTATAAGAGACATCCTTCCTATCCTTATTATATCTGTTAGCTACGTTCTCTTTAGCGAGCTTAAGGTTCTTGAATGCTTCCTCCCATTTCTGAACTTCATCGGCTTGTTTCAAATCACTTAAATCGGCTTCCGTGATGTGCCAATTTAACTCTAAGGGATGCATAATACGTCTACCCAAAAACAATTCGGCAGGGGTAGTTTTTGTCGACTCATGGACCGCATCGTTACAACCCAAAGCAAACAACGGCAAATGTTGATCCCAAACATTTTGCTTGACATTATGAAAAATGGTAAGCCCTGCTTTCAACGAGCGAAAAAACCTCTCACAAAGGTTAGGTTTTGGATAATGGGGAGAAGTAGTAATGCGACGAACACCCCAATCGAAAACACATATTCTTAAACATACGAGAAGTAAAGGCCTTAGCATTATCCGAAACAATGGATTCAGGCACACCAAAGCTCGGAAAAAAGTTTCTAGTGAAGAATTCTACGACTGCATTAGATTTCAAGGATCTCACAGGATGAAGCACCACATATTTAGAGAACCCGTCGACAACTGCTAGAACCCCAACATTACCTCGCTTAGAGCGAACTAAGGGACCAAAGAAATCAATAAAGAGTCTTTGCATGGGAGCTGTGGAGGGCTCCGCCGAATGAAGACCAACTTTAGTATTAGGGGCAGGCTTAGCTCGCTGACAATCAACGCAATTCAAAATGTATTTACGCACATCCTCACCCATATGAGGCCAATAATATTGTCTATTGAGCTTTTCCATAGTCTTGGCAATGCCCAAATGCATGCCCAAAGGAGAATCGTGATAATACTTGAGCAAAACAGGCCGCAGTACTACGGGAACCAACACCCGATTCTTCGGACCTTTTCGAGGATTGTACACTAATAGACCTCTATGTAAAGAGAAATCTGGACTATTAGTGCCAGCTCTAACTTGAGCATACAATCTCTTACAATCATCATCTTCTTGTTGATGCAATTTAAGATCTTTAAATGATGCAGGAAAGTTCGATAGAAGATTGACTTGAGGGTGCTCCGGAACTTCATCTTCATGGAACAGTCGCGATAAACCATCAGCTACTGCATTATCAGATCCTCTAACATGAACTACTTCAAAATTAAAAGCAGAAAGACGCACAACCCACCTACCGATTCTACCCAGGGTACCACTGTTCTTACATAACCAAGAAAATGCTTGATTATCTGAGTGAACCACAAAACGGTTATGTTCCAAAAAGGTACGGAACTTCTCACAACCGAAAACAATAGCTAAAATCTCTCTTTCGTAAATGCTGTATTTTATTTCGGCTTCATTTAAAGTGCGACTAGCATATCCCACAGGCGCTAAATTGCCTTCAATTTCCTGATTAAGAACCGCACCTAACGCCCTATCACTGGCGTCACACTGAAGAATAAACTTCTTATTGAAATCGGGAACCTGTAAAGTGGGAGCCTCGCAAAGAGCTAATTTAAGACTTTGAAAAGAAGCTTCGCATTCTTGACTCCATAAGAATTTAGTTTTCTTTTTCTTCAAGTTATTCAAAGGAAGGGCAACTTGAGAGAAGTTAGGAATAAATCTGGCATAAAAGCCCACCATTCCCATGAAACTTCTAACGCCTTTCAAATTCTTAGGTGTAGGAAGATTTTTGATGGCTTCAACTCTCTCCGGGTTCACTTGGATACCTTCGGCTGACAGCAAATGACCCAAAAACTTTATCTTAGAACATCCCAGAGTGATTTTTTCCGGATTGACAGTTAATCCTTTATTGTTCAACCTCTCAAAGACTTCTCTCAAATGAGCGAGATGTTGCTGCATATCAGAAGAATACACGATAAGATCATCACAGTACTGAAAAACATACTTGTATTTCAAATCTCCAAACAATTTGTCTAATTCACGACTCAATACTTGACTACCCACACTCAAACCCATAGGCAACATATTAAACTCGTAAAGACCATTGGGAGTGACAAAAGCCGTTGTACTTTCTACTGGATGGAGTTAATGGTATTTGGAAAAAGGCGGAATGCAAATCAATTACGGAGAACACTTTGGCGCCATGAAATATTTGGAAAGCTGCTTCCAAAGTGGGCAATGGGAAGCAATCAAACACCACTTTATTATTAAGCTTCCTATAATCGATAACCAACCTATGGCCTCCACTAGGTTTTGGAACAAGAAAGGCTGGGCTCGCATAACTAGAACGACTTGGCCTAATAACACCTTGTTGCATAAGCTTATGAATTTCGCTTTGTAACCAATTGCAACTTAGGTGGAGAAAATTGAAAGGGTGGAGACCGCACAGGAACATTATCCAACAATTCCAGTTCACAAAAACTGTTTTTTGCTCTCCCCAATCGATCACTAAACAATCCAGGGAATTCTTTCACCAATTTAGATAATTCCTCATCCTCCTCAAGATTATTGAGAGACATAACACAACATTGTTCCGAAGGATTCTTACCATATGCATGCCCATACATACAAGGATGTACGTTAAACGGCAGCGAAACGTCTCGAGCAAATCTGAAATTACAGACTCCATTCTGAAAATCAATAATCATGCCGGGATTCGCCATACAAGTCATAACCTAGGATAATTGGAACAGGTAACTTCTTGGGCAACCATAAATAAAAACAAACTGGTCCCATGAAAACTTATTTTATCTGTAAGTGTAAACGACCCATTTTATCTACAGAGCAAACTTGATTGTTGACTGATTTACACTTCAAAGAAGTCTTCTTCAAAAATTTCTTAGGCAAAAGCAGCAGAGAAAGTCTTCTCGCACAAGAGAAATAGAAGCAACCCACTATTCCCCAAAACTAACCGTCTATTTTCTGCGTGGAAGTGGAAACGTCCACCGGTAAATGAGGCAGCTTTGCCACAAAAGATTGACGGTCTATTTTTTCCTTAAGGAAAAAATTCCTCTCTTAGAAGTTTGAATTCTTGTATTCCACTTTCTCGAGGAAAAAGTCCCAACCTTAACCTGAGGAATGGTTAAATCTTTGGACCGACATTTCTCTAGACAAATGCCCATACCGCTGACATTTACAACACTGTTGTAGATTCTTTTTTGAATACCCAGAAGGACGATTCGCCGAAAGTATTAGATTTAGGTAAATTGTCAACTGAACTTCTTTAACTAAAGTCGCCTCTGTGTTTTTCAGCAATTTCGAAATCCGCCACTTTTCTGGATAAGAGACACATTTCGGCTACATTATGAGGTTTTGAGTAGCAAATACCACATGCTGTCTAGTAGCCGGGGACATATTTGCCAGAATAAGGTCAATTAACTTCTCTTCAGAAAAACTGAAGGATTCAAACATAAGTGCAGCTCCTTGTATATTGGCGATAAATTCCAACAAAGATTCCTTAGGGCATTGGAAATCGGCGTGACACAAATTTAATCCAAAAGTCTTCCAACAATCTAGGAGGCAACAATGAACACTTCACATGTTCTAAACTTTCCATCCAAGAGAATCTCAATTACAACTTCACTCCAGATATTCAATAAAATTCCTCCGATGCAACTCAAAATCGAGTTTACAAAATACTCATCGGAAACCAATTTCAATTCAAAAATCGAATTAATTTTGATGAGGAAGACCACTAGCGATTCCTTATCTTCACCGTCACAGGGATCTACCTTTCCAATCAACTCTCGGAAAATCCGCTGATTATTCTGCTCCATAAAAGAAGAAAGGTTGGAGACAGTTTCCACTAGATAAATCTTTAATAGAACTAAGTCTACGATCACTCATGCTCTTGTGTTGTTCTGCCAAATAATCTTCTTGGGTTGCACCATCTACAATGAACTTACGTTTTATTAATATTTGTTCAGGCTGGGAGAGAGAATTCATATGATCTTTAAGCCGCTGACGTAATGTGTTTACATCACCTTCAACTTCTATACCTAGCAGGTCTAATTCACAAACGAGCTTATCTTTGGATACTATATCTACCCAGCTAGGCATGTTTACTAAATATAATAGACACAAGATGTAAACCACAATAAGCGAACGTAGTATTACTTGCATAAATCAGTCTCTGTTTTGGAACGAAGAAAGATGAATCAATGTTTACGTAATGTACAACAAACACGTAAACTAGTACTTAATAACTTCAACATAAGTACAGCATATCTTTCAATATAAAGTAGACACTTTGTTACCATTTGGGCGCAATTAAACCCAAAAACCAAACCCTTAACCACGCTCTGAGAAACCATTTGTGGCGAGTATTACCACGCTCTGATAACTATTTTGTAGCGACTTGGTTTTACCAACCATGCGCTGCTTAATAATTTTGTACGTAGACGTCACTGCTACCTTCCGGGATCGCTGGGTTATGAAACTGCTGTACTTAGTAAAGGATTCCAAACATTCAACGAAGTTATTTACAACTAAACAGCCTGCCTCGGGCCCATAGAAGGCGGCTAACCATTCATCTTTCTGTTTCCACTTGAACATGCATATGAGTATAACACTGATTATAATTTGCATGGACTGAACTAATTTCGTTATGGGATAGAGAACAATGGCTATTCTTTAAATAACAACAAGGGGCATAGCATAAAATATTGGTTTTTAATACAAAATAAGTGTGGATTATTATAAAAAAATAAAGTAATATAAATAACAGAACTATATCTTGGAACAATCAATCTGAGCCCAATAATAAACAAAACATAATAAGATAACGACGTACCATTCAAAAAATCACACTCAAACGTCTCTAAGCAGAATCGAAAGTCCTTCTTCCATGCTGACTTAGATTAAATTAAATCCGACCATTCTTCGGTTTACAATCCACATGCTTATCTTCTGCATTACCATGCTAACTTCGTCCTTTGCATGGTACACCAGAGTAGGATTCCAACACTGAATCCACTCGTAAAGAACCCAAACGCCACTTGTTAGGCCGATCGACTGACTGCTTAAGTCCACTGAGATTGCCGAGCATATATCAGGTTCGCGAGGAGAAGGGATGTGCGCTACCAAGATGCGCAATGGAAAGGGTAAAGAAGGAAGGGGTAACCACACGGAACACAGGAAACATTGGCAGGCTTCACAAATGTTCGTAAGCGGGAAGGAGCACGAAGATGATAACTGAACCGCAAAAGGCACTTTCGGTTCAAGTTAATTAATTAATTCCTTTGATGACTAAACAAAATCAGAATAAAGAAATAATTTGGTTATCCTGCTCCCATACGGTATCTCTTGAATACAAGTCCTAAATATTAGGTATTTCTTCACAGACATCATACAGTAGATAAAATTATACATGAGTATATACATAAGTTACACATCCAAGTTACATACACACACACACACACACACACATGAACGAACTAGATATCGCCACGAACTTTGTGCGAGGATTTTCTTTAAGTGGGATGCTGTAGAGTAGTTAAGAATAACTAACTAACTAACTCACTGGCACTATCGAACCCGTAGGTTCATGGCCGCACGGATATAAGCTCTCCATATATCTCTATCCAGAGCCAATATTTTCCAATCATCCCCTGTATAATCTACTTCCCTCAAATCATAGTTAATGTTATTCTCCCACCTCATTAATGGCCTATCAACTGGGCGTTTTTCCCTCTGGTTTTCCTACAAGAAGCTTCCATGCACGTCTTTCATTCTCCATTCGTGCCACATGTCCTGCCCATCGCAGTCTACAAGACTTAACTGTTTTCATTATATCTGACTTCCTATAAAGACCATGTAATTCACTGTTATGCATTCTTCTCCATTCTCCTGTCTGTTCATCTCTCTTTGGTCCAAAAATTTTCCTAAGAACTTTATTCTCAAATAATCGTAATCTCCTTTCCTCCCTTAAAGTAAAGAGTCCATGTTTCGCGTCCGTATAATATAACTGGTAGAATAATAGTTTTATATATTTTCGGTCTAACGTTTTTTGAAAGGAGTTGGGAAGCCAAAGGTGTCTATAATGCATAATAACATGCATTTCCAGAATTGAGCATATTTTTAATTTCCTTGTGCATCTCATTCCTGTTTGTGATTATTGTTCCTAGGTATTTGAATTCAGCACTTTCTCAAAATTTCCCTCATTTGTCATTAGCTGTCCATTTCCATTATATAATGTACTTTTATGTGTGACCATATATTTAGTTTTATTGATATTTACTTCCAGTCCCAATTTCTTAATGTTACTCAGTAGCGTGTGCGTGTTGGCATTTAGTATCTCCTCCCTATCAGCCAGTAGTAGTACATGATCAGCATAAACCAACAAGTTATTAATATCATTGAGTTGTAGGCCTTCTTCGTCCTCTAAAGATTTAATGGCATGCTCTAGTACAAAATTAAATAGTAGAGGAGATAGTGCATCGCCTTGCTTCAACCCATTGTGGATTTCAAAAGTATCCGAAAACTGTTTGCCTACACGTACCCTACTCTTTTGAGCTATTTAGACACATTCGTATAAGTCTAACTAACGTTTTAGGAATTCCGAACTCTAGCAGGATACTATAGGTTATAACTTCTCTCTCTTAATTGAATCGTATGCCTTTTAGAAGTCTACATATAGTTGATGTACAGTACCATTATATTCCCATTTCTTTTCTAAAATCTGTCTTAAGCTAAAAATCTGATCTGTTGTAGACATGTTTCTTCTAAATAATAGTAGAAATCCAACGCATATGTTTTGCAAAAATTCGTTGCGGAGCAATTATGTGCAAAAAATTCATAAAAGTGCCAAAACGTGGATTTTTCACTTTTCAGCTATGAAGAAAATTTAATTTGGAAAAAAAAATATCACTTTCAAGCGATCAAAGATATGAAGAAAAGAACTAAGGACAGATAAAATCGCTCCACAATTTTTTTACTAAAAAATAAATAAACACGATGAAAAACTCTATTTTTTCACCATTATAATATAACATATTAATATTATAATATAATGGTCATATTATGACTAGATCCATAATCCTCGAAATGACTTATTTTCGGGACATAGATTTCAGCCTTTTATAAAGTCTATCTATCTTGAAAATCTTGTGCAAGAGCGTCTGTAATTTTCTGCACAATTTACTATAATCACGCATCTCACAAAAGAATTGACAACAATTACAAGCCGAAACCTACCTTGAAATTTCTCCCAGAGATTCGTTGTGATGTACCAAGGCTGTGTCCAAAACAAATATTTGAAGTTTTCAACTGTAAGGCACAAAAATCGAAGCTAGAATCCAGCAATGGCCATTCACCTTGCGAGCCAGATGGACGCCCATGCCTGATTAAAGCGGAGTGAAGTGAGGACGGATGCGGCGTGGACCGCAGGTTGTGCGGGATATCCAATCCACCAGTGTACAGAGTTGCATTACTTACTAGTGATTTAAATGAGAGGTTTGGTGCTGGATTTAGTGCCTTGTAATTAAAAAGGCACATACATTTTTGGACACGGTCTAGGTATATCAGAATGCTTCTCTGGGAGAAGTTTAAAGGTAGATTTCGGAATGCAATTGTTGACAGTCTCCTTTGTCAGCATCATGACATTGAAATTGCCAATAGCCTAATAGTCCCATAGCAAATGTTCAAAGTGTTTTTTGTTATTGAAGGACTGTTCTAAAGCCCACCACATAAACATAAGTGCATAAAGAGTAATTAAACACCTGAAAAACTCATAAGAAATCGGGTAATTTCCGTCTGACGCGCCGGCGCGAAGGAAGGAAAGGGCTGACATTTTGAGGGAACGTGAAATCGCTTTTCACAACTCGAGCAGCCGGAGCATCGAGAGAGTTCCCCCATCACGCCGGCATTTCACCGTAGATGGCACATCAGATCGAAATAACGCGAGATGTTTATGGACATGTTTAAGGCATTTAAACAAGATTTTTAATTACGGGCTGGTTATAGAGCAACTCTTGAGGAACAGAAATGATTTTAAAAATTTGCTGTGGGACCATATGGATGGCATATTACTGAGACACCTATTTATTTACATTTTAGCGAACTGTGCAGAAAGTTACATTTTTTTCACAAAATTTTCATTACAGATCGACGTCATAAAAGGCTATAAATTAATCCCCGTAAAGTGTCTCCAAACCGATTGGGGGCCTAGTAATACAATGGTGAAAAAATAGTACATGTCAGTTTTTCATCTCTTCAGAGTTATTGTTTATATAATTTTGAGTGCTATAATGTGATATTTGTCGTTTTTTTTTTCAAATTATTTTTTTTCATAGCTGAAAAGTGGAAAAACCGAGCACCGATGTTTTTCCAAATTATATGCTTTGAATTCCTACTATTCTTCTGCCAATTATCGCGTTGAAAAAAGTAGCCAGGAATTTTTTTAGAAAAATATGAAATTCTTATCGCTAATTATCCTGGACTAATTGTGTGGATCTTTAAAAACAAGAATTTACACTGTATAACTGTAGGCTTTCACGGCCGGCGTCTTGATCCCTATTAGGTTCGTCTTCCGGGCATATAGGCCGTGGTCCAGTCGTTCTTCTACTCGACGTTTCGTCTACTGCTGCGGTAGACATCTTCAGGAGATACTGCGTGCTCTCTGTGAACTCCTCAACAGTCGGCTGCAGACTGGCTGGTCGTTGGAAACTCCCTCCCTATTTATAGGCACGCCCCTGGTGGAGAGGCGGTTTTCTGCGCGGTCCGTGTTGCGTGCTGTTTTGTCCAGGCTGTCGCTAGCAGAAGTCATAGGCTTCGTTGTCGTATTGTGCAGTGCCGGGATCCTTTAACAAAAAAGAAGAAACCATGAAGATAAAATCTGGATCCCGGCAGTGCACAATACGACAACGAAGCCTATGACTTCTGCTAGCGACAGCCTGGACAAACAGCACGCAACACGGACCGCGCAGAAAACCGCCTCTCGACCAGGGGCGTGCCTATAAATAGGGAGGGAGTTTCCAACGACCAGCCAGTCTGCAGCCGACTGTTGAGGAGTTCACAGAGAGCACGCAGTATCTCCTGAAGATGTCTACCGCAGCAGTAGACGAAACGTCGAGTAGAAGAACGACTGGACCACGGCCTATATGCCCGGAAGACGAACCTAATAGGGATCAAGAATTTACACTATTTATCGGTTTTACAATAATTATAATATTAAAATATTCGTGTATTTATTCAATACATTTGTCTAAAAATAATTATGAAAAATATCTCATACAATATTTATAAAAATATATTGAAGGAAAGCGATCGCTTTTGCAAAACATATCTAATTTGGTGTGATTTTTCTGTACTAGACCTATAATATTTTATAATAGTACTAGCTAATGTCCGGCGTACCATGCTACGCCTAAATAAATCATAATGTCTTTTTACCTTTAGTTGAATAATTAAAAGGAAGAAAAATATTTATATCATAATTATTTTTAGATACCCTGTGCTGTTTATGCGGCGTTGACCGGAAATCTACGTAGTCTGATGTACTTTGTATAAATGAGCTGAAATATTAAATTCGTTATTTTAGAGTTGTCCGTAAAAGGATACCCGCTTTGCGCTGCTGTGCTTTCCCGGGAATCTACTTATTCCCATCTTCTTGGCATCAATGAAAGACAAAATGGTTATTGTGGTTTATCCGTAAAAAGATAAATATACTGTCGCGAAATTTTTTGTAGAGTTTTTTTTTGAGATATTCAATTCTGTGTACATTGATTTGGTTTATTTATTATGGTTTAGGCAGAGTAAGCCATTTAAGCTTACAAAACGATTTTTTTTACATTTTTCACAACAAAGGGTGATTTTTAAGGGTGAGGTGCCTGAGCATTAAAACTTTCTTATAGCCTATAACGTTCCCGGGAAAATCCTGATCATTTTGCAAAAATCCCCATCACAATTGGATAAATGGTATGGCAGCGCACGTTTGCCCGGGAATCTACTTATCCCAATCTTCTTGGCATCAATGAATGACAAAAACGGATAATATGAATTATCTGTAAAAGATAAACATATGCTGTCCTGGACTTTTTTGTAGAATTCTTTTAAATATTAAATTTTGTGTACATGAATTTTTGTGTATTTGTTTTGGTTTAGGCAACGTAAACCATTTAAGCGTCAAAATAGGGACTTTTTCACTTTTTTAAGGGTGTGAGTGTTTAGTATCACAACTCTCTTATAGCCTATGTTCATCCCGGGAATCTCCTGAACAATTTCCAAAAAAAAAAACATTCACAATCGGATCGGCCGCGCATAAAGTACGAACAAACAAACATTCATTTTTATATATTAGGTTTATCTATTTACTTATGTGTTGCCTAATATTCTGAATTTACGCTCTCTTATGATTTTCAGGATGCTAATTTTTAGACTTAATATGCTATCTCATAATCATATGTTACAACAGAGTTATGTTTTTATAGGTATACTTCATAGCATAACACATTGCATGCCTATTGTAACAGATGAGGTCAGGTTCGTGTTCACGTAATTCGCGTCGTAAATAATACACACAGATTTTGAGTAAAATCTCACAAATCACATTATTTACTGCTGCAAATTATCAGTAAACTATTAATTACAATTAGTAACATAACACTAATTAATATTGATTCGAAATTTATCTCACACACAATTATTTCACAGTCGCTAATGAACCCGCTCACTACACTTCACATCTTCGCTTACCGCCTGCCAATGCACAACTAACTGACCTCTGTTCTCGCCATATATTATATAGGCGGCAAGGAACTTTCTAGGCTTAGGTTCGAGACACTTCGAAACATAGAAGCCTCTGGCCACCGATCTTTTCCGAAAGAGAAAGGAGATGTTCGTAGAGACGTCTGGAATGATAGCCCGACTCGCGAGTCGACGACTCGAAAATCTATACAAGAGGTAAAAGACACTACGCAAGTCACAAATATGAAATCTGCATCAGTTAGGAAAAACCGGGTAAGTCAACTTTTGGTCGAAAATGAATTATTAACATCTCCCGAACGCTTTTGGTCCGATGCACCTTCGGTAAAAACGGGTACGTCGTCAAGCGAATAGTGACGGTGTTATTAAGCATTGAATTTTCGATTTATGCACTCCTTAATGTAAGTAATTGATCTAGTTTTTGCTCTCATGTAAAAATTACTTTTTAGACTTACCTGGTTTTTCCTAACTGATGTAGAAATGTTAAATGGGTTTTTATGATTGTTTAGTTTAGACCCAGATTTTTTATGAAAATATTCTCAAATATCTTACATATAATATAAGAATTCACATTTGTTATTTATTTATTTCAGGATTGTTTCTGTTATATTCACAGGTATCCTCAACCAAGATATACAATTTTTATCTTCCTCGCTTCCCGGTCTTGGCTGTCTGCTTCTGTCATATTTATCTTCATGCTGTCTTTAATTCCCTTTATCAATGTTGGCTTTGGTCTACCACGTTTTCCTTTTCCAGGAGGTATCCATTTCAATACTTCTTTGTTTGATTCTGTGTCCCTTCTTCTCATTATATGCCCATACCATCTTAATTGGATTTCTTCAATATTTTGTACAATATCCTTTTCTACATTCATAATTTATGATATTGTGTTATTTTTTATTTTGTCTAATTTTAATATTCTCGCCGATCTTCTTTAAAAGTCAATTTCTGTGACTAATAATTTATTTCTGTGTTTTTGCTTTAACGTCCATGTTCCCGCACCATATAATAAAATACTCTTCATAATTGTTATACATTAATAATTTAGTCCTGTTGATTATATTCCTACTCCATAAAATAGTATTTAATATTTAAATTTATAAATACTTTCAATCAACATAATACATTAATAGTATTTATGATTCTAAAAACACTAAAATTGCAATTAAAAATCTGACGTATTACAAATGAATGATTTGCTAAGGAAGTGAGCTGACCTCAAATGGTTACGATATATCGAAGTATAGTACATAATAGTATTTAACTGTGATTTCATGTCAGCAGATTCTTAAACAAAAACACCAACATTAATGTAGGAGAGATACATCAATAAACTGGTATTCAAATATGCTCTGAGGACTAGAATAAACAGTACCGTAATACTTATCAGATCTTACATATTTCTATATGGGGCACGCCATAGCGTAGTTGGTTAAGGCAATACGCTACAAATATTGTTTATATCAAATTAAATAATGTTCATACTTTATAATCAATTTAAAAACACATAAACCTAATGTAAAAACATTTGTGAAAAAAGGGGATAGGTCCACTTGTTTCGAATAACGTTATATTTTTGAGTTGTGAAGTAAAAAAAGCCTACATTTCTTGGTGCAAAAGGGAATATCTACTCCTTTATTTATCGCCTGTATAAGCTTAGAAGAAACAGGTCTACAATAGTTCAGATTTTTTGTATAAGACAGATTTCAGAAAATAAATGGGAATATCATGCTACTTTACATCAACTATACGTAGATTTCAAAAAAGTATATGAATCAATTAAGAGGGAGAAGTTATATAGTATCCTGCTGAAGTTTGTAAAATCCTAAAAAGTTTATTAGACTTATACGAATGTGTCTAAATGGCACAAAGAGTAGGGTGCGTGTAGGCAAACAGTTTTCGGATAATTTTCAAATTCACAATGGGTTGAAGTAAGGAGGTGCACTATCTCCTCTACTATTTAATTTTGACTAGAGCATGTCATCAAATCTTTAGAGGATGAAGAAAGCCCACAACTCAATGGTATTAATAAGCTGTAAGTTTATGCTGATGATGTAGACTATTGGCCGATAGCGAGGAGATACTAAAGGACAACATGCACACACTATTGAGTAACACTAAGAAATTGGGACTGGAAGTAAATATCAATAAAACTAAATATATGGTCACACATAGAAATACATTATATGTAAATGGGCAGCTAATGACTAATGAGGGAAATTTTGAGAGAGTGGCTGAATTCAGATACCTAGGAACAATAATTACAAACAGGAATGATATGCACAAAGAATTATAGGCTCAACGAGTTTTTTAACAAAGCTAATATGATGTGCCCCATCTAGGGAGTGCAAGACCTTATAGTTGGTGGTGGGGTTTGAGTACCTCGATGACCCTGAGAGCTATGCCGGCGGTAGCGTAGCTACTGATAGGGTTTCCCATGCCGGACAGGTCAAAGGAGAGAGGTCAGACGAAGAAGCACTCCAGAAGAGGATATCCAATGGCTTCTTAGGCGGATGAAGAGTTTGGAATCTCAACGGCGAAGAAGGCAGAAGAGATTACCTCAGGATAGGGAGCTGCTGCCTTGCAGGATGGGAGTTGGTCCTCCAAAGGCTAGGGGAAGACATCCTCGATTACAAATTACCTGGTCCTCCAGGTTTGGGGTTGGGCAGATCCTATAAAACAAAGCATGTTATGTTTCCTAAGAAATTAGCCGGACGGATTAATAGGCATCGACTTTGGCTACGTAAACGGACTTTGGTATGCGGAACTTGGAACATACAAGGAATAGGTAGAAAACTAGTAGAAATAGTTAAAGAACTAGATACTCAGGATATGGATATAGTAGTTTTAAAGGAGACAAAAAAGAAAGGACAAGGACAAGAAGTGGTTGGGGATTATATACATTTCTGGAGTGGAGTGCCAAAATCAGAGAGAGCAAAACCAGGAGTGGCTATCCTCATAAAGAGGAAATGGAAATCTGGAATAGTTAATAGGAAACAAATAAGTGACAGGATAATTAAGATAACTATACGTATTCATGAAACTACTGTGGAAGTAATAGGGGTATATGCCCCCAACAATGATGCTTCAGTTGATGATAAAAGGGCTTTTTATGAAGATTTGAGAGAAGTAATTGATGATTGTGTGAATGGACATGAGCTCCTGCTAATGGGAGATTTTAATGGACGTGTCGGTAGAAAAATTAATAGTAACATTGTTGGAGCCTGGGGAGAAGATACAGAGAATGATAATGGTAGGAGGTTGATTGAATTCTGTAAGGAGCAGGAATGTGTTATCGTGAATACAAAATTTAAACACAAGGATATACATAAATATACCTGGGTAAACCACTCCAGGAATTTGAAGTCTATTATAGACTACGTAATAGTAAGACAGCAACGATTGATTAAAGTACAAGATGTTAGAGTACGGCGGAAGACAGAATGTGGATCTGATCATCATATTGTTGTATCAAAAATTGCGTTCCCAATGAAAACTAAATTAAAAACAACTAAAACTCAGAAAAATAAAGAAATTACTATTATAGATGACCACAGGTATTTGGTGCATCTATATCAGGAAAGGCTGAACAATAGACAAAGTAGTAGAGGAGGATTTGAATGCTGAAGGCCTGTATGTTTTTTTAAACATTGTGTTAATGGAGTAGGTGAGGAAGTGTTGGGATGGGAGAGGAAAAGTGGAGGAAGGACAGAATGGATGACTATGGAAGCACTGGAAATTATTAATGAAAAAAAGAAATTGTACTATAAGTGATTGAGCTCTAAGAGTGAAGAAGACCTACAGAAGTATAGAGAATGCAAGAGAAAGGTTATAATAAAATGTAAAGAAGAATCATGGGAAAAAGTATGTGCTGAAATCGATCATTCATTAGGATACAGAAGATCTGCAGAGGCATGGAGAGTTATAAGGAAGATGAGGGCAGTTAATAATCCATCACCAGCCTTAAATCTTGTGAATATGGAACAATGGGAGAAGCACTTTAAAAATCTGCTTGTTGAGAAAAGGAAGGGACTAAAATGTGAAAATTTGGAGTATATGGACAACATATCGTCACGTATGGAACCTATTTTAGAGGAAGAAATAAATCAGGCACTGAAAAAAGCAAAGAATGGTAAAGGCAGTGAACCCAGTGGAATAATGACAGAATTATGGAAATATGGCCCCCCTTATTAAAAAGACTTATCTGTAAAATGTTTAATCAGATTTTGGAGGGTGATGAAATACCAAAGGATTGGTGTATGTCATATATAACATCTATTCATAAAAAGGGAAATCGTAAAGACCCTGGAAATTACAGAGGAATCAGTGTGATGTCATCCATGAGTAGAATTTTTAGCAGTATCATCACAAACAGACTTGAAACACACTATCGAAGGAAGAATGTTGGAAGACCAAGCAGGATTTACCAGAGGGAAATCATGCATGGATCACATTTTTAGTCTGAGACAGATAACGAAAAAATCACATGCTAAGGGCCAGGAAATTCATTTGATATTTGTTGATTTAGAAAAGGCCTATGACTCAGTGCCAATCAACCAACTTTGGGATGCAATGGTTGATGTTGGTATCGATTTACCAACGATTTCACTTGTCCGACGGTTGTACCAGCAGTGTCAGGCTTCGGTTAAAGTGGGTAAGATGATATCCTCTCCATCCAGAACTACTAAAGGCCTGCGACAGGGCTGTAGTATGTCCCCTATCTCTGTTCAAAATATAACATCCAGCATATATTGGAGCAGTGGAATCGATATTTGTGGAGGCATGGGAGTACCAGTCCAAGGTGGCACAATACATTCCTTATTATTTGCAGACGATCAAGTGTTGATAGCTCAGAGTCGTGAGGATGTGAAATACATGATGAGAAAACTTCTTAATCCTTTTGAAATAGGAGGATTAAGAGTAAATATGGAAAAAACTGAATATCTTGTAGTAGGAGGAAGTGGACGAGATATATCCCTATCCCAAGGAATTATTAGAGCTGTTAAAAAAATTTAAATATTTGGGATCACTTATTGATGAATCAGGGAGTTGTAAAGCTGAAGTAGATAGCAGGTTAGTACAAGCACGAAGAGCCATAAAAATGTTGAATGGAGTACTGTGGAGTAGGACCATGTCAAACCACACGAAGAAGAGGATTTTGAAGTCTGTTGTGGAAAGCATAATGACTTATGGTGCTGAGGGATGGACTTTGGTAGAGGGACAAAAAACTAAGATCTTGGCAGTGGAGATGGATGGAATAAGACGCAGTGCCAGGGTGTCCAGGTTGGAAAGAAGAAGAAATGAAGAAGTGAGGCAGATGATGGATATGGAGGATACAGTGGTGGAAAGGATCGAAAGACGAGCTCTTCAGTGGTATGGCCATGTCAGGAGAATGGAGGATGATAGGTGGCCCAAAACTCTTTTGGAATGGTCACCTTCTGGTAGAAGGAAACGGGGCAGGCCAAGAACAACTTGGAGAGGAGAGATCCATAGATTGATGAACGACCGAGGTCTGGAGGAGGATGAATGGCGTGATCGGCAAGAATGGCGAATGGGAATACAGGGTAACCGCTGAAAAGTGGAGAGGCGCTCAAAAGTAAAAGTAAGTAATATGATGTGGATGATGTTTCAGATGATATTCCGGTACTAACATTTTAAAGAAAGGTCAGGACAAATACTGAAAAAAGTTCACCCAGGAAACCTGTCCCTGCCTGGGATAAAACCCGGACCCACTGCGTCTAAGATAAAGACATTACCTGCAGTCTATATTAAATTTGAAAGGGGGAAAATAATTGTTTATATAAAATCATACATTGCAGTTTAAGTCCTTCCTTATGTATTCTAGTGATAGATATTACAGTTTCACGGTATTGTTGGATGCATACGTAATTCAAACTCCATGGCGCGACAGGCGCCCTTGCCCTGCCAGCCGGTTTCCGGCCTCACATCCACATGTGTTAATCACAGAGGTAGATGATCACCCTGCTAGTGTAGGGGTGACATCAGGTTAGCATGCTGGGTCCCCCAGTCTTTATTGCTGCTTAATGTAGCTACCCAAATTCCTTACAATCCTGAGTGGACACCGGTCCCATACGGACTGAAATTCCACGAGAAAATTTATTTTGTCAGTGAGACTCGAAGCAGCGCAAGTCTCTTAGCTCTGCGCCAAGGCATATTGCCTTAATCACTCGGCTACGGCGCGAGACCCACCCTTTAAACAATTTTTCACATATAAATGCTGTAATCAGACCTAGGATCAATAAGCTTTAAAAATGTAAATTTAGGCACCTAAAAGTCTTTAAAGCTACAAAATAGGCTCTAATATATTATTTTAGGCTCTCTAAAATGTTTTATAATTTTAACTGCAAAATGGATATACGAATATTGTATTATAAAATTTAAAATTAATATTATTATTATTATTATTATTATTATTATCATTATGATTATTATTATTATAATTATAATTATATAATACTTATAATCATAATAATAAGAATTATTATTATTATCATCATCATCATCATACAGGGATTAAGCCTCTTGGCTCGTTCCGGTTTCATGGAAGCAAGAATTGTTAAAATTGTTCAGACCACCTTCTGTGTGGGCGTCCAACATTTCTCCTTCCGTGTGGCTTACAATTTAGCAATAATTTTGGAAATCTTTCTTCTGGCATTCTTTCAATATATTATTTCCAGGCGTTCCTATATTTAATTATTCGGTCTGTAAGTTTGAAAATATTTATTTCCTTTCTTATATATTAATTTCTTTTCTTATCCAGTGGAGTATAATAATAATAATAATAATAATAATAATAATAATAATAATAATAATAATAATTTATTATTATTATTGTTATTGTGTTATTGTTTATTGTTATAATATATTATTATAGTATTAATAAAATAATTATTAGAATAATAATTAGACTGGTCATCAGTGGTTTTGTTACCCTTGATATAAGATTGATTTCTGATATATTTATGCTCACAATTCATGAAACCATCAGTGATTTTTTAAGATTTGCTCTGTTTTTTAAGTCTTTATTTTCATTTTACACTACAAAAATCGGAAAATATGGAAAAATATAACATATATTTATAATGTCAATTGTTTTTTGAAAAATTAGTATACACCGACGTAAATAGAAAGAAAAATGTCGAAACCCCATTTTATACTTCAGTGAAACGCCTTTTATAAAACTTTCTTCTATTATTTTTAGGGGACAATCTCTTTCTAAAGACCAGCAGTAATCTGCCATCATGTGACTGCCCCATCTACCCTGATACCTTTCCTCCATTACTTTTAGATCCTGGTGAAAGCGCTCTCCCTGTTCGTCATTATAATTTCCTAAATTATCCGGAAATCTATCCAAGTGACAGTGGAGAAAGTGTAACTTTATACTCATATTTGCTCCCTGAATCTTGAAGCTTAACGTGTTTTGCACAATTTCTTTATAATTTGGTGCTTTATAGTTATCTAGCAAATTTTCTACTACCAATACCAAACCCTTCCAAGTTTCACTTTCCGAAACAGTCATAACTTTGATACAATTTGCATTTTTCATCAATTGTTGAATTTGAGGACCATCAAATATTCCGCCTTTTAACTTTTCCATACTGAGTTTAGGAAATGTTCTACAAATATATTTGAAACATTCTCCTTCCTTGCCCAACGCTTTGACGAATTGTTTTATCATATCCAGATGCACGTCGTGACTACTTTAATTTTGTTAAATAACTGAGATCACGGCCGATGTGCGGAGTGAGGGGTGCAAGTGTGGGGATTACGTAATGTTTGTATGCGCAGAAACCAAATCATGACTGGAAACATAAATTTTATTAGTAACAAGCCGTTTACTGTTTAAGATATGATACGCAAAAATCATAAAAATTAGAACACATTCAGCACTTTCATGAATATATTCGTAAACTGCACACTTGAAAACATAGAAATTCGCTAAGATATCCAGAGCAACAATTTTTTTGTTTGAGCTGTGTTATTATTATTATTATTATTATCATCATCATCATCTTACAGGTGAGGAAAAACCCCGATAATAACCTCACCCAGAAAAACTGTCCCGACCGGGGATCGAATCCAGGCCCGCTGCAAGACAAGGCAGCACGCTACCTATAGACCACAGCGGTGGACATAAAAGATAATATAATTTCATATATTTATGTGTTTATTTATTTATTATGTATTAGTGAGGAAAAAGTTTCACCCTTCAATTAAAATATTTAGTTTATATATGTCAAGTTCAGCATAATAATAGCCCATAGATGATGACAATAAAAAATATCATTATTAACATTATTATTATATTTATTATTATTATTATTATTATCATTGTCCATCATCCATAGTAATATTATTATTATTATTATTATTATTATTATTATTATCATCATCATTGTCCATCATCCATTGTAATATTATTATTATTATTATTATTATTATTATTTATTATTATTATTATTATTATTAATGGGATGTATCAAAAGATGTGAAGAATGTAATTAACTGGGGATCAAAATTTACCCACGAAAATGACAAAATATAGAATTCAAAAAGGCAGATCAGTAATAATAATGTTAAATGGCGTTTTGTGGGATAAGAACATATGAATGGATGCCAAATTAGAAATTTATAAATCATAATTCGAAGCACGCTAACATACGGTGCAGAAACTTGACAGTTGAATAAACATTTGAGTTTAAATCATATGTCTACTGAAATGGATTGTTCTAAACGCTCAACTAGACATTCTAAATAGGAAAAAAATAGAAATACAATCATCAGACAGCAAATGAAAGTCCAAAATTCAATATTAGATTTTGTGAGATACAGGCACCAGAATGGTATGGTCTACACGTAGGATGACAAAGAAAAGATTACCCAGACAAGCTTTGGAATAGATTCCACCTGGGAAAGGAAAGAGAGGTTCCAACATATATTTAAATGAATGGATGAGCTGTAAGAAGGAGCTATGAGGGAGCTAAGGGTAGGAAAGCATTGAAATGTTGAAGATAGAGAACAATGAGGAAGAAGATAAAAGTAAAAAGCTTTGGGCAAATGAAAATGCTTTATTAACATTGTCAACCCTTTTTAATTAAATAAATAAGTTAAAAATAGTAATTTACTATACTTCCAAATAGTTAGTAAACGTTTTTTTCAAATTAAGAATGGACAGACAGAAATAAACATAAGAAAGTATTTTAAATAAAACAATTAAAAAATTTTTAACCTAATCCCGGGAATCGACACCTGTAATCTCTTTTCGCAATACGCATCAAGTCACTAATCACATGATCTAAGCGTACGCTAAATTGCGGCTTGAAAGAATAATCTTCAAAGGAAGAAGAGAAACGTAATTGTAGCTCTACCCGTGCAATTCACATTTACCTCGTGTGAATCGCGGGAATTGAAACTTGAAAATAATTCGAGATCCAAGAGTCGGCCCATTCCTTTGTTTGTTAAGTGTACAAAAATAACTTAGAAGTTTTTACTGGATTGAGTTTTTATTTGCGGCCCGGAACATTAAGAATACAGGCAAGGCAATTAAATTATTGGTTTCTTCGGGGGCCAATTTTAAGGTTATGTGGAGATATTATTATCAAACCTTGAAATTTGAAATAAGTCCTTTTGATGGTTTTGTTTAGAATTGGCACTTCCTATCAGCGAGTGCCAAACAGTAAAACTAACATTACTTCATAACCTATTAATTTATGGACTTCTGTTGTTCCGTAGTCGGTAGAGGTCCACTATCTTTCCAATTCCGGCGACCCTGGTTCGATTCCCGGCGGGGTTAGAGGAAAGTTTTTTATCTTCCACCATTTGGGTCTGGGTTTGGGGGGTTGGTCTTGGTCCCTAAATGGTGTAAGAATAACAGAAAGTTAACAAACAGGTAAAACAAGAAGGAAAACAGTGTAAACGAAAAGAGGAGGGAGGGAAATGGACTCTGTAAAGAGGATACAAAGTCAATACAAAAAAAAGGAATTAAATAAACAAAATAGTATCCAGGAAGAAATAAATAAAATAATACAAAATGCTAAGAAATGTTATTTTTCAATGAAAAGTATGTACATTCAAAATATTTGAAACATGAAAAAAAAAACAGATTGTATGAAACAGTGTTAACTTAGAGGAATGAAACCTGGGTTGTGACTGAACATGACAAATCTCAACTGGCTGATTTCGAAAGAAAGATACTCAGAAGGATATATGAACCTATTATGGAAAATACGTTATATAATATAAATAACACTAAAAAATTGGGACTGGAAGTAAACATTAATAAAACTAAATATATGTTCACATATAAAAAATAAATAATATAATGGAAATGGAGAGTTAATGTCAAATGAGAGAATTTTTGAAGAAGCAGATCCAATGTATTTCAGGCAAAAAAAAAATATATTCTAAGTTATAAGCTGTTTATTTTTTTTTTAACTCACGCCCCATCATTAAAATAGGTGTAGGCCTACTGAATAGCATGAGATGCTTCGGACTATAATTAGGGATTCGATTAAACACGACGGTTAACAAGAAATAGCCAACTATATTTACAAAATGTAGCCTTTACTGTATAGAATATTTCAACAAATAACGAACTATACTTTCAAAATGTACATGTTATCGGTTGGGTTTCCTCCAATCTCTAAATAAGGTCTGAATCTACTTCATCCCATTGAAAGCATCTAATTAATTTAATTCTGGATAGATCAATCTCAGCATGTTTTGTTTAACTAGGTACTTTATCTAAAATTCTTAAGTTGCAAACATCCATAACCATACAAATGTCTCCGTTTTAATTAATTTAGAATATATAATATATATATATATATATATATATATATATATATATAGGCCTATATACACACAGAGGATCTCCTGACCTACGACCGGGCTATCGGGAGAAGCCCATGCGGCCGTTGGGTTCTCACTCCGCGTCACGCGGCATACCAACTGCACGACTCATTGTGAGTCATAAACTCGCGCCGCCGCCGAGATATCGAAACTTAACCACCTAACGAGGCAGTTGAGTTTCATGCTTGTAAGGTGAAACACGCGTTATGTACTATCGTATTATTTGTCTTAGTTCATAGTTATTATGCCTCGATCTGTGTTTACAATATAACATAGGGTATTTACTTACTTACTTACTCACTGGCACTATCGAACCCGTAGGTTCATGGCCGCACGGACATAGGGTATTTATATAAGATAATTATGTGAAAACAGAGTCTTGCAGAGAAGTCGTTAGGCGATTTCGAACATAATTTCCAGATGTAAATCCTCCAAATAGAGATACCGTTCGACGACTTGTAAACAAATCTAGAGAGTCGGGTTCTGTGCTCGATCTCTCTGCCACACACCATACTGCTACTTCCGACACTCTACTGGACTTAATTGTGACTACACATCCACAGAAAGTACTGTCATATGGACAAATTCCTGCTCCTGGCATATCTGCTCATGACATTGTATTCGTAGAATACTCACTCCAATGTCCTAAAAGACGCTCTAAATTGATTACGTACAGAAATTTACAAAACATAGACGATACTAAACTAAAATCAGACGCTTTAGAACTACCTTGGTACACAATATGGAATCTTAGATCAGTTGATGAAAAAGTAGACACATTTAATACACTGATATTACAACTATATGATAGACATGCACCAGTAAAAACCCGACGATTTTCCCGCCCCCCTGCACCCTGGATGAATGACTCAATACGTGAACTTATGTCAAAACGAGACAAAGCATACCGAACATACAGACGACATAAAAATGACGAGAACTGGCAACTGTACAAACAACTTAGAAACACAACTACACAAACTATACGCAATGCCAAACTACGACACGCCCACAGTATAATCGGACCTGAAATAAGTGCACGGGACACTTGGCGAAATCTCCGTGCAATGGGACTTAGACAGTTGAATCCCTCAACTGACTCTATAGACATTTCTGTAGATGACTTAAATGAACATTTTACCTCAATACCCATGACACCTCCAGACAACAAGACTAAAATAGACATTCTTAAAGACTTATCCCCATCCCCCCATATAGGAAGAGATAAATTTTACTTTAACGACATTTCGCCTATAGACGTTAAAAAAGCACTCAAGCGGATTAAATCCAATGCGCAAGGAACAGATAACATCAGCATTTTAATGCTAAATAAAATCATTGACATTATTCTACCCACAGTGACTCATATTTTCAATGCTTCCCTTATAACTTCTATCTTCCCTATTGTATGGAAACAGTCTAGAGTTCGGCCTATACCAAAAATAAGTACACCTACTAACTGTAATGACTTCCGACCGATTAGCATCCTTCCGACATTATCTAAAGCCCTGGAATATATTGTACATAAGCAAATGACTGATTATCTCCAAGAAAATCACCTCCTTGATCCTTATCAATCCGGCTTTAGATCTGGTCATAGCACAACCACAGCTTTGCTAAAAATTACCGAAGATATTCGTGAAGCCGTGGACAGACGTCAATTGACTCCTTTAACCTTACTTGACTTCAGCAAAGCTTTTGACACAGTAGACCACGACTTACTTATGATAAAGCTCAAGCACCTACACTTGTCTGACAGCGCTGTATCCTGGTTCGACTCATACCTGCACGGTCGTCAACAATACGTTTCATTAAACTCTAGATCTTCGTCTTGGCGCAACGTGCCGGCTGGAGTCCCCCAGGGCAGTGTTCTCGGACCTCTTCTTTTCTCAATCTACATAAATGATTTGCCAACTGTACTAAAGCACTGCCGTTATCACCTCTATGCTGATGATCTCCAAATTTACCTACATTCACCTCCTCATTCTCTCTATAACAGCTTGATGAAAATGAATGACGATCTCATATCCATCTTTAACTGGTCTTCAAGTATCGGTCTAAATCTAAATCCTAACAAGTCACAAGTAATTTTAATGGGACAACAAAGACTGCTTACAACCTTTGACATATCTACACTTCCAAACATTACTATAAATAATATAATTATCCCTTATTCTTCTTCAGTAATAGATCTTGGACTACATCTAGACGCAAATTTAACCTGGCAAACACAAGTGAAACACATATGTAAAAAGACTTTCTCCATCTTACATTATCTTAGACGTTTAAAGAATTTTCTCCCAGTTTCGTTAAAACAAATCCTAGTGCAGAATCTTGTGTTACCACACTTCGATTATTGTGACATTATATATAATGATCTAAACTATGCCTTGTCGCAGAGACTGCAGCGTGTTCATAATGCTTGCATTCGATTCATTTTCAATATCCGCCGTTATGACCATATTTCCGAACACTTTAATAACCTCTCTTGGCTCCGTCTTACTGACAGACGTAAATTGCACTCTCTTTCGCTACTTTTCAAGCTTCTGAATTCCTACATTCCTACTTACCTGGCGTCCAGATTTGAGAAGTTATCCTCCTACCACAATATTGACACTAGGTCACAAGATAGCAGTCTGCTAACAATTCCTCTTCATAGCACTTCCTCCTATTCTACTTCCTTCACAGTAGCCTCCGCCCGCTCCTGGAATCTCCTTCCTCAAGATATCAGGGGTTGCCGCACACTTGGCACCTTTAAGTCACGCTTATACAGTTACCTGTTGTCTAATAATTAATTTTTCTCTATTTATTTAATTTTATACTATGTCATTAATCTTTTCCTCGTTTTTTTATATATCTTGTACATATTATATATTTAATTCGTTAAATTTAGAGTAAATCAAAATACATTATAAATATTAATTGTATTGTATTCATAACTTGTAATCGTTTATATATATATATATATATATATATATATATATTGTAATTTAGATTTAAGACTTTTCTTTTGTATTTTTTTTTAAACCTGGTTGAGTGGTAGACAAGGCCTTAAGGCCTTAACTCTGCCAGGTAAAATAAAGCTATTATTATTATTATTATTATTATTATTATTATTATTATTATTATTATTATTATTATTATTATTATTATTATTATTATTATTATTATTATTATTATTATTATAAGAAACCAAGGGTAACTAGGCGTGTGCTTACTGAGGAAAAATTAGATGAAAAAGAAGAAAAATTAGAACATACGACAACAAAATTCCTAAGACGGCTTGTACTAGAAACTGGTGTTTCAATGGATTCAGCATTGAGAGCTACGAAACTTTTACATTTGAAACCATACAGAATAACTGTAATGCATTAACATCAGCCACGTGATTCTGAGATGCGGTTACGTTTATGTATTTAGAGTTACAGAACGCTAATATTGGAATAATTGATCCGTGTTTAATGTGTTCCTCAGACGAAGCCTGGTTTCACTTAAAAGGGTATGTTTAGTTGCAGAATAACAGGTATTGGAGCCAGCAAAACCCCCCATCGCATACATGAAATTCCTCTGCATGACGAACGGATAGGAGTATGGTGTGCAGTGAATGGTTACATAATTATAGGACCCAATTTTTTAATAACACAATAAATGCACAAAGATTCATAGATGACATATTGAAACAATTTTTCGAATACCTGCCTGATATTGACTGTCGAAATGGATATTTCCAGCAAGATTATGCAACTGTGCGTACAGCTGAAGACTCGTTAATATTAATTATTTAATTTTTGAAGATCGGGTTATTAGTGCGGGTTTTGGCTATTACCGTCTCCAGATTTAACTGTTTGCGATTTTTGAATTTAAACTAATATGGCCCTATGTCTTGACATTTATTTTTTTACTGATGTCACTAGGTTGTCTTGATGACATTTTTGATATTCTCACCTGATGGCGAAATTGTAACCCATTTTCTTAAGTCAGTGCGCCTGTAAGGCGGAGTTACGTTACTCCGATGATATGATAGGTGATGAATGATAATGAAATCCAGACCATGGGAACCCAAGAAGAAGATCTGACGCCAGTCGCTAAAATATTGATATTAATCTTCTTCTTCTTCTTCACTTCCTGGTTTAGGCAAGAGCTGCCTGTTCCGTCTTCACTAATAGATATAATAGATATTAATATTGTGCATTATTCATAATTTGTAAAAAAAGTATTGACTTGTAATTCCATGTTTACTCTTAACAGAGATTTAGGCGCTCTCCCCCTACAGGGAAGAATTTGAACCATACTAATTTAGTTACACTTGTTTTCGTATATATGTCATTTGAGTGGTCCGTGGTCAGCGTTCCGCCTCATACTGACATCTAGGAAACCAAGGTAGTACTAGGACGGATAATTAGGTAAATTTTGCTTAGAGGCCTTTTCATTTAGGCTTAAGGATCTTTTACGAGCCTGAAAATCTTCAGAAAGGACCGATAAAAAGAAAAACGAAGATATTAGAACAGAACTTAATATATTTAATCTCTGTGAAAGAATAAAATATTATCAAAATGCTCATCTTCAGCACATATAACGAATGAATGAACAGCGTATACCAAGAAGAATGTATAATTATAAACCAAAAGGTAGAAGAAAGTTGGAAAGACCATTGAAGAGATGGAAGGATCAATTCGACCTGTAATGAGATTGGATCAGGCCATTGGGCTTAATCCTTGTTGTTGATGATGATGAAAATCTTCAGACTCGGGACCCACGGCTTAAAGCCCCTCCCGGAGGACATGCTCCTTGGATTTTTCCATCTGAAAAAATCCATCGACCCCGGTCGGGTTTGAACCCGCGACCCTCGGGACCAGAGGCAAGGAGCATAACCACTAGTCCACCGCAGCCGATAAAAAGTATTGTATATGAACATTAATATGACTTGCATAGTTCTAATTACCGTATTACTGGTTGACTGGATCTGAGGGTATACTTACTTACTTACTCACTGGCACTATCGAACTCGTAGGTTCAGGGCCACACGGACATAAGCTCTCCATACATCCCTATCCTGAGCTAATGCTTTCCAATCATTCCCTGTATAATCTACTTCCCTCAAATCATAGTTAATGTTGTTCTCCCACCTCATTTTTGGTCTACCAACTGGGCGTTTTCCTTCTGGCTTTCCTACAAGAAGTTTCCATGCACGTCTTTCATTCCCCATGCGCGCAACATGTCCTGCCCATCGCAGTCTACGGGACTTAACTGTTCTTATTATATCTGGCTTCCTATAAAGACCATGTAGTTCATTGTTATGTAGTCTTCTCCATTCACCTGTCTGTTCATCTCTCTTTGGTCCAAAAATTTTCCTAAGTACTTTATTCTCAAATACTCGTAATCTCTTTCCTCCCTTAAAGTAAGAGTCCATGTTTCGCACCCATATAATATAACTGGTAGAACAATAGTTTTATATATTTTCAGCTTAACGTTTTTTGAAAGCAGTTGGGACATCAAAAGTCTCTGCAATGCATAATAGCATGCATTTCCAAAATTGAGCCTATGTTTAATTTCTTTGTGCATCTCATTCCTATGTGTGATTATTGTTCCTAGGTATTTGAATTCAGCCAATTCCTCAAAACTTCCCTCATTTGTCATTAGCTGTCCATTTCCATTATATAATGTATTTCTACGTGTGACCATATATTTAGTTTTACTGATATTTACTTCCAGTCCTAATTTCTTAGTGTTACTCAATAGTGTGTGCGTGTTGGCCTTTAGTATCTCCTCGCTATCGGCCAGTAGTACTACACATCATCAGCATAAACTAACAGCTTATTAATACCATTGAGTTGTAAGCCTTCCTCATTCTCTAAAGATTTAATGGCATGCTCTAGTACAAAATTAAATAGTAGAGGAGATAGTGCATCTCCTTGCTTCAACCCATTCTGGATTTCAAAAGTGTCTGAAAACTGTTTGCCTACACGCACCCTACTCGTTGAGCCACTTAGACACATTCGTATAAGTCTCAACTAACTTTTTAGGAATTCCAAACTCCAGCAGGATACTATATAACTTCTCCCTCTTAATTGAATCATATGCTTTTTTGAAGTCTACATATAGTTGATGTACAGTACCATTATATTCCCATTTCTTTTCTAAAATCTGTCTTATGCTAAAAATCTGATCTGTTGTAGACCTGTTTCTTCTAAATGCACATTGATGATCTCCTAGAATGTCATCAATATAGGGAGTAAGTCTGCTTACTAATATATTTGTTAGAATTTTGTACGAAGTTGAAAGTAATGAGATGCCCCTATAGTTGTTGCAATCAGTTTTATCTCCTTTCTTATAAATTGGTACGATAATTGATTCCTTCCATTCATCTGGAAGAGCTTCTTTTTCCCAAATCATACTAAGCAACCAGCGTATCTTGTCCATCAGTTTTTATCCCCCTGATTTTATCAGTTCTGCTGGGATCTCATCTGAACCTGATGCTTTATACATCTTCAATTTTTCAATTGCCATTTCAACCTCTAATGCACTTGGCTCTGCGACTAGCATTTCTGCAGTCTGTAACTTATCCTCCTCAATGTTCCGTTCTGTATGTACATTTAATAGCTGATTAAAGTAACTTTTCCATCTATTTAATATACTCTTGGAATCTGCAATCATATCCCCATTTTCATTCCGAATTATGTTTGTTCTAGCCTGAAACCCTTTCTTCTCTATACTAATTCCCTGATATAATTCTCTAATGTTCCTATTTTTTGCATTCATTTCAAGATCATTAATCTTCTCTCTCAAATATTCCCTCTTTTTACTCTTTAGTAACTTGGTGGTTTCCCGTCTAACACTACCCAATTGCTCTAAATTTACCTCATTTGGCTCGTGTAACCATTTAATTTTTGCTAGCTTTCTTTTCTTTGGATCTGAGGGTATATTAGCCTTATTTCTCATAGTAGTCTACAATTGAAACTTTATTTATATTTTATATACAGGTATAACAAAATCTATGTCCAAAATTTGGGAAAACATTTCTTTCAGATAAAGGATAAAAAATGTTATATAAACATAGGTCCGGAAATTGTTCATTTCCTTGGTAGAACTCGTTCCTATAACTCTGCTTACATGGTGAGATGTGTAATACGACGAGGCATGTACTTCATACACGATGAAACTACTCCTCATTTCAGTGTTTCAGTCCGTCGATTTCTGAGTAGACGGTTTCCTGGTAGATGGATAGGAAGAGATGACCAGTTTATTGACCTCCGGCTCTTCTGACTTAAACCCACTAGATTTTTATTTGTGGGGACAATTGAAATCTCTTGTTTATGCAACTTCAGTTCAAGACTCTTCGTGCTCGTATTCTTGAAGACTGCCAAACAATACGAAATTCTCCAGGTCTACATCAGCGCATTAGCGAGTCCATGCGACGGCGGGTTGACGGATGAATTGGAGGTAATGGAGGTCATTTTGAACATTTTCTGTGATTTCCTGTTTCCCCACGGTTCTATTATTGAGTGTTCTTGTATGGGGTTCAGATGTAGAAAAAGTACTCTAAAAAGGAAATAGGCCTAAAGCAATTCCGAACCTATGCCAATATAATACTTTTTTATATCTTACATCCAAGAAACGTTTTCCCAAATGTTTGACATACCTTTTTGTTACACCCTGTATAACATATTATATTATATATTATTGAAATGGTTGTTTTATTATATTCAGACTCTATAAGTATATTGTTCCAAATACATTCAGAGATTCTTCATTCTCTCCTTTATTACAGAAACGCGGTTAAATTAATTTAAGCTGTTTACTCGTCACAATGCAAGTGTAATATGATTACCCAATTCGTCGTTAATGAAGTCCAGAACACTACACTAGGGTATGTCCATATGTGTAACATGTATCTTAATTTGGGCTTAATGCTTTTATAATCCAATTCTTGTAACGACACTGCGTTTCCGTTTTCACCATCAACACGTCCATTACACGGAGTTACAATCATCGAGAATATTACATATGAAACATTAAATGCTACTAATACAATTTACGACCCATTTGTTTTCAAAAGTATATTTAATAAATTACACTTTAATTCGTCATAAAGTAGATAGCGCTATACATTCTAAGCTTTCTCGCATTAGCTGAAATTGGATTTTATTTTATTACAGAATAAGTGAAGACAGTTCTATATTACAAGTCTGCGATTATAAGAATATCCACAAACAGCCACCACCATTACAATCCATCATTATACGATATAGAATAATACGATTGGTTTTGCGCAATAGTCTATCTTTCCAATTTTATTCAGTGCATCTCAACGTTTGACCCTCTAGTTGTCCTAGTGGATATCAAAACGATATTCCAAAAAATTAAGAGAATGTTTTCAGAAGAGTATATTGGCCAGTCAATTAGTCAGTTACAGTCCACCTATATCCCAGGAGAATGCATTTGCCCATCTAGTTTCCCAAGGGACACCACCAGTTTTAATATAATTTATAGTCTGTATTGAAACAATTAGAAATATAGTTCGCCGAGAAATTTAGCAGTGTGATTAGCATCTAATATATTTGCAGGACTCCTATTATTCACTGTTTTAGGTAATATCGGTCCTTCGTCAGGCTGCTGCTTCGAACCCAAAGTTGTGATCAGGCGACAAGTATACGAAAACCATTAAAAAATCTATAAAGTAATAAACTGAAAATGAGTCAGCAGCCTTTAATGCAATCGATTAAGATTGTAATTTAGATATTTTCGAATTTAAATTCTATACAGAATTTCCCGAACATCATTAGAATATGTGACGATGTTTCATCAGGACTTGTCTTCAACCGCTCCCTTAAAGCACGACGAAGCCTATTGAATCTGATATCATATAAATAAAAGTACAAAATTTGGATTTATAATATAAAAACAAATTGCTATATTAGTAATCTACTTCTACTAGGAATTTAATCCACTTTATTGTTTCTCAACTATACTTTAAATTTAAAATTCTCATCCATAAATGTAAATTTAATCTATTTTTATTATTATTGTAAAAATCAATTTATTTTTATTATTACTGTTAGCGTTAGTACTGTAATTATTGATGTTATTTCCTTAATATTTATTACTAAATTGTTATTTTTATTAGTGATAACTAAAACCTTGGCATTAACGAACCGAGAGGTTCATAGCCGCGTGGACATCTTCATCCTGATTGCATTTTAGATATATTCGAATTTAAATTCTATACAGAATTTCCCGAACAACATTAGAACTATGTGAAGATGCTACATCAGGACTTGTCTTCAACCGCTCCCTTAAAGCATGACGAATATACTTCTGAGAACTGTGTTGAAATGTAACTCCTATAACTTACATCCTGCTATCCTCTCCGAGCCAAATGTTTAAAATACAAGTACGTTGATATCGTTTTGCAGAATTTGTAGGGAGGATCTCTGAATATCATTGGAGAAATTGTCGCTACAGAGATGATGCCTTGCATTCAGCTACCATTGTATACCACATCGTTCTTATCCTGCAGTATAATCAGTGCCGTTCAATTTAAAAAGACAAAAATAAATAAATAAATAAATGAAACTTCTAGAGATGTAGAAGATTGTGTTAATCTACAGTATGGCATGCAATTTGTACAAACGACTAATTAAATTGTAACTGTGAATTTATGGACATTTTAAAGTTAAGCATGATTTGGCTTGAATGTTATTATCCGTGGCTGAAGTCACATCTAGTCTTTGAACCGTATTATTATCTCGCCAATAGCGTTGACTGGCGGCTTGCTTTTTTCTCTGCTAATACAGGGCTATTCAAAATGAAGGAACAGACTTCAAACAATTATTTCCTCCAAACTACAAGAAATAGAGACAATTCCAACGTTCTTGGAAAGAGAAAAGTTTGAAGTTCAGATCTTGGCCGCATTTCTCTAACCACGTCCGGCGTTACCTGAATAAAACCATTCCAGGATGTTCGATTGAAAGAGGAGGAGCAGAAGATCAATTTCATCGCCGGTGGCCTCCCAGGTCATCAGACCTAACCCCGTGTGATTTTTATCTGTGGATGTTACGTACAAGGCGGTGTTTTATCCCCCATATGCCTGACACTTTTCAAAAACTGCAACATCGAATTATTGAAGCTGTGAATTCGGTAACTAGAGACGAGCGGAATCGTGTGAGGCAAGAAATGAGCCACCGATTTGATATTTGTCGTGTAACATATGGTGCTCATGTTGAATGCATAAAATAGTGGACTTTGAACTTTTGTATTTCCAGGAACGTTGGAATTGTGTTCCTATTTTTTTTTTTGTAGTTTGGAAGAAATAAATGTTTGAAGTCTGCTCCTTCTTTTTGAATAGCCCTATATAATATTTGTGGCACTGTTAAAAGTTCATACCATAAGAAACTGCTAATTGAAGCCGATTGACCGTCAATCGGGTGGTGTTTTCATTAATTCTGACCTTCAACGCGATAGGCGAGGAAATAATAACACAATGCGCTTTCATTACCAGCACAGATATGAAGAAATAAAAATGAACAAATAATAATCTAACGAGTTCTAATGCATACTGTCATCCGATTCTCATTACTCCCGCCTACTTGCTAGAGACGCAAAAAAGACCAGATGTAGAAGAATCATACACCAGTCTTTATACAAAGAACCGTTCTATTCTCTATTTCAATGATCTTATGTACGTTAGTATGTTTCTCACTCATGATTTGTTCTCTCTCTCTCTCTCTCTCTCTCTCTCTCTCTCTCTCTCTCTCGCTCTCTCTCTCCTCTCTCCCACACACACACACACACACACACACATACACACAGACACACACACATGTATGTATATCTATATATATATAATTTGTTTGTTCGTACTTTACTCTTTGTAGCGGGTTTTGTTTACAGTTGCACCTTCTGGGATGAATTCCAAGTGAACAATTCAATTTGAATCAAAAAACAGTTTAGGCATCGCTTGCTTTTTGAGCTGTCTTGTGGTTTTTTCTGTCATGTTCATAACGGCGTTTTACAGATGGCGGATTGTCGTTTCAGTTGCTGATCGTAAAGGAAACGCCATGTTTCGTCTCCAGTTGTTATCCGGCTCAGAAACGTCGGATCATAGTCAGCACTACTGATGAGGTCACCACAAATCGTCATATGATCATCATATTGGTATTTCAACAGGATTCTTGGCACACTGTGCTGGGTAACATGAGACATTTCAGATCATCAGGCAGAATTTTGTAGCAAGTACCATAGCTGACCCCTATCACTGCTGCCAGATCGTCTACTGATTGGGAGCGGTTAGCACGCACCAAAGTTGCTTCTTCGATCTTGCGTTTAGTTCGAATTGGTTGTGGCCGACCAGTACCCACATCATCTTCCAAACTGTCTCTTCCTTGCAAAAAAGTCGGTGCCATCTAAACACAACATTGTGACTTAATGCGTACTCACCGTAAACTTGCTGCATCATTTTAGACGTTTCGGCAGCGGTCTTGCCTAATTTCTGACAGAACGTGATGTTTGCCCATTACTCAAACTGTTACATCTCGTGTTCCGACGTGCGCATTCAAATCATCGTCACAACAAATACCGTAGTTCTGCTTGCAGTGCATGCACTTAAATGTCTCTTGCTGGGACGAGAGACTAACAGACAAGGTGCCATACCACGGCGCAACATATGCGCTATAGTGCAATACAGCGCCACTATGCGCTCAGTCTCAAAACTTAATGACTGTACCACGTATTTACAAACATGACATACATACACGCAAACATAACATACTCTACATGGGTCTACATGCATACATATAAATATTATTTCCCAAGAATACACACTACTTCCATCTTTGTTGTGATTCTCTTCTTTTGAAAATGTTATGTTTCTTTCAACTATAAGTCACTTACAACTGTCTATTTAATCATAATATAATTCGACCAATAGAAATATAGATATTATATTTAAAATTTCTGTTGAATATACAAAACTTAAATGTTTGTTAAACATTTTCTCTATAAATTAACACACAATAATGACATTAGTATTTATTTAAACAATTTTAGAATCTAAATTGGTTGTTTTTAATAAACCATTATTTGCCTGAAGAAGATAAGAGGAAGATAGGCAACAAAGAAGTTTGACTTGAAGAAACTTAAAACCGAAGAGGAAAGGAGAAAATTCCAAAAAAAAAAATCAGGAGAAAGCCTCTACCATGAAAATCTCATATGGCAATACCAAGGAACACTGAAGTCATTTGAAAACCTCCATACATATAGCTGCAGAGGAAACAATAGGACACAAAGAGAGCAAGAATATTAAGAAACCTTGGATCACAGGAAAAATGTTAGAGAAAATGGTTGAAAGAAGAAAATGAAAAAATAGCAATACAGAAGAAGCCAAAAGAAGCTACAGGAAACTAAACAACGAAGTTAGAAGAGAAACTTACAAGGCAAGGGAAGAATGGATGAAACAGAAATGTTAAGAACTAGATAATCTGGAGAGGAACGGAAAATATGATTTAATGTACCTGGAAGTTGCATCAGCATTCACACCAAGTCTTGGAACGGTTCATGAGTGTAAAACATTTGTGGACTATGGAAAGACGAGCAGGAAAACTATGTGGCTGATTATGAGGACGAAAATAATGAAGAAATAACAGACAAGCAGGGAATTATGAATACATGGGAAAAATATGTAGAAGATCTATATCAGGCAAGAAATCGCCCGGCTAACTTGGATATAGAAAACGAAGAACACGAATCAGAAGATGAAAAAGAATTTTCAATTCTGAAGGAATAAGTTGAACTAGCAATTAAGGAAATGAAAAATGAGAAAGCAACAGGGGTAGATGGAATCCCCATTGAATTGGTTAAATGCTTGGGTGAAGGAAAGAAGGAAACTCTGCGTTTATGCAACATGATATATAAACAAGGTGAATGGCCCGAAGAATTGACTGAGGCAGTGTTAATACCAATACCGAAGAAAAACAATGCAAAGAAATGTAAGAAGTTCAGGACTATCAGCTTGAAATCACACTCTGCAAAGATTCTCTCCTGCGAATACTGAATCGACGTTTACGTTCTACGATGGAAAGGGAATTGGAAGAAGAACAGTTTGGCTTCTGTAAGGGAAAGGGCCCAAGAGATGCAATTGGATTGATACGAACAATAGGGGAAAGATATATAGAAAAAGATAAAAACGTTTATGCAGTATTTGTTGACCTAGAAAAGGCATTTGACAGAGTAAATTGTAATAAACTCCTGAAGATCTTGAAGAACATTGGCGTGAACTGGAAGGAGAGGAGGCTCATAAGTAATCTTTATATGAAACAGCAAATATATGTGAAGATAGGAAAATAAATTTCAGAGGAAAGAGAAATTGGAAGGATGGTAACGCAAGGATGTCCTCTATCCCCTTCAACATCTACCTGGAAGACCTAATGAAGAACTGTTTCAGCAATACGGGAGGCTTAAATATGGGAGGAAGAAGAATAAAGTGCATACGATTTGCTGATGAAATGACTTTGCTAGCAGAAGTTGCAATGACACTGAGGAACATGCTGATGGAGCTAAATGATAAGTGCGAGGATTATGGGATGAAGATAAATATAAATAAGACGAAGGTCTTGATTATAGGAAATAAACCAAGGAAGATAAACATGAGGATTAAAGATGAGGCCATTGAGCAAGTGGAGAGCTTCAAATACTTGGGTTGTACTATCAGTAGTAACATGAACTGCGGTCAAGAAGTAAAGCAGAGGATAACAATGGCAAAAGAAGCTTTCAACAAGAAGAGAATAATTTCTACGGACCTTTGGCAAAAGAATTACGGAAGAGACTAGTGAAGTGCTTTGTATGGAGTGTAGCATTGTATGGTGCAGAGACTTGGACATTACGACAGAATGAGGAAAAGCGACTGGAAGCTTTTGAGATGTGGATATGGAGAAGAATGGAACGTATAAAATGGACAGACAAAGTAAGAAATAAAGATGTGCTAGACAGAGTGGGTGAAAGAAGAACAAAGCTGGAACTCATAAAGAAGAGAAAAATAAATTGGATTGGCCACTGGCTAAGAAGAAACTGCCTGCTGAAGGATGCTCTAGAAGGAATGGTCAACGGAAAGAAAATTAAAGGCAGAAAAAGACTTCAGGTGATAGACAATATCAAAATGAATGATTTGTATGCAGATACAAAAAGGAAAGCTGAGTTAAGGAAAGAGTGGATAATGCTGAGTTTGCAGTGAAAGACCTGCTCTTGAGCAGAACACTATGAATGAATGAATATTCAATACAAACAAATATTATAAATAACAAGTATTTTAATAAATATAATTTCAATTAATTATTCAGGGCCTATGTAGTATGCTTTGACCCACACACACACACACACACACACACACACACACAAACTCATCTCTCGAAATTTACTAGAAAATCAGGCAGAGCACATATAAAGCTGACATTCAGTATTTCAACAGCTGTCAAAAATAAAAGTGGTCGCACTCTTATCAACAGTAAATACATTTAAATTCCACTTCGGATCACAGTGCTGTCGTAAGTAAAGATGGAACAATTCCTTCGTATACATGAAATCAGCCTATGGTTTGATACAACCACTGTACATGACGCCAGAGGAGGGGGTTCAAATAGTTTTCCATACCGTCTGGTTACAGCAATATTGCTGAACGGTGTTGTTTAGTGTCCAGTTAGTAGTATGTGAATACTTATATTTCACTCTAAATGTTCCGAACAGTCATGTATACCTACGTATACTTTGTAAGTTTGAATTCTGATCTTGTTTACAATCTTGTTCAGAGTGACTCAAACTGTATGGCTGAAGCTTAGTCAACCTTTCATTGGAGTCATTGGAGGAGAGGTTTCATCTTCAGTTATTAGATGCATGACTTGTACATATAAAGTTGAAGTTGTTTCTGAACTATGTTGTTTAGCAAGAAGCCATTGGATATCCACTTATTATTGAATAGCGGGAAGTGCTCCTTAATGTTTAGAAGATTGTGATTCTATCATGTTCAGGTTTTCATTTTCATTTTGCCGTCGTTCTTTAGCGATATAGATTATGTTGGAACAACACAGATCCAAAATACTAGTTTTCTATAATGTAATAATATAATATACTATATTCCAACAAGAAAAACGATAAGGCTTCACGAGGATCTGAGCATGAAATGTTTACATCTAAATGACGATGTCCTTCCAACTGGCAATATTACCTCGCACTAATGCTATTCAAAGCTTTTTTAAAAACACTGCAACTTATCATTCATTTACATTATACTTTGATTACACTGGTCAACATGATTTTTGTCTCATGAGTACCGATAGTTATACTTAATGCAGTTTTGTATCGTGTTTTCAAAGATGTATTCGGAATTTCTCCATCACCCACAGTTTTTTTTTATTTCAATTTCAATTCATGGATTTAAATAATTATTTTTAATATACGTTTTTCGTCCGTTTGTCAATTGTAAAATAAAATTAAATGAACTAACTCAAATGGTTTTAGCTATGGAAAAAAGATATAAAGATAAATTGAATCCTAATATGCTGGCCGATTATTGTTGGGCCGGTCATCGAGAGGGATGCTCCACAGGTGGAATATAGCAGAAAAGGTCATTTCTTACTTTCTAGGTGAGTCCGATTGTTCGAATATTGTGTAGTTACGAATGTAGTAAATATTAAAGTGTTTGAAATTATAAATTCCTGTCTCTCGGAAACCTTGCGTGATGAAAAAAAAGTAAATTAAAAAAATAAATAAATAAAAAGATATATATTTGAATTCAGGAGAAAAAATACTATCACAATCACATATTTTTCTTTCCGAGACAAAAAAAGTTTATTTTTTGTTGTTCAGTGTTATATTATTCAATAATGCTGTATAATAATAAATTATGATAATATTTGTAGCTAAAGTAGAAACAGCAGCGAAAATAGTAACATAAACCAAGGCAATGACGAACAAAATATTTTGTGGTTACAGTTACTCTCAATGCAGGTCTTTAAGAAAAAATTACAGCTCTGAGACTGATGTTATGAACTAGCTCCTTATTTTTTAAACTTTAGAATTAAAAGTCCCGCAAAAATAATTATTAATAATACTTTGAAATATATCTATACTACTAATTTGAATTCTAAACTGTATATTTGATCGGCCGCGGTGGGATTGTGGTTATGTTTCTTGCCTCTAGTTCCGAGGGACGCGGGTGTAAACCCGGCCATGGTCGATGGATTTTTTTAGGATGGAAAAATCCAAGGAGCAAATCCTCCGGGAGGTACTTTAAGCCGTTTGTTCCGAGTCTGAGGATTTTCAGGCTCGTAAAGTATCACGAGCCTGAATAAAAAGGCCTCTTAACAAAATTTTATCGGCCTTCCCCTTTCAGTAATACCTTAGTTGCCCACTAGATGTCTCATCGAGGCGCTAGGTCACTCGGTGACGTGTAATTAAATTAACTTGGTCAATAAGTTCCCTTCAGAGAGTGCCCTAATCCCGGCACAGGGAGGGAAAGGGCTTAAGAAGAACTATAGATTGTGTTTAAAATGACTCTACAAAGTGATGAAGGGAAGGAAGAAAGAAAGGAAAGATAAATTTGCCGTGATTGGACTGGTGTTTTTGACATTCGAGACACCTACGCGTTTCCACGTTTTAGAAATGACAGTTCGGAGATGGATACAAAGTCATTAACGAAAGTTATTACTCGTAATTTACTTGACTACGACTTAAATTGTTTAAGAACCGCCAATTTAAGATCTACATTTGTTATTTCTAGGGAATAGCGATAAGAAGGGGCATATTAAAGAGCGTTTAATATTTATATTTAAAAAATGGTGGCAGGGATTTGGAAAAAGTAACTTTTCTGATGAAGTCATCTTTTCGACTAAAAAGGAAAGACCTACATTTCTATATCGTCCTCCTGGCACACTACTCTACTGGGTCTACCACGTACGCCCTCATTCGTACCCGCAGTTATAGTTTGTGCCGCATTGCGGTGGGTTTCCTTGTCATGGATTGGGTGAAATCCAACAATTCGCCGAAAATTCAACCAGCAAAAATATCAAACGTTTTTTTGGAACGCTATATGGTTTATTCATGCTACGTTTGGCGGTAGATGGACAAACTTTGAGTCGTGGCTTTTGAATTTTAATTTTCTAAGGCATATCCCCCCATAAGGTTATTCTGTTTATGCCACGAAATATACTAATGTTTGTGAATGAAACTATGATGGCCGACTACTGTTTGGATATTGAAGAGGGATACTAAAAATGGGAGATCTTCATGGAAGTCAAAGAAGAGAAGATTTAAAAATTAATGGAACACCATTTGCTTGCTGTTTTGTTACGAGCTGGTCACGAAATTATTAGGAAAATTCTTTGCAGTATTTTTAACGTGTGTTTTTTAACGGAAATGTAAAATCTTGTTGTGGTGAAAATGAAAGTTTTTTTGAGTATAATTTTGTGCTTATAGTATTTAAATTCGTGCAAATATAAATTCATATTTCGTGTAAAAATCTGACGTGATACACAAAAACGGAAATCATTTCTGGAATCAGTGTAAAAAGTTTATTTAGAAACACCTATTTTAAATAAATCATCTGAGAAAAAGTTTTAAAATGCAGGCTTGTGTAATCACTCTCTCTCTCAATTTCCCTCCATGTAATATCTCTCTCTCTCCTCCCTCTCTCTCTCCTCTCTCTCCTCCCCTCTCCCCCCTCTCTCCCCCCTCGCTCCTCTCATTCCCTCTCTCCCCCCACACTCTTCCCTTCACACTCTCACTATCTCTATATAATCTCTCCTACATGTACTCAATATGTTCTCTATGTCTCTCTATGTATCTCTATGTCTCTCTCTATCTCTCCACTCTCTCCTCTCTCTCTCCTCTCTCTCTCCCTCTCTATCTCTCCCTTTCTCTCCCTCTCTCTCCCTCTCTCTCTCCTCTCCCTCTCCCTCTCTCCTCCCTCTCTCTCTCTATCTCTCCTCTCCTCTCCTTCCTCTCTCTCTATCTCTCTCTTCCTCTACTTCTCTCCCTCTCTCTCTCTCCCTCTCTCTCTCTATCCACTCCCTCTCTCTCTCTCTCTCTCCCTCTCTCTCTCTCTCTCCCTCTCTCTCTTCCCTCTCCCTCCTCTCTCTCTCTCCTCCCTCTCGCTCTCTCTCTCCTCTCCCTCTCTCTCTCCCTCTCCTCTCTCTCTCTTCTATCTCTCCTCTCTCTCTCTCTCCCTCTCTCTCTATGCCTCGCTCTCCCTCTCTAATCCTCCCTTTCTCTTCTCTTCCCTCATCCCTCTCCCCTCTCTCTCTCTCTCCTCTCTCTCTCCTCTCTCTCCCTCTCCCTCTCTGCCCTCTCCCTCATCCCTCTCTCTATCTCTCTCCCTCTTCTCTCTCTCGATCTCTATCTCTCCTCCGCTATCTCTCCCGTTCCCTCTCTCCCTTTCTCTCTCTCCCTCTCCCTCTCTCTCTCCCTCTCTCTCTCTCTCTCCTCTCCTCTCTCTGTACAGAGATGTCATGGCTAGGGATAGTAGTATAACAATCTGGTCGAACTATGTATTGTACGGTTTTCTGTATATTCGAGTCTTTCAATTTCCGAGGTAAGATTGAAAATTATTAGTGGTTCCCTTAAGCTTTATTGCAGTGTGTAGTTTTACTGGCCCAATCTGCCAGCTCCCCAAACCTGAGAATCACACATGGCATAATTCATCAGCCTTCATGATTACTCCAATGGTCCTGTAGGTGCCGTGTTCACCGTTGGATTCCATATTTGCGGATAAAATCGGGCCGTGGTAGACAGATTTCAAACATAAGTAAGAATCTTCATTCAGTGTACCATCGCAAGTAAAACTGTGGGCTCCAAGTTGTATATTTGTTGGACGTAAAAGAACCTATAACCAAATACTTGAGTTTCGCCTTATTATTTATAAAATCGAAACATCATCATTCAGAACTATACCCGTTTCCCATAATTAAATTGAACTATAACGGATGTGACATTACAGTGGTCTTGGGAATTCATTTTCTGAGAAACCTCTGATCAGTTGAAGAAATAAATGGTGTATTATTTTCTCCTCTCTTTTCTTAATTCTTTCTTGGCGCCAGTTCTGTTATCTAACCTTACAAACTACCTCCATACCCACACTCTTTCTCCTTGTAACCGCTAAACCGCTCATTCTATCCTTGTTCAGAATTTCCAACACCATTTGTACTTAAAGAGAATATATATATGATACGTTGCACCATCGTAAAAAGCACAGGTTTCGCGGATTACGGTTTTTATGTACTCCCTAGATACAGATCCATGGTATACGTATACTTTTCGAATAAATGAATTAGTTTTTCCTGTAGTCTGTCTTAGTATAGAAAAAAACCCTTCTCAATTTAATCTAGAGCAAATATTATACCTCCAAAATTGTATGTAGATAGGTATGACCAATCGAAAATTAAAAAATGACGGTCAAAATTATTGTTATTTGTTTTAAATTTCTTGAATACCTAGTGCTATGATAGATTATTCCATAGTGTATAATACTTGTGTGTGTATGTATATATATATATATATATATATATATATATATATATTGTAATTAATTTTTTTAAGAAGAGTAAAAGGATGCACTAGAATGGACCAAATAAGAAACGAGGATATCCGTGAAGAACTGCAGATCTACTCCATAAAAAAAAGATATTTAACAAGATTCAGTGGAAAGAACATGTAGAAAGAATGGATGAAAGTAGATTACCAAATACAATCTTACATTATTTTCCGAGAGGAAGAAGAGATGTCGGACGTGCTCGGAAGAGATTGTCTTAGATCTATTAGTGAAGACGGAACAGGCAACTAATGCCTAAACCAGGAACCGAATAAGAAGAAGAATATTAAATTTTTGACATTGCATTATTCAATGTCAAAAAAATTAATTATAACATCGATAAAGCGTCACTGCTATAAAGTAAAAATATTATCTTCAATTTGCTTACTTGTTATAGTAGCTACTACCAGATGGCAGTGAAGATCGAGTTCTCGCTATATCTCGTAATAATGGAGAATATATATTTAAGAGAAATAAATGTTTTTATTAGCTATACCGGTGGTGTAATGGATAACACGCTGAAGTATAAAATTCAGAGATCCGGGTTCAAATCCCGTCCAGGCATTTATATTTATCATATATATATATATATATATATATCTTGATAGGAAACCCATGTCCAAAAATGTACTGTACTGTCTATCAAATTACATTGTGGGCATCGTAAGTGCTCTTCGCTACAATAGTATATTACAACGCTAGGTTGGGAAGTGGTTTTTACAGAAGTGAGGATACGATTATAAACCGAGCGGTAGGGAGGTTTTTAATTTCCGAGATTCTGTAAAACACTTCACAAACGGGTGTTGTACATTATGTTTTGTACGATGGTGTTTTCAAAATAATATATAATTGTAAAATAATAAGCTCTTTGTTGGAAATGTTTGCGTTCATTATAAACAAATGACTGACGTTAGCAGTCTGGCCAATGTATGTACGCTAACTAATTAACTAACTCACTGGAACTATCGAACTCACAGGTTCGTGGCCGCGCGGACATAAGCTCTCCATACATTCATATCCTGAGTTAAGTTTTCCAATCATTCTCTGAATAATCTACTTTCCTCAAATCACATTTAATGTTATCCTCCCACCTCATTCTTGGTCTACCAACTGGGGCTTTTCTCTCTGGTTTCCCTACAAGAAGCTTCCATGCACGTCTTTAATTCCCCATTCGTGCCACATGTCCTGTCCATCGCAGTCTACGAGACATAACTGTTCTTATTGTATCTGGCTTCCTGTAAAGACCATGTAGTTCACTTTATGTAATCTTCTCCATTCACCTGTCTGTTCATCTCTCTTTGGTCCAAAAATGTTCCTTAGAACTTTATTCTCAAATATTCGTAATCTCCTTTCCTCCCTTGAAGTAAGAGTCCATGTTTCGCATCCATATAATATAATTGCCAGAATAATAGTTTTATGTATTTACAGTTTAACGTTTTTTGAAAGGAGTTGGGAGCTAAATGATAAGTGCGAGGATTATGGGATGATGATAAATATAAATAAGACGAAGGCCATGATTATAGGAAAGAGACCAAAGAAGATAAACATGAGGAATAAAGATTAGGCCATTGAGGAAGTGGAGAGCTTTAAATACTTGGATTGTACTATCAGTAGTAACATGAACTGCGGTCAAGAAGTAAAGCAGAGGATAGCAATGGCAAAAGAAGCTTTCAACAAAAAGAGAAGCATTTTCTGCAGATCTTTGTCAAAAGAATTACGGAAAAGACTAGTGAAATGCTTTGTGTGGAGTGTAGCATTGTAACGTGCAGAGACTTGGACATTGCGACAGAATGAGGAAAAGCGACTGGAAGCTTTTGAGATGTGGATATGGAGAAGAATGGAACGTACAAAATGGACAGACAAGGTAAGAAATAAAGATGTGTTAGACAGAGTGGGTGAAAGAAGAACAATGCTGGAACTCATAAAGAAGAGGAAAAGAAATTGGATTGGCCACTGGCTAAGAATAAACTGCCTGCTGATGGATGCCCTAGAAGGAGTGGTCAACGGAAAGAAAGTTAGAGGCAGAAAAAGAGATCAGATGATAGACAATATTAAAATAAATGGTTTGTATGCAGATGCAAAAAGGAAACCTGAGTTAAAGAAAGACTGGAGAATGCTGAGTTTGCAGTGAAAGACCTGCTCTTGAGCAGAAACACTATGAATGAATGGGACGTCAAGAGTCTCTGTAATGCATAATAGCATGATTTTCAAGAATTGAGCCTATGTTTAATTTTTTTGTGCACCTCATTCCTATTTGTGGTTATTGTTTCTAGGTATTTGAATTCAGGCACTTCCTGAAAATTTTCCTCATTTGTCACTAGCTTCCCATTTCCATTGTATAATATATTTCTATGTCTGACCATGTATTTAGTTTTATTAATATTTACTTCCAGTCCTAATTTCTTAGTGTTACACAATAGTATGTGCATGTTGGGCTTTAGTATCTCTTCGCTATCGCCCAATAGCACTACATCATCAGCATAAACTAACACATTAATACCATTGAGTGTTATGCCTTCATCCTCTAAAGATTTGATGACATGCTTAAGTACAAAATAAAATAGTAGAAGAAATCTCCTTGCTTTAACCCATTATGGATTTCAAAAACCCCGAAAACGGTTTGTCTACACGCACCTTACTCTTTGTGCTATTTAGACACATTCGTATAAGTCTAACTAACTTTTTAGGAATTCCGAACTCCAGCAGGATACTTTATATCCCTCTTAATTGAATCATATGCTTTTTTGAAGTCTACATATAGTTGATGTACAGAACCATTATATTCCCATTTCCTTTCTAAAATCTGTCTTATACTAACATTGGCATCTTTTAAAAGAAATCTAAATTTATATTTGCTTTAAACTCGACTTCGTTATTATCCAGTGTAAGATATATATATTAATTGGTGTTTCCATATAATGTATCATATTTATATTATTATTATTATTATTATTATTATTATTATTATTATCGTATCATTATTGTTATTACCCTATAAAATGTTGTTTGTACATGACATTTACATTGCTACATTTATTGTATCTTTAACTGTTTATAATTAGTATAGTGTATATCTATATTTGTCGAATATTTATTTGTATTTGTGCTGGTTGAGTGGAAGAGAGGGCCTTATGGCCTTAACTCTGCCAGAATAAATAAAGTATTATTATTATTATTATTATTATTATTATTATTATTATTATTATTATTATAAGATCTAATCTGTTGTAGACCTGTTTCTTCTAAGTCCACATTTAAAATCTTCTAGAAGGGCATCAGTATAGGGAGTAAGTCTGCTTACTAATATACTTGTTAGAATTTTGTACGAAGTTGAAAGTAATGAGATGCCCCTATAGTTGTTGCAATCAGTTTTATAACCTTTTTTATAAATTAGTATAATAATCGATTCTTTCCATTCATCTGGAAGAGCTTTTTCCCAAATTATACTGCACGAATGGGGAATGAAAGACGTACATGGAAGCTTCTTGTAGGAAAGCCAGAGGGAAAACGCCCAGTTGGTAGACCAAGAATGAGGTGGGAGAATAACATTAACTATGATTTGAGGGAAGTAGATTATACAGGGAATGATTCGAAAGGATTAGCTCAGGATAGGGATGTATGGAGAGGTTACGTCCGCGCGGCCATGAACCTACGGGTTCGATAGTGCCAGTCAGTAAGTAAGTATACCAAGCAACCGGCGTATCTTCTCCATCAATTCTTCTCCCTCTGATTATATCAGTTCTGCTCTAATGCACTTGGTTTTGCGACTAGCATTTCTGCTGTCTCTTAGCGACAGAAATGGATGTATTACGGAGAATTATGAGAATATCCAGGCTACAACATATTTGAAATACATATACAGACAAGAAATGGATGCACAAGAAACTGTTATCGATAGGATAACAAAGAGAGCTCTACAGTGGTATGGACATGTACAACGGATGTCGGAAGACCAGTGGCCTAAACAGGTGTTGGATTGGATGGTACCAGGCAGAAGGAAGAGGGGGAGAAGTAGAAGAGCATGGTATGAGGTAATATATGATGCCATGATGAAGAGGGGTATGGAAGATGTCAATGGGAAGATAGGAATCTCTGGAAAGCAGGAATGAAGGGGAAACTGCTGTAAAGTGGAAAACCTGTATTAAGTATTAAGTAAGTATTTCTGCTGTCTGTAAATTATCCTCTTCAAAATATATATATACGCTAAATGCCAAAAATAATTAAGTTGAGACTACCGCAGGCCATGACACCAATGAGAAATAAAATGGCGACAAGCACAAATTTATTGTTTTAAATAAAAATACAATTAAATGCAGTGGATTGTTTCGTATAATGTATATTAACACTACCTCCAGGATATATATTATATGTACATTGTACGTATTATGCATAAAGGGCAGTGGTTTTGCTTCCCGCCCTAGGTAGATAATTTTTTTTACAGTATAGTTATTTAGTTATTTATAGGTTGGCAATCCAAAATTGAGGAAATTTAACTTTCAATCATGCTCGTCATTCCTGTTAGTACTACAGAACGCACTATCGTGCAAAAAAACCAATTTATAAGAAACCTCTACAACAACATCATGAAAAATTTGATTCATTGCAAAATGCTTTAATCATTTATCTGGAAATATATTAATAATGATGTATTGGTAGTGCTGAGATTTGCATATATGATCAAAGGTACTTGAGTACTTTCTTTTAAATATTTCAGCCAAAAAAAAGCAATCCCCTCTTATACGGGGTGAATCATAAATATGGCTATACGTTTGATCGCGTTGTGATGATGAAAATATTACCATTACAGGAAATATGAAATTACCGTTGGAAAGGCAATTATTCTAATTACAACAGTGGAATAAAACAAAACAGTGTAGAACTTACGTCATTATTCAAAATGGCGTTGAATATGCAACAGCAAATTACAATTGCTGCATGGGCAATAACGTATGCTAATGATCGTGAGGCCGCAAGACGGGCAATACGTGAGTTTAACGTAGCATTGCAGCCGTCGACTGTGGGGAAGTGGAGAAAACGACTGCTGGAAACGGGAAATATGCAGAAAAGCAAACCTGCTGGATGGCCTCGCATTAGCACGGATGCAGAAAAACGAAGATAATTGTGGAGGCGTTCGACGCTAGCCCACAAAAATCAACCCACCAAGCTGCACGTGAGCAGTGATTTGTTTTGTTTTGTTCTATTGTTGTAATTTGAAGGATTCCCTTTCCAATGATATTATATTTCCTTTAATAATAATATTTTCGTCACAAAATGCGATCAAACGTATAACCATATTTCTGAATCACTCTGTATTATTGGAATTTCGTAAAACATGTTATTGATGGTACCTACAAATAACAATTTTATTTCAACATTGCGGCCAAATCACGAATTTTCCGACATAGAAGGTTCTCGTAAAATTATAGCCCATTTTAATATTTTTAACACACTGTGGGTAGGTCATACCTGAAAAGTAATTAAAATTCTAGGAATGTAGCGCATTTGTTCCTGAAATAAGGTTTGTAAGTAGATCTACATTTGCATACAGGAGCCTAGTAAGTGGTTATTTTGCATTATGATACCATCAATTCTCATGGTACTGATATTCAACATGCAGTGTTGGTAACAATGTTGTATGTGTGTTTATAGCACTCCCCTAGGTTTCAAGATTTATTACTCGAGCGAAACAAAAATAGCATTGAGTACGGTTTTAATTAACTGCTATACACCAGGAAGCGCTCAGTAATTATTTCGGTGCCTAATAAAAAGATCCACACTTTTTATTTTTCCTATTATGCATTGTATCGTATTCCCATGGTGTTGCCTCATTACTTGTTCTACTTAGTCCCAAAAAGATTGTCCTCATCTCTAATTTACATTTTATGTTTCATGAAATAAAAAACATTTAAACCTTTCTTTTATTGTTTGTTTTCTTTGAAGGCTTGCCTTGAATTTCTTTCGCGGTCTGTATTTTTATAGAAATATACGTTTAAACAATGAAGAATAAAGACCTATGTAAATTTCTGCAACTAAAATACTTTATTTATTTATTTAGCCTAATGGAGTTAAAGCCATGTGGCCTTCTCTTCCACTCACCAGGGCAAACATATATTACATCAGAATATAACAATCACAATTAACTGTAATATTAAATACTAAATCAATATTTGATCAATAAGATGTCCATTTTATTACGATCTATAATACAATCAGTTAATGAGAGTTAAGATTAAGACTAAAACTAATAATAAAATGTATTTAAGCAAGACTATTTAACTCATGCCCCAAATGGGTCTCAATGGCCAATCACGTTTCAATTATATCTGTTTTACAACCAATCAGAGTCGTGTTTCACGAAATATTTATCAGTGTTATAATTACCATATTAAAGAAAGCCCCTCCTTTTTAATATTCTGAACAGGTCTGACCATTATTTTGCAGTGACTGAGCCCGTGAGAAATACGGTTACCAGGTTGTATGTATAGTGCATACATGTCAACACATGCCGCATGCGGGAGTTAATATAAAAACATTTGTAGCAATTGATTATACCACCAAAAAACGAAACCTCTGTTTGCACTTTCTTAAATGTATTTTTTCCCCAGGTAACAATCCAGAAAAATATAATTGTCATATTTACATCATTCGACATCAGAAATGAATTAATATACAGTTTGATGTGTTTCATTTTTTCTCCACTAGAGATCATTCTTACAATATTGCGTTCCTTTGGCAATAAATAGTATGATCTGGTTGCAGTGATAAACAAAAGAAGCAGATGAAGCGTACCTATCGCTTCTCATTTGTTTTCAAACATCGCCGTTTACATTAAATATATAAATATTTTAAAATAACTATAGTTAAATAATGCTTTGTGAGTAAACAGCTTAATTTTATTCGTTAAATAGTCCTAACAAATGCCACTCTTGATTTCCAAATTCTCTAGATAAATTGGAAATCACTCGTGGCATTACTTATGATAAATTGTTGGTAGAGACTGTTCCTCTCTAATGTATATAAACAACAAAGAAAAATAATGATATATAGAAAACTAAATTTACGGTTAAACAATATTTATAGAAATGAAAATATTTGTTAATATTAATATTATTTTCTTAAACAATTAAGTATATTAATTGTTGAAAGAATACTATCAGTGAGGTGCTATAAGTTACTTTGTTATTAAATAATTATTAATTTGTCTTCATACGATGTTATAGTTTACCAGTCTCTGACATAGGGTGGAAGGGAATTCCATGTTTTGGCAAGTGAGACTGTAAAAGATCCCTATGTAGAATGAAGAAAAGCTCATGAACTTCTCGCGATATTCTCTACCGTTCAAGTGAAAAACTAAACGTGCTGAACAGGATACGGAATAAACAAATTAGTTCTTCAGCTCAAGAAATCCATGGATTCACTGTCGCATTCACTAAACCTCTTCATTCGTCTCTATCCTCAATCAACTGTTTTCAGTAGACTATATACTTCTAATATCCAGTTCTCTAAGGAATTTGGAACTCTGATTATATTATTATCATATGAAAGAATACAGGGTAAAAAAACCAGTACGTCACTTTTCTTTGAAACAAGAAAAAGTACTTTTAGTTATACAACATCCATATTTCGTAACCCAAACTTTGAAAGTAAATACATCCATGGCCAAATTGTATATTTTCTCTTTCACACTTCTAATTGACAGTATTTTTCATAGACTATTTAACTCATACCCCAAATGGGAGTCAATGACCATTCACATTTCAATGAATTTACAGCCAAACACAGTTCTTATCACCTAGATTTTATCAGTTTAATTTTATCATATTAAAATCAAGCTCCTTCCTTTTAACATTCTGAATAGGCCAGAACATTATTTTGCAGTTACTGACTCTCTAACAAATATGTTCAATGTAACAAATTTATTTATTAAGATGTAAGGATCTTAGAATACAAGTGGCTCCCAGATTGTATGTATAGTGCACGAATGTAAACAGATACTGCTTGCGGAATATAATAGAAAAACATTCGTAGTAATTGATTATACCACAATAAAAAGAAACCTTTCCTAAACATATTATTTCACAGAAATTTACGTTCCAGAAATATATAATTTACATCATAGGACATAAGAAATTAATTAATAACCTATAATGTTGGTTATAAACACTTTGATGTGATTCATTTTTCTCCACTAGGGTGCATTCTTACAACATTCGATTCTTTGCCAATAATCTGGTTTGCAGTGATGAAAAATAAAGCATAACAAACGTTTCTCATTTATTTTCAAACATCGCCGTTTACATTAAATATATAAATATTTTATAATAACTATATTTAAATAATTCCACCGCTGTGATCTGGAGGTAGCGTGCTGCCTTGCCACGCAGCGGGCCCAGGACAGTTTTTCTGGGTGAGGTTTTTATCGAGGTTTTTCCTCACCTGTAAGACAAATATCAGGAAAACTTTAAGGCCCAAACGGTCCCCGAAATCATATGGCCATCGCAGTCATCATCTTATCATCATCATCATCCTTCACCGGTGTGGAAAGCAACGGCAAGCTACCACACCTATAATTCCCTAGAAAAGTTGCAAAGCATATCATGAAAATGCTATGATTGCAGTGAAATACCTGCCTTCGGGCAGAATTACTATGGATGGATGGATATTTAAAATAATGATTTGTGAGTAAACAGCTTAATTTTATTAGTAAAATAGTCCTAACAAATGCCACTGTTGATTTCCAAAATCTCTAAATAAATTCACTCCTCACTTCGTTAGTCGTGAATTTATTGATAATTTGGAAATCACTCGTGGCATTACTTATGAGAATCTAGTGACAACTCAAGCTCCAGTTGGACAAAAATTTAGTTTACCTGGTTATTTCCCTCTAACCCTCATAGCCTGATTTATGTTTTACATTATGGTGTTTTTACTTCCGATGCCAATGGTTAATTTTAATGTTTGGTAGGTGTCGGTTGTGGTCTTACGCCTCCTTGAATTCTGACTTATAGGTTTATGGATGTTCATGAAATGACCCTACCCTCCACATACCCATCCATGTCCGGACATTTCATTCATTAAACTCACACATTTCAAAATTTTAAACAGCGCCCAAAATTTCACGAAAACTTAGTTTTTTTTTTTCATATTATGAATTACTTATGTGTTACTTAATCAAATTACAATAAATCTACTAACAACCAACTGTATAATTTAAAACGTCAATATATTATACATGAACTATTATAATAACTAACTAACTCACTGGCTCTATCGAACCTGTAGGTTCATGGCCACGCCGACATCAGCGCTCCATACATCCCTCTCCTGAGCTAATGTTTTCCAATCATCCCCTGTATAATCTACTTCCCTCAAATCATGGATAATGTTATTCTCCCACTTCATTTTTGGTCTACGAAATAGGCAAATGAATGCAAAAAATAGGAACATTAGAGAATTATATCAGGGAATTAGCATAGAGAAGAAAGGGTTTCAGGCTAGAACAAACATAATTCGGAATGAAAATGGGGATATGATTGCAGATTCCAGGACTATATTAAATAGATGGAAAAGTTACTTTAATCAGCTATTAAATGTACATACAGAACAGGACATTGAGGAGGATAATTTACAGACAGCAGAAATGCTAGTCGCAGAGCCAAGTGCATTAGAGGTCGAAATGGCGATTGAAAAATTGAAGATGTATAAAGCATCAGGTTCAGATGAGATCCCAGCAGAACTGATAAAATCAGGGGGAGAAAAATTGATGGACAAGATACGCTGGTTGCTTAGTATGATTTGGGAAAAAGAAGCTCTTCCAGATGAATGGAAGGAATCAATTATCTTACCAATTTATAAGAAAGGAGATAAAACTGATTGCAACAACTACAGGGGCATCTCATTACTTTCAACTTCGTACAAAATTCTAACAAATATATTAGTAAGCAGACTTACTTCCTATATTGATGACATTCTAGGAGATCATCAATGTGCATTTAGAAGAAACAGGTCTACAACAGATCAGATTTTTAGTATAAGACAGATTTTAGAAAAGAAATGGGAATATAATGGTACTGTACACCAACTGTATGTAGACTTCAAAAAAGCATATGATTCAATTAAGAGGGAGAAGTTATATAGTATCCTGTTGGAGTTCGGAATTCCTAAAAAGTTAGTTAGACTTATACGAATGTGTCTAAATGGCACAAAGAGTAGGGTGCGTGTAGGCAAACAGTTTTCAGACACTTTTGAAATCCAGAATGGGTTGAAGCAAGGAGATGCACTATCTCCTCTACTATTTAATTTTGTACTAGAGCATGCCATTAAATCTTTAGAGAATGAGGATGGCTTACAACTCAATGGTATTAATAAGCTGTTAGTTTATGCTGATGATGTAGTATTGTTGGCCGATAGCGAAGAGATACTAAAGGACAACACGCACACACTATTGAGTAACACTAAGAAATTAGGACTGGAAGTAAATATCAATAAAACTAAATATATGGTCACACATAGAAATCCATTAAATAATGGAAATGGACAGCTAATGACAAATGAGGGAAATTTTGAGGAAGTGGCTGAATTCAAATACCTAGGAACAATAATCACAAATAGGAATGAGATGCACAAAGAAATTAAACATAGGCTCAATTCTGGAAATGCATGCTATTATGCATTGCAGAGGCTCTTGATGTCTCAACTCCTTTCAAAAAACGTTAAACTGAAAATATATAAAACAATTATTCTACCAGTTATATTATATGGGTGCCAAACATGGACTCTTACTTTAAGAGAGGAAAGGAGATTACAAGTATTTGAGAATAAAGTACTTAGGAAATTTTTTGGACCAAAGAGAGATGAACAGACAGGTGAATGGAGAAGACTACATAACAATGAACTACATGGTCTTTACAGGAAGCCAGATATAATAAGAATAGTTAAGTCTCGTAGACTGCGATGGGCAGGACATGTTGCACGTATGGGGAATGAAAGACTTTCATGGAAGCTTCTTGTAGGAAAGCCAAAGGGAAAACGACCAGTTGGTAGACCAAGAATGAGGTGGGAGAATAAGACTAACTATGATTTGAGGGAAGTAGATTATACAGGGAATGATTGGAAAGCATTAGCTCAGGGTAGGGATGTATGGAGAGCTTATGTCCGTGCGGCCATGAACCTACGGGTTCGATAGTGCCAGTGAGTAAGTAAGTAAGTAGGCATTTTCCCTCTGGTTATCATATAAGAAGCTTCCATGCACCTCTTTCATCTCCCATTCGTACCCATGGCAGTCTATGAGTCTTAACATTTCTTATTATATCTGGTTTCCTATACATATCATGTAGCTCACTTTTAAGTGGTTTTCTCCATTCACCTCTCTGCTCATTTCATTTTGGCCCAAAGATTTTCCTAAGAACTTTATTCTCAAATACTCTTCTTATCTCCCTTAAAGTAAGAGTCCATGTTTCGCATCCATATAATATAACTGGGAGAATAACTATTTTATATATTTTCAGTTTTACGTTTTTTCAAGGGAGTTGGGACGATAAGAGTCCCTGTAATGCATAATAGCATGCATTTCCAGAATTAAGCCTATGTTTAATTTCTTTGTGCATCTCATTCCTACTGAGGAAGTGGTTGAATTCAAATACCTAGGAACAATAATCACAAATAGGAATGAGATGCACAAAGAAATTAAACATAGGCTCAATTCTGGAAATGCGTGCTATTATGCATTGCAGAGACTCTTGATGTCCCAACTCCTTTCAAAAACGTTAAACTGAAAATATATAAAACTATTATTCTACCAGTTATATTATATGGGTGCGAAACATGGACTCTTACTTTAAGGGAGGAAAGGAGATTACAAGTATTTGAGAATAAAGTACTTAGGAAAATTTTTGGACCAAAGAGAGATGAACAGACAGGTGAATGGAGAAGACTACATAACAATGAACTACATGGTCTTTATAAGAAGCCAGATGTAATAAGAACAGTTAAGTCTCGTAGACTGCGATGGGCAGGACATGTTGCACGTATGGGGAATGAAAGACTTTCATGGAAGCTTCTTGTAGGAAAGCCAAAGGGAAAACGACCAGTTGGTAGACCAAGAATGAGGTGGGAGAATAAGACTAACTATGATTTGAGGGAAGTAGATTATACAGGGAATGATTGGAAAGCATTAGCTCAGGATAGGGTTGTATGGAGAGCTTATGTCCGTAAGTAAGTAAGTATCTCATTCCTATTTGTAATTACTGTTCCTAGATTCTTGAAATTAGCCACTTCTTCAAAATTTACTTCATTAGTCATTAATTGTCCATTTTCATTATATAACGCATTTCTATGTGTGAACATATATTTAGTTTAATTGGTGTTTACTTCCAGTCCCAATTTCTTAGCGTTACTCAATAGAGTGTGCGTGTCGTCCCTTAGTATCTCCTCGTTATTCTTCTTCTTCCTTCCTTCCAAGTATAAGGCCAAGGCCTGTTACGATCCTATAGAAATTTTCCCTCCAGCGTTTCATAGGACGGCCCAGTGATCTTCGTCCTCTTGGTATATAATTATTTGCTCAATAATACTACATCATCAGTATAAACTAACAGCGTATTAATACTATTGAGTTGTAGGATGGCTATTATAATAGCATTGTAAATGATTTGCTATGAATATTATTAGGTAAAAATTTATAATATACTTATTTTCAATACTCTTAAGCATTCAAACTGTGTTACTAGTTTTAGAATCAGCTATAAATAGTATTCAATCACATGTATGTGTATGTATGTATATATAGAAGAACTTCGGGTAATTTGGACCCCTGTTTTGAATTTATTGTTTTTCTTCTTTTACTTTAAGATATTTGAATTTTATTTAATTACAGTGATTATGATTAGTGTTGTAACTAGGAAGTAGCAGTGATATTTTATTCAAATATGGAGACATCTTCATAATTTATAAACTTTTTTACATTACAAGAAAGGTTCACTTTAACCTCATGTTCGGCTAAAGTGGACCCCAGAGCCCATCTAAGCTTTCAGTCTATTTTTATGTTTTATTTAAACTATTAATTTACACAGACAGTAATATGAAAATATTTATGACTGATCATAATTTAAAAGCGTTGATATTCATTTAATATTTTTTTTAAATTATTGTTGATTAAAACATTCACACGTCATACAACTGCAGAAAGCGACGGTCTTTGGGTTTAGTAAAATTATAAGGATATTAAATCAAATTAATTAAGTGAATGGTTTTTACAAATAGCATCCTCATTGATAAAATGTGCGTACTCGTGTAAAGTGGATCCAGAGGGTTCACATTAACCGAACTACTTTGTTATGTTTAATTATTTTATACAGCCACGATGTCACATAATATCAAACCAATCCTATCAGTATATTAAAACAGCATCTACGTATTACAATATATTCATGAGTTTTTTCAACATTTGTAATATTCAATAGCAGAAATTAAGAATTGAATCTTAGCTTGAAAAACTTTTAATGTGGTCATTTTCATAAATATCGCAAATAAACTCTTCTCCGCACAAAGAATAAAAGAAACTGGCCTTGAACCCGTCATAGTTGATGAGGGGAAGAAGTTAAAATATTTTTTCTTCGAGGGCAGCACCAATTAAAGAAGATATTAACAGGGTCCACTCAAATAGAAGGGTCCACATTACCCGAACTTCCCTATATATATATATATATATTACAGTGTTCCATTATTTTTAT